>OZ020240.1:14333036-14933036 GCA_963971235.1 Cryptus armator
CTCGTTTCGCTGGAAACTGTGGGTGATGAGTTTTGTCCCCTAATGACCATCGTCTCCTCGTTCATCCACGGAGTCGCCGGTCGACCCGGTGCCCGGCGCTCGGATGGACGTCGCGTCCTCGACGACGTAGGTTAGTCGATGAACTAACTCGTACCGGCGTGACTAGACCCCGGAAAGCGAAGCCGCTCGCTTCCTCTATCCAAGAGGGGCAAGAAAGAGGCGGCGGCAGCTTCGGCTATTCCTGCCGGTCCTTCTCTCTTGTACGCCTTCAAACTCTACCGGTATCTCCGGAGGCTTCGGCCGGAGCGCGGATTATGCATTTATGCAACACGGTAGATTAAACAGAGTGCTTAGTTCACGTCCTCCGTCCGTGTGCTGCGCTCCGGAGTGTCTCTTTCTCCCTTTTCCGCATATAGCGGAATGTCCGCTATGTGCTTTTTTCCTCTCTTTCTCGGCATTTCGTTTTCCCGAGTAGGAGAAAAATTGCGTACGTAGAAAAGTCTAAGAGGATTCTTTGCACCTTTTTATCTTTCTCTCGTTCTTCGACATCGCGTATTCATCGTTTCCGCGCACTTGGACGCTCCGATTGAAACAGGAAAAGAAACAAACCCCGTGAACTTCGAGAGAGAAGAGAAGGAATACGCTTTGTAATTTGGAGAAACGAAAGGCGAATGCGCGAAGTCTGAGTAGAGAGAAACCGGAAGATACCGAGAGGCCAACTGAAGAAGAGGAAGAAGTTGTCATTTTGCCGGAGTGTCGGCGTTTTATGAGTTGCGCGCTGCTTCATTTGAATAATCTTGCAAATCCCAGGGCTTCCGCGCGCCTCGCGACTCTTTTCAACCCCTTTCTCCCCTTTTTCTTGTTTCTTACATTCTCTCTCCGCGCCGCCCGTTTCGTTGCATCTTTTTCTTTATTTCTCTTTTTTTCAACTCGGCCAACGGAGTCGACCCGTACGTCGGTCCCCCCCCCCCCCCCCGTCTCTTCGGGTCCATAGCATTCGCTCAATTAAGTTGGATAATTGCCGCAGGGAAGAAGCCGCTCCTCGATCCTCTTTGCAAAATAGCCAAACGAGAAATTTCCCTTTGCCGTTGTGAAAAAACTTTCGTGCGACTAAAAGCCTCTTCGACTCAGTCTCCCTCTTGCTCTCTCTCTCTCGAGACGTAGTTTATCGATCTTTGAGAAGAGCGCCGTTTTAGATTGTGGGAGCGAATCGTATTTTCGCTCGTGACAGGGATGGCAAGTTAAACATGGAAATTCTTAAGGAAAACGCAATGGACTCCTTCGCTTTGGCGCGTAACGCCACTGTAATACCCTCCTTCGCTTCTTCTTCTTGACGTTCCCACCCCCGGCGTTCCCTCGCCGCGTTCCGGATTTCTCCATCCGTTTCCTAGGGACGACAACTGAAAACCATCCCTTCCGAATACACCGAATGTTCACCGCAACGGCAATCCTGGCAACCCCTTTTGCGCACCCGTACGAGCGAACCATTCCAAACGCGACCGACCAAGCGCCACCAGTGATATGGGGACCGTTGCAAATTGCGATGTTGCATGCATAATGGATTTCGTACTCGATGCGTAGTTAGGCCAGTATACGAGGACCGATTCCGTCGTTGCACTTGCGCTCTGCTCTCCCTTTCTCTATTCTATTATCTATTCTCTTCTATCTGATGCCATAATGCGCATACCGCATACCGATACAATTTTGAAACGAAAAAAGGTAATCTAGCGGCGAATTCTGGTCGAAGTTAACCGATCGTATCAAGATAAGTCCCGAATTCTCTTGTTACTTACGCCAATAACAAACGAATCGGACTGATTTTATCTTTTTAGGTTATCTAGATAAGTTTTTTGAACCGTTTAACTGCTTTTCATACACAATTTGCCACCCTTTGGCAGAGGATTGTTTGTAGTCAACGTATCGCGGCATAGATCGGTAACGGTGTGTCATATATGTTTTAATATTTTAATAATTATCGATTTCATTTATCTTTTTTTTTTTTCATTTTTTTTTTTTTTTTTTTTATAATATAGCTACCTATTTTAATTTCATTTTATCGACGAAGAAAAATCGAGGAACTAAAATCACTTAGTCACGTGACGAAAGGATTACTTTAATTTACAACATTTTTTTAACACAAAGATAACACGTTGAGATATCGATTTTTTTTTCATCCCCATTCCCTCAGGTGCCCCCAGTATATTCGCCCACTCTTCTCTATACCCAAGTGTATCGTTTCGGTGTTATTCACATACTAATTACCGATTTATCCAATGGATACACGCGACGCGCAATATGGAGTCCGTAGAGAGAAGAGAAAACAAAAAAAAAACGTTTCGTATTCTTCCTTTTGCGATATTGAGGTTTGTTCGAGTTTCCGTTACTCCGCTACTCATTGTGATAGTTGCCGACGAGTCTGTTCGCGATCGTACAAGGGAAACAAAAAGTTCGCTCGGTGAAAAATGCACCCATAGACGAGAGAGGAAAGACTGCAAAGAGAGGAACGAATAAAAAAAAAAAAAAAAAAAAAAAAAAAAAAGCTGAAACGCGCATTCCTTTTTCAACTGTATCGACTTCCGTTGGATAATCGACAAGCAGCCGGTTCGTACGTGCAACTCTTGCGGATAATCGAAGCGCGAGAAGCGAGGCGGCGGACTTTTCTGTTTTTGCCCAAAATCGCCGCTAGTGCATGTCGGAGCGGCGTTTATTGGATTTGAATGATAGACATTTCCTTGCGTCTTCCTTTTCGACGTTGAAAATCATCGTAAACCCGAATCCACTGTGCTTTTCAAATTCCGATCCTTTCGATCGCGCGTTTCATTCATTTTTATTACGTACCCTTTCGAAAATCGGACTTTTTCGTAGCTTCGAGTTATCATCTCAAACTTGTGCATCTCTTTCGTCTTTAAGAGTCTTTTCGACGATCCGGTAACCGAGGAAATTTTTTTTTTTTTTTTTTTTTTTTTTTTTTTTTTACCAAAAAGTACATTTATGCGGATAGTTACAAAAAAAATGAAAAAAAGTCCCGAAAGCGTGATGTTTTATTCGAGAGCCATACGGTTCGGTTTATTCATAACGATGCATCTAAAATTAAAAAAAAAACGAAACAGTTCATTCAATTTACGAAAAATGCCGAGTCGCCGACAAAGGCTGTCGTTGTTTTTTTAACAACTATAAAAAACGGCAATTTTTGGAAATGTAAAAACTGAAACATGAGAAATTCGTGTGAAAGAATTTTTTGCTAATAATTAAAAGTTTCCAATGGATAAAAAAAAAATTATTCAATTTTTCGTAAGATTCTCATTACGTATTATTTACGTATTTTACTTTTGGTAAAAAAAAATCATAAAAAAATACGGTCCTCGTATCGCCCCTTCAATTTTTATTACACACGCGCATCGAATGCAACTATAAAATTACCAACGCGATAATTTAAAGAAAAAATCGCAACATTTCGGCATTTATTTAAATCGGTCGCTGCCTCTGTAAAAAATACGCGAATAAATATCTCTTAAAAATGTTGTCGACCGTCGGGTTGATTTCCCGCCTTTCGCCTTTCCCGCGGAGCGTCAATTAACTCGAACAATGAGTTCTTGTGCAAAGTTTTTATTATATGCGCAACGAACCTCCGTCGGTAATAAGCGCATAACGAATAATAACCGTACAGTTTTACTCCGTTATATCGTTGATTCTCCGCGTTCCTATTATGCATTTCGTTATTTCATTATCGCGCATACTATTTTCAATAATACAAGGAACACCGGGTAACGTTAATTATAATGGCAACGAGCCATGATTTATTTTTCCCTCGTGAATATAACGAATACAGATAACCCGATTGAATCTCTCGTAAATGCGGACTGTGAACAGAGTACGAACGGTACGATGATCGATGTTCGACGCTCGGAGTCTATCGGGAATTCCGAACGGCCTCGTTACTTCATTGATGACTCTCTGGCATCCAATGGTAGTGAACGGGAGGAGAGTAGAGGGGTGAATAGTACCGCGGAAAGAGAGGGAGAAAGTATGACGGGAACGGGGGATAAAGTTGGCGCGGGTTAGAGAGCTCGCGGGCCAACAAAACTCGTCGCATTCTCTCCCTTCCTTTTCCTACCGTTCCGACTACCACCGGAACACGATAGTGACTGCCTACCCCTGTTAATTACACCACTCTTCCGTCCGGTACTCGGGGCGCGTCTTCTCGATTCTCGATCGTCGCGATCGGTTTCCGACTTTTATCCGCCATTTTTTTTTTTTTTTTTTTTTTTTTTTTTTTTTTTTTTTTTTTACTATGGGGATGATATTTATCGGTGTATAACATCGCTATCGTCGAATCTTATTGTATCTCGCGCTCGTTGTCGCGGGCGATAGCGCGTATGAAAACTTTCGGTTTATACCGCTAGGACTGCTGCCGGACTGCGCGCAACGACGCGGTTTTCCGGGATACGGAGCTTCCGCGTGTGTGTCACTGGTTTATCTCTCTCCCGGAGCACCGTTAGCTATTGTATACTTTTATTATATAGACTACAATTCATTCTCTTCGCTCGCAACATCGCGGCGCAGTCACGTATTTGAACGTACGAACGATGCGCGGACTCCGAGCCGATTCTCGTTTCGATAACAACACGAATTTGTCATATACATTGGTATAACCGAAAATTCATCAATGCCCCGAATCTCGCGGCACACGCGTCCTTCGGTGACAGTCATGAGGATGCATGCACGATCGTTTCGACAATTATTATTCCACCTCGTGCGCGGCGATTATTCACATCGGAAGGCCCCGGCTATCGGAGATAAATGAGAGCGTATAATTGTCGGATATAGTTGACTCCGTTATAATTACGCGATGTATTATATAATGCGTTGGACAATGTAACATATAAATAATCGCTACCAAAATCGAATGAAACTTATCGATTAGTCGCTTAAATTACGAAACGACGTGTCGAAAAGTCGCTGAAATTACGAAACGACGTGTCGAAAAGTCCCTTAAATTACGAAACGACGTGTCGAAAAATCGATATCAACTTTCGGATTTGATATCGGAATTTTCGACGAGTCTTCATTCATCCCGATACTCTCGTTCGACACCCCACGACGACAAACTATAGATACTATATTTTCGTCTCTCATCCCCTCCCCCCCCCCCCCCCCTCCCCATCCGTTTTCTCGGGACGGAGTCGCGCCGTCTTCTTCTCGCCTCGTCGAGTCAGCGTCCTCATTTTTATAACTCGACGTTGAAAATTCTCGTCGCGCGGCCGTACAGCCTCCCATCCGTGTTCAACTGAATTTCTCGAGGACCATTATACGCCCGCGCGCGCGAGAGGGTCTCTTCGTTCGCCAGAGGTGACATTTCCCGACCGTAGAAAAAAAAAAAAAAAAACCCGTACAATCATTTTTTTCATCTCAAATTATAGATCTTTCACGACTAAGCTTCAACCTCCCCATTTATACGAACGATATAAACGATTTTATTTCGGCAATGGAATACTTTGGAGAAATATTTTCGAGTCTCGGCGACGTTACGACGAAACGGGCCAATGGGGCAAAATGAGACAGTCGCGCAATTCGAATTTTTCGAGCGAAGTGATCCAACCTTAAAATTCGTGAAATTAAAAAAAAAAAAAATTCGAAAAAAAAATTCGGAAAAAAAATTTGATTGATTCGATTGATGGAAAAATCAATTTTTTGACTCGGAAGTAGTGGAAAAACGTTGCGCGCATCGACAAAATTTCCCGAATTACGAATTTGAAATGTTACCCCTCTCCCCCCGCAAGTATGACGCTTGGCTTTCGATAATTTTGTCGATCTATTTACAGTCGTATTATTTATTCGCCATATACATATATTCGTAAAAATATTAATAGAATGGAGTCGAAAAAAAAAAAAAAAAAAATTTGCTTTTTTTTTTTTTTTTTTTTTTTGTTTCAAGTATAATAAGATCGTTCGAGACTGTTCGAGACTTTTTCGCCGAGACCCGGATCAGCGCTATTCTTTTGCCCTTATTCGCGAAGCTCTCGGTAGCAAATTTAGATCTTTCTTTAGTCCGGTCGATGTTCCCGTCTTGGAAGCGAGGGAGCGGGTATTCCCAGCACGAGAGATCTCGTTCGAAGGACTCTCGAACGACGTTGAGAGAGGGACCGGCAACGGGGGCGAAACTGAACGAGACGCGTAGGACCCTGGCGAGGGCTGAAATTGGATTTCCCTCGCTACCGAAAATTCGGCGGGTTGCGAGTCTCGATTTTTTTTCTTTCCCCATCAACCAGACGTAAAGCTTCCTTTCATAATGCATCGACTATCCGTCATTTATAGACGGAATATTTAATTTTCATCATACCATATATATATATATATGTATATATATAAATGACGTCGACAACCGTAAACTTCGAAGTTGCATTTTGCAAAAGTCTCCAATGCCTCGGAAGAGACGGAAAAACGGAGTATCCGGTTTTAGATTCAATTCGTCATCTTCGAAGAGGCAAATCTACGAGGTTGAAACTCGATGAGCGACTCGCATTGAAAAGTGCGGACGATAATTTGCAGAATCCTTTGAAAGTAGGTCCCCGCACCGCGCAAAGATAAACTCGAGACGAGACTTTCGATTCAACTCGTTCGCTCGGTGGTTCTTTTTTTTTTTTTTTTTTTTTTTTTTTTTTTTTTTTTCATCTTCGCATCCCCTTATCCTCTTGGACTCGGTACAAATACCCAATTTTGTAGCGCGGGAGAAGAGGGAACCGTAGCCCGCGCTTTCGCCCGAAGAGTTATTAAATTTGCACTCGTAAAACAAAGTTTTGACGGTTTCTCCCTCCGTCCGCTCCCCCTATCTCATTTTTTCATTATAACTTCCGAAAGGACCTTCCGCGTTCGTTTATTATCTCCTTTTTTAACTTCACTTTTCGGAGCGTTATACCGAGAGAGCGAGAAAGCGGGATACGTTAGCGGGAGAAAGAAAAATATTAGTCTTCTACGGGCGGACAAGTTGATCGGGGTCAGGAGGATCCGTCGCGACAACCGCCATGACCGAGATTCACAACGGATCGGCTTAATCTCCGATACCCTAATCGGTTTTTCGACACTCGTAGACGATTTTTCGAGTACCAAATACGAACGAAACGGGACGCGTTCAGATTAAATCCCTTGTCAGAGAGACAACCGGCCGCGATAAATCAATGCTCCGGCGCGGGGCGCGAAGGCGAGAAAAACTTGAGAAAAATCGCGTTCCCCGAGAGCGTACGAGACGCGAACACCTGCAAACTTGTTGCGAACACTTGGACAATCAAATTTTACCCTCTATACATTTTTTTTGCCCGTCCGCAGAGATTGCTCCTTGCCTCTGCGTGTTACCTGAAATATTGCGGTCTAAAAATTATATACGAACACGCGCGCGCCTCTCAAATTTATCACTCCGACTCGGTGCATGCAATTTCAAAGTGGTAGAGCTTTATCGCTCATAATTCCCTTCTAATTCTCTCTATAATAAACCGAATCTTCGTTCACACAATTACCCTTAATATTTAACTCTGTAAGTTTATTCATAGCTCCGTTGATGCCGTTTTCTACCAAAATTACCGTACGATCCATTTTTTACTCGAAAAAAATACAAAAATTCAAAACGGAAAAACGGCTCGAACTGCTCTTCCGACTACTCGATCATAGATTTATTTTTTTCCCACAATAAAATACGCGAGTTCTCGCGCAATTCGATCCGAATGCAAAAATAACAGTATTCGTATCTCGTACCGTACATCAGAGCTTTTTGTAAGCTCCGTTGGATAAAACAATACTCGTTTGCCACTCATCGTTAAAAGACCGTATCCGCGATGTATTTTCTTTTTTTTTTTTACCCCTAACTTCACTAATCACGAATCAGCCGCGTATTTTATTTAGTTTCAAAATTGAAAAAAAAAAAAAAAAAAAAAAAAAAAATGGATGCCGAAACTTTTTCGATATATTCGGAAAAAGAGAGAAAAGATTCGAAAAGTTAAATAATCATCGATACAATTCGTCGAAATATGTCCGGTCGCGCTGAAGCTGACACGAGCGCGGCGCATCGATTTTTACGAGAGTTTCCGCCAAGAGAGCTCCGAATACACTCTTTTCTTCGTCGGAAGACGCGACAGCGAGTGAAAACGTCGACACGGGGAAAGATCCCACCCTGAGTTGACTCAACGTCTCCGAGGTACATATTGGCTGCCCTTGTGTCGTTAAATCTACACACACACGCTGTTCAAACCCGACGAGAAGACCCCCCGCGCGTGGAATCGGGTGCAAACTTACCCCTCTCTCCGTTCCTCAACGTCATCCATTGGCCCCCGAGCCCTTCGATCAATGCCGCTCGCGCTTCGATCAATTATTTAGATTTCCACGCGCAATATCCGCCGCCATTAATACTGTTCACTTTTTTTATATTCGAAACTCATGCCGAGGGGTTTGTTTATATTTAAGAGAGAGAGAGAATTTAACGCGACGCGCTCGAGAATCAAAATCGCAACGGCGGAGAACTCGAAGGGATACGGTGATCCCGTTTTGTCCCGCGCGCCCTTCGCCTGCGTGCAAAACACGATGGGGTTGAAGGGTAGCGTAGCAGAGCCTATGTGCAGCGCTCGGTCAGCCACCAACGCGTAATTGTCACGTAATAACCGAGCGGGAACGCGCCAACGGCCGGCGACGTAAACGTTCGTAAATTGCTGTTTTAATTGGGCGCGAACTGTGGCTGTCGCAACTACGAGTGTGCGCAATAATGGGGGGGAAAGCAAGAATATTCGCGTTCGAGGAAAACGGAGCGTGTGAACTTTCGACGAAGCGAAAATTATAACTGTGGACGATAGTTTTCATTGCGCAGAGAGACTCGACGAAAAGGAATGGCGGCGCTCGATAAAACATCGCGATCGGAAGGAATCGTTATCGCGTTGAAGCGAAACGAATCATTTTACGATGAGAGGCCTATCGATTAAAATTTCCGAACCGATAGTAAACGAAATTCGGCATAAGATAATTTTGTGAAAATCCGATCGTTGCCATTGAAAATGGAATTCAAAAAGGATAATTTCGAAATGCGTCGGAGAAAAAAAAAAGTTATCGCCATCGTCCACAACGAAAAATACGATTTTCACAGATACACGGATACGCGTATGATCGGGTCATCGCGTCTCGCTTACTATGCGAAAAAGAAATTTCATCAACGAGCGGCTCTCCCTCTCTCGATTCGAGAGCGAGCCGCGCGATCGGGCAAACTATCGCGAATAAGCGTCAAAAGTCCAAAACTCGCCCGTGGCAGTCGCGAGAGACCGAAAAACCCGACTCGGCGATCCATCATTCGGAAGCTAACCTATATGTGAAAGCATCGAATTTTCGTTGATCGGAAGAAGAGGCGTCGAAAAAAGTCATAATGCGCTTATATGTATATACATATATTGAATAAATGGAGAAATGCCGGTGATTCGGATATATTTGATTTTGTTTCCAGCAAAAATCTCGCGAATGGAATTTTAATTTAATTAGTGAAACACCCCGATCGTCACCGGTCTGTCGTATGACGCAAAAAGAGTTCGTTGGAAACTGCACTTCAACTTTCCTTTGTATCATGAAAATGTAATGAAGCAGCAGCCTCTGCCGAACGGAGATAACAATGATGTTTCTTGTACATATAGGAAACGTCGGGGCAAAATGGACCATAGCTAAAAACCTGAGAAAAAGATCGGTAACGACGTCCAATGAAATTCTACGGAACATTTATTGTTTTTATTAAAATGGACCGATATAAAAAATAGGAATGCCGATGATTCGTTAATTCTCTTTTAAAAGAGTTTTCCATTATTTTTAATGGAATAGAAAACGGCGGGGCAAAATGGACCATAGCTAAAAACCTGAGAAAAAGATCGGTAACGACGTCCAATGAAATTCTACGGAACATTTATTGTTTTTATTAAAATGGACCGATATGAAAAATATGAATGCCGATTATTCGTTAATTTTCTTTTAAAAGAGTTTTCCATTATTTTTAATGGAATAGAAAACGGCGGGGCAAAATGGACCATAGCTAAAAATCTGAGAAAAACATCGGGAAGGACGTTCAATGAAATTGTATGGAACATTTATTGTTTTTACCAAAATGGACCAATATGAAAAATAGGAATGCCGATTATTCGTTAATTCTCTTTTAAAAGAGTTTTCCATTATTTTTAATGGAATAGAAAAGGGCGGGGCAAAATGGACCATAGCTAAAAACCTGAGAAAAACATTGGTAACGACGTTCAATGAAATTCTACGGAACATTTATTGTTTTTACCAAAATGGACCAATATGAAAAATAGGAATGCCGATTATTCGTTAACTCTCTTTTAAAAGAGTTTTCCATTATTTTTAATGGAATAGAAAAGGGCGGGGCAAAATGGACCATAGCTAAAAACCTGAGAAAAAGATCGGTAACGACGTTCAATGAAATTCTACGGAACATTTATTGTTTTTACTAAAATGGACCGATATGAAAAATAGGAATGCCGTTTCGATGAATCTCTTTTAAAAAAGTCTTTAATTATTTTTAATATGGAGAGATTCATACGTTACGAGGATAGTAGTCTACGCAACGCTTACGGATAATTATAATTTAATAATTTAAAAATTTTAAAAATATATTTGTCGATTGACGAGTAGTGGAAAAATGATCTGTATATCGACGAATCTCCATGAATTCGCCAAACGGTTCATTTTGCCCCACTTTCCTCCGTCGCTTCGGTCGTTATAGCCTCGGATACGGGAATGACATTGATAAATTGTTATTTATTCGTTTAACGAATCTATATATCGCTTCCGCCGCGAATGGAACGGAGTGAACTTTGGAGTTTTGGATTGTTTCGATTTGAGATTGTTGGCTCGCGTTATCGCTCAACGAAAGCAAGTATAGAGCAGCTTCAGGCACGAATAGCGCTTCTTCAACTTCCCAAGAACAAGGCGGAAAGTCTCTTACGTTTTGTAAAACCATCACGTACCTTGTACGTTCCGGATTCCACGTTGTGCTGCGCGGTGGGCCAACGCCCGCGGCCTCTCTAGCGTATGTCATATCCACAGGAAAATTGGAAAATGCTCTTCATTGTTGCTGCCCCGCGCGGATGCGGTTACAGTTGCTCCGGTTCTTCGTTTCGACGCCTCCGCGTGGCCCTATTTTTCAAAATCTTCCCATTGTTAACCCTAAACGAGATTATAACCCTCCAAAACCCCGTCACACCCTAACGAAGTATCGTATTGATCTCTTCTCGGATTTTCATCCATTTCATTTGGAACGACTGTCGTTCCAGTCGGGAAAAAATGCTTTTCCAATTTCTCGGTGATCGACCACGTGATATCTACTCTAAACGTATCACTATTATTCATATTATTATTATTATTATTCATGGATCCTTTAAAGTCAAACTCTCAATTGGGAACTATCGATTCCCGAGAGGAAAACGGCGTCGCCGGCTGAACGATGCGTCGTTGTTGATATTACGCAATAAATCATCGAGACTCAACGTTGGCATAGTACAATATTGGCCCCAGGTGAGCGACGTCTATGAAAATTTTCATTCAGCCACCTCTCCGCTCGACATTTGACGTTCCGTTTGTCGCTGAGCACGCGGAGGTGCAACGCTTTTTCTCTGTACTTTTTCTCCGTTGCGCTACCCCACCGCGCGCCAAACCACCCTTATTCCATAGAGAGACCTCTCCGCCTTCTCGCACCGAAGGGCAACCCTTGACTCCGTCTCGCTTTTACCGAGCTTCGGATAGATTAATTCGATCTCCGTCAACGGAGCCAAAGTCGGGACATTCGAAGTTTGGCTCCGCGCCATCCGCGCAGCTTTGGGTTAAAAGAGAAAATCGAAACGGAGTATCGAAGGTGAATAGCCAGTGCCAAAAAGATCGAAAGGGTTGAAGAAGAAAACGAGCGTTATTTCTCGCTCTTGTCAATTTGTTAAGATTGTTTTTGCGATAAATTGCGCACAACGAAATATCGAGATACGCTGTAAACCGAAAGAGACTCATATTTTTGCTTCGTTTCGGGATAAAAAAAGATGAAATTCTCTTCGCAACATTCGTCCGGAACGGACTCGAGTTTATAAACGAGAATCGAAAGATTGAAAGAATCAATTTCTCGAGGTTCGGCGCGCGACGGAATATGAGGAAAGCCTCGGAAAAGCTTAACGATAAAATAGTATATCGTGGAAAAGTGGGTGGAGGGTGAACAGCCCTTACGGTAAATTGTTAGCGGCTCGTAACGAAAAACTTATTGTACATTATATCTTGTATGGATTTATCAATTTGGTCGAAGTTAGCCGCGCCACTGCATCGGGGGAAAAGCTCTTCTCGATTCTTATCGATCTCGATATTCTTATATACCTGTATCTTGTTTCTGTACATCTATACCTACAGCTCGTTCTCGCTCGTGAAACTCTCCCGGCTTCTCATGGGTGTCATAACACTTTTCAAGTTGGTAGCGCAAGAAAAAAAAAAAAAAAAAAAAAAAAGACGCACACGCGCTTCGGATAAAGACCGACCAATGTTATTTACGTCGCCGTGGTATAAAGAGCGTTATACAGCTGAAACAAAGGGTCGAAACTGGCCAGTCGTTCGCCGAGTCTCGAGGGCATCGATATTACGTGTCTCGAAATATATTGTTCTATATATCCGCGTGCGGTACAAATTTCTCAAGGATATATATGTCCTCGTGGCGGAATATGACAGAGCGAAATCGAAGTCGAGGCGGATGATACGAGGAGAGAGAGAGTCGCCGAAGCAGACGAACCCCCGCCACACGGAAACTTGCTAGAGATAAAGTTAAAATTGACTTTTCAACGTCACGAGGAAGCGGTGCAGCGACGAGCCGGAGATCCGTGTGTCGAGCCTTCCGGAAGTTGCTACGCAGTTATAAGAGAACGTCGACGAGGATGTGGAACATTTTCCCCGGGCTGCCAATGATAAGCTTCGAAATTCTTATTAACGAATGAAACTGACGATCTCACCGCATTGACAAAATCCAATGACGATGGAGAGGGTGCGATAAAGGCGAAAAAAAAAAACCAGTGATTGACCGAGAAAATGTCCTGTCGACGAGACGAAGAAGATTTTGAATGGTAGTCGGTCCGATCGAAACGTACGACGTAGTAGTAGAGGAGGGGAAAAAAAGGGTTGAATTTATCGAATCCGAGGCGCATAGTGATCGATATTGGAAGAGAACGAGAGGTAAAAGTAGGATAGCAGCTGGTTTTTTCGTGTCGGGGATACGTAAGGCGCAAGCAGGCGACTCGTGTCGCGCGTCGTCGTCGACGTCGTCGTCGTGGTAGTCGTGGAGAACAGTTACAACCTGGAGAGTCCCTCCTTTAAGGAGATCCTCCTGTTCTCCATTGGAGCATCGAGCGCGAGTGAGTGCGAGCGATTGCAAGCGGGAGAGAAAAAACGGCAATCCGCCAACTCTCAATGTTTCCACCTCCGTCTATCTCCATTCTTTTTATTCTTCGTTTCACACCGTTCACCATTTTCTTTCCACCCTGCGACGAGAAGACTCTTCGATAGTGAAGCAAAGAAAGTGAGAGATAAATATAGGTATACCCCAGTAAAGGGTTCTACCGGATAGGTGTAGAAAAGGAAGAAGCGCGTTCTGTCATTTCGGAGGTTGGATTTCCAGGTCTCTCTATCTTCTCTTCGAATCCGGGTGCTAACGGAAAGTAGTACCGAAGGGAAAAGACGAAAAGACGTAGAGAGTGCCTTGGCATCGTGCGCTAACTGGAACGACATTGAAATCCACCTCTGCGACCCTTTGCGGTGCGCCTGGAAACGCGTTGCCTTCCCTCTCGCGTCCGCGCCCTCCGCGCTCTTCGTTATTGCTCTCGTCTCTGACGGTTCCCCGGACCGTTCCTCCCTTCCGCTACTGCCTCGTTCTCAAACCGACGAGCACCAGGCACATCGGGAAACGCTTTCACTAATTTCGACCGGCGAATAATCCCGCCATAGCCGTGTTGATGCTGCCTCTAGCCTCTGCGGTCGCATCAACGGCCCGACCGCACGAGTATACGGCTGTTGGTTGGATTCGAGGGTGTCCCAATGATGCTATTGCGCGAGCATTCCAAAGTGAATCGTGTTGGGTTAATTTTCACGCTGGACGAGTTGCGACCACAGTGAAAACGTAATCATGAGAATGAAATAATTGCAACATTGGATAATCCCTTCCTCTGCCCATTGTAGCGCGGAATTTTAGACGAGTCGTCACGGTATTTACCTGTGACCAATTTCAGCCCGCGTCATCTTTAATTATTCGGTAGGAAAGTTATTTCATCGACGAATTTGTTCAATTTTCCGAATTGAAGGAAGAATAAGCAAAAAACGATTCATCGCAATGGCGATCGTTACTTAAACGATGCGAATTCAGTTTGGTCGCTGACGCTGGATGTGTAACGCGCGCAAACAGAATCAACGAGACTCCGACTGCTATTGTTTCGCGCGCATACGAGTAACGTGAAGGCGGGAGGAGAGGGAAATTCAGCGTCGCATAATTTTGAAACCAAAGCTGTAAATCATCGGCTCATTCCCCGATGACATTAACCGCCGTAGCCGGCACTGCCCACTGACTCGCGTCGATCGTAGAGCGTGTAGAGTGCGGTGGCGCGGTAGTAGGCGCTAATGGAGTCGATTATCGAAGCATCGGTAGGATAGCTTCACGGATGAAAATCGAAGGGGAGATTCGCTATTCGCAATCGTAAAGACAAATATAATGGCGATGGAAAGCTCAATGGAACAAATTTACGGATAGAAGTTGTCAAGAATGGTAAAATGGCAAAACGGGAACATTGTTTACCTACCATTGACGCGAATAAGCGACGGCAATGAAAAAAATTGGACGTATTCATTGCGGTGAAAAATTGCTCGACGAGACAGTTGGAGAAGCGGTGTGAAAAAAAAAAGTGTGAAGTGATCACGAATGCAAATTTCATCGTTGCGTCATCTGGAACGCACCGAAACAAAACCGCAGAAGTTTAAACAGTCACTGTTTTTCGCGCCCCATTTCCGGTATTTTTTCTTCCACTGTGCGAATTTGGTATTTCGACATTGCCGCTCTTAATCAACGAGCTTCGAACTTTATCCGAAATTGCGGTACGGTGGGCGCATTCACACTTATGCAAAGTACACGTTACATATGCGAAAGCGTATGAAACGAATACGTTATTCCGTATGTCCGGATGTTCACGAATACCGAGATCGTTGGAAAGAACGCGATGATAGGCGAAAGAGGCGAAAGATCCAAAGGAAACTCGAATCGGTCATCTCTTTCGCTTTCCATCGCGGTCTTTCACGGTACGTAGCCACAGTGTCCGCTAAGGGTCGATGTACGTGAAAAGTACGAACGAGGGAAGCGAAGCTTGGAAGTACATCCCCCGGACCGGGCACTTTTTTGTTCCATGTACCGCAGCGAAAAAAAGCTTTTAGCCATTCGCGCAGCGATTCATTCATTCATTCGCAAGAGGGGCTTTCGGTAGACGGAAAGTGCGGAGGACGCATCTACTCCTCCACTCGACGTACGGCCACCGGAAACAATGCGCCCATCCATTCAATCCAATTGAGGCTTATAGCTTTTAATACGGGTGTATACATTCTCGTCTATAGAACCCCGGAGCGTGAATACGTACAGGTATAATGCCACCACCTTTCACGTCCAACCTCAATGCGTAACAGCCCCAGCCGTATCGAGATTGCCCCAATTCCCGGGTGAAAGGTTTGCATTTCAATCGCAGCCGTCCGCCATATAACATTTTCAAAATCAATAGATAAAAAAAACATTCATGGATACCGACAAACAAACTTTTTTTTTTTTTTTTTTTTTTCGAAATATAACGATTCGTTGAATTACCGACCATCTTCATTTTCGAGTTAATTAGACGAAACTTTGAAAAAAAGATCGCGAAGGTCGCGCAAGAAGATGCGATGAGAATGCGGACGACAATGTCACCCGATGCAAGGGCGCGGCACCGAGAACATTGAGTTTAGTTGGCGCATTCCTATTTCGTATATTTTCGTAAGGGATGTTTTCAAAATGACGACAGTTGAAAAAGCGAGCGTACGATACAATGGCCGACGAAAGAGAAAAAGGCACATCTTTTTTGATCTCCGGAATCACTTTTCTACTGCAAAGTATATTTTATATAATGGTTCCGTCGTCGGACTAGCCGCACCGAGGGCTCATGCCCGCTTAGCTTTTGGCACGTTCCCCGCGACATGTCTGGTCGTCTCTTAACGGGTCTTCGACCGACGCGGAGATAAGACATTTGGCCATTGGATGGAAACGCCAACACACCTAAGATCCATTCCTCTTTTCCTCTTTCACTTTTTTATGCATTCGCAAGACCGTCTTCCGAGAATCGTTTGAAGACCCAGCGATCGACATCCGAAAGGAAATCGAAGAAATCTTATTGCGAAAGAGCGGTAACCGTACCTCGTGACAATATCGATTGTCGATTGCATTAAAGACATAATGCGCGTAAGCAGGCAATGTGGTAATATGGTCAATGAAGCTGTTAAATGAGTCGATAAAAGCGGAACATTGGTAGACCATTGAGAAACTCGCCAAGGGCTGCCAATGCTGCGGAAACGAGGGCCATTCGATTTCACAGCGGAATTATCGACTCTTCTACGAGTATAACACACTCCACCGTCTATCGAACATTACATACATACGCACAGCGCATACTTGTAGGATTGCGCATTACTTTGCAGTCAGCATTATGTGAAGTACCATTTTTACCCTCGTCGCGGTAAACGCTCTTCAGTTGGATTAAAAGACATCGATCGCGTTGTCTGCCGCTCCGAAAACGCATCGCTAAATATGGCACATTGTTTCCGGAAGGCGTAATTATATTCAAAATCCAGAAGGGGGTTGAAGCTTTTCAATTCAATGGTAATACATTTGGAAGATCACAGTTTGAGTCCAAGTTCCGCAAGGTAGCAATCTCCTCTATCGTATTCGCTGCGTCTTAGAGGGGCGGTAAAGCTCCAAGTTTCGACTGGAATCCCTCCCTCGTACATTAGACGAGACTCCTCAATCGACCCGATTCCATGACCGTTATCACCCCCCTCGACGGTGAGTGAATTCGTTCGAGTGATCGGTGCTCCGCAGTCTCAACCGTAAAGTGGCTTATCCGCTTAATACTCCCGACTTCCATATATATTCGCAAGTAGATGATGCGGCCCTACCGTCTGGGGAAACCCGCGCTGAGTTGGCAGAATCGTGTATAATATAATCATAGGCGAGTGGTATCAGCGCTTCCGAACGTTTTGTATTAAATGTTAAACATGAAAAGTAGAAAATTTATTCGATTGGAGAATTTCGGTAAAAGTAAAAATCGGTAAATTCTGAAACAGCGTTTTTTTTTTTTTTATTTCTTCTATCGTTTATTTCCGATAGGCTTAGATTTTTTGGGTAAAGCCAATGCTGCCATTGGTATGGTACTCGGAAAAAAGGCACCTTTACCGATCAAATTTTTTTTTCTCCGTTGTGTCGCACCACCGAGATACAGGACTGGCGAATTTCTCCAAGTCGTTTTTATACAACGTTTTTTTCCACCACTTGTTCTCTACCCCTTTCATCCGTATACAGATAATATATATCACAGAGAGAAGCCCCGGATGGTTCATGGAGCAAAGCCGTCGCGCGGTCGGAATGCTGATCCCTTGTGTTAAATTCTGGATAACGGCCAAGCCGGTTATCCGCGACCTGGCTAACGCCAGGGATCCACCTAGAGGTGATTTCTTCTCTTCTTCGAGAAGGGAACAGTGCCCGGTCTGCGAGCGGTCCGCGTCCCTGGTACTTTCCCATTTTAAGGGAAAACGGCCTGATACTCCGATTGCGAAAAGAACGGAGTTAATCCGTCCTTCATTCTTCGTGTTAACCGCGGAATAAGAGATACTATCGAATACGCGACATCCCCTATATAGCCATTTCTCCACCATTTTCTCCTACCAAGTTGTCTCCGTGTGAAATCGCAGGGTATACGAAAATATTGTTCGTAAGTTAAAATCGCTGTAGCGTACGGAAGAACAACGAGAGAGAGAGGGTAATAAACGATACAGCAACGTGAAATAAACGTTTGCTTCTACTCGTATATCGAGTTTCCGAACGAGATTACGTTTTCCCCGCAGCAGCGAACGAGCTAAAGCTCGAAAGCTAGTTCGCCCGGCTTTTAGTAGTAGTGGTGGTGTCTTACGACAGGTTGCACTTGCTTACAGGCCAAACGTACGCAAGTACTACAAGTCTCGCAGATTGTATAAGCCTTATACTCTCTACACACCCTTTAACCTTCTTCTCGACGTTGTCTCTTTCCACTTTCTTCTCTCCCTCTCGAGCCTTCTATCCCACTTCTACCGACCCCTTGGACCCGAACCCTGCGGCGCTGAGAGTAAATTGTACGGTTAAACTTTCGGAATTTAGTGGTGAACTTGGAGTGGCGTAACCGAGCCAGCCGCGTAACCCAGCCACGAAGGCCACAGTCGCGATGGCTCTTCCGACTCGCTTCGCTCGCTCTTTCCACCATTCACCTCCCGTATTCTGCTCCTTTCTGCTCTTCAACTATTCCTGTATCGCTCCACCCTCTTCGGCTCACCCCCCTATTAAATCCTCGGCATCTCGAACGCGGGTTACTCGCGACTCGTTCTCTTCCGCTCTTCCCTATCCGGTACCCTACGGGTAGAGGAGCGAAACCACCACCCCAACGCGAATTCACCATTGCGCACGTACAGAAGTCGAAACAATGCTAACAACTGTAACGGTGACGTTCATCGCTTCATGCAGTTGAATGATGCGTACCTCGTCAGCCTCTTCCGACTTTGCCGATCTCACGACGCGATCTTTCAGACTCTTACTTCCCGATTATGCTACGCTACAGTGTAATAATAACATCGCGGATTCTACGATATTCCAATGACGTGCGAACCTTCTGTACAGAACTTGTATCGACCAATGACGACACTGCCGCCTATAAACGTCGTCACCTTTTCCTCTTCTCATCTCTCTTCTCTCCCTCCTGCCGTCTCTTCTCTCTCGACCCGGTGAACACGCGGAGAAATAATTCAGTGAGCAACTACGGTACGGTATCAAGAAAAATCGGTACTCGAATATCGTACCGATATCGGATATTCCTCTTTCTCTCATTTTCCTTTTACCTTCTCTACGAAATATGAAAAAAGCTCTCATCGATTCTCGTGTATCGCAACGAATCTCACGCGCGACCCATTTAATTTTTTTTTTTTTTTTTTTTTTTTTTTCGTTCTCATTGCCTTTTTTTTTTTAGTATAATGCCCTTCGCGATGTATACAAATATTGCCGTTATGCCGTATTTTTATGTGACGATTTTGACGGAAACGCATATTCGTCATTTTATCTGTGTACTTCGATGCCTTTGACCGATGTCTCGATAATCGGGAAAACTCGGTAGTATTTTTCCAATTAATCCGCGCAACGACTGCCAGAGATGTTCAATAGGATTCGTTCGATAAGGCAGTCGTATTCATTACAAACGAAAAATTTCGCTTTGATATTATTCATGCATTATTTTCGCGATCGCACGATATTCCCCTCGATCGCGATACTTCGAACGGTGAAAGTCCCCATTTCTCGAAGCTGCGAGCGTCGATAGTCGCTAATGGCGCAAAGAAAGTGGATATCAAGAGACGTCGAGCCGTATGAAGCCTATAGACGACGAGAGTCGCATCCGTCTCGTAGCTTTATACATCGAGGGCCATCGCGCGTACCGTTGTTTCGATCAATAATATGCTTTATTATGTTATTACGCGAAATAAGAATGATACGATAGAGTCATTGAAGCTAATCATAGATTCGTTTCGTCGTTAAAATTGCATACCAAACTGTACGCTGCACTCCTATAATTTATCGAACGCATACCGATCGTTCGAGTCAAACTATCGAATCGAACGAATACGACGTAAAAGACAAACGGCAAAAGTCATCGTGTTTCGGCAGAATTTCGAGAGGAATCTCCGTCGGACCAGTGAGTTTGAAGAATAACAAAGGGTGATGCCAATTGAGAGGAAAATTCGCGACGCATTTTTTTTTTTTTTTTTTTTTTTTTTTTTTTTTTTTGGAGGCGAACCGAGGGAAATCTCGAGTCAGGGAGGCGGCGGTTGTCTCCCTTGCAGCTTTAATCTTCAATGAGGAATATTTCAGCTCTTAATTAGACGAAACCAGACGAACGAAGCGCTCGCGCGGTGCAAAGAGTAGCCATTGCGTTTCTCGCTAGCGAAGGACGCGACCGCGCCGTCGCTCGGCGAGGCGAGCCGAGGCTCCGGTTGCCCAAGTGCCGCTTGTTATAAAGTGTGCCTTTTATCTTCCAGTTTCTCGGGCGTACCGAGCTTTCCCTTCGCGTCACTCCTACCCCCGCACACCTGACCCTTCTCCTCTAATCTTTCCAGCGAATCTCTCTCAACCCTCTTTTTATTAATGCTTCTCTCATACAGAATTTATTCTCTCACCGACGCGACTGGCTACCGCTCGTCTAGGCGCTCGTAAAACTATATTTTCCGAGGCCTATTTAATTATTTTCATTTTCCCTTGAGGTTTTAACTCGCGTAACGCGGAGTCACGGCTGCTGGTCGGTGACCTCGAAACTTTCCTATCGGGACCCGCGGATACGTGCTTCGCGTGTAATCTCCGTTGCATTAAACGTCGAGTATGAAAATTCACTCGCTTGCGCATATAAATGAACCGTTTGAATATTCGATACTTTGAAAGTAAAACAACAGGTAAAGTTATAATGAGAGAATGGCGAGAGAGCAGAGAATGCACGAAGGATGCCGGTGTATAAACCCGAATGAAACGCAATAATAATACGCTGCGCTCGATATATGACTCGTATCCGTATCCCTCTCATACGACAAAGTTTGTCGGTAGCGCGGCTTGATGTTTGTGGAAAACCCTCACTGATGTAACATTTGTTCCCTTACAATAACGAGGGATATTTTTTTTTTTTTTTTTTTTTTTTTTTCGTTTCAATGTACGAACGCTTCGGCATCGTAAATATTTTTGACGAATATGATGATTCTATTAAACGCGGAATATGTTATTCATGAGGAAATTCGATGAACTCGGCGAGTTCGGGGAGTAAAGGATTTCGTCCTTCCGAATCCTAATTTCATTTCGCCCAATTCGAAATCTGTCCCCTGATTCACAAGCTCTCTATCAGAGTCCTAAACTAAACTTGTACTCGGAGGCTTTGCGCGCCTCGCGTACCATCTCCGCACGGTATATGCTCTTCGGCGGTGCAACTTCACACGAAGACGAAACCGACGAATCATCACCGTCCTTCGCCAAAGCTCACGTTTCCCGGGTGAACTAGACGAACGCGCTACAGAACCCACGAACGAGTCACACCAAAGGGACGAGAGTTACGCGAAAGGACACGAGTGTGTGTACGTGAAGGCGGGAGAGCGAGAAGGCGAGATCTCCCTGCCGGGTTCTCGTAGGCGAACCGCGTATAGCTCGTTAGCGCCGGTAATTGCAAATTGCAAAATTGGTCTCGCGACTCCGTCAAGCTGCAACTATCGCGCGCGCTCTGCTGCCCGGGAAAATCTTGCCGACACAAGACATTTTTACGAACTTCCGAATCTTTGCCATTTTTTTTTTTTTTTTTTTTTTTTTTTTTTTTTCGTATGCAATGTACACGAGACTCTCGAGAATTCGCGATATCATTCGCTAATTCGTACGGATGACGGATTCCGCGGTCAATAAAGGAGTATACGTCACAGACACGTGAAGCGCTGCGAATAATTTCATCTCGAGATTTTTTTTTTTTTTTTTTTTTTTTTTCTACTATATACCGCAATCACCGGATAGGAATTGAACGCGAAAAAAAAGTAGTCGTTAAAAGTTGTTCCATAGCAATTGGATAAACTCGCAATTACCGTATCGTCGGTGTGGCGAATGAAGCTCCGTCGTGATACTATAATATTGTCAATGTACAGTTGCAGTCTTGGATAATAGAGACACCAAGCGAAGGTAATAAAAGTATAACGATGCGACATTCGCGATGGCGCCAGTATCCTATGTCGACTATATTTAGATGAGCATAATTTCCGTGCCGGCAGAACGGAAAGAGAGTATCGACGTAGCTACTCTATGCGGGAAAGCGGGCTATCCGTTGGGGTACACGTGCGCAGTCTGTACATTGGCTGGGGCTTTAATAATGTACGTCGAACAATGGACGAAAGTGCAAGATCAACAGAGTGTACGACTGCGCGATTCCAGAGGCGGCGTAGCCTCGACCGCTCACCTCGATACCGATTCGTGTCGCGTCTATTTTTAGAGAAAACTCTGGCGGATCCTCCCGCCGCGCTACAAGCATTGCCCCGAGCGAAAAATTGTAACGAATCGATTCTATCGAATGCGATATATGAGTTAAAGAAACTGTGAGAATCGTTTGACGATCTCGAAGAGACCGGATTACGCGGACAAACGGAGAGAATAGATAAATGTAGAGATACATTTGTTAAGTAATACGATTGGTTTGGACGCGTCGCTGTTGGAGTGAAAGGGGTAAGACGTTTCAACAGTTGCCTCGAGTGGTATTATGTCCGAAGCTCATTTGAATTGCCATTATCACGATGGGACTTCGCGGAGAAAACGATACCGCGAGTTATTCGCTTCTCCGAAGTTGGACGTCTAAACCGCAAACGACTCATCTCCGTTGCGGCTCGAGGCGATGCGTTTCAATGCCGCAGTGGCTTTTAGAATGGAGAGCGGAGAGAGGAGAGCGGAGAGAGGAGACGGAGAGCAGAGACGGAGAGCGGAGACGGAGAGCAGAGACGCAGAGCGGAGACGGAGAGCAAATCTCTGCGAAGGACGGATCGAGATGACGGCAACGACAACGACGACGACGACGGGGGTAGAAGTTTTCGCGCTTTCACGGTGCCTGTAGACAACGGGTAGACAAACAAGAAGATTCTCGTCGACGGCAAGCCAAAGTAAATATTGATGATCGAAGTGAGTAGAGCGAAGACGAATAAGGAGACCTGTGGCTCGTAGCATCGTCCTCCATACCTCCGCTGTTACTTTTCAACCGGTTGAGGCGCACCAACGTCGTTCGATCGATATACCTATTTGGCTGCGATTAATCAGACTTCAGTTCGGACACTTTTTTTTGCATTCCGAATGTTCCTTGATGCATTGCACTCGACTCAGGAGTGCGACACCATCTTCAAAGGCTCTTTCTCACCGGCGACTTGGAAAAGCCACTTTTGCGGTCTTTTTCTCTTTTTTCTTCTTCTTCTTCTTCTCTTTCTATTTACCCGACTTTCTTCGGCTTTGAAATGCTCTTCGTGAATCCTTTCGCGAATACGCGCGAACATACCGACAACGCAACGAAGAATTCGCAAGCCGAAGGCCTTTTTCTCCGTTTTCTCGAGAGAAAGAGAAGATGGAATTTGCATTGCATTACGAACGCATCCCGCTGTGGTTTCGCGCTTCGTATGTCTCCATTTTTCTTTTATCTCTCTTGTCCATCTCGACGATCTTCCGAGATGGAAGATCGTCTACACAATAGAACAAGTACGCGTGCATCTGCCGCATCTGCGCGTCTATCTGTATCGTTGCGCTTTATCGGGATAACACTCGACGTATGACAAGTTCCGCTATGATATCCGGGCGCAGCTTTCGCAATGCGTTCGTTTGACAACACAATACGGCTCTCTGGCGTCTCTCTTCGGATGTTTGCCAACCCGCGACAGATAATATCAGCGTTGCGAGACGTTTATCCCACTGAGACGCAAAGTCGAAATTCGGTCATAGATCGCGTTAGTGACTTTTTTTCAAGAGGATAACTCTCTGTATCCTTGAAATAGCCATCCGGGAACTCTAGAGAGCCTCTCTTTCCATTATGATAACGGGACATAGATAACGCTTACGTTACGGAAACGCCGCGTTCGCTTTATAAAAGTCTCTTTGCATTCTCCTATCGCTACGTTGAAATTTCCCATCTCCATTCCATCTCTCGCGCCGATCCGCGTTGACCTATCGCCAATTGTGAAACAAAATTCGCGTCACCAACGTTCGATTCTTGTGCTCAATGGACCATCTTGCCTTCCGATCACGAAAAACCACCATCGACGGGGTTTCTGTCGTACTGCATACGATACCACACTGTATACCGGTAAAAGACCGAAGCGGAAGGTTCGATGCCCCTCTCCAACTTTGCGTTGTACCCGCCAGGGAAATCAGTTCCGAAGAAGCCTCTCCTTCCCAACGATTTTCATCGGAAATCTCTCTCTCTCTCTCTCTCTCTCTCTCTGGCTGTTATACTCTCGAACTCAATTTTTTTTTTTACTATTTCCATCAATAGTAATGGCGATGTCGCACGCTATCGCAGCGCTCTCTCTGTCTCTCGACAATCCATGAAATATACGAGACTAACGAACTTTGATCGGTGGAAAAAAAAAGAACGATAAGAATGATTGTGAAACTTGAAAAACGGATGTAGGATACCCTCTGTTAATATCCGTGTCGTCACGAGTGGCCGCATTAAAATAATCACTTTTAGTTGATTTTTTTTCGTTGTAATTGATGAAAAAAAATTGTTTAATTTTTTTTTTCGCCGATAATCCAGTATTATCGACGACAAACCAGTCTCGATACATCGATCATACGGGCGCTCTTTCCATCGTTATTCGTTTATTAATGCGCATAATTTTGTACCGTTCGCGCGACACGCGAATGTAAAAAAATTGAACGTTGAAATTTGATTGACGCGAAATACGAGAGCAGAGTGATTATTATTATTATTATTACCATCCTTATTATATGACGAGAGTGAGCGATGGGATGATTAAAATTCATTGCTGCGCAATACAATTATCAATCATGCGAAGGGAGGGTCTATTGTCTTATAATCTCGTATTTGGGTCAACTTTTCCACCCCTCGGCGAGAAATGCCATTTTTTTTTTTCTCCCCGAACGATCGCGGTGCCGAAATCGTTGTCTTCGAAATGAAAGGGCTACAGGAATCGAGGAAAACGGAGGGATACGGACGATAGAGAGGAGAAGAAAAAAAAATGGTTGAGTTCGTTGGTGTGGAATCTCTGGAAGAGCGAGAGAGGGATCGCGATAGGGTGATTTGGGGATATTACGATGGGGAAGGGGATTTCTAGCAGCTTTCCTTGAGATGCGAGGACACGTTTGCACCATATTTCCCTGAAAATTAAATTCATGCGAGTGCGCCAGTCCTCCCCCTCCCCCCTCCCCCTCCCCCTCCTCTCCCAAGCCAACCAGCCAGTGTCGATCGAGTATTCATCGAAGACGGCGCGTCTCGTTTTAGCATTAGCGTTTTCCTGCTACGTGCTATTTTGAATTTTTCCAATTTCACTGACATCTTCAAGTTCTCTCATCGAACTATATCCGCATTCGCGACAATGTAATTTTAACGCGTAATATTTATACGTAAACCGTGTGTACCGATATACTATATACGCGAAGTTTCACCGGCCAAGTGGTACAAAGGAACCGTTAAGTGCGATCGATTATTCCGTTAGCGCGATATGCAAATCGTGTCTCCCGGTACAAGGTACAAGTCGAAACGTCGTCTCTTCGACTGATTTATTGCGCTTGTTAAAGAGAGGAAAAATGCGAGAGAAGAGGCTTACGAAAGAGAGAGGATGATACCGAAGAGAAGAAAAGTCTGTAGGAAATAATGTATACGAAAGAGAGAAAACGAAATCGGAGGTAAATCTTCGAAGAGGGAGGAACAAGCGGCGCGTGCGGATCTCGAGAGAAGCTTTTTCTCCGAAACGAATCGGCTGAGCTTTTACCAATCCTGCGGGCGCTTCGAGACGCTATGCTTCTCGTTCCTACTATATCCTTTTCCTTACCGTCTGCCCAATGGAGTCCTGATAAAGTGAAGGCAACTTCCAAGCGCGATAAATTTACTCCCCTCTTTCGAAGAGTCTTAACCTCGTCGAGTCTCTAAAACGAGGATTCGGACAACGAGCCGACTTCCTTCGTCTTATTTATCTTTTATTTCATTATTATGTATCGACTAATCTTCCACGAAATTAACATTCCAATACCTTTTTCTACATTTTCTTCGAGTCTTATCAAGATATTAATGTTTTAACACTTCGCGCGCGATCTATATATGTATACAAGAGAACGTTCGGTATATAGGTATTTGTTTCTTATTCTATTATAAAGTACGCTATCGTTTCTATTTCCCACCCCCATTCCATTACATTACCGGTCACGAATGGTAGCGCATTTATCGAATTCTCGCTTTGTTCCAAGTTCCGACCGGCAGCCACCACCGGAAAGCCATTCTCGTCTGGTCCCTCTTTTACCGCCTCCATACAGACGCGCGCGAGCGCACAGACACCCCCCACAGAGGGTCAACTCACGTGTTCTCGCGTGAAACGGGTTTCGTGAAAAATTTTACGATGCCGCTCCCCCTACGTGAACGCGAACAGCATGGTTTTCGCCCTCCGCGCGTTATATAAGCCAAACTACACAGTCGCGATAAGGGGTTCGACTCTCCCTCGATGCTTCTGGACAAGTAACGCCAATGGTTTTCTACCTCGTGATCGTTACGACAAGAGTCGAAAAAAGAAAGACGAAGCTACAACCGTATGTAGTATGTCGCGTCGAAAAAAAAAAAAAAAAAAAAAAAAGCAAACAGTCGACTACTATGCAGCGAAAAGCGGGCGAATACCTGCCGATTTTAGGTTATCTTTCGATAATTATCGATTTCTGGACTCATTATTAGATGAATAGTTCGCATTGGAAGGGTGGAGGGTGCGCTATGATTGCTTAAAGTTCAAAAGAATTATATCACTTCGATTTTTACCGGAAATTTCCGGAAAGTAACACCTGAATTTCTTTTTAATCGTCAATAACGATAAGTTGCCAATAATTGAATGGCTACAAAAATTGGTTGTCACCGGTCAACATTCCGAAGTTTCCGATTTATGAATCGTATGGAATATTGACTTTGCAAATGGAATAACAAAGTTTTCGCTTACTCTCTCTCACTATTATGGAATATTATCGAAGACCCGTTTCCGTTCGATGTTTCCGTCGCTACGTTCGTTGTATCCTATTGAATTTTCAACGAATGAAGACAAGAAGGGGGGTATCGCGATTAAATTATCGAAACAATTATCGCACCAATGTGTTTACTCGGAGGTTCCGATGTAAACATGCATTTATACGCCTGTGCGGGAATGCATGTTTGTTCCACCAGTTCGCGTGATCGGAGGTTTCGCCTCGAGCCGCAGGTATCAGGTTACGTTAGGGTTTATGGAATACGCAGTACCGTGATGGAGGAGCGTTAACCTCGACGAAATGAACGCGTCGTTGTCCAGAGTTGTCGTTGTTCGACGTTGAATAGGACATTCGGATCGAATTCTCATAGTTAATTGCTCGTACGAGTTCCGTCTGTCATTGGTTCCGCTGGTGTATCGTACGTACCTACTATATGCGCGTTCGCGGAAACGGGTAGCTACCGGGATGAGCGAATCGGAGACGAGTCGAAGATCGACCGACCGCCGTACAATGAAACGGCAAGCCGATTTTCCACCCGAAAAATCGGCCGATCGACGAGGCAAAACGGCGAGAAAGCTTATGACGACGTATAGAGAAAATTACCACTTTCGAATCGAACGTACGTAGAATCGATTAATCGATTTTCGCTGAGTATCGCTTACCTCCCTTCTTCTCGTATGATTGACGAGCGATATCGCGCAAGACGTTACGCATATACGTATACCTTCATCATATATATTTCCGGCAGAGAATCGACGTTGTGCCGAGAAATTAAATTGCTATTTGACTCGCTGGGAAGGGTCTCTTTTCAAGTAATCTATCCGGAAGCTTTTATTTCTTGAGTTCGGTATACGCGATCGTTGTCTTTGCAATCGACTGGATATCGTAGCTGTATTTCTATATTACAGTTTTCAACAGTGGAAAATGTAAGACGGAAGTCGATCGTTTTCCGATACGCAAAGGTATCACGCGTGAGAGTTTTTTTTTTCTTTTTTTTTCTCTCTACACGGAGAGAAGGATTTACTAGAAATTACTATGTCATCTGGTAAAATTCGACGGTGGCGCCACCAATGACGAAAATACTCGATATTGTGAGAATTTTTACCACATTTATGGGGATTTTTACCATATTCTATGGTAAAAATTCGCATAGTTCTCGTAATTTTCAACAGGTGGCGCCATTGATACCGCACTACTTGAAATTTACGAGATTTTTTACTAGATATATGGTAAATTGCATCAGATCCTTCTTTCCGTTTACGCATAATCTGCTACGTAAATGAAAGAAAGTAAGACGCATGTGAAAAAAGGTATCACGCGTGAGAGGTTTTTTTTTTCTTTTTTTTCTCTCTACACGGAAAGAAGGATTTACTAGAAATTACTATGTCATCTGGTAAAATTCGACGGTGGCGCCACCACTGACGAAAATACTCGATATTGTGACAATTTTTACCACATTTATGGGGATTTTTACCATATTCTATGGTAAAAATTCGCATAGTTCTCGTAATTTTCAACAGGTGGCGCCATTGATACCGCACTACTAGAAATTTACGAGATTTTTTACTAGATATATGGTAAATTGCATCAGATCCTTCTCTCCGTTTACGCATAATCTCCTACGTAAATGAAAGAAAGTAAGACGCATGTGAAAACACGTATCGAGGGTTGAAAAAAATAGACGTGGAAAATATCTACGAGGGGAGAAACAAGTGGGATCACGCGCTAGCGTTGAATCAATGCTCCTTTTTTGCGCGACGAGCGATAACTGCGCGTAATACGGATATAGCGTGTGCGGAGCTGAGGCGCTCCTACACGGATAATACATTTGTCGACGTATTTTAGAAAGCGGAGAGAAGCTTCGAGTCTGTATCGGGAGATCGTGGGGTCAAATACCGATGGTTTATCGGTACAACGAATCCTGTATAATCGATCCATCGTTTTATCCTGAATATCCTACATATATAGATATCGATATATTATCATTCCAATGTGGCGTGTAGGGGCGCGAGTCACTTGTTCCAATCTTCATCATCATCACTGTCAACGAGACGTCGAAATTTATCGTTCGCGCGTTTGAGATCGATGATCCACCGTCCACCCGCCCCTCCTGTGCATTCACTCGTATTCGATGCGTTTGACCTCATCGACGCTCATCGAGTATTCGAATATCATTTTTATTCGACGCGTATTTTACGACAGGAAGATCTTTTCACTTCAAGCTAATAATCAACGAAAATATGACAAAAACAAAAAAGCTTCAGCCGGATGATGTACCGATCGGTACAGTAGTAATACCGCGACTGGCGAACGCTCTGATGGGGCTTTCGGAAAACTCATCGTTGATACACAATAGGCAACTCCGCAGAACATCGAAAACATAACTCGCGACAATTGAACTTTGCAATTATTTTCCAATCGCTCTGCGCAATTGTGCGATCACACGGAGAGAAAATAGGAATGATTGCCAGACGCGAATAGTAATCGTGGAAAGAGAGCAAAATCTGTAACGATCTTCTCTTATCGGTAAATTTGAGAAAAGGATCTTCCAGATCTCACTCTCCTCTCACGCTTACGATTGGCTATCATTCCTATACTTTTCTCTCCGCGAAGTAGTCGGGGTATAGTGGCTGTCGAAGGCGAAAGGAGAAGCGCAATATATCGAAATATTGGCCACGCATCGCGGAACATTTCGGAACGTCTCGGGGCGAAAGGGGAAGGTGAATCTCGGCGTCTCGATAATACCGGCGTCCGACGATACGACGTTTATTGCGACGCATCGACCGCGCATTGTATTCGCTCGTCGAAGCGTCCGCAGTGCAAACATCCCTGACTCGAGTGGCATCGCGCAGACAGGCAGAATCAACGCTCCGAAATTTCATTGAAAGCCTGTCCAGCATCGTTTCACCCCGTTTAACTCGAAACAATTGCGGTATATGAATTTATTACGAAACTGACGACCACGCGATTAAGTCAAATATACAGAGAAAAAAACGAAGATGACGTCAATGCGATGAATAAAAACAAAAGAGAGACGGTAATTGAGAAGGAAAATGTATTCCTACGGTCGAGATACGCCTGCAATCGAGTCTGATCGGTTACATACCGTTTCTACTTGTAAATCGTTGACCCGGGAGTCGAGTGGCTACGATCTCGACGCCGGTATTATTACTTTCTTTATCCGTTCTTCGATATTCACTCGCTATCATCGAAATCGCATTGTATTGACAATCGAAGAATACAATGAATGACAATAGACTCGAAGGGTGCGGTAAACTATCGAAAAAAAAAAGGGGGAAAAAAAATGATAAAAACGCACCGGTAGATACCAACGTTGAATCTCTGTCGCGGAAATAAGTGGAGCAAGCCGGCGGATAAACTCAGCGACAAATGGTGGGACGTCGAGGATGAAATTGACAACGAGTGGAGCAGCTAAATGAGTTCGCGGAAGGCGAAGCCCCCGCCGTGAGAGGATCGCGGGGGAGGCGGTGTGTCGGGACAAAACGTCGTTATTAAACGCCAACGTCCATTAAGCCTATGACAATGGTACGAAATTACTATATGAATAATTAACTCGGTGACGAGGCGAGGATAGCCAACGCGAGGAGTGGACGACGAGTGTCGGTCGAGAGAAGCCCGACCTCTGCTCGGCTTGGACCAACATCGATACAATGGCCGATTTGGCCGCTACGTTCGTACGCTGATATGCGACTGTCGAGAACTCGCCTCGGGGACTGCAGGTAGAAATGCAAGTTGAACAACGCGAAGTTTCATCGAGTTTAACTCGAGTCGCGTCGTTCCGTCGCCATCCCCTTGTTCTCCACGATTAATCGGTTGGACGGACGGTAAAAATGTTAGGAAAGCTGAAAAACAGCTGTTTCGGTACTCGAAAAGAGGGGCTCTTCCGATTCTTCGTTTCCGGACGATGGTAAAAGTTACGGGAAAGTTACAAGCGGCGTAAGCGGCTTCTATGATCGATCAGACGTAGAATGAGTCGAACGTCACAGTGCGAGTTGCGTATAATTTTCGCGGAATGCTCGTCGATGACGAACGAGAGAATCAAGAGAGACAGCGGGAAGATGCCGAAGCCTAACGCACGGAAGAGGAAGGACACGATGGTCACTTCGGGTTTCGTTCGGGTGAGCGACGATGGGTAAACTCTCGCAGGGATCAAGAGATAAGGACAATTTCCCGCGGGGATTCAACGGACGGAAGTGATGCGGACGAGTTGATCCTCGGTTTCCGCGACAGAACCGCACGAACGAGCTTTCCCTCCCGATTCTCTGTTCTCTCATCCCTTCCATTATTTCTCTCTCCCGCTGTACCCACTCTTGCGACATGCCGCGATGAACGAACTCACGCGTACCAAGTGACTTTTCCGTTCACCGTCGTGCTGCACGAGTCCAGAGATTCCTCTTTCCTCCGCAGTCGCGATAACTTGTAAAACTGTACGCTACTACTCGCCAGCTGCTCGATGAGCTGTCGTTCTGTTTTTTTTTTTTTTTTTTTTTTGCGACGCTTCGGATCTCCCGGGTATCTCTCCCGCGCGTCCGTTTACATCGTAATAAAGCGCCCTCTCGCATTCGGTTACCATCCTTTTCCGGGGCTGCGAGCTCTGCCAACCGTATTCTCCGATGGATTTTAATTAAATTGACGAGTAGCGCCAACTCGTCGATTCGCTCATCCGATCCAAAATAGAGATGCCTTCTCGGTTCGCAAACGCCAGCGGCAAATTTACCTTTTACTCCCTCGTATAAACCGGAAAACCCATAGAAGTCTCGAATCTCACGGTATAACGTTTTTCATACTCCACATTTACCGTCTCTTAAATTACATCGTACACTCGACAAGAGAAAATTGAACGCGTGCCGAATGATCGCGAAATATGCTTTGCAAGACGAAGTTAATATTCACTTCGGATTAATATCGCAGAAAAATTTAATTACGCATAGATATTCACATATGTATTTCATTTATATTTTCAAAAGATCGAAAAGTTAAACAACCGGATACGCCGAAAATTCTCGATGTATCGTATACCGACCAAAAATTATTTTGAATTTTTTCGAACGATTCGCAATGGCCGAACGATTCGTTCGACCGTCGGCTTGATACAAATCGGCTGAGCGATTCGACTCGTCATTCGCGAAAAACGCGCGGATAAAAAAAATAAAAAAATACCCACGCGAAAGCTCTTCATATTGCTCTCGATTTACACACAGAAAGGATCAACGATTTCAACGATTCGCTCGATGATACGCACCAAAAAATATCCATTTTTTTTTTTTGTTTTCCCTTACGACTCGTTCTTTCGCCGCGACGCCGATGCAAGTGGATTTATCGTCCGACGATCCGATAATTCGGTAGAAAATACATCGAAGAAAATGAAATAATCGAAATTCGTAAAGAAAAATAGGATTTTTTGTACCGTCGTTCGTCGGAACTCCAGTCGTTTACCAGAGTCGACTCTGTACGCAATATCGCGTACCTACCAAAGTCACGTGTTTCGAAAAAAAAAAAAAATGAAAAAAAAAAAAAAAAATAAGCGCGTGTCGTATCCTATAGAGTAGCGAAGCGCACGCAATTGTTGGGAAAATATGTTTCCTCTCACCCAGCTGGCCGGCGAACCGGCATATTTACGTAGTATCCTTGCAAACGCCGAAAGGCCACATAGTTTATCGATCCATTTGGCATATCCAGCTTCGCCCGGTTTATACGCATCGAGAGCTCGCGAAATTTATATATTTTCGATAACCATCCCCATGCCTGTGCTTCGATTCGTACAAATACACATCGAATATATATATATACTATACGTATATACATACGCCGATCCTCCATTACCGCATGTACCGGTCTCGATGCGTCGACGATTTCTATCTCCGATTTCTCGTCGGTTTATCCGAAAAGTCATACAATCCTCGGGTAGAGGTATACGATAAAAGAGTCGAACAGAAGGGATTTTCTACCCCGCGAACGTCCGAAAAGGCGACCAGTCGACAAGCCGAAAGGTCCGGAGGTCAAACGAGCATTTGTATTATTCAATGATGCCGATTGTTTCGCATTGCAACGTGTAGCAACACGATAGTCGTCTTAACCGTCGCGAATACAGTTGCTTCGTTATTCGCCGGCGGCTACACTTCCACGTGACACACGACGAACGTATGCTATTACAAGTGTAACTGCCGGTAGTTATTTTCAGTAGGATTCATCGCTCATTCCGCGTAATAATTAATAATTCGTGGGGTAGGAAAGCTCTCTTCCACCGGTAACTTTCTTCTCGTATTTCCCTCCCTTCCGCGTTCTAATTTGCACGATGCGCCGGTGCACCCGTTGTTTCGCGCTTCTCGGAAAATTTATAGTACCGACTGTTCGCTACGTACGCTTCTCTCCAACACCAGCGGCTCTGTACGCGTCAATATTACCCTCTGTACGGAGATAACTTTCGCGCGCAACATCATCAGAGTGGAATTCGCTGTATACCAACTACGCGCGTAGATTGAGATATTCGACAGGTACTCTACCGCCTAACAACAAGCTTTGCAACGCGTAGAATACGTTTTATCATCGATGTTGACGAACTTAACGGAATCACCGCTCGTAGACTCGATAAACAGACGTTATTTTCGTCGTATATACAAAGGGATGGTATAGATGCGGTATAAAATAGAATTGAGAGGACTTCCGCGTTTCGAATTGTTTTGCCGATTGGCTTTGAAATCCAATGATCTCCATTGACTGCCGCCCCTTCGTTGCCCTTACGTTCCAATAATCCCGAGCAAATTGCCCCGAAATAATCGACGAGAGGGAAAGGGATGGAATAGGTAAAGTATACGTGTAAATTGCAATTTCCCGGCTGCGAATTCAGAGCGTAAAGTCTGTGAATTAAAGATAAGTTAATACCTCGCGTGTGGGTAGTCGGTACGGTACAGCGGAGAGAAGATACGAGGGAGAGTCTCGCAGCCCTCTCCTCCAAAAGTACGCGATGAAAATCGAATTTGCGTCCACCGGGGCGAAGGGGGCGGATGTTCGGCCGAAATGTGAATTGCTCTCTCGCGAACGGAGTAGCCACCGGTGTTGCTAGTGGTTATGGTCAATATCGTTCAGCCATAACCATTGCTAATGGGAAAAAACAAGTTCGACTCGCGAAAATCGCCGAATTTCCATGCGTATTTTTTTTTATTATTTCTTTCGATTTTTCCGTAAATACCGTATTGACCGGGAAAAGGGGAAACATGTAAAACGACGAAATGGGCGGACGATTCGAAAACACATGGAAACATCGTTTGTACGCTTCGTCGAAAAAGTACGGAGTTTGCCAATTTTTTCAATAGTCGACGTTTCAACGTTCGAGAATCGAATGAATTTTCGTCTTCTTCGCTTTTCATCAAATTTATTTTTTGCACCGTATCATCATCGTTCCCGCGCTACTCCGACGTACGGAGGAGCGCAGTGTGGGTGCGCGCGCGCGCGCGCGCGTGTGTGGAATAAGGAAAAATCCAGTGTCCTTGCAGATCGGTCCGTCGACTGCAGGAGCACCGATGGCAGTATCATTTTCTCTGACGCAGCGGGAAACTCGGCCACGGTCTGCGGCAAAGTGTCGACCGGGTATACGAGAGGGTGCTACTACGAGAAAGTCGGGAGGATGAGTAGCCGCTAGCCGCATCTAAAGAAACGGTCAGCTTGCGTCACTGTAACGTGGAAAAACTTTTGGACTGTCGGTAGTCTCGTTGCATTTTATACGACAGCGATCGTTGTAACGGAATATCGAAGAGGCAAAAAGGCTTTAGCTATACGTTGGGAAGCGAGAAACATAAGGATAGATATAGAAAGGGGAGTGCTGACTCGTCACCGAGCTGAATGGCTAAGGGAGGCAACCGCACCGGATGGCTACCGGATCGGCTAACGAATACATACGATTCTCATGATTTCTGAGGTCCGAATGGCTAATTCGCGCAATTCGAGGACCAAAAGGGGTCTTAATGCCAATTATGAAACAAAAAGTTGCGGCATATCCGCGTCACGCATTCGTCGAATCGCGGTATAGGCGGCTATTGCGGAAGAATGTTTTTCTCCGGAAGATCGCTTGGAACGTTCAATCGTAAGAATCGTAGAAATTCGACGAGATTCCTTCGGTGGATCGCCTCTATCCGAGCGGCTCGATGAATTCTCGTTGTATCGATATATAGTAGCGGACCGGAACTCGGAGTAGGAAAGGGAAAAGAGAGAAAAACGCGCGATAGCTATAAACACGTTGAATCGAAATCGAATCGAATCGCGAAGGCGGGTAAACCAATGTTGGAGACGAAAATTGAGAAAACCGCGGAAGAAAAATATCATCTAACATTTCAATGTATTCGTATCCGAGTGTCTTGAGCGCCTTGAGCGTTACGTTGAACTTAATTTTCTGTTTTCCGCTACCGTTTCTCGTATTGCTGTATACGAGACGAATGAAAATGAAAAATCGCAGAACGCGAAGCGGAATATCGTATATATTCGCGCCGCGAGTCTATTCGTTTGCAGAATTGACTCAATGGTGAAGAGAAGCAAACGATTATTTACGCCGAGCGATTCTTTTTCCTACGCGGAGAGAAAAGAGGTCGGGACAATGGGCGGACAGCCGGGAAGAGATTCTCTCCGCGTTGCTTTTTCATGTTTTCCATCGACGTTTACTCTCGAGGTACGCGAAACCGTTAAAAAGAAAAGACACCATCGTTAACGCGTTACCTTTCCCTATTTATTTTTTAGCCCCGTATTTTAACAAGTGTTGTAAGTACTCCATAGTCGGGTTATGTTCCCTCGGAAAAAATTCGCTTGGAAAGTCGAAGAAAAGGGAAAAAGCGCGGCTGCCGCATCGCCGCGGGTAATTAAAATGTTTTTCCATCTTTCCCCTCCCCTTTTGCGCGAAAAAAATATAAAAGATGCGTAGAGCTCGTGTGCCGCTATAGTTTATTTATGAAGCACACCTGCCGGCGAAATCGATACCGCGAACGACGAGCATCGGAAAAGGCGAGAGGTGAGTCGCGCGATTGCGAGACACGGACACGAGTAGAATTTCGATGAAAGGGGTAATATTGCGTATTCATCGACGGAATATATTCGATTTTATATATTGATACCGATGTAAGTGACTCGATAATTCGGATACATCGAATATCCCGTTCGTTGTGTAAACGTTTCGTTGGCTATTCGTCTCGTATGTACGTAAATTCAAATCGATTTGCGTACAATCGTCACGCCGACGTTCAGTCGGACATCGCGCCTGCCGCCAAGGTCAGCATCGGAGCCTTGATATTTTTTTTTTTATTTTTCGTAAAAAAAAGAAAAAAAAAAGCTCCGCGACGTCTGATATTCGGTCCGTACGAGTTCTCGCGCTCGAGCAAAGCTTCGTTACGATATATCGTCCATCGACGTCTGTCGAACTCATTCTTTTTCCACGATTTTTTTTTCCTCCGCAATACCCGCCCTTCTTCGATCGAACGCCGACAGCTGACACGATGGAAACTCGCTCTTCGCGATTTGTTTCTCTCATTCGCGTGACAATGACGGATTATCGATCTGTACCCATAGCATTGCTCCGTCGAACTACGATTTTACCTCCCGAATTCATTTTTCGAATTTTACGGACAAAAAAATTCTGGATAAGCAATCGAAATCGCGTGTTTATCGATTCCACTACAATACGTATGCCGAACTTTTTTTCCGTATGCCGAACAATCTAACAATAGTAACGTACTAATAATGATGAGCGGCCCGTAGAAAACGTAAAACAGATCGAGTGGATTACGAAAAAACGATTTTTTTTTACGAATTTTTAAAGGGTAAAAAAAATATATATACGACGGAGGGATGAAGGGAAACTGAAAAAAAAATGTTTCATTCCGCACGTACGCTTGGGCCTTTGCGGAAAAATTGTTTTTGCGTACTGTCGAGCCGCTTGAGCCCCAAGAAGCAATATCGGAATAAGACCGCCATTTTGTCGCCCTAAAATTTGCTTATTTTCTTCAATTCGGTAGAAGGGACGCGGTATTGCATTACGACGAATATCGCGGTAGCTACGCGCTACAACAGATCCCTGGCAAGCGGCATATGCTGTAAGCAAATATTTGTTTCGAGACGCTACCCAATTTTCTCAGTGTTTCTCTCCACGCGAGTGCTACAAGCCGCAGTGGTTTCCCTCGCTAAACCCGTTACGAAAAAATTCAATGTTGGTTTATTCAGAATAAAAATCGATTATCCGTCGTTACGTTGACATTTTTTTAGCGTCGCGTATATCCGTCAACCGCATACGCGCGTATAAATCGATCGATTACACTTTCACTTCTCTCGTGAGGTTGCAAAATAATTTCTCTCCTATCCGTCTCTCCTTTTGCCACTTTTTCTTTACCGCGAAACACTCCCAACTTCATTTATTATTCATTTAATCATTAATTAACTTGATTATTCATTTAAATAATCGAAACGGCGAGAATCGAGCGCCGATCGCTCGTCCAGCGTCCGCCTTCTTGCGGTGTTAACGATTTTTTCACGAGCAGCGATGGTACGCGGTGCTTTACACGGTACTAAAACTATCGCGTGATTTTTTTTTTTTTTTTTTTTCTACTACTCCAACTTTCTCCACTCGATTAATTATCGTATCGGTAATCCTGGAAATGGGCTTCGAACCGCAACGAGGTCGTCTCCGAGTCTACGAATATAGTACCGCCGCCATATTGTCGGATTGGGTATGAAAACGAAATTTTGGAATATCAACGAAGCTGAGTAAAATGATTGCAACTATAATGGCAGTGATGGGAGATTGGAAAGTTTTGCGAAAGCATACGGAAGGAATGCGCCCTCTCGACGGTTTCTCTCCGGTTGCCTTCAAGACGACGGATAAGGAAGCGGATGAGAGGAAAACGGCCAAAGAATCCGAATGCATTGCGAATCCTGTTTCGCGTTCGTAGCCGAGTCGAGAACACGCGGTTACTTCTCGGTCTACTCGCTCGCCTCTCCGACAACTCGGGGTCTCATGTTATATACTATATCGCGTCGCAAGGGAAAGCGACGAGAGGGAAGAGAGCTTTTACATGTGGGTTACGGGGGTGGTTCGCGAGAGAAGTAATACCGCGTGTTCGGGATCGCGCGGAAGGCTGTTACCCGGAGCGGACAAGCAACCGAGTGGGAAGAAGAACGAGCGCGGATGTAAATCGCGAAAGAAAATTCCAAGCCTGTGCTCCGACGGTGCGGCTTTCACCGTTGCGCGAACGAAATTGCAGCTGTTTATCCGAACCAACCGACAGAAATTCCCATTCCATCTTCCAACCACCTCTCTCGATCCTTGTTTTTCGCTATTTCCCTCTTTCTCTCTCTCTCTCGCTCTCTCTCCCGTCTGTTTCCTTCCTCCGCGCGTACCTTCGGGATCTCCAATGTCGGCCGCCCCTCGTTCCTATTCTTATTTATTTCGTTCGCGCCTCGCGTTCGCTTGACAAGAGTAAGAAAACGAGAAGGAGAGAAAGAGAGAGAGAGGAGTCGCGAGATCGCCTCAAGGAAGCTCACTACATCGCGTTCACCCGGAGATTCTTGCGTCACCGCGGCAAAGGTATACGTAGCTTCGCCCGATTTCGTTTCCACATTCCGTCTCTATCTTCCATCTCGTACGTTAAATCCCTCCGTTCTTACCTTCGGCTCTGCCGTAGGAACGGATTCGTACCCTCATTTCGAAGAAAGAACGGACACAGTTGGTATTCGCACCCACCTTTTCCTGGACTCATCCGTTCGCGTCCCTTCGGGGCTCCGGAACTTCCGAATTTTACTCGACTATCACAGCAACGTATTTGGAATTCGTCATACGCCCACTACCCCCGTAATTCCTATCTCTTGTAGTTATTATCTTTCTTTTCTCGATGTTATACTCTTCCGAATATATCATCGCACCGAAAAATACCCTAAAAACTGTACACGCAAACTTTGAAACATTATTGCCGCCCGCGGGACACGAGTTTTCAGCGCGAGCGGAAAAAACGTCGAGTCTGCCGCTCGCTTGCCGCGCGGCAAACCTTGAAATATTCCGACATTGGCTTCGGGCGTTTTGCACCCCTACGACTCCCCATATACCTTTCGGTCGCCACGGCGTTTCCATAATTTTAACGGGCAAAGGTTGCAACGCTTTGCGGTAGCTGACGGCAGACAGCGCCCCAACGACCAATGAGAAATGCTTCGCCGACACTCGGGGCGAACAGAGCAAATTATCTTTCATTCGTTGCCGGATACTTTTTCACCCCGTCGAGAGGCTCGAGTACTTCGCAAACTCGATATCTCCCCGAGAAAATAACTGACTCACCCGTCACTTGTATCGGACTTTCGTCATTTTTTTTTTCTCATCCCTCCAATCGCGCGAATGTACTCTCTTCCGTCTTTGTGTTAATCACATTTATCAACTTGCCGCGGTATCTTGTCTCGTGACGGATTTACTTGTTCAATTTCGAATAGACGATGAACGCTCTTGTAATCGGTCGATGCAATTAAATTTTCCGATAATAGTAATTTGGACAGTACGCGACACGAGTAATCGGATTACTCCGAAATGCAAATTCAAAGAGTTTAACGTTTTCACAATAGATATGCGGTAATTGGTTAACTCTTTGTAACTTATCGATAATTAATTTGACGGAAGAAGAAACGATGTTTCACGAATTATTCAAGATCCTTTCCCGTTCGTCTCATTCTCAGCTCGAGATGCGCGAAAAAAAAAAAAAAAAAAAAAAAAAAAAAAAAAAAAATCGAAGAAACGAAAGGCATCTCCGCCTCGTTATCGTTGTCCGCGCGATGAAAATAGACAGAGAAGAAAGTGAAGAAGTCGATTGATGAAAAGTTAATCGCTACGAGAGTAGTGTGCGTAACGAGCTGAAATATCCTCGAGAATAAAATATGCTGACTATCGTCCAAAGAAGCGAAGAAGATACGGAGAAAAATGTCGAGGGGCGCAGAGAGAGAGGATGACAAACGAAACGAAGGGGTTGCCGCTCACGGTACGTACGTTTTAATCCGCGGAGAGAATAAAAAAACCGCTGACCCACCGGTTTCGTTGCCAATCTTTTGATAAGTGTACGACGCTCCCGAGGAGACTATACTCCGCGAATGCGCGCGTAATACGTTGCGGAAGAAGTTTACCGAAATAGCGATGAACAAACGTAAGCCATAGACGAGTTATCCTTGCGGGATACGGCTGAAGCCCCTTTTCACGAACGTAGACGAGTGCACAACGTGGAGCGAAACATATCCACCGGGATTCTCGAAAGTGTGGTGTACAGACTAGACGTGGAAACACGAGAGCGTCTCACCCATTGGCGTCATCCCCCGCAAAAGCGAGCGCACGCGCCAGACCCAGGAGAGTTCTTCGGTGATCCAGTCACCGCCGGTACCCCTAACGCGAAGCTTCGCGCGCACCGCTCTTTTCACGTTTATCCCATATAAAATTTCCCGAAAATGAAAAAACCGTCTTATCCGGTAATACGCGAGAGGAGAAGTTGATAAATCGTTCGATTACGATAATTATAATAGGATGCAATCCAAGCGAATGGAATCGCGAGTACAGCGTGCAGTAAATCATCCGCGAAACGGCACGCCGGCTGATTAACGATACGCAAACAAACTGAATACACGATAGACTCGTGTATTTTAGGGCGGAAAGGGAGAGCTATACGGCGTTCGCGCGTACGACAACCGGAAATGACGCTCGAGAGACGAAAATGTAAAAGGGAGGGACGCGCCAAAGGGAATCTCGCGACTGTCGGTGTCCACTCGACGCTTTCCGGACTTCTGTGATCGATCTCGTCGATTCTAGATCCGTCCAACGGCTTTACGCGACTCTTACCCCGTCAATCGTCGATCGGTGAATCTTCCGTCGGCGATTCTCTCGGTGGTTCGCGTCTTTCTGTGTACCGTGAGAGTGCGCGGCCGCGATGCGGATCAGTGACGATCGGAGGGACCAAACACGCGCGTGTAACTGTACGTATACCCCGATATACATATCACATACAATACATACATACAATCGCATATATATTGGATTCGATTATCCGATGTCGGATACGCGTAAAAATTGATAAGCGCGCAAACAAACACTCGCGAAGGATAGGCAGAGTTCAGAACCGAGAAGCGCCCCACTGTCGGGAATCGTCTCGTTTCCGCGGTGCGTTCAGAGCGCCGATACAAGGATTTTCGGGGGTCGGACACCCCTTCCTTGTTATTTCTTCAAATTGAAAAGCCCTCGACGGATTCGCACATGGGGCGCATTCGAGATTACGATGTTTGCTTTTTTTTTTTCTTTATTCCCGACGCAGCGCTCGAAAAATCGCAACTATGCAATTTTATTCGCATCCTTCAGGATGATTAATATAAAAAACAATATTTGCGAGGGATCGAGAATTTTTGCACACGAACGGCCAACGATTCGGAGCGAAGAGTACCTTCGATTCGGAAAAACGATAAGATTCGGAAGAGCTTTTATTTCCCGTCGGAACGTCATCCGAATACTCGCCGTCGAGTCCATCGGGAAATTTTCTATGCCCCGCCGACGTTTCTCCGCTACACACCAGCGCTCGCGTAACGCAAAGTGAGGAAATACAAAAACATATACTTACCTATATATATAATGTACAGAAAAAGCCGCGAAGATAGGAAAAAAAAAAAAAAAAAAAAAAAATTTCAGAGGTAACTTACCGACGTATGAGCCAAAGGAGGGATTTCGTTTTGCGTTGAGCTTTATTGCCTTTTCAACGTACCATTTACCTCTTCCGATCCATCGAACGCCTAACTCGTTGGAAATGTCTTGTATATACATCGAAAGACTTTTGCCGGTTTCGAGACGCGTTAGTCGACAAGGAAACGACGATATACCGATGAGTCGTAGGCGAGTCGGATGTATCGCGTCGTCGAATAATTCATATTTATCATTTCGGAGTTGAAAATAAACCAAATGGAAATTAGGAAATTTTTGGCATAATACCACAGGGAGAGAGAAGGCAAACGTTCGCTCAAGATTTTCGGTGGTAATGCAAAATAGCGTGAGACTCGCGAAACGTAAGAAAATAAAAGGTAAAAAGTAAGTTTTTGTTCCGATAGCGTATAAACTCGAGGACTCCAGGACTCTCTCTCCAGCATCACCATAAAATCTGAATTCTAAATTAAACTGTTGTGAAAGTAACTCCCTCTATGCGTTTTCTCGCTCGCAAGTCGAAAGCTCGAAGCGCAACGGGAAGCTCCGCTCGTGGATACGGCAAATTACCGGGGCGAATGCGGCGAGAGGTAGAGCGACGAGAATGAGGGGATGGAAAGGGTAAACGAGAGGGGTGACCATCGGTAAATGCACTCGCATACGTGAAAACATTTTGCGCAGCGGTGGTGGCCGTCATCATCGCAATGTCCTCGATAGCGTTATATATATCCCTATTTAAATTAATTCCATGTTAAGCTGCTATAAAGCGCGTTTAACCGGGAAATAAATTATTCATCGGGGTGCCTGTAATACCCGTGACAATCGATTTCCCGGTTCGCCGACTCACTCAGTCGAACGATACGGCAGCTCGACGGGGCGTTGCGCTATATATATAGTGGCGTTTCAGCGTCGATCTGTCCGCACCTACGATCGTTTTGACTCTCGAATTCGAATGATCCGCGGTGCGGCGAAGATCGGGTCGCAAACGGCGAACGGCGAACGGCGAACGGCGCGGAATGATGCATTTGCGTAGAGCAGAGTGCCATCGATAGATGTAATACCGCAATGCAATCCGATCCCTATTCCGCTAACGGAAAATCCTTCCCGAGCACTTGCTACGCGTTTCAATTTCATCGATTCCAACCCCTAACCCTCTCCCCCTCCCCCCTCTCGTCCTCCGTCTACCTGTACGACATTATTCAAATCTCATGATCCAATTTGGATATACGAATACATTATATCCACGAGATCGAGAATCACTTGTGCATCCGGTGGGATTTCTATGCGCGTTTTTTCGGGGAGGAAACACTCGTTGATATACCAAAGGTATCGTCATTACGAAGGGAGAAAAAGATATTAGCGATATAGACGAGTTGTAGAAGTGTTACGAAAGTTTCGTTTCGAATTTAGAAAAGAACAGTCGAATCGGTACACCTGTTTGGAGTTGTTCCGGACCAGTATTACGCTCGGTATATAAAAACTGCGGAATTTCTACCCTTTTAAGCTCTTCGTCGTTGCATCTCGTTCGTTCTCTCGATATTCTCCTCTCAATGGTAAAAGAGATCGAGAGGCAAAGGCAGAGAGAACGCTACAGGGGATGAAAGAAAGCTGCAGCGGGTGGCGACCCCCGAGGAAAGTTCCTCGTTGAAAAACTCATAAAAAGCCGACGTGTCCGAGACTTCGGTTCGCCTGTCCCCGGGTGGCGGCTTTATTCTTCACCCTTTTCTCTCGCGCTTTCTTTTCGTCGCTCGCGTTCGAGACCAACCCGACAATTCCACATCTGGCGTGTCGCTTTTTCTCTCCTTCCGCAACTGGTCCCTTTCTGTTTCGCATGCGGGAAGAACCGAACCGAAACGACTCCTCGGTTTGCCGCTCGTACCTCGCCGCTCGCCGACCGGAACACCGGCGGACACTACTGACTTTTTCTACTTTCACGTCTTGCATAACACAGAGTATTGTCGCAGTCTGCGGTAAGGCAAACTCCACCATTGCTTCTTCCTTCTTTTCTCTCTGTTCTCCCGATTCATCCGGTTTTACATTCTTCCGGTTCTCCGGAGCATTGCGTTCATTTTCAAACGGAGTTCGACTGGACGCTCCGTTTGTCCAATAACGGTGCGGGAAATGCTTCCAGCAACTGAATATATTTCATTCCCCAAGAAAGGGACGAGCGACTGAGTGAAAATTTCGCTCGGAAAACGAATATCGAAGAGGATAAAGAAAGCGAAAAGCGAGGATAGCGAAAAGCTAACGTAATCGTATTTCGCGCGTTCTACTCGAGAAACAATTGATGTATCTTCTCACGTTTAAGATCGGCGGACTCTTCTAACAATTTTGTAAAAAACTCTCGACTTCCGATCGAAAAAATAATTAATTTCGATACTAATATGATTATTATTCAAAGTTATATTCTCTCTCGCGTTGCTCTCCCTCTTGATTTCACGATCCTTTTGTGAAACATATCGCGGAGACCTCTCTCTTCTCGATCATTGTTATCGTAATTCACTGATGCGGGAAGCGGCAAGGATGATGGCCCCCGCACGAGACAAAGGCCACGATAGGTGGTGAATGAGTCGACGGATCAAGGGACGACGATAGGAATATTCATGGTCGTAAAAGGTTCGCGGAGTACAGCCATGTGCTCGACGTTTAGCTGGAAATTCTTACCCCTACCGCCGCTATGGTATCAAGTTTTCGCCAAGATTCGCAGCGACAGCGACTGAGATCGAGAGAATAAAGTCGCCGAAGATTGGCTTTAACTTTCAACCAAAAAATTGATTCGTCACACCCTTTTGGAGAATTAAGAAAAATTTCGAAGAATTAAGAAGAGTTAAGAAAAATTTTGAAGAATTACGAAGATTTAAGGTAAATTTTGAAGAATTATGAAGATTTAAGGTAAATTTTGAAGAATTACGAAGATTTAAGGTAAATTTCGAAGAATTAAGAGGAATTTCGAAAAATTAAGAAGAATTACGAAAAATTTCGAAGAATTACGAAGAATTACCAAAAATTTCGAAGAATTACGAAGAATTACGAAAAATTTCGAAGAATTACGAAGAATTATGAAAAATTTCGAAGAATTAAGAAGAATTTCGAAGAATTAAGAAGAATTACAAAAAATTTCGAAGAATTAAAAAGAATTACAAAAAATTTCGAAGAATTAAAAAGAATTACAAAAAATTTCGAAGAATTAAAAAGAATTACGAAAAATTTCGAAGAATTAAGAAAAATTTCAATTTTAAATAACTTACCACCTATAAGCGATATGTAAGCTATTCTCGGCAAAAACTTCAAAATTTCCCAATATTAAAAATAATGGAAGACGATTCTAAAAGACAATTATCTCATTACAGTTATATTCATCTGCATTCCTTTTTTCCAATATCTTCACTTTAAGACGAAAAATTCCGTACATATTCCGTAGAATTTTCTTAAACGTCGTTGCCGATAATTTTTTAAGTGAGCATCGATCGATCCGCGGCATAAATAGCGAACAGATCTTCAGGGGGAAATTTCGGCGATAAATAAGGACGAAGCATTGGCATTTTCTTTGAATAATGTCATACGCAAGGGTTAATTTTTTTGGCGTAATAATTTGGAAAGGTGCCGACTGTAAAGCTGAGGTCAAGCACGTCGTCGATGTGTGTACGGAGGGCACAGAGGCGAGGCGCGGAATCGGACGCGGGGGCCGCAAACCGCAAATTTCCAGCAATTATAACCGGTAAATCCACGGGTCGGCGAGTTAATCGAATCAGCGTTGCCCCTCGCCGGCCCCGACCTCCATCGTTCCCGGCCAGAATTGCGCTCGACGAAGCTGCTTCGAAATTGAAGGACCGTACATCGTAAGCCCACTTTTCCCCCGAGTAAAACCCTCCGCGCACAGATCACGCGGGAATACACCGATCGTGTTTCCAACTTCCGCATTTAGTTCGCTCAACGTAACGAGGTCATATTTCTGCAGACGAATGTAATCGTATTAGCAGCGAATTGAAGAAAGATTCGAAAAACGTATTAGCTTATCAACCCCCGTAGTACGAGAATATATGCGCATGCGCACGAGCAGAGATCAAATTTTATCAAATTTGCGCAGCGAAAAGTGCGCCAAACGGCGAGACGCACGCATCTCGGATATTGGGTAGCAGTTGCGACGAGTTTAGCAGCTTCTACGTACGAGAACATCGCGCGGGACAACTATGAATTATGGGTCCGCGGAAAATCGTTAACTCCCTAATAAGACTATATAGTTCATCGAGTGGCCTCGAGAGGCGGTGTTCCCGACGCGTGGTTAACGCGCTTAAGCCGCCAGTAGGGAGATCGCGCGATATCGGTATCGAGGATGCAACGCTACCGATGAACAAGGAAATTCCGATCGATTTATTATCGATTTCGACTCGCGGTTCGATAAACATGAAATCATTATACGCCGATAGGCGTTGAGGGGTTTAATCGGAAAGAAATCCGAAGGTTAAAGAGACGACGATCACAAATTTTTACGAGGGCATTGCGAACGAAGCGAACGAGCTTCCGGCGATTAAACCCTCTGTTGGTTCTTCGTTAGAGGTCATTCAACGGCTATTAATATACTTTGTCGTACTTTTTTCCCGCTTTAGCGATTTATCCGATAAATATATCAGCGGTATCAACCCTTCGATGACCGTAACACCGATCGCCAAATAGATCGATGTATATCCTTCGATCGCTTCATCCACGCGATATTTTTCTCGATATCAATCGCGCAGTTCGTTTAACTACGTTTACATACGGTTGGGACGAGAAACATTTAAAACACGTCGACCCACTAACAAGACAAACTCTGCAAAGCATAAACTACGAAAAAAAGAACAAAAGCTAATGTCGAGTGGCTATCCCTCGGTCGGTATACCGACAAACACAGTTGCGAGTCCTTTTTTTTTTATATTTATATTTTCTCGACTTTAGCAAAACAGCAATTGCTGTCCAGCGATAAAGCCGACGGGTACGATAATTCGATGCAAATGGCCTTCGGCGACTCGTGTACACGAAAAAAAAAAAAAAAAAAAAAAAAAAGTGTCGAGTGGATCAACGCGAGCGGAACGAGTGTCCAAACGAGCCGTCGACTCATTGTTACGCGCAATATGGTCGGTTCAACACTCTCGTGTTATGCGCCGCGAGAAAAATGTGTGTTCAACGGAAACTCTAAACTCGCTGCGATAGCTTTTTATCTCCACTTCCGTATCTTATCACTGTCGAAACCTTCCCTTTTCGTCTATCCTTGTAACTTTTTTTATTCTCCAACGCGACTATTTTCCCGACGCTTTTATATCTACGTAACTGCATCGGGGTGCGACAGAGGTGTTGTAAAGTAGCTTAGTTACGAAAGTACCGACGGTCTACGTGACAGAGGTGCGAGTAGTAGAGATACGCTTTGGTCAGACGTGACGCTTCGAGGCGCAGCGGTCGGAAGCGCAGCGACGGTCTCGAGAGAAGGAATCACGCGTCGCGAACGGTACGCGCGTAATGTTTGTTTGCATTTTTTCCAAATGCAAAGTCGGTAAAGTTACTTTTTATCGTTTGTCCTTTTTGTACGAGTAATTTCGCGTGACAAAGCAACGCGCGCGCGAGACAAAGGCCACGAGAATGACGAAGGGATAGTAGAGAAAACATCGATAATCGTCTCTCAGCGAAAATAAAGCCGAAAAGCCGACCGACTCTCGTACGGCTCATCGATACTCGGGGATCGGATTGAGTATAATCGAAGGGAAGCGAAAGAAACGGTCAAGACGAAGGAAAAATGATAAGATTCCTTCGTATATCGTTTCGCAATATCGTACCACTATACCGATCTTTTGGGATAACACCCAAAGGGTTTATAGAGGAAAATAGGGGCTAAATGGGTCAATCGCGAACGCGAATCTTCGAGAAAAATGGACGAATCTTGAAATCCGTGAATTTTTTTTTTTTTTTTTTTTTTAATATACGAAACTGCGAAACCTTTTTACCGATTTTATCTCTGTACGCAAATATCTCATTGTTACAACATTTCGAAGAGATTTGGAATATTCGTTGAAAATCTGCGATCTACTCGTCAAACTATTGATTGCAAGACAAGAATGAAAGATTAAGGCTGTCGGGTCTATAAGAAAGTTCTCCGGTTCGTCCACCTGTCGGCCGCTCACCCCCTTTACACCCGTTGCCCCAGAATTTTCCGACGTCATTAAAACTTTTCTCTTATCTGTATCCGGGGGGCGATTCAGCTATAACTGTTACAGCAATTTTGCGCCGGATATCGGAGAGAGAGAGGCTGCCGTTCGCCGGAACGACACGGCGCAACCTTCCAAATGACGATGCCGGGCGGAGCTTTCGATCGTTGCTACTGCGGTAGAATATCGCGAGCTTCTGCGATCCCGGAAAGTTTGCAATCGTCGTTGGTAAACGTTCGGCTTACAACGAGAACGGACAATGAAGAAAAAAAAAAGATCGAGCGGTTTGGAGAGCGACGCTAGAAGGAAGAGCTTTCGCGAGCCGATCGCAAGCTCCGTCGCTTTTCCAAAGAATTCAACTCATAATTGCCACTGATTGCCAAGCCGGCGGCCAGCGGTTCTTCCGCAGCTTCGCGGCTCCCGGGGGAGAGAAGCTCTGCTAACTCTCACCCACTCGTCGCCCACGCGCTCTCTCCCCGAACAACTAGAAAACCACCCAAAACTTTTCATCGAGACGGCGGCGCCCCCTCGTCGATCTAAAAAAACTTTTTAATTGTCACACGGTCCGTTATCTCCGCCTCTCTCAATCAATTTTTTGTCTTCTTCTTCTTCTTCTTCTACTTTTCACGATGTATACACTCCTTCGGTCTTTTTTTCCTCTCTTACGGAATACCGCGCAACCGAAGGTAATAAACCGACGTAATTTTTTTTTTTTTTTTTTTTTTTTTTTTCCCTCGTAATCGCGAACGATTATCGCAATTATCTTCGCCGCTTATTCTCATTTTACTTTCAACTTTCGAGATAATCTTTTATCGACGATTTCTCGAAGAGGAACAAGCGAATAACCCGATAATGCCGGGTTACTGCACGAAACCGAGTTGCGAATGCGAGGAAATTGAAAAAGTTTAACCAGCCGACGATGTCGGTGGAAAATGTATAACGCTCCGCGAGAGCATCGGACACTTTTGCGTAACGAGTATGAAAGGAAGAAACGCTTTTCTTCTCTTTCGCGAGTACTTTCAACGGTTGATTTTCACCGACCGACGAAAATAACAAGAACAGGACGACGATATTCCGCTCAAAGGCCGAATTCTTTTCCTCGTTTTTCTTTCCTTTTAGAAAAAAACACGAAACGCCTTCGAATTTTTCTTCCATTCGGAATATCGCTGTTTCCCATTCGTATTTCCGACTTTGATCCGAGATTCGCGCTATATGCGTTTACGCAGCTGTTATCCGCATTGAGATTTACCGGATCGATACACAGGGAGAAACTCTATCCACGTTTCGAAGTGACATTTCACGCAGCGAGATTCTCGCTGTTGCTTCTCCGAAGCGATTTTCTTTCTTTAACGTTTTTTATCTTTATCCGCCTCTCTATATCGTTCCTTCCATTCGGGTCGGACAGGCGGATTTCACACGATCTATAATGCAACCGGAAGAGTGGAGAACAGCGGTAGAATTGAAAGCGCCCCCCGCATGCAGCTACCTGAACCCAAGTGATGCGAATGTTCGATTGCTGTATACCACGCGGAGTATCGAGAGCGTAGGCGATAAAAATAAGTACGAGAGCCGGCAATCCCCGCGATAATACGCTTCTAAGCTCTCGACATATACAATGCGGATCAGTATATGTTATTCGTTCGCTCATCGTCAACCTTGTCGAAACATAAATGAATGATGAGAAAAGTATTCTCTTCCCGATTAACCGCAACGACGTATCTATCCGTTGCCCGACTATCGGCTGTACGACGAGCGCCACGAGGGGTTGTTTTATCGTGGAAAAGGGGTGCGGCGCCTCGAAAGCTCCGATTCAATCACAACTGTTGGCTCTGGAGCGTGTAAACGCGGATCTATGTGTCGTCTCATCACCGAAGTACATCCTAATTTGTACATCGTGTGTACCGCCCGCCTAGCAGAGACGGACACAGATGCGCACAGATGCGCGCGCCGTAGAATGTCGGGGGTCGTCGTGGATACACACGGGGGCTTTCGTGAAATTCACAGATGCAAACGGGATAAGTACCGAATAATTGGGCCATAGGGAGAGCCAAGCCTGCGGCTTTCGTAGACTAACGGAAACGGGAACGGGAATAGACGGTCTACCTATGTGTCTCGACGAGGAACGGCATGATGATGCCTACCGCCCGAATAAACGGATTGGACGTGTTTTCGTAGAGATGAGCTTTGCGCGATTCCGAGTGCGTAATCTCGCCATCGCCGGCGTGCCTCCTACTATTTAGAAGGAGACTCGTGTTCATTCCCCTTAATCCAAACAAGCCGATCTACCTTCCGCTTCTCTCTCGACGTGGACGCGGTTAACGCTCCGAACATACGCCGCGTCCCCCTCAATTCATCCCAAAGCCGGCCTACGATCGGCTAACCAGAGCAAAGTATACATATACCTACACGGCTTCGTCTCCTCGTCTCTCCTATTCCCCGCAAATACACTCTTATCTTCGAAAAATATCGATTCACAGGTCGTAAAGTCGTTTCTCGAACATTTTCCATCTTTAATATTTCAAAAAAAAAAAAAAAAAAAAAAAAAACGGGGTTATCTCGGCTTCCCGATAGAATATTTATGAATCGGAGATATTTATCACCTTCCGAAGAATAAAAATCACTATCGGTAGAGATTTTTTGAAAATCCTTTTTTTTTTTTAAATCAACTCTTCGCATCAAATTTTCCAAAATATATTTTTTTTTTTCTTCCATTTCCGGCTTTTCAAACATCGAAGGAATGAAAAAAAAATTTTGGGGTTCGAATAATTTTTTTTTCTTAATTCGTCGGTAAGCAATTTTTTTATCGACATTTTTTCGAATCGCAAAAATTTTTTTTCCCACATTATTTTTATACATTCGGAGATACACTTAACGACGCGACAACTGAAATAAAGAATTTTAATATTTTTGATAGAAATGAAAGTCGAATATCGCGATTTTTCGTGCCACTCGACAGGGTGCGCGCGCACGTTGAACTGTAGTAAAATATACCGGCAGCTTCCGAAGAGCACTAACGGGGAAAGGGAATCAGCGAGGTCCGGGAGTCCTCCCCGTCTCTATTAGAAGGGCGCAAGGAGTTTTATTGCTCACCCGATAACGGATGACAAGTTTTACCTCGACCCTGGGGCCATGATTCATTGTCTTGGGATGCTGGGCGAGAGGCGTACGGATCGTGGAAGAGGGACTTTGTCCCCACCTTCCCTTCTTATCTCTCTCGACTCCGGGGCTCTCCCTTCCGTTACACCGCCGTGGAAAAATCGACGAAAACATATTGTACCCGTCGTGAGAACGAAAGGTAGAGTAGTACGTCGAGTCTTTCCGTGTCGGGTAATGAATTCCATCCCTATCTTTGCCACTGGACTGTCTACGCGCGCGAGAGATAAATAAAGCGGCATAAGAAATACGCGTCTATAAATCTTCCAATGAAGCTTTACGAATGAAAAATAAAGTATTACGCGAGTCGAACATTTGGTAACCTGACGAATGACGAATTTTCACTCGTCTTTGATACGCGAGGAAAGTAGAAAAGAAAGATCGCGATGAGAAACAGCGAGTTTCGCATCGCGAGAGGGTACCTTGCGGAATGTAACTTTTCAATCTCAGGACAAATCGGCCCGCGTCCCGATGATGACTCGCGACATTTCCGACAACCGACAATTCTCTTCGGTCGGAACTTCGCGACTGCCGATTGCCGGCTATGAGTGCGAGAGGCGGCGAGGATCGCCCGTAGTGTAAGGGACACGGGCGTTAAAACTTTCGTTCAACCGAATACGCGGCAAGTTTCCCATCCGGTAACGTCGCACAAGCTTTCCGCGGTCCTACAAAGTTTACGTAACAACTTGCCGGCGCCTTCGGACCATTCGATCCCACCGTTTAGCCGATCAACGCCCCGAATGTCATTGCTGTATTAATCGCATTTCTCGGATCGTATAGATCGATTGTTCGCCTCGTAAAGCTTCGAAACCGCGTCTTCGTATCTTCCATATATACATCGAAAGTCGCATCGTAAAGAGAAACGAGTCGATGAAACTACGAGAATTTTTCCGTTCGTCTTATGGGTCGCCGTGGGCATTCATTCTCGCGTACCTATTATCGTTAATATCGCTTAGAGAACGGCATCGATCGATAATTCAACGCCAATGGCGGTAAATCACCGTGTCGATGCAAAACCACACTTCGTACACGCGGACGATACGCTGGCTAACGCGAAGCAGCCAGCAGCACCGGTACCGTTAAATATTCCACCGCGCCACACGATACCCGGCAAGATTATCTCGGCATCGACCTAATACCTTCGCGGTTCGGCAAGCATGCTATCGCCTATACACACCTATATTAACATATATACATTTGTATTACGCGTGTATCCGAGCGAAAGCTCGTTCGCGCTTCGGAAAAGCACCGCTATCAAAGTAGAACCGATGAAAATAGATCGGAGTTCATACGAGAGAAAGGAAGAACGATATATAGAGAGGCAGTGCAGCGAACCCGCCCTCCCAACGGTATCTAATAAGCCCCTCGACCACTGTAGAGAATACCCGTAAATTACAAAGTTAGACGAGGGGCTTTTCCAAATTAGAAGATTCGACGTTTTTGCCGTTGTATCTCGTTAAACTTTATGGACTATTTTAACGATTGACCGTTTTCAATTGCGAATTGGATACCCACTTCGACTCGTCGTAAATGCGCTCGAGAGCAACCGACCGCGAAGACGAGACGGAAGAAACTCCGAGACGCTCGCGAAAACAAATGTTCAACGTTTTTTTTTTTTTTTTTTTTTTTTTTTCTTCGTCTCTCTTAAGGACCTTTGCGGCTATAGTTTTGTCTCTTTCTTTCGTCGGATGACCTCGTGACTTCCGCTTCCGTAACTCGGCGAGCGATTCACTATCGTCCCTCCACTACTCCGCGAGTCTCGAATGTTTTCTCGTTTCAACAACGCCACATTCGTTCCTATCATCCCTCGTTGTTTCCGTTGTATAGCGTGTTACGCCGGACAATTCCGGTGCAAAGGGTTTTTTTTTTTTTTTTTTTTTTTTTCAAGAATTCTCGATATCGTCAAATATGACGAAAGCGCTATCGGAATTATTTCGAAAGTTAATTTAGTTATCGGAAATCTTCGGTGCGAATAGATTTGCAGCGGAGAGATTTTTTACGGTAACGAAGCGCGATATCGGCAAATCTATTTAATAAAATGGCTGAAACGCAACAGCGGAAAGTTTCGCATTCGTGAGGAGTCGCGCGCTTCGAATGAAAATATTAAAAAATAAGAGCGCAAAAGACCTTATCTAAGACGAATTCTTTTTGTTTCCGCGGTAGTAGTCGTAAAGCGAAATGCGGTCGCATACACGACGGAGAAGAAAAAACACTTTAGCTATCTCTCGTTCGGGATTTAGGACTCGTTATATTCTCTCTCGCTGGCGACTCCGCGGAGTGACTTTTTCAAGGCGGCGGCGGCGTCGAGTAAATCTTTTATTCGCAAACCCGTCCCGCAAAAGGTGCCGTTATTTCAACTCCTCGGAGAAGAAAATAACGCGAAACGTGAATAATAAATGAAATTCGAGAGCCTAAAAGGTGAATGACGCTGAAAAAATACCGGAAACGTATAGGATACGCGGAAGAAAAATGTACGGAAAGAGCGACGAATTAAAAAACGGTTACGCGAGTAATTAGGAATTATGCGGAGTCCGGTATAGCAACGATGTGTCTTCGCTGTATCCGCTATTCTCCGATTTATATGGTAATAAAGAAATTTACCATCCGAGAGGGCGACACCGCCGCGATGTATTTCCGTATTTTCCAGAGCGGTGACCCACTGTTCTCATTCATTAAACGGACCTCTGTTTTCCTTGTCACCGCTCCGCATCGCGAATTTATTTAGTCGATTGGTCTTTCGTTCGATAACCGAAGAGAGGCGGATATATTAATTGATTTTCACATTATAACGCTATTAATGGCGCAGAGGCGCGTTGGATATACGCGAAATACGAATCTTCTTCAACATACGCGGATTCGAGGATTCGGTTGGTAGATCGGCGAATAATAATCATCGGTTATAATCTACTCGAGAACCCCGTCGTCGCAAGGGTAGTTATTACGATGGCGATGTTTCTTTTTTTTTTTTTCAATCAATCCAATTATCGTATTCTGCGATTATTCGGACACGAGGAGCGGTACAGTTGGGAACCGGAGAACCATTCGGTAGTATCGAAATTGAAAGAAAAAAAAAAGAAAACATTTTTATCATCATTTTTTATGCTTTGTCATCGCCCTCTAACGGCTTAACGAAACTACTCTTCAACTTTGTCAAGTACCCCATTTTTTTTTTTTTTTTTCTTTACATCGAAGATTTTTCGGAATTTCACGAGAAAGCGAAGATATAGCTATTTAAACGCAACGAAAAACACGAAATTTTTTGCTAAACAGATCGGAAGTTAATTAAAATTGTCATTTTCCATTTTCATCGTCAAAGTTTTCTGGAGTACGAAAAGTGCCATTGCCACTGCTGAAATACGCGTGATTGTCGTTGAAGTTAAACATTAGTCGTTCGTTCGAATTGTTCATTAACCGCTTTGAATTCGATTGCAAAATAATGCGATTTTGTGTTTTTTTTTTTCAGAATCGTATGGAAAAATTTGGGAACTAAACGACGATGGAAACATAAGGGAATAGGATTCTGCGTAATGGAGGCGTCAATCCTATTGTTTCTGCTCTCTTGTCAATATTTTTCGCGTCTTACCGGTGAGCAACATTCATTACAGTTTCGTATCTTGTCGGAAATTAATGTCCTCATCGAGTCTGCAGTACGTCAGGTGAGAGAGAGCGAGAGAGAGCGAGAGAGAGAGAGAGAGAGAGAGATCGCGGGGGTGTATTCCGTATACAGTGGATAAGCTATCGATCTCCCGTTGCGGAATAAAGTTGATGAGCGACGAAGAGAGCGAGCGGGAGGGAGGGAAAGGGGCGAAGAGGGTAAGAGGGTGAGAGGGAATGAGGGGCTTGAAACGAGCGAGCGCTGATCGAGTGACTTAATTTCCGGTCTCGCCGCGACGAGAAAGATCCAATCAGTCGAAAGGGATCGATTCGCTTAATCAAGGTCATCGGGATTTACGATCGTGATCCGAATTCGCCGCAAGGATCCTTTCCCTGTGCACATCTGCAGCCCTTGGTACCGTTACCACTGGTGGACGAAGACTCCTACCGGGTAGGAGTTCTCTCGATGGGACACACGCGGTTCTCCGAGAGTCAAGACACTCTCATTAGTCCCCGTATCGCGCGTACAATTCTGACATTGCTTATTCTCCATCCCTCCCGACGAGCACAACCCCGAGACTTGTATTACCAGTGAAAGATCGGATAAGCGCCAACGGGAATACCCACACGGCGAGTCATTATTATCGAATTCTCGAAGGAAGCGACCTTAATCGGGTAGCTGAATCGTAGTCGAAACCTGGGATAACGGGATTGTGACGAGTAGAGGGGTGAGGAGAGGGTAGATAGGGATAAAGGGGAACGAGAACTAGGAGACAGAGATGCGGGAGAAGTAGAAAGGGAAAGGAACGAAGCAGACCGAGCAGAGTTGCAGGGCCAACGTCAGGACGACCCGGAAGGGCGGACGATAGACTTCGGACTATCTCCATCGAGGCAAACCCGGACCAGAGCCCGAAATCGCGAGCCCGCGCGCGCGCGCGAGTGCCCAAGAGAGGGAACTTTCTCAATTAGAGCTTCCAGCCTCGATCGACCAGAACCTCATTCGTATTCACGATGAGAGCTCCGCTATTGTCGCAAGAGAGCCCGAGTCACGGAAGAATGAGAGTGGCCTCTCGCAACCTGTCGATATCCCTCCGCGACTGCACGCTCCCCCGACCCACCCCCACCCCTCTTGAGGACCATTCGCGCCGTTCCTCGACTCGAATAATCTACTATCGCGGCTGTTTGACTCTGCCAACGACTTTGTACAATTTTCCGTATTCCGCATCGTCGGAATAATGTTTGAGTTAAGGGTGGAAAAGCGTCTCGATTTTTCACCGAACGGAAAAATTTCTTTCTCGATATATCGAATACGAGGAAAAAGCCGTATAACGAACCTTCGTTGGTTTTGCGCCGGAAAGCGGACATTTTTTTTCTCGTCGCGTCTTCTTCCGGTTCTCGGTCGTCTTTGACTTCCTTTTCAACGTCGTGTAAGTTTCGCTCTATAGCTTTTTGTTTCGCGGCGGTTTCGTTTTGACTCTTTTCTTTCGCATAACCGGAGGCATCGCATAGAAACTCCCGAAGCAAAAACCGCCGCGAGAGTCTTCTCCGCGAGCTTCCGAGAGACTTTCGCTTTGACGAGATCCCGTTTCGATGCTAAGATTATAAATATATCGGAGAAGCAGTGAAACTGAGTCACGGGAACGTCTCATCCGGCGATAACCCGCGTAGCTATGTCTGCCGAAATCGAGAAAAAGTGATGACTAACGCGCAGGAAACGAGATGCGGCCTATGATTGTAGAGGAGAAACATCCGTTCGACTCGATTCTGATGACTTTTCCGGATAAATTTTGCGCCGGTATTCCCATTGGATTGGCAGACGTGTCTATCTCTCTCTTCCCGAAGCTGCCTTCGATTCCGGCTTCGGCTTCAGCTCTCTAGAATCGAGTTATGCCGTTGCGAACGATACGCTACACCGGGGACAGCTTCCGGAATTGCGATTCCGCCAAGTCACGCGGGGAACGCGCGAGCGAGCAACCGAGTCGGCCGGCGATAGGGATCGAATGTTTCGCGGGTTCGTCTGATGCTGTACGGGGTATTATCCCTGAAAGTAGGCCGCTGCTTTGTTTTTCTCCGCTGCCCGTTAGACGCGCTCGAGATGAGCCGCGTGTACACATTTTCGGTGCGTCGAAAACAACGAAAGGCACAAACTTCCGGTATACTTTGCGCGATGATTCTTTCAAAATGGTTCCCACTTCCGGGTAACGCTGCTCGCGTAAACAAACCTTCGAGAGATTCGGGTACACGAATCGACGAGATTCTGCACCGGAAGTTTGTTTTGTTGAAAGTTTTGACGAATCAAAGTTTCGAGAATCAATTAACGAGAAAGTGGATACGGAATAAAAGATCGAGCGACGAAACTGCGGATGGGGAAATGTCGTCAAATGTGGAAATGTGGAACGACGCATTTTTTTTTTTTTTTTTTTTTTGATCGAATGAGTAACGGCGATTCGAGGAGCGCTCGTCGAGGTATACTTTTCGTCAACAATCCGATTCGTCATCGATGATACGAGAGTTTCCTCGTTAGACAGACGAGAAGCACTCACTCCCGAAGGGATGAGTACCCGAGAATCCTAAAGCCGAATAGTCGGACAACTCTACCGTTCGCCCGTGAAAAGGTGAAACGAAGAGCGAATCTCAAGTTCCTCGGTTACCTTATTCTTCATCGCCTTCGCGACCAACGCTCCTGGTACACAGACTTCTCGTCCCTCTCTTTTATTTTCTATTCTTTTCTCCTACCTGCATAGTTTCTCTCTTTAGTGAATAACTCGAGTAATTACCAGCGACCCAGTTGCAACCTCGGATTTCGCTTGTACCCGGACCGACGATCCTTTTCCATCTTCTCTTTTACCTGATTCTACCCCCTCGCGCCCATCGTCTTTGACTCAAAACCATTGTGACGAATTCATTCACAGACGCGAATCAATTTTTTTTTTCTTTTTTTTTCTTTTTTATCGCCTTTCGGCTCTCTCTCTCTCTCTCTGTCTCTCTCTGTCTCTCTCTATCTCTGTCTCTCTCTGTCTCTCTCTATCTCTGTCTGTCTCTCTCTGTCTCTCTCTATCTCTGTCTGTCTCTCTCTCAGTTTCTCTCTCTGTCTCTCCCTTTCTCTCTCTCAAGTTCGACGATATTTTTCTCCGAACAATCGATTCCTGCGATTGGCTCGACGCGTTTTTTCCACTATTATACGAGAAAATGTCCATAATCCCCGAGTCTTGTATTTTCTCCTCTCAGTTTCCTCTTTCTTTCTCTCCCTTTTATCCAGATTTGCCCGTTCTTTTCGGTCTTTTTCTACTGTCGTCCGTCGACTTCGAAATTCGGGTCTACGAGTCTCTCGGCAAAGCCTCTCGAAAGAAGCAATTTTGAGTGTTCTACTCATTAGCGATAAAACTCGTCGACTAGTCGTTGGGGTCGTTTCGAATGGTCCGCGAACAACTACTCGATCGCTGACGAGTCCGGAGTCCGGTATACCAGAAGCAACGGGGCTTCACATCGTTCCCTTTCTTTCCCACCGGAGAAATTCCAAACTCCCCGCGATCCAATCTTCCGAATTCCAATTGGCGGCCTCGATGGCCCGTGAAAGAGAAGCGACGCGAACTACTTCACCGAGCGGCAAACACAATAAGAGAAGAGTCAAGTGGATTTTCTCGCTTTCTCCGTCTTCCCCGAAGCCTTTCTCCTCCGACGCGCACGGCTAAGTGACTTTTTCTTCATCTCTTATCCTTCCTCCTTCTATCGTCTGGAAATTTCGCACGGTGAGCACAATGCGCGTCGACGAGACTCGATTGACGCGCGCGCGTCTGTCGATTCAACGAACCCGACGATGATAATATCTCTCGTTGCGTCTCTATTTTCTACCGTCGATCCTCTCGCGTGTTTCATAAAAATGTTACGTTCTCCGTCACCGATAAATTTCATTTTTTTTTTTTTTTTTTTTTTTTTTTTTTTCGTTTTTTTCTCCGTCTGTTTCAGACGCGGCGAACGCAGCGCGGAGGGATGAAAGTTCGGAAAAGAATGCTTCGGCGTTAAGTACGACGGCGATGAAGCAAGTTACGGCGCAGACTAACGGAACCGCAGTGTTGCCGTGCAAGATAACTGATTTGGGATCCGGCATAGTAAGTTTTATAAAAATATCGCGTCGCGCGTGAATCGATCGAATCGATAAATTGCCGAAAATCGCATCGAGAGAAACGCCGATTTTAACGTATACGAGATTCACCTTACATATTCGAGACGTATGATAATTTATTCGCGTTACGATAACAAGTTAATTATTATCGAAGAAACATTCGTAGATGCGGACAAAGTGGAATTTACTTTGCAGTCGGTAGTTTACGTTGGTTTACAAAAGCATTAAGAGGAAAGTTTATACAAATACTACAGAGAGTAGAACAACAGCGCGTACGCGCGGAAATAGCTTAGCGGCATATATATATACGATGCCGTAGACTCGGCGAACGCGACAACGGAAAGCAAACTCATCGTATGCATAGTACCAACGTACGGTAGAGAAACGTATAGCGCGGTGCGCACACCACGAGCAAATGGGGCGTCGTAGTTGCATCGTAAATAAATAATCGGCACATCCGACTGGGATATTCGCGCCTTCGGTTCTCGCGGCTCGAGAATTTCGAAATACTCGTCGTCCCCGCGACTGAGGCGCGTTTCGCTTGTGCGTAAATTCCGCGTACCCCGTGAGGGTCGTTGCGCGCGGAGAGACGGGAGATAAAGAAGGAGATGGACATCACCCGTCGCCTCGTGTAAAACGACTACCGCCCTATGGGTTTTATCTCTCGATATTAAAATTGCAACGTCAACGGCGATAACGACGACGAGAACGGAACAAAAAAAAATGCGATAAAATAAAATATAACGAATACGCAAAAACGCGAAATATACGCAAAAAAATACGAGTCGAAGCCAAAAGCCAAGAGATTCGTTCAGATCGGTCCATTTTTTCCAAAAATTCTATGCAGCGGGGCGATAGTTCCATTTTCTCTCACATTCCCTCGCGTATAGCAGCTGTTAGGGGTAACGATTCGGCAATTGCGGAAAATGATCGATTTCCGGCGATAATACGTCAAACGAGTCGTAACATCGTAACCGTATATAATAAATTAATAATTCCACAAGAAAAAGTATACTATTATATCGCTCTAAGTAATTCAGCGCGGGTTCGCATCGTAAGCGGCATCGCGACAACGTCGTCGAGGGGCTTCTCGGCTATCCACGCGGAGCGTGAGCCTCTGGAAGCCGAAGCAGAGCGGAAACATAGGTTTACGAGGAAGGATATCGCGCAGAGGCGAGCGAACGGGTAGCAAGCCGTTCGCTCTCCTGGCGCGTGTCCGCCGCATAACTTCCGGGAGTTATGATAACAATAATAGTGGGAGGGATCCAAACGCGTACAGACGCAGCCACCATTCCGAGCCGAAGGCTCTCGGTACGGTACGCATTGTATTACGGCCGATGCGTCTCCTTCTCTAATTCTCTCGCTGCGCACTCGCATCCCAACAATAACATCATCAATAATGGTTACGAGGCTGTATCGGAGACGTGAATAATACATAACGAGGTCCTAACGCTCTCGCTAACGTGCGTTCTAATAGCCATGCGCGCGGCGGCCATTTTGACGACGGCGTACGCGCATACGATACTATAACCTTCAATTATCGCATCATGAAGGCTAAAAGCTCTTTTTTCCTCGAAATATATCGATCTTTGCTCCGAAATTACGTTTTATGCAACAAACTAAACTAACCTCTGTATCGGAGACGTGAATAATACAAAATGAGGTCCTAACGCTCCCGCTAACGTGCGTTCCAATAGCCATGCGCGCGGCGGCCATTTTGACGACGGCGTACGCGCATACGATACTATAACCTTCAATTTTCGCATCATGAAGGCTAATATCTCTTTTTTCCTCGAAATACATCGATCTTTGCTCCGAAATTACATTTTATGCAATAAACTAAACTAACCTCTGCATCGGAGACGTGAATAATACAAAATGAGGTCCTAACGCTCTCGCTAACGTGCGTTCCAATAGCCATGCGCGCGGCGGCCATTTTGACGACGGCGTACGCGCATACGATACTATAACCTTCAATTTTCGCATCGTCAAGGCTAATATCTCTTTTTTCCTCGAAATACATCGATCTTTGCTCCGAAATTATGTTTTATGCAACAAACTAAACTAACCTCTGCATCGGAGACGTGAATTATACATAATGAGGTCGTAACGCTCTCGCTAACGTGCGTTCCAATAGCCATGCGCGCGGCGGCCATTTTGACGACGGCGTACGCGCATACGATACTATAACCTTCAATTATCGCATCATGAAGGCTAATATCTCTTTTTTCCTCAAAATATATCGATCTTTGCTCCGAAATTACGTTTTATGCAACAAACTAAACTAACCTCTGCATCGGAGACGTGAATAATACAAAATGAGGTCCTAACGCTCTCGCTAACGTGCGTTCCAATAGCCATGCGCGCGGCGGCCATTTTGACGACGGCGTACGCGCATACGATACTATAACTTTCAATTTTCGCATCATGAATGCTAATATCTCTTTTTTCCTCCAAATACATCGATCTTTGCTCCGAAATTACGTTTTATGCAACAAACTAAACTAACCTCTGTATCGGAGACGTGAATAATACAAAATGAGGTCCTAACGCTCTCGCTGACGTGCGTTCCAATAGCCATGCGCGCCGCGGCCATTTTGACGACGCCGTACGCGCATACGATACTATAACCTTCAATTATCGCATCATGAAGGCTAATATCTCTTTTTTCCTCGAAATACATCGATCTTTGCTCCGAAATTACGTTTCATGCAACAAACTAACCTCTGTATCGCGTTAGCCTCTCTGAGAGATCGCGTCCAGGGTCCGCGCGCGTGTCGTATATAAACTCTGTCTTATGGCCGCTCGGCGTGTTTGTCGCTGACAGTTGGCCCTCCATGCGCCACAAAGACAAAGCGAGAGTGTGATAATTGCGAGCACTAGCAGCAGCCACGAGTCTGCGACACTCGTATGCAGGTACAGCGCGGCGCGGCGCCACGCGTCACGGGTGCCACTGCGCCGGGTTGCCTCTTCTCTTTGTTTCGTTTCAAGCGCACACCTGCTTTTGATAGCAGTTAATTACACTCTAGCCGTGCATAGGCCCTAACGGAAGAGACGGAGACCGCTCCGCGTTGCGCCAAATCTTTGCCAATTTTTTTTTCCTCCTCGAGTTCTCTACGAACTATTAAATTTTTTTTACATCTTCGAATTAAGGTTAACGGCTTCGTAACTCGACGAGAGATAAACGTTTCTTATTATTATTCTTATTTTACACGCAAAGCGATTCGATCGATCGATAAACAATACGCGCATCAACGACGAGACATAATCGTTCTTCGGAACAGCGACATCTTGCGGTAAAAATTAGCATATTGATTTTTCACGACCAAAGCTCGCAATCAACGAAACGAGCGTTAGACAAATCCTTGGAATCGAAGCGTAAGCACGAGCTCCGCGATTATTGAAAATCTCTGGCGAAGCATATCCACCGGATAATCTCGCGGCGTCGTCGCGCGCGGCGCAAGATGCCGGTAGAGACGAATCGGTAGAAATCGTTCGTTTTGTTGCGATCCTTCGATTAATTCGTCGTCCATCGTTTCCATTAAAAATAGTAGCGTCGTAGAAACGCGGAAAGAACGAGGGTGTCGAAGGCGGCGCGGATCAGAGGCGAGAAAGCCATCGTAGCAGGCGAATTTCCTCTCGATAGACGCGAAAAAGGAAATCCAATGGTTCGCTACGTCGGATCTATCGATTGCACAGATGCCTTTCTATACACCCAGAAGCTCGACTCGGCTCGGCTGCTCTCGCAGATTTTATTGGTATTCGAAAAGGCATTCTCCGCCGAACGTGTACGACTCCGGAGTATAAGCTTCGCGACTCCCCAAAGCGGAAGAGGAAGAGGAAGAATAAGTAAAAAAAAAAAAAAAAAAAAAGAAGAAACAACAACAAAAAATCGAGTAGAATCCTTTGTCCCGCGGTGGAAAGACGCTATTTCGCAGACACTATTCGCGGAACATTGCTGTACGCGATCTTCCGAAACCACTTGAGATTTTCGCAACGGTTTGTCGTTTGACATCGAGCATTAAGATGTAGAAATGTAATGCTTTGTTTTCGATAAAAAAAAAAAAAAACGTCGAGAATCGACGGCAATAAAATATTTACAACGATTCAACGGAATCGTTGGGGTTCCGCAATGTAAATTCTTTTCTTCCTCCACTGTGCCGAGTCGCCGAGTCAGCGGCAATGCTAGACGGCAATGCAACCTTTCGATCGGATTAAAGAAATGGTAAAAAAAAATCGTGTATCGCAGAAACGGGTTATTTATTCATGATTCCCTCGAGATTCGGTACAAAGACGATACGGTATCGGCTTGAAAACCGTGTAGAGAAAACTCGGTCAGTTCCGATACTTTACCGAATCCCTGTACGCCGTGTTCGGCGAATGCACTTCGCGATACCTACTTCGCTATACACACACTCTCGCGCGCATGCGCACACAGATATACACGGAGCAGCAGTTATTTTTCAAGGCGAATTAGAAAGAGAACGTGTGCTACTGCCCGCAGCTTCTTACGATCGAGGATTTATCCAACCATTTCTCAACATACCCATTGGAAAGAAAATAAATGGAAGAAAGTAGGGGATCACGGGATAATAAAAAATTGAACGAAAACGAGTCCGTAACAAATGTAATCCTAATCTCGACATAATACAAGATTTCTCACCGATTTCTCGTCGCGTATTCAACGTTTTCACGGTATTTCATGCGACATTTCTATGTATGAAAAACATCGAAAAACATCGAAAAAAAAAAAATAGAGAAATGCGTTCCTAACCTAAAAAAATTTTTCGTTATACCATTAAACTGTCGGACGCGTGAAAATAATGTGATAATTTGAATGAAGTCGGAAAAAAAATTATATGCGACACAATCGCGCGATATCGCTGTTCTCGCTTCGCTCGCGTAAGAAACCTCACGATCCGCGGAAATCACGCGTTTCCTTCACTCGTAGTGCAACGCGAGTATTGATGACCTTAATTTGGTAATAAACAGTCTTTTGCGCCTCTGAAACGATGAGAAACGTCTGTATTCCTTCATTTTTGCTTAACCGACGAGTGGATACACGGTATATCGTATGCAAGTACGCGCGGGTATATCGCTCGTGGAGCATCGAAGAACGCAAACGGGAGGGTGCAAATCGAGCGAAAGGGGTTGACCATAGTGTAGCGAACATACGGATACAATGGTCGATCGTTCTCTCGGCGTCGAGTCCCCTCGGGAAGCCAGAGTCTATAAAGCCCGTGGCGTTGAACAACGTACGAGTAACATTAGCTTCGAAGCGGCCGCAAACAAATTGGAAACTCGATTTGTCCGAAGCTTCGCGTCTGCGACGAGGGCATATTCCATGCGCTCTCGATTCTCTCATCTCCGCGTCCTCCATCAATGATTCTCAGTCGCCCATCGTTTACCTTCTCCATCGACGGATATATACATCGGTTCCGCACTATCAACAGCTCTGCGCTCTCCGCTCTCCGCTATAACGCGTATGCACCGTATCGCGGTCGATGTGCGGAATTAACGCGGAGCTTTCTCGATTGGCTACAACACGGAGATATCCTCCGTATCGTATTCACCGGGAAGCGTATGCGCGTCCGGTAAATATAGACGATTAAACTTCGATTGCGCATGCGCACTATACCGGCGGATAATGTCGAAAGGGTTCGGAATGAAAAAACGCATTCACGCGTTCGGTACGATCGACGATATAATTCATTTGAAAAAATCGTCAAGAATCCATAGAGCGGAGAATCGAAGCGCAGTTTCGTCGCGTTTTCGACGGTATCGCAAGCGAAATGAGGGTCCCGGCTACGAGAGTACGATATACTCGTTACAAGTTAGGTTAGGACGTCGAACGGAGAGGATGCACCGTGAAAATGATGTTTTATTCATGACACGTACGTATATCTCTTGCTCCCCCCCTTTACCCTATCTATTTCTCGACCACACGGAGAAACCCGTTGGGAGTGCGGAACCCCCCCCCCCCCCCCCCCCCCGCGCGAGGGTGGAAAGCACGATCGGAGAAAAGCGAAAGGTGGAGCAAGAATTGCGAGGAACCGAGCCGAGAGTAAGGGGATACGGGGGAAAAACGAGAGAAAACTTAAAGCCCCGTTGCGCCGCATCGCTAAACATTGGCGAGCTTATCATTCCCGTACGAGCCAATCGCGTGATATCTCATACTCGAGTCTCTGACGGTGCACCGCATGAATATTTATCACACACTATTGTCCCGTTTACGTTCGTATATAGTAAGGATCGCCCGAGTTACCGAATCTTAATAGACTCTTTCATATATTTTTTCCTTTTTTTTTTTTTTTTTCGCGCAGAATTCCAACGTCCAGAATTCCAAATTCGTCAATTTTATACGGTTTTTTTTTTTTTTTTTTTTTTTTTTTTTTTTTTTTTCGCTCTTCGCAATGACAATTTGTTCCGATCGTTCAACGGTCTTTTAAACCCGAAAAATTACGAACGTACGAAAATATTATGAGGTTACGAGAGACAAAAATATATATATCTTTCTTATTAAATTATTATAAATTTAATGTTCTATATTTTTGGAACAAATTCGTTAAAATGATGGAGGGATTTTTTTTTTTACTATTAAAGTATAACGTACGTGTTGCACGTTCGATAAAAATCGAGGAAACGAAATTTTTTTTTTTTTTTTTAGTTATTTTTCGATACCTGAAGAGACTTTTTTTTTTAATCCATAAATTGGTCGTCTCGTCTGTCGTTTATCGAAAATGCAACGAAAACAGGGAGTCGAAATATCGATGAAAATGATTATATATATGTTTTGAATAAAACAAAAATAGGGAAAAGGGGGGGGGGGGGGGGGGGGGGTAAACGACGGAAAGTATCTTTGGCGGATCTTTTCGTCGAGGATTCGCATAACGGTGAGCACTCGCGCGAGCGGAGGGGACGAGTATACGGAAGCTATTTTCTTTGTCTCGCTCGACGGAGCGCGTTGCTATTTCTCGTCTCATCGACCGACGCATTGTTGCAAACCTGAAAAAAAGTTGGACGAGCGAAAGAGATCGTACTTCGGATGGTCGTTCAAAGAGTCGAGTAGTCGTAGCGCGAGTGGTTAATTTCTGTCTCTCATCCGGAATCGTTGATCCAACGGAAGAATGGATACAAGAAAAAAAAAAAAAAAAAAAAAAAAAAAACGAAAAACCTTTCGACAACTCATTCCGTGAAGATTGCGTACGGCGCATGATCGTGAAAATCGTCAGAACGAAAGTCAAACGCATTCACGAAAATCGTTTCTTCCGGTTCGGCTGCCGATTCCTCGAGCTTATCGCGATTTTCCATTGATTCGCGAGTTCTCCATTTTGTCGCATTCGTTCGTTGAACGCGTGCAACGCGGGAAAAGCTTTTGGTCAAAGCGGCTACCGATCGTTTTCGTCCGCCGAACTAACACTCTCGGATAATTGAAAAAAAAAAAAAAAAAAAAAAAAAATCGACTGCGGGATAACTTTTTTTTTTTTTTTTTTCACTACCGCCACCTGTTAAATTCCGTGTTAACTGCACTCATACCTATATATATCGATTTTTCTGCGATTATTCAAAGGTTACATGGGTCAGAAGAAAAGATCGGCATCTTTTGACGGTCGGAAGACAGACGCATTCAATGGACGGTCGCTTTACGGTCAGACCGTCCGCTACGGATTGGACGCTTAATATAAAGAATGTTAATCACGAGGACGCGGGATTATACGAGTGCCAAGTAATGATAAAAATTGATATATAGTAAATGAATGTACGATCGTTATGTCGTAATATTAACGAATGGTTATTACACGCGAGAAAGATCCCCAGCGAGCCGATGGAACATCGTTACGTTCGATTGAAGATAACCGAAGCCTTCTCGATTATTCCCGGAGGGCCTGATATTCACGTCAAGCGGGGATCGAGTTTGCGACTCGAGTGCCACTTGATGTCCGCCACCGAGCCGCCCATCTTCGTCTTCTGGTATCGCCAGGGACGCATGATTAATTATGACGCCGATCCCGGGCTGAAAGTCGCCGCGACGAGGAACGGCTCGACACTGGTCGTCGACAAAACGCAACCGAATCACGGTGGCAATTACACTTGTCAGCCGAGTAACGCGAAATCGGCTTACGTCATCATTCACGTTATCGACGGTGAGAGATCTTAATCTTTATTGGCTATTCCATTCCCGTCTCATTTAGATTAATGATAAAACATCGAAACCCAACAGTCGAACGTCGATTTCGACATAATTTCGATTTCGATTTTTTGCGCAGAAGAAGAAAAACCGGCAGCGATGCAGGGAGCCGATCGTCCGAATTCTTCGCCAAATCTGACGACAAACATTTTCCTTCTGCTGATCGTTTTTTTCGGCGGGAATTCGATGAAAAGGTTTACAACCGTTTCGATGTCCCCAACCAACAAAATCGGCGGGAGAACCGGTTGCCGTTGCAGTCACGATAACGCCGATTCAACTACGACGAGCCGTTGCGGCGCCGCGTGACCTAATCAATCAATCGCACAACCCGATCCTAATCAACGCTCCCGATCCGGAAGTTGACGCGACCGGGATAATTGTCGGCTCTGCGAAAAGCCGAAGAAGAACAACAGCATCGCAGTGGCTATTCTCCGGTTCTCCTTTCCTTCCTATCTGTGCTTTCGTCGCTTTCGGAACTCTCGACGCGGATGACTTTGATGCGAAAGTGAAACGGTGAAACGAGACGGACATTTCCCGCGGTAAACTATCCGAACTTTCGCCGGATCTCGGGATCAACGTTCTTCGGCGAAGGTTTCGCGAAAGAAAACTTCGATAATTAATAATGGTGAGGGATTGTGGGAAAAATAAAAATATCGCGGTTACCAAAATTTCCCTCCGAATCGTCGATATCGAAACGAACGATTTTTATTATACCTTTGGATAACAATGAAATCGAAACGGGTAAGAAAACGAATCTCTCTTACGGAAAATCGGTAATCGGTACGAACTAAAAAAGTATCATTGATGGTCGTTCGACCGCCAAAAATAAATATCGAATTGGGAACATTCTACGACCTCTTCGTTCTCACAATATTTTCCGACTAACAATATTCGTGATTACCGATATCGAAAAAAAATTTACGGCAAAAAGACATTTGGCGAACGCACCGAATAATATCGTTTTTCAGAGATTCCGAAGAATCATCTTGAATGCTAAATATTAATATTATTTATAATAATAATAATAATAATAATGATAATTATAAAAAAACTATGATAATGTATGTAGAAAAAAAAAATTGTAATTACTCTCGATGTGATCTGTTTGTTCGTTCGATGTATCGCTACGATCAATGTACATCTTTATTTCAGCCATTTTATTAAAGTGTCGAGTATATAGAATTAATGGAGTAATGTTTCTCGTCGAGGAAATACGAAGAACAGCGTAACACGAAGAAATGGGACTTTTTTTTATCCGGATGAATAACGGTATGACGGGAGAGCGCCGGAGCGCGAAATGTTCGAAAAACGAGGAGAAAGAGATTCTTGGAAAGGCCGATGATTGAAGTCGAAGGTCGAGCGTTTATCGCTTCTGGGACATAGGACGCGTTTTTCAACTAGTTCTCGTCGATATTCGGTAGTTGAGAAAATGGAGGTTGCGCATGCGCCGTTCGTACCGTCTGCGCGTCGCGTCGTTGAGAAAATGGAGGTTGCGCATGCGCTGTTCGTACCGTCTGCGCGTCGCGTCGTTGAGAAAATGGAGGTTGCGCATGCGCCGTCCATACCGTCTGCGCGTCGCGTCGTTGAGAAAATGGAGGTTGCGCATGCGCCGTTCGTACCGTCTACGCGTCGCGTCGTTGAGAAAATGGAGGTTGCGCATGCGCCGTTAGTACCGTCTGCGCGTCGCGTCGTTGAGAAAATGGAAGTTGCGCATGCGCTGACGACACTTCGCGCGTGAACAGAGTCCCAAAATGGCGCCCGCGCCTCGCCTCTTGCCGCGAAACTATTTTCATTCTCTCGCTGTCGCCACGCCACGCGTATCGTCGTGAACGAGGTTAAGGGAGATAAAATTCCATAGTTCATTGAATAAAAAAGATTTTGCACACTCCAACGTTCGAAGGGTTCATGACAATGAAGTATTCTCTCGATCCGACGCACGACTGTAGTTAAATTAATCAGACGGAAAATCACTGTGAACCTTCGCGTTGGGGACGGGGGGCTAATGCGCTCGCGGCTCACCGCGAACTTAGAAAGCTTGTTTTACAATCTCAATTTAACGACTCTGTTTAAGGGTTTACACAAGTTCGTAGTAAACTCGAGTGGGAGAGCGGAGAGCTCTATAGTACTCCACTGTCTGCCTGTATCCTCTTGCATCTCCGGAGTTTTGAGCTCATGGTTTACCGTATCTGTATTAAACGCGCTTCCGGGAGTACATAGACGGGCTATTCGATGAGAAAATTTCTACAGCCTACGAGAACTATCGACGACTGAATGACGGAATATACTTCGCGGAAAATGAGCGCTGCGCGCGCACCGCGCGATCCCGCGTCGCAATAATCGAAATGACTATCGACGACTGAATGACGAAATATACTTCGCGGAAAATGAGCGCTGCGCGCGCATCGCGCGATTCCGAGTCGCAACGATCGAAATAACTCTCGAGAAACATCGTCGACGACAGGTTAGGAATTCCGTCGAGTCAATTGCTCTTCATGCATTTTTAAGCTTTGCAAAGATCCCGAGAAGAAAGTCCGTCGGTTCGAGTAGCGTATGGAATTTGAACGAAAGGATTTGTTACCATAGCGAATCGGTAGAATGTCCGAATGATAAAAATCGAACGAAACGAAACGAGAGGGAGAGTTCGCTGCACCGAAACACGGTGATACATACTTCAGTTGAAAAGATATACAACGGTATCGATACTCTCCTCGAAGCCCCCGGTATACTATAGCTAAACAAGTAGGTAATACCTCCAGCGGCGAAACGCACCATTCGAGAGAGCAGCGCAGCCATGAATATCGGTTTCCAATATGACACCGCGAGCTTTCCGTGTATATAGCAACGTATATTCATCGGCGTTAATTTCAAGTGCCTTTTCCTCTCTCGTCGGTACGGCTGTGCAATACCTACGAAGAATACCGGGAAAGCCGAGCAAAGAGACCCCCTTTCGCCAACATTCAAAATTACATGCCGATTTTTTTTCGTGTTTCATCGAGATTTCGATATTCGTAAAAAAAAAAATTCAAAATATTAATCAACATCAGTTCCGTGCGTAATTTTCGCGGCTACGACTTGCGCCCTTCGCGTCGACGGCTCACGACGGCCAACCAAATTATTTTGGGAGCCGCGCTACTCGATTTTTTCATCGTTACCTTCGTCGAGATTTCGATATTTTTCAAAAAAAAAAAATTAAAAATATTAATCAACATCAGTTCGATGCGTAATGTCCGCGGCTTCGACTTACGCCCTTCGCGTCGACGGCTCGCGACGGCCAACCAAATTATTTCGGGTGCCGCGCCACTCGATTTTTTCATCGTTACCTTCGTCAAGATTTCGATATTTTTCGAAAAAAAAATTCAAAATATTAATCAACATCAGTTCGATGCGTAATTTCCGCGGCTACGACTTGCGCTCTTCGCGTCGACGGCTCGCGACCGCCAACCAAATTATTTTGGGTGCCGCGCCACTCGATTTCTCATCATTACCTATAGTTGTTGATATACATATATCTTTGATATATATATATAGCTTTCTCTGCCGCGAAGAAAATTGCTATCATTCGTGAATGTTAATCGTGATTAATTTCTATCGATGCGGGGAAGTGGGCGTATGAAATACGAGAAATAAGGTAGAAGCTTTGCCGCACGGAGTGTTGCGTGCACGCAATCCGGGAAAGAAACGCGTGGGAAAAGAAGGAATGGAGGAAAGATACGTTTATCGTCGAATTCTCCGCAATAGCGGATAAACCTTTCCCCCGAAGAGGTACGATTCTCGATTAAACGGCGAAAGATAGGTAGATCGACCGCTCATCAATCCCCGAAGTAAAAAAAAAAAAAAAAAAAAAAAAAAAAAAAAAAAATTCCTCGGATGTGTTTTCTCTCTTCTCGTTTGTTGGCTTTATCGCGCTTCGAGTTGAGGAATTGCCACAATTTTAATTGATCTTTCGCGCGATCCTTTGGCTTTGAATACATTTATTTGCGCACTTTGTATAATTGCCGGCGCGCTAACGGTACCTCGTTAGCCAACGAGAGTACAGCTGGAATTTTGCGGGTTTGCGGAAAGAAATCGCGCGCCGAGAAGGATAAAACGCGGATAAAAAAAAAGCGAGTAAACTCCGCTTCGGCGTATGTACCCTGTGAACCATAATTGTTTGCTCGGTTACCTCGCACCTTCGACTTAATTGCCGCGAGGTGGTGAGTTGGCAATGCGAAAGCGCGTCAGGTGGGTCGAGAGTCGCGCGGCGGGTTAAAGGCGTTAACGTTAATAAATAAACGCGTATCGTCAATATATCCGGGCGACACGGCGACACGTATACCTGATACATGCTTTATGCGTTTCTCAATGCCTGTGGGATTAATTTAACTCCTCCTCCGCCTCCCGCACGAGGATCAAAAGCCATTCCGACTAATTTTACTCTCCGATATACGGCAGCGAGTCGTACATTTCGTAACGTCGAAGCTCTTCGGCGGAACCTTAATTTTTCCGAGGATCGAAGCTCAGCGGAAAAACCCGACAAGATAAATTGTACAATTTACTTTCCCAGAATTTCGCTTTACGCTAATTATCGCGCGTCAGGATACGGCGGTGCGGAGAATTTTTGAGAGATGCGCGAAATGCCCGATGTGAGGGTTGTGCGCAGGGCGTACGGTATATTGTTTTAAAATTGGTAAAATATGGTAATTCTTTGTATCGGAAGGCTAACTACTGTCAGCTCTTCCGTTTGGGAGGCGAGACGCATCGGGTAAAAACGGCCAAGTCGCGTCTCGTGGGCGTTAAAATCGGTAGCTGATTAAACAAAAGAACCGGCCGGGTGAACGTATGACCTCCGGTGGTCTCTCGCTCTTCGCGGAACCTTGATTGCGACGGTGTGCTTTGGCTTAATTAAATGTGATTCGCATCGCGAGAGTCCGAGAGAAACGGAGATCGAATGGGAATGAAACAGTGCGCTCTCATTATTCACGGAGTAAAATTTTCTGTTTGCCGTGCCCCCCGCCCCCCTCCCCCTCTTTCGTCGCCGTTTGGCCTCTCCTCGCCCGTGCGAACGAATCGTCGGATCGATTCTTCGTACCGGTGCACGATTGCTCCCGCGCCCATCTCGACTCTATTAATATTTCATACGATTTACGAAGACCCGAGATTGCTTCGAAAGAATAAAGAGGCAACGAGAGAACGGACGTGAGTTTGAAGTAAAAATAAGAAAAAATACGCGAAAAGACGGGCTGTTTATTCCGCGTGTGTATATCGGTGAGAAATCGTCGAGTTTCGTGTCAATCGCTTCGTTTCTACCGATTTAAGAGTATCGATAGGAAAATCGTACAAATGAATTTAAGACGACGAGGAAAAAGTTTGTAGCCGACGTCTCTATTGTACAGTTCGGTTTCCCTTCCACGCGGCGCGGGATAAAAGGCTCCGCGGAGTTCGAGTATCAAGAGAACTACTTAGCTAATTACTTCGAGTCGCTTTGCTTTACGACAAAACTTTGTCTCTTGTAGAACGGGGATATTTTAGAGAAAAAAAAAAAAAAACAAAAAAGAAGAGTCATTCGCGAGCCGAGGGTGGCGCGCGGGTCAAAGCCGCGGCAAAGTTTCTCTCGGCGCCGAAGGGAGGCAAACGAGGAGAATGTAATACCGCCATTTTGTTATACCTATTGGCGGGTCCTTGAGTACCTGACTACGGCTACTACGTGGCGACAATCCGAATGGCAACGTATCGACTGAGCGTCGGTAACATTGATTTCGCATGGTAACATACCGACTGTGGGTAATGATTGACCTGCAGTCGGTAAACGTTATCGACGGTCGATTAACACGCAGTATCGTGCATCGGCAATGTACTCGAAACTCGAAATTCGTCGACTGGAATGACATCGATTTAGCGAATAATTACAATAAAGATGTCACCTCAATGGCTAAATAACTATCGCGCGAGGATCAGCGAAAACGAAAGAAAAGATACGATCGGCAGCGCGAAAAATCGCGTTCTTCCGTTGACGCTGTAAACGTTGAGATTCGAGTAATTCGATTAACGTAATTCATTTGAATAGCGACGGAAACGACGAGGAGAAGGAGGAGACGGGAGCGGCAATAGCTATCGGAAGAAATTCTTCGTCGCGCGTTACATAAAAGCCGAAGGCCGTCGCGCGAGCCGCGGGCGGCGCCTAACTAAAAATAGAAGCGTACAAGTCACTGTCTCGTGTTTCACGCCAATCGTCGGATTTTATCCGTTCGAATTTCCATTCGTATTCGATATCATCGACGGCGATCCGCCTTCCCGGTGTTCGACGATTCGTTCGATTTTTCGACAATCGATCGAGTCGCGCGTTTCGCAAAATCGTTCACATCGACGAGTCAATACTATTGCCGTTGTGTCGGAAGATTAATTTTTTACGAAGACGAAGAAAATGACCATTCGGATGGCCAACGAATGCTCATTGAAAAGAGAGCGCCGATGGCCGTCCGTATGTCTGTATATATCGGGAAGATTCGCTGGAACAGGAGTAGCGGCGGTATCGCGCGAACGATGCGACGTTAAGCTCCGCGTGTAGTTATAGAGTCTTGGGGTAGGGCAGTGGAAATTTCCACTGTGCCCGCTGAGACGGTCAATACTCTCTCTCCGCTCCGCGGCTGCATAACGGGTGGCAATCGACGCGGCGAGACGTCGAGTCTGCGTACAGGAACTTTCAGCACGGCGTGCCGTTTTGCGTACTTATACACGGAGAGAAGGATCCACTAGAAATTACTATGTCATCTGGTAAATTTCGACGGTGGCGCCACCTATGACGAAAATACTCGATATTACGAGAATTTTTACCACATTTATGGGGATTTTTACCATATTCTGTGGTAAAAATTCGCATAGTTCTTGTAATTTCCGACAGGTGGCGTCATTGACTCCGCGATACCAGAAATTTACCATATTTTTTACTAGATATATGGTAAATTGTATAAAATCCTTCTCTTCGTCTATAATTCGTGGAAATTCTCGTTCTCGCGACGTGAAACAAAAATGAAAACCGGCCGTCGTATGTGAAAGAGCCGATAGCTTCAACGGCAGCACCATCTCGAAACTCAACGTCGAACCGGAGAAAATCGATTCGAGAAACTCGGGCGCGCGGCTCACCCGGAGATCGGTAAAATAACGTTTCACCGCGGCAGCCGACTCGACTTTGCAGACTCTGCCGGCCGATGAACAATCGGGAAGAAACGACGAGGGAAGCGATATTGGTAGCGAGTAAATCGAATGCTCCTTCGTTATCCTCGATAAAAAAAATAATGAAATTTTCGCGACTATCGTCATTCTACTATTGCAATCCGAAAAAAACGCATTGCACGCGATAGTTTTTACATTCCCGCGGCGATTAGATAAGAAAAAAAAAAAATTGCATACGCCGCGGTTTATGCTTTCGTGATACCGTTTTGTCGCGTGGTGAAATAATCGCGCCTCGCGCTTTCCGATAAAGGAAAGAGGCATCTTCGCTCAATTGTGTACCAACGGCGCTCGATCCGAGGGGGTCAAGTGTTAACAAACCTCGTCCGGCAGGCGCCAAAGACACGATCGGCAAACGCGTACGCCGATCTCTGGACCGCGAGCTTTGGTACCGATCTTTTTTTTTTTTTTTTTTTTTTTTTTCGTTATATAAAATTAAAAATTCATCGCCTCGGAAGTTCGTCCGTTCGTGAATAGCAGTCGCGAGCGGCTACCCGGCGGTCACGCGAACCCAGACACCGTTTCGATGTGTACCGAAGACGAGGAATCTTTAAATAGCGCGAGCGGAATGCACCGCTCTCCGGACACTAGCGTTTGGTATTCCACGCGTTGCACGGAACCAAAGGCACTACGATTCCTCTCGTCGAGTGTCGGCGGCGTTAGCCAAGTAAAATATCAGACGAAAGATCGTTAACGCGAAAGATCGCGATTAACGTTTAAACTTCCGGTGACAAATGGACGCCATTTTTTTTTTTTAATTCATTTTCAAAAACGAACAAATCGGGTGACGACAGTGGCGGGGAAAGAATGTAACGCGGATCGGTAAGAAAAAGTAGTAACGGCAACTATGTCGCTGGACGACGCAACCTTCTCTACTCGCAGGTCGATATCGGCCCTCAGCGCTCGTATATACCAACTATTCCACGAAAATACCGGTACATTGCGCTCTTTACCTCCTCCTGTATGTTAAATACCGATTATCCGCATCCGTTTAATTGCCGTTAAACGACGAAATATCGTTTGAAATTCGTTTTCAATGGCGTTTACCTACTCGACGGCATCTTCGCCGGTATTATGTAAATACGGAAATAATACGCGATAGTCGCGCGTACGTAACAAGTTACCTGTACACTTTTTACGTAACTCGCGCCGCTTTACCGCCGTATATATACGCGACGACGATTCGAAGGCTATATCTACTGTGCGCGTCGTTAAAACGAACGAAAGATCGAGACATCGCTCTCCGGGGGTGCATTTCGCAAAAGTGCCAATTACACTGTCGTCTATTCGCCGCTATTCGCGATCTTATAATCTTTCGACCATTCAAATGATTCGATGATTTGAGGAGAATAACAATTGCTGATGAAACGAAAGATTTCTACGTCTACGTGACGAAGCGAACGAACGCTATTCCTCTCCTACTTCTTGCGTATATATATATATATATATATATATATATCTATTCTCGAGAGTACATCGATTTTCAGTGTCCGCGAGAGAGAAATAGTTCGGGTCATTCGGAAGGACGGAAAACATCGAAAGGCTCGCGGAGGGTGTCGCGCGACCTTCGGCGGTTACTTCGGTAGTAGAGATCGATAAATCGGTTAAGCAATTATAGACAATTACAGGGGAAGAGGTAAGAGAAAAAAAATTCTTTTTCCGCTGGGATCGGGATGAGAAAATTCGAATAAAGTACGCGAAGAAACGATAAATAAAAGGGGGCTGCTGGTGGGTGCGCAGTTACAACGGCGACGCGATGTCGCGACAGCGCCGACGACGACGACGACGACGACGAAATGCTCGGTCTCTTGGACGCGTGTCGGTGTGTATCGGGGAATTAGCCAACCAACATCGCGCACCATGTTCTCGGCAATCGATACCGCGGATTAAAAACAAATCTCTACTCGTTATTATATTCAGGTCAGCAGTGTCCCATGTTTACGCGTCAATTCACAAATCGCTTTATGACGCGTCGACAGATTTTTTCCTATTTTCTCGACGGTTGTTGGAATCTATTTTAGTTCGCGTTTATTTACGACTAACTAACGAGAAGATACTTTTTTGAGCCCTCAATTGGAAGGTGTAAACTTTAAAAACAATACGGAGGGGATAAGCATAACGGCGGCATCGTCATTCGCTTTTACCGCAATCGCGAATAATCCGGTGATTCCAATTGTCGCCACCGTCGCCGCCACCTCTGTACATCGTATTTGAAAATATTTAAAAATTGTCAGAATCTCGATGTCAACGACACTGGAAGGCTTTTATCCATAAATTCAATAATTTATTTTAATTTTAACTGCAAAGGCGCGTCAATTTTTCGTCGCTATTGGACAGTAAATCTAATTTACCGATACATTAGAATACATTTTTTTTTTTTTTTTTTCTTTTTTTTTTTTGGGCAAAAATACAAAATGCAATCGCTTTCGGCTGTAGTGAAAGAAAAAAAAAAAATTTTACATTTTTTAGAACTCCGATGCGACACCAAAAAATTGCAACCCTCGCGATGTTTTCACTGCTCTCGAACGCATAATAAAAATGTTGTCCCGCGACGTTTAAAGACTCAATATATTTGCCATGTCAACGGAAATATCGATGACATTGTGATTTTCAATATTTTTGTTAACCTTTTTGCTCGATAACGATTTTTTCGCAAATCTCTTCGTATGAGAAGATTTTACGATGTATCGAAGAATACAACGGAATTCGCGCGAAATAATAGATCGATTTTCATTATTTTCAATCATTAAAATTGATTATTTGATTGTTTTTCGAGTGAAATGTAACGATTTGCTTCGCGAGGAAGGAAAATAAGATCGCGAAAAGTGGAAAAACCGCGTCGTATTGGTTGGCGCGTTGTCGCGGTCGCAAGTACGACGAGTATTGATTTCGGGTGGCCGAGCCGAGCGCTCTTGCATCCCTGCGCTTCCGCCGTTCTTATTTGCCTTCTATACTTCGCGCGCATACGTTCGAGAAGATCGGACGGAACCGGTGGACGAGCGCCGAGCGCCGAGCGCAATTCGATCGTACGATGCGTAGCGGATAGAGAGGGAGAGTGAAGGTCACTGAAAAGGTCCATCCATTCACCGACTCGTCCGTGTGATGCTCTCTAGTAGAGCGATACGTTTCGAGAGTCAATCTCCCGCTCTTTGTCACCCCAAAATCTCAATGATCCCGTCAACGCGAAGATACATAATCGTTTTCGTTAATTTATTTCTTTATTTGAAATAACGGACAACGAGTGGCGAGTGTCGACGCCAATGAGAAAATTATACATCGCGGCGCGCATCCGAGATCGTGGCTCCCCCCCCCCCCCCGCTTGAGACTCGTTTCCCTTGAATGTGCCGAATAAGAATAATGCAAACCAGATGAGACCAGTTGCGAATCGAGCGACAAACGCTCTGTGAAAAAAAAAAAAAAAAAAAAAAAAAAAAAACTTTGTGGCACGCGCGTCGTAAAGTCGCCGTTAGACACGATGACTTCTCGTGCGATTATCGCCGCGTTCGTCCTTGCGGAGTATTCGAAACTCGCTACTCGAGATCGAACATTGATCAATATATTTTACGATAATTCCACTCTCGGCTCTCATTCTCGATCCGGGATTTAACGTCCTCGGGATTGATTCAACCGGAACCGAAGTGACGTTAGACGAGTTTCCTCGCGCCATAGTTTCAATGTCAAAGCGTGCAATCGTACGATTTTAATTATTTTGGAAGTAAAAAAAAAACTTTTTTTTTTTTTTTTGTTCGACCGAATTAAACGCTGGATAAGCCGAGAAACGAAGTTAAATTTTCAATGTGTACTTTTTTTTTTGTTTGTTTCTTTTATTTTTTTCGTCTCCGATCTGTTTTGCCAAATTGACGAGATTCCGATGGGCCACTTATAGTCGGGCAGTCCCGTCGCGAGCGTATTTAAACCGATTCTATTTTAGATCGGCAGCAGTCAGCGGTCACCGGTCACCAACGCTAAGCGCTTCGTCGCCGATGACGTCGATAAGAAGAGCAGATTCACGAGACCCATTCACGCGTTCGTATAGATATGCGTATGCGCGACGCGTATCCTAACCTCCCGCGCGTCATAGCCACTCTTATCCGATAACGTCAACATACCCACTTGATCGCGATTACTCAGTTTTTAAATTTATTTTTATCAGTTGCCCTCCTCGATCCGACTTACCGTGATAGATGACTCCTCCGCATTCGCCTCTGTCATCCGATTTTACTCGTACCACGCGCGTCCGTAACATTGTTTTAATCGGAATGCCCTCACGCTTCACTTGAACTATAATACACTATAACTATACCGTAACGCCGATATATTGGCCCCGCACACCGAAACTGACATTCGTTTCACTCGCGTTTGTAGGAGGAAAATCCAACGCACTTGTCGCATAATGAGAAAAATATACATCGCGCGCTCTTCCGCCATCTTACCTGTTCGCCTCCTTTGTCGTTGCACCCCGACGTACCGTAATTTTCTCGAAGAACGCCAACGCTCCGGCAAACGTAACGGCGATAGCATTTTGATATTTAAACGAACTTTAATTAACTCACCCACGCGTCCTTCGATCCTTTTCTCTGAAAACGAATCGAACGCGAACGATCGAAGATGCGAAAAAAAAACGAATTTTCTAATACATCGATGGATGTCAAAAAAAAAGATGGCGCTCGATTTTTTTTCGTCTGGAAGGGGAATTCGGCTTTTAATTAAATTTTTTTTTTCTAGTTCTTCGATTAGTGTCGATAAAACTGTTTATCGCGGAATACGGTTGCGTGTCGTCACTTGTTTTTTTTTTTTTCGTTTTCTCGCAGACTCGCGGAGAATATCTCAAAAATAAACGGGCGAGATGAAAATATTGGCAAAGAAATCCGCGGGCGAGAGATAGAATACCGGATATTTTGAATCTTCGTCGTGTAAATGTCGAGACGACGCGTCAAAATTCTTAGGCGCCGAACGACGCTCCTTTGTGCCGCTGCAACGAACGAAAATAACGAGAAGCATCGCCTATCCGGAAGACCGGAGGAGTTTTGGGGAGAATAGGTGGCGGTTATTGAAGATTACGACGACACGTTGCCGGTTCCACTTGTTTACACTCGCGCGACGCGTAATGCCGAATATATAATGGTGCGAACGATCACCGGTCGTGTTTACTCGCGCGCATAGATTCGTCGTTCCCCGCGCGAAAAAAAGAACCGATGAGTCGATGCTAAAAAATTTGATTCTATTATTACTACTATTTAGTCACAGCGGTGACTCATCAAAGGTCCAAAATATGCCGCTTTTGGAAGCGTAAACGTGAGACAAATCGCGAGACATTTGTAACCTCAAAATATTGGTATTCCTCGTCCGCTAAAGCTAAAGCGATTATCGTATACGGCATCCTTTCGTGAAAATAAAGAAAATGCGAATCGCGAGAAAACTCGATACATCGATAACGATTGTTATTGTTATCATTGGATTGTTATTCCGAGAGACCGATCGGTTTCGTAATGATGAATTAGCGTGTCTTCGAAACCATTTGCCAATAATGCTCGCAGCGCATAATTCCGGCGACAACAACGAGCACCGGAGGGCATCTCGGTATTTTGTTCGGAAAAAAAAAGTGACGACTCGGCCGCCCCGACTTTTCCGCGCTACCTATCGGACGAATTAACGCCTCAATGTCAAAACTGTCGACGACCGAGGGGAACACTTTGACGGAAGTTCAACATTTTTCAGTATCTTCCCGTAGACGTCGTACAATACGAAGACGAAACGTTTTTTTTTTTTTTTTTTTTTTTTTTTTCGATAGATACGCGTTCCCGGAACGATAATTTCGAATCTCTAGTGTCTAATGGACAACGACGTCTCTGCCGCAAACGATGACGTCTGCGCCGCCCGGCGCTGTCCCCCCGCAATTAACAACTGTGACTCGTAATCGCATCAATTTGCGTCGCCGTAGAGATAGATGTATAGAAATAAATATTGAAATCAACTTCCCGGTATGTCGATACGGTGTTTAGAAAACCAAGTTATCGTCGACATTACGCGGAGCATTGAAAAAAAAAAAAAAATAATAACCGTAATTAACGCGCGAACGCTGCTAAGAAAACGGCTTGCGTACGATTCGAAACATTGTAAAAATCGTGTGTCGTCGAGAATGATGCATTGACGATCGGAATATCGGTAACGAAGAAGGCGGTAAATTCTCGGCGAGTTTTTCTAACGATCGTTGACTCTATTCGGCGTAAACCATCACCGACCTCCATTTTCCGCTCAAAGTGCCGTAATGCACTTTTCACAGACGCGCGTATAATCGCGCCATTGGTATTTGTTACTCGGTACTCGATACTCGATTGCGTCAATGCACACGCCATTCGTCTCAACAAGTCTCCCGATTGAATTTCTCCCGAATGTCAAACTGATACATCGCGCTGTTGCGTTCCGCGTAATTGAACTGATATTTCGTTAAACGAACGAATGTTTACGTGTCGAATTGTTCTCTATACTTCTGCGTCGTACGCGCGACGCCGACGATGCACACCGAGGAGATTGCGGCTCCTCGTGTACACTTTCGATGTATTATCGAGAAAATTGTGCATTCGATCCGTTTTCCGAAGAGATTCTCAATTCTCGATCTATTTATCGATAGATACGAAAATTTGATAATCCGCGATATCTCGAGATATCGCTTTTACCGCGCGAAGTATATCGCCGATGACGATGAAGAAAAGCTATAAGAGATTTAATCTCAACCGTCAAACGGAATGCTCGTCCCATGCAATTTTCACGCTACCGAGTCAAAGAGCGAATGCGCGTTCTTCCTCGCCGTCTCACCCGTGTAGCGGAAATTTCCACTCGCGGTGCAACCATTGGCGTAACCTCTCGCGAATTCCTCGGACGGACGGGTGTACGAAAAACCCCTATCGACGATTATTACGCGTCAAGTTGCACCGTACGAACATTCATTGATTTTTTTAGCCATTTTTTTAATACTTACCGCCAAAGGAATGGAATCTGAAGAAAATCGATGATTCTTACGATAAAAAAAAAAAAAAAAAAAAAAAATGACAATGGTGACGGTATCGTCGCGCGGTAAGTATCCTGTTGATCGATAATATCGATGAATCGACGATTCGCGGAAGCGAAATATTCTCGACGTGATTCACAGCCGAGTATCGCGGCAAACGCGAGGAGGAGGGGGGGGGGGGGAGGAGAAGGAAACGAAGCACCGAAGGGGAGATTTCGATAGTCTCGCGTATCCGATGACGCGCGATAGGACTCGTGCTTTGCCAGTTTAGCACGATCATCGATCTCAACGAGTAGCGATCGAGTTGGTAGGAGATAATTATCAGACTCTCAATAATAACATATATTTCGTTTCAACTCGTTTATTGAACATTACATAAAAATCACGATATTATAGATAGATTATAGAAACGATCTCTATATTTTTCGATAAGCATTTTTTTTTCTTCGACTTTTCTTTATTATTATTATTTTATTATCGAATTTCTTCTCGTTATTCTCGCTTTCTCGATGTTTTCTTTTCTTTCTCATCGAACGCAAGCGGATTACGTTTTCATTCGATAATTTTTTTTTTTTTTTTTTTTTTATTATACACACTTATCGTTCATCTATACGCATGGAATGTGTATCCACGAGAGTCTCGTATCGCATCAACGCCGACAGTAGGAACGAGGATCGAGACTTTTCGACGACAACAATAACGAAAAAAATTATTTAAAAAAAAAAAAAAAAAAAAAAAATAAAAATAAAATGGAGCGCTCGTTCGCGATCGGACGATCGATTACTCTAATGTGAAAAAAAAAAAATCGGTAAAGCTTTTGGCTGCGATATTATTTCGTTGTTTTTTTTTTTTTTTTTTTTTTTTTTTTTTTTTTTCACAAACCGTCGAGCATTCGTCCGGACTGCGAAAAGTTGGCGGTATAGTGGGCGTTTATTTGGCAGTGACGTTAAATGATCGCTGCGGACGAGAAGAAGAAAGGCGCGAAACGATTTTTTACGATGTTGGCCGCTGCTCAGCGGTATATTGCGCCTTTCTTCTCGTCTACGCTTCCAAAAATCGGCTCCAAATGTCCCGTACGACGATTCGCGAGAATAATAAAAAAAAAAAAAAAAAATAGTGAACAGCTATAGCTTTTCGGGATAAAAACGCGGCGCTCGCGATTCGCGATTAAATAATCGTTCCAACTTCGTCAACGATTTTTCGCTCTCATTAATAATTTATTCGTCAGCCGCATGCGAGATAATAGTAATTATAATCGTAACAACGATTCGCTATCGTTGCGATTTCGCTTACGATAAATAATTCGTCGATAATTCAGCGTTATCTTCTAATCCTCCGATCGCGGAGCCTCCGGATCGCTCGCGTCGTAACTTCTCCATACGAATTTCGAGAGCGAACCGGAAACCGGAAATCGTTATCTTCCCTTTATATTTCTTATTTTTTATTAAAAAAATTTTCTTTTCCCGCGGAGGTTATATCTTCGCGATTCGCTCTCTTAATCTTCAATATCTTCGCTCGTTGATCATTGCAAAAAATAAATTTAACCTTATAGCTTACTGTATCACAGAGTTAAACGCGGGTATCTCGTTTACGGTCTTTCGCTTCTCCGATTATCGAATAAAAATTTCGGCGAGCGGCTCTTCCGTGTTTCGTTAATTTTTTTTTTTTTTTTTTTTTTTTTTTTTTTCAAATTTTTAGCAATTTTTTTTTTTTTTTTTTTTTTTTTTTTTTTTTTTTCGATAACGCGGCACTCGGGCAAAATTTATAACAATGAAAAAACGATGCATACATCTGTTGCGAAATTTCCGGCGAAATGCCCGCCGAGTGCTAAAATTAATCGAATTATCTTAGCGTTTCGCCGCTCGTTGCGTTTCCATAGATACTCTCTAAATAAGTCTTCTTAGGTCGCGATAATCGCTTTTACAAAAACTAGTTGCGTCTAAATAATCTTTTCTCTCTCCGACTCTCGGTTTCAGCCTTAAATCGCCATCTTCATCCTTAACAACTACGAAATACGTTAACCGATTCCGCAATTCCGCTTTTTTTTTTTTTTTTTTTTTTTTTCCTATTTTTTCAACAAGAATAACGGAATCGCGGGATGCTACGAATTTCGTGGATATGACTCTCTCGTTTCGCAGCTCGGTTCGGGATAACAATGTCGACTCGATGTATAATCCTTCGCTAAAATTTGCAATTTAATCGAATTTATATAATTTTCAAATATTTTTTTTTTTTTTTTTTTTTTTTTTTACAGATTGAAACGAAAAGCGCGTAAAACGTAACGATACGCTTGCCGTCTCTCGATCGCTCGTCTACGAATGGAGATAGAGATCCGGATAGAGAGCACCTCCGTCGAGTTCCGCAGACGTCGGGGAAGAATCCCAAACCGAACGCTGTGTGCGATTCCCTGAACGAAACCAGCATTCATTTTTAAATCCACCATTTTTCGCTTTTAGGACCAATTTCTCGACTTTAAAACTCATTTTTTAGATTTTTTTTTTTTTTTTTTTTTTTTTTTTTAACAACCAAACGATCCAATATACGCCAAAAGTAAAATAAAGAAATTCATCCGAAAGAGAACTCTGCGATTATCGCAAAGGAAGAAAAAAAAATGAGAAGGGGATTGTTGGTGTTTTCTTCGGCACTGACCTTTGTCGATTTTTTTCCGGTTGTTGTCTGTTTTTTTTTTTCTTTTTTTCTTTTTTTTTTTTTTTTTTTTCTTCTTCCGAATCTTCTTTTTCTCTTCCGCGATTATCTTCCGCGTTGACGAAATTCCTGGGAATTATTATCGCGATTTGCTCGTCGTGTTTACGTGGGGGTGTTGTAGGTGGGGTGGGGGGGCCCTCGCGATCGACCCGCTTTTCTCTGCATCTCGAGCCGTAAGATATCTTCGGGGCGAAAGATATTTGCATCTCTCTACCAAGGAGCGGGACGATCCGGACACGAGCGCGCGACCTTACGGCATCCTCCGTTAACGGACTCCCCGGAAGTTCCGGGCGCCGAAGTTCGCCGGATATCAATCGGTTTCGAACCGGTCAACGGTGGCCGACCCAAAACCCCCGGACCGTTTCACGAAAGATTTCTCTGATCTTCGGACGAATCGTCTGCTTTTTTCAACGATCTCTTCAATTTGTCGACCAAACGATTGTGAAATTTGTTCAATGAATTGGAACTTCCGCTCTTCGGTGGCGAGGTACCGGTACTCTTGCTTGGACTTTGAAGAGAACTTTGAGACGCCCGAGAGGAGGTTCGGGAGAAGTGACGAGAAGTCAGCGGCACCGATCGATGAGCCGGCGACGTCAGGAAGTCGGAACCCGGCGATGTCGACAGTGACGGTCCCTCGGATTTTGAACACTCGGAAACCTGAGGTACAAATTAAATAAAACGAAAATAAAGAAATCCCGTTATTCGTTAATTCATTTATCGACGATAAAGATCCGATTACCCGCTTCCCGTTTCTTTACTTTTTTCGTTTGTTTCGGCAATTTTTTTGGTTTCGATAATCGATCTTTTTTGCGCGATGTATTTACGGCGAAATCGTACATTTCGGGGATTTCGTTACGCGATTTTTTTTTTTTTTTTTTTTTTTTTTTTCGATTTTTTCAATCGAATTATCGATCTATTGAGAACCCCGGAGTAGTAGCAGAGATCGTCGAATTCTCGACTCGCAGTTTCGATCGCTCGCCTGCGGGCCATTGCCACGGGGAGGTTGCAAGTTGCGTCAGCGGCGCTATAGCTATGGTACACCGCGTGAATTCGAGACTCGCGGAGGTACGAAGGAACGATAGCCGGCAGCACGTTCGCGTACTCGCGCGAGACGGCTTCATTTTTTTGTCGATCGTATTCTCGTTTCAGGAACGCGCCAATGACGAGCTCACCGCGAAAAGTACACGCGCCTCTGAGTTTGTTATTTTTTTTTTCTTTTTTTTTTCTTGTCAATTCATTTTTTGCAATTGTTTATCGAAGATAACCACGTGTACGCGTCGCCCGATAACGGACAGACATTTCTCGCATTTGTACGTAAGATAAAAAACAAAACAACGCGATTGTCATCCGAAGGAATGCGCGCGCGTTGCGCGAAGAACGATCGAGAATTTTTTTTTTTTTTTTTTTTTTTTTTTTTTTTTTTTTTTTTTTTTTTTTTTTCAAATAAAAAGATAAATTCTTCAATTCCCGACTGCCTTCCGGGCACAATACGGAAATCATGCGTTTCGTCGTGTACGCGAGATTTTGCGCGTTTTTTCGGTATCCAATGTTCTTTCGAACGTCTCAACGAAATTTGACATATCGTTTCTTCGCATCGAAATCGGCGTGTTTTTTTCGGGTTTTATTACGATTGAATGCGAATCGACAGAGATAATGACAATTGAAAATAATAGGTTTAAATATGTCGAAAGTTCGCCGATATACCGCCGCTGCCATTTTTTTTTTGTCGGAAAAGAAACGTCAAGTATGCCAAGTGTTGCCGATCGTTATTTACACACGCGCTCGACTCCCCCCCCCCCCCCCCCCCCACCTCTCGGCGCCACAAATTTCCGCTTTCCAATTGATACAATTGTAACAATGCACATGAGAGAAAATACGCGTTGAAGAAGAAAATCAAAGCTACAAAAGGATCTATTATCGGATCGACGTAATTTCACGGGCGTCTCGACTCCGATGGGTTTTCTCCGGTGTGACGAAACGGAACACGATCGCTTGCCAAATAATATACATAGATATAATTTTTGTTTATTTCGACTGGCGAAATTGCGCAATTGTACGTTGCGTGTGTGACACCGGTAACGCGCGGCGCCGCGAGTCTGTAGCTCGAGGCTCTTTCGATTCGATTAATATCGAAACTATTGTCCGAGCGTTCGGAGAAGTCCGCTCGATTGTCAACGAAACGAGTGCAAACGCGTCGAGCCGCGTCGGTACACGTAGCACCGGGCGCGAAAGAAGAAACGAGAAGCGTTCGGGACAGTCGGGCCTTCGAGAGAAGCCGAGATAAACTAAGATCAGCGAAAGGGAGCAAAGAGGAAAGGCCGGTACGCGGGAGCCTCCACGTCAAGGCTCTAGCGCGTTCCGACCTGTCTACCCCCTCCCCTCCCCTCTTCCGTTCACTCGCGCCTTGTCTCTCGCTCGTCGAATGTTATTCTTATTTCACTCTGTCTCTCTCTCTCTCTCTCTCCGGAAAAGACCGCACTCACCTTTCTGCTGCGACAAGCCTGAGAATTCGAACACTCGGACGATCGTCTGCTCCTGTTGGTCTTGTAAATATCCCACTCGTTTTTCACAACGGGCATCATAAACGCCATCTCGTCCGTTCTCGATGCACTCCGCGTAGTTGCCCTTCGAGAAAGTTCCGATGGTGACGGATAACGATGGTTTCCTCGAACTTTTTCCCTTACTTTTTTCCCCAATTTTTCACCACCAGAGTTTCGATGTTTTCGACTAACACACTTTTTACTCGATTCACCGGTATTACTTTACGCTTTCGAGATTCGATCGGAGTTACTTCGACGCGGGGAAAAAAAATTACGCGAAACGAATATTTACGTCGATTCTCGTTTTTTTTTCTTTTTTTTTTCTTTTCAAAGATTGTCAGCGATCACGCGCCGTGTCCCTGTTTCGAATGGGAAAACTCGCATAAAACGCTTGGATCAGTTTAAAAAACAAACAGATCGTTTTTGTTTATTGTTTTTGTCGTCTTTATTGTATATTACTTTATGTATATTTCACACAGTGGTTTATATCGGTGCTCTGCTTTTCCAACAACGTGCCGAGCAGCTGTATTATATATCGGTGCGATCACGGCGGTTGCCTGTTTCGGAATGAGCACGCTGGGCGGCGTACGGTAAGTGTAGATCGAAAGTGGAGGGGTACGGTCTCGCGGCCGGTCGTCAACGATTGGTCGAGCTTAAGGCGGGACTCGTACGTCACGAGTTACCATTGATTTTCCCAATGTTGATACGCGCACACTCTACAACGAGCGTAACATACGCGATGACGTCTTGGGTTTATCGCGCTCTTTTTTTTCTTTATTTATTCTTCATAATAGATCTCGTCCTCGGTCTTTGCCCGTCTATTATCCGGGATTTCGTTGAAACCACCTTCTCAGCGGAGCTCCCCCCGCCCCCCCTTCGTTTGTTTCATCTTCTCTTTTGCCCGTGAAATGCGGCGTTTTTGCGTCGTACGTGGTCCGGGTTTGCAACCCTTACCGTCCCTACTCCTCGTTTAACCGATGTAGGGTGAGCCAAGGTCGTCGAAGGGCCAAATATCCGCGTCGCACGTACGCTACTCGTGTTTCCTCGATACCTTTCGGGACTTTAGGTTATAGCAACGATCTTTTTTTTTTTTTTTAATTCCAAGCGAATAAAATTCACGTTCATTGTTATTGGATTCGTTGACGGTACTCCGCATTATAGAGAATCGATACAGCGTACGTTCTGCACGAAAATAGATTTGCACAGCGCCGATCCGCGTGCGGCTACGCTGGCGGATAAGTTTTGTTTAAAAAAAAAACCGTTTAATCGAAGATAGTTGTACGGCTATCCTTGTCGTTCGTCGCGCTGCTCACGCAAAAAAATCTCCGAAACTTTTGAAACGTGACTCGCGATTAATAACATAGTACGATGAATTATCGACACCGCAGTTCTCGATTACCGACGGTCGATAAACGTATATCGGCCAATGATAAAGCGACGCGTTTCCCCGCGTAGCTCGGCTGTCCGAGCGGTAAAGCGCGATCTTACTACCTTCGCATTGTACTTATTCTGCGTAAATATTGCTTTCGATTGGTCCGAGCCGAATGGATCGAAGAAGAGGCGTTCGTTTATAAGATAATCCGACGAATACTCGATAGAAATTCAAACGAACGGCTTCGTAATTATAATTTTATGGAATTTTCTTTTTCATCGATATATTTCGTCGCCATAACCATAAATAATTATCATCTTCCGCTTATACGAGATGAATTTCTTATTTTTTTTAATTATTAATGAAAGTCGTCGACGGCCTCGGTGTAGCGTCGGTGAACGGCGAAGGAAGACCGTTGGTGCATTCAACCCCCTCGGGTATCGATTTTCTTATTAGCCGTTACAGAACGCCGTCTACGACGAGGGGGTCTCGGTCTCCGCTCGTCGTGTCGGTTTACACGCGAGAAATCGAGAAATATATATTCTCGCGACGATAATGTGACGTAAATGATTGACTTACCGTTTAGCGATACGTATTATTACGGTGAGATTTTCTCGAAGGATTTGACAGTTCGCGCGTTTAGAGGTTAGACGATGCGCGCGATGTCGCGAGAGGAAGATTCGTCGTATCGACGATTGATCGAGAGACAAGGAGAAATAAGAAAATGCTATTGCAATGAAAGGCTATCGTCATTGTGTCGCTTTATAATACTCCCGAGGGAGGTGCGGTCTCCGGTGTACGTGCGGCAGCGCGGGGGAAGTGGGGACTCGCTTTGGCGGAACGTTTCTCCTCGCCTCGCGGTATCGGGGTATCGTGCAGCGGTAGTGTTTCCCAGTCGGACTATATACAGTGCTGTTCCACTGGCGCGCCAACCGCGTGGAACGCGTCCTCGTGCCGCTACTTACCACTTCTGTATCTGCCGGTGCTTGTTGTTCTCGTTCGGCTCGCGGCCCGATACGACCATTGTCGCTCGTCAATTGACGAAAAAAAAAAAAAAAAAAAAAAAACCCGAAAAACTAAAAATCCGTTAAATCGCGATAACAAATCGCGATCTCTGCATAAAAAATACGAAATTCGTCGGCGCGATACTCGGTGATGATTTTATCTGTGATTGTTTATCGTTTAAAAGAATAAACAATGGTTTTCGATCCGGTGACCGCCGAAGAGAGGAAACAATTTTTTCGCCAAGGATACGGAGCGCATTTGCCAGGGTAACATTATTCCTCGTATTTTGTGCGTTACGAACAGTTTTTTTCCGCGTCGGGATCGCTAAACGAATCGCTACACTACCAACGATAATTTCATTCATCCGCAGCGCAATATCTCTTCCGAACGGACTAATTTAATTTGCGTGTATCGTCACATCCGTATCCTCGCGCGTTTCTCGTTACGCAACTTCGTCCATCGCGACTCTCATCGACGCGGATACATCGAATGTTTGTTTTTTTCTCGACTCCCGGGCAATCGATTATCGGTAAAAATCGACGCGACTCCGTTGAAACGCGAAAATTATTTGACCGAAAAAAAAAAAACATCGCGACTCGCATCGACTCGGATACATCGAATGTTTGTTTTCTCGACTCCCGGGCAATCGATGATCGGTAAAAATCGACGCGACTCCGTTGAAACGCGAAAATTATTTGACCGAAGAAAAAACATCGCATCTCGGTAAATCGAAGGGGAGGGGGGCGCTCTTACATTCAACCTGAATCGTGTCGAGGTGAAACGAGCGATTAAGGTCGCGCAACGAAAAAAAAAAAAAAAAAAATCATAATAATAATAATAATTCAGTCCATTCGGCCGAACACTGAATTTCGAAGTATCGTTACGACAAGAGGACACGCGCGCGCGCGTTCGATTATACCACCGAATTCGATTGGAAATAAAACGTGTCGGAGGCGGAAGGTGCGCCTCGTATTTACGGAAATGACACGACGATTTTTCGAGATATAGGACATAATAGTACGTGAAATCATCCGGATGTCCTCGCGCTTCCTTCCTATTGAAGAAAAAAAAAATCTTTTTTTTTTTTTTCGCAATCTCAACGGATATAAACGATCGAAAAAAAAACATCTTTTTTTTTTCGATCGTTTGGAAAAAAAAAAATCTTTTTTTTTCGATCGTTTGGAAAAAAAAAAATCTTTTTTTTTCGATCGTTTGGAAAAAAAAAAATCTTTTTTTTTTTCGATCGTTTGGAAAAAAAAAAAACTTTTTTTTTCGATCGTTTGGAAAAAAAAAAAACTTTTTTTTTCGATCGTTTGAAAAAAAAAAAAATCTTTTTTTTTTCGATCGTTTGAAAAAAAAAAAAATCTTTTTTTTTTCGATCGTTTGAAAAAAAAAAAAATCTTTTTTTTTTTTTTCGATCGTTTATATCCGTCGAGATTGCGATCGTTCGAAGTAAAGTGCTCGGAAATAAAGATACGCTATGTCGGCGGGGGTGGTGCAAAGTTGCTCCGCGGTACCAGGCGCGTACCTGCACCGCGTGTCGGTTCATCGCTGCACCGCGTGAGACCTCGCGACACGCGCAAAATCCGCACCCTCAACGAAGACGCGCGGGAAACGTTGGCCCACTGTGACGCTCTATACATATATTCGCATTTTCGTAAATCGCGGAGAAGCGTCGCGATGCCGAAAAGCCGCGTTCGCTGCATTGTCTTTTCTCTTTCGAAACGAAACCGCGATAAATCGCTGCTGTAACTTTTTTTTTTTTTTTAATGCATCGATCGGTCCGAAAAAAAGTTCGAAACGACTCGTCCGCAGCCGCCGCGACCCACATTAACATTTATATCGGACGATTCAGAATCGAACGCGAAGTGATATTACACACAGAGACGCGCCGCGCGATGTATATAGCGAAGTCGAGAAGCGATGCGGTATAGTTGTTTATTGCACCGTGACGGCGTATACCTAATAGAATCTGTAAATCGACGATGTTCGCTCGTACGCGGCGAACATAACGATATAGTTATCCTATTTTAAATAAAATAAATATATCGCTTTTCGTTTGTTTGTTTATTTACTTTTATCGCAGATACACGGGACACTGTCCGACACTGAAATTCCGCGTTGGAAAACGATTTGGCGCCAATACCGAAGAAATAATGAAGGTTAGTCTCGGAGACTCGTGAAAATAAGGAAGAAAAAAAAAAAAAAAAAAAAAAAAAAAAAAAAAAAAAAAAAAACGATAAATCGAAGAACCCGAAAACGAAAAAAAAAAAAAAAAAAAAAAAAAAAAAAAAAAATTCTACTCGATGACGATGAAAATTATAGATACAAGTATAATGAAAGAGTAAACGAATGTATACGATTACGTCGGAATGTTGTTGTTGTTGTTGTCTTTCCAAGATAATCGAATCTAATCGGGAAGGCCGTCAAAAAAGACACGTGAGTTCGTTATAAACTCCGCGTCTATCCGTTGTCGTTGTTAATGTTGCGTTTTTTTTTTTACGATTCTCAGGAATTGTTGGAGAAGAAGATACTGAAAAGCGGTCCGTACAGAGGAGACTCCGGAAAGGAAGCGCTCGTCCCGATAGTGCGGCAAAGGGAGAGAGAGACGAAGAGAGAGGATTCGAAAAACGAAGTACATCCGTTCGAAAGTCCACCGTTCATTCTCGGATACACGGGTATGAATTTTAGAGATTTAAGGAGATTTAAGGATTTCGCTTAAATTCGACGAAATGGAAAGAAAATTGCAAAAACTTGTCGATAGTATAAAAATCTGAAAAAAATTCATGTATATTAAAGGTATTGAAAAAATTCATTTTGCATAATAATAATTGCGAAATGTTATTAACAAATTGATGAAAAAAAAAAATTTTAAACAAATTTACGATAACTCAACTTTTTTTTTTATGAAAATGATTCGTTAATTTTTCTGAATGCTTATGAATTTTTTCAGATTTTTATCTTTCGTTTCAATTTTTTCTTTTTCTACACATTTTTCCATATAAAAAAAAAAAAATTCAAATCAAAGATAAAAATCTGAAAAAATTCATAGGTATTCAGAAAAATGAACGAATCATTTTCATAAAAAAAAAAAAGAAAAAAGTTGACTTATCGTAAATTTGTTTAACAATTTTTTTTTTTTCATCAATTTGTTAATAACATTTTGCAATTATTATTATGCAAAATTAATTTTTTCAATACCTTTAATATGCATGAATTTTATCAGATTTTTATACTATCGAGAAGTGTTTGCAATTTCCTCTCCATTTCGTCGAATTTATGCGAAATAAACACCAAGCGCTTCAATTTCCTTAAACAAAATAAAGATCCGCGTAATTAATAATTCGATGAAAATGTTGAGGTTACATTCCCGGATTCAACGGAAAGTACGGTCTCTCGTTTATGCGAGCGGTCGAAGAAGGCGGCAGAGAATGGCGAGAAGCTCGGAGCAAAGCTCGTCTACGTCGAGACGCGATGAGGGCTCATGCGGAGCGCGTAAATCCGCGTAATCTTCTTTCGCGCGCCAGAAGCGACAACGTCGATATAGAGATCGATCACGGAGACGGCGGGGAACGCGCCTTCTTCGGTAATGAATTTTTTATCCCGAAAAAAAAAGCCGTAAAAAAAAAAATGGCAATGTTGACGAAAGAGAAAGAAAAAGTCTCGTAGTCGTTTAACGCTGCGGAACTCTTCCTTTTCCGTCGATACGCGACCGCCGTCGGTACGCGAGAAGCGATTCTTTTCAACGTTACAAACTGTAGCATTGTTTTCTTCCCAGAGAATCAAATTTCACCGAAAAGTTTCACCAAAAAGTAGCAATATTGACGAAAGAGAAAGAAAAAGTCTCGTATCCGTTTATCACTGCGGAACTCTTCCTTTTCCGTCGATACGCGACCTCCGTCGGTATGCGCGAAGCGATTCTTTTCAACGTTACAAACTGTAGCATTCTTTTCTTCACAGAAAATCAAGTTTCACCGGAAAGGCCTCCAATAGTCGGTTACACGGGACACATCCCGGGCGCGAAGGGCGAATCGGCACTTTCCAGAAGATACGCTCAGGCGGCGAAGAAAGGGCTTCGATTGTTGCAACGAGAGAGAGAAGAAAGAACGAGCGGAGCGAACGCGACGTCTGCCGCTCGGAGAACTCTCGACGCCGCTTTTCTCGACGAAACGGGACACTCCCGGGCGTAATATCGTTCGCAACCCGAAATCGAGAGACGAACAAACTTTTTTTTTTTTTTTTTTTTTAAAACTAATCTTCCGTCCCTTATCGCGGCGACGCGCCTTTCATACTTTTACACACTCCGTACCGACTATTCTTCGATGTATTTCCACGATGGAAATATCTCTGAAGAGAGTAAGAGAGTAGGCAAAGGCATCGCGTACTTTCCCCGAACGCTACTTTCATTTCCACCGGAGACGGACGGAGATGCCGCGACTCGCGGGAAATGAAATTTAGCGAATGCGTACAAAATACCGGAGTAGACTGCGCGATCGAATTTTCTCATGTACATAATAATAATAATAATAATAATAATAATAACAATGCCAAGGATAGTAGCGGAACAATGAGAGAGAAATTTGAAAAATTCTCACGAACCTTTCCATTCGATTCTATTCGACGTTTTAAAAAATAATTAATTACGGTGAGACAATCTCTCGGTACGGCAAACTTCCATTTTAACGCTATCCTTCCAACACTCGACGGTGAGATAATTTTTTCCACGCGAGAGGGACATCAACCGCGCGATAACCATCAGCGAGTGAAGATCATCGGCACCGAATTTTTTGTTCGTTCGACGCAATTCAACGAAATCTTCCTGAATCACATTTGTCGCATCTTCTCCGAAATGAAATTCCATTTTTCTCAAGAGACGAAGGTACTCACGAATTTTTTTCAAACGCTCCGGTTCTCCGAGATATCGTATCGCCGCTTCGGCAACTTGAGGATACGATTCCTCGCTTTCCCGATCGATTTTTAGCGCAACTTGCGTAACGCACTGAAAAAAAAAAAAAAAAAAAAAAAAAAATTACTCATCGATCATTCGATTCCTCCGATTGATCCGAAATATCGATTTTCTCGATAATACATTAGCGAACGAAATTTTTTTACTCACGGGAAGGAAGGACTTGACTTCCGACAGTATCAACACCGGAATATCCGTTTCGTTTTCCATCGTAAAGTATTTAAAGTCGTAAGTTACTTTTTGAAACTGTATGAGATCGTTGATAGCTTCGTAATTTTTTCTACCGTTCGCCGTGACCCGTCCGCTCGTCAGAACGGTTTCGTCAATCACCAGATGAGTGTTGTTACTCAGCTGCAGGATACCGCTGATTAATCTGTTGCATTCGTAGTCTTTCCTGAAAAAACAGAGTCGTCGATGTGTCGCTTCCGATTTTTTTCACGATTTCTATCTCTCGCCCGCCGTCGACGACTCACTTGGGTATCAAATCCATATCGTTGAGACCCTCGAGACTGCATTCCAAATAATGACTCTTCGGCACGAGACTCGCGATAACTCGATACAAGTCTTTCGCGAATGTATCGTACTTTGCGATCGGAAAATTTGTTACATTCAACGGAAAGCTTCCGAGGCAAAGGTGATCCTTTCTCGCGTATCTGGAAACGAAACGATCGATCGAAAATTAATTATTTTCTCATATTGATTATTTATTCGACGAATGTATAGCGATAATTACACTCCGGATATTAGATGACAAATTAGATAATCCGCGGCGAGTTCGTCGCCGAAGAGAAGTCCACTGAACGCCATGCGAAGATCGCTTCTGATGCTCTCGGCTTTGGAAAATAAATCCGATACTTCGGACTCTTCGCAGTTATTTTCCTCGGATTTACTGATTTTAATAGCGTGCAGTCGCGGAACGAGAGAAGCCGGCGGATTCCGCGTCCGGATCTCCGCGTCGTTCGTCGCTTCGTCGCTGTCGTGAATTTTGCTGAGCGTTGGATCCAACGATACGAAACCAACGATATCGATCACTTCGTTTAATTTGTACGAAAAATGTTCATCGTATACCTGGTAAAACGTTTGTTACTCGTCAAATAAAATTTATCGATCGATTTTTTTTTTTTTTTTTTTAATATTTCTTTGATTCCGAAGCGATTTTAATTCGTATTTTCGTTAATCGTATTGACCTTAACGATGCAAGTTTTACCCTCTTCGATCGGAATCGGAAAGTTCGTTATGTGCTCCGCGGACGGGTAACAACGCTCCTTCTCGGCGTTGTGGGACTCTCGCGCTGCGAGACGCGACGCGTCGTCCGCCAAATTTGCCTTTTTTCTCGCGGGTTCCGAGCAATCCATGGCTTCCGCTTCGCCGAGTTCTCTCTTCGATGTCGTATTCCGCGTAATCTGCGAATCTTCGTCGCGCGGAATTTCCCTTTTCTCTTTTGCCCAATCGTTCAATCCGGGAATGGATATCACGACGCAGATATGCCGCTCCGAAATTTTGTTTTTTTGAGAATTCGATTCGATAGATTCGTTATCCTGCAACGGAGCTGATATTATATATAGATATATAATACAGATATTGATATTTATTGAAGGATACGCAGGCGTCATGAAATACATGAAAAAAAAAAAAAAAAAAAAAGCAAAAAAAAAAATACGAAAAAAAAAAAAAAAAACATTTGTGAAATGTAATATTTACTATTTTACTAATAATGTAGGCAGCATTATACACGAGGCTAACCAATCTTGAAGCGCCTCGCACCTAGAACTACCGTTATCCTTTTAGATTAATCTGTGCCCTATATCCATTCCGGAACGTCTAACGATTAGCGACGTGGAAATTAGAAACGCTCCCTTCCAGATTGGGAACTTCGGGGCATTTTTTGTATATAGAAGAAATTTTTTATGGCAATTGTTTTTTTTACCGAACATCGCGCCGAGTCAACGTACATTCCGTTGCACATTCGGCATTCCCCTGTCTCGTTGTTCTTGACCTCGTATCGCTCCAAATAGTACTCAGGATCGTAGGCGTCTTGGATCATCCCGCGGAACTTGACGAGACGGCCGTCTCGCAAATCGCAAAGACGAACGGAGTTTATTGAAGGAATTTCTCGCGGCCGGCGGGCATCGTCCAGAATGACTTTGCACGCGGCCTCATTGGCCATGAAATATTCCGGCGTCCAGTCTTTTAATTCTAATGCTGTTCGGAAGAATTTTGAGGTTAAGGTTTATCGAAATTTCGGGGTCTCGTCGTTTCTAGTCGACGATACCACCGTCCTACCTCTCGCCGGTGATATTGATCGTTTGAAAATTTTAAGATTCTTCGATGAATAGCGCGTTGAGACTTACTCGTCATTGTTGGAAAATATTGGGAGATCCGTCGAGCGAAAATTCGTCGAACATCCGAAAGAAGAAGAACGAACAAAACGAATGACGCTCCTCCGTTCCCGCCTTTAGTAATAGTGGTGTGCGCGCGCGGTAATGCGCGGCGCCCCTCCGCCCCAACAATCACCCGCGTAAAGCTATTCGCGCCATAACATAGTTAATTCATTCGGCAACACAACAACGAGCCGCGTCCGTTTGTTTACCCCGGTTTACTTTAAGATTTTCATGCGCAAGATGCGTTTAATAGCTTTATTGGTTTTTATATTGTTCAAGTCAAGTGCCAAATGCACAAATGAGTTTTGTTCGATCGATGACAAAGATATTTGCGAGAGTAGCAGCAGTTCCGACAATCATTCGACAGGTAACCTCGCAGTTTCTTTCAACATTTATTTCGCGAGCGAGACAGATGTCGATTTATCAATTTGTTCCGAATGCCTTGCGCTCGGATGTCTCGTATTGTTAAATTTTCGTTTCCCCTTTTTTTCGAACACAGACGATAAGTACAAGGAATTTTACGACGAAATCGAGGCTGCGGAACGAAATTACGTAGCCTGCGATTTGCCGAAATGCGGCTGTTACACGAGCGTAATAGATCGAGATTTGAAACCCTTTGAGAGGAATGGCATTGATCAACGCTTAATAGAGACCTCCGCATCTCGGTGAGTCTTGTTACTTTTTTTTCCTCAGAGCTGCGAATCGGATGAATAATGTTGGCCCTGTCGACAGGGGTACCATCTACCAGGTGATCGATGGCCAATTGTACAGAGAAAAAGAATGTATGTTTCCGTCTCGATGCGCCGGAATCGATCGTTTTGTCTCAAAGGTGTCGAGCAATTTGCCGGACGTGGAATTCGTCGTCAACACGAGAGATTATCCGCAATCCAGCGTACACTTTGGCGAAGCGCTGCCGATATTTTCGTTTAGCAAGGTACGACGCTTCAACTTTCCCAAATTTGCAAAAATTCTAATAACATGAAAATTTCGTGAAATACGGTTCAATCTTTGAAAATTCGGCAAATAAACTTTTGTTTCGTCGATCGTTCTGAAATAATTTTGTAATTTGATTTTTTTATTGACGAAAGTAAAATCATCCAAAGCAGCCGTTGTTAATGCCGGAGTTTCGATCGCGAAAAATGCTGAGTCGATTATTTTGTACGATTTAAAAAAAAAAAAAAAAAAAAAAAAAAAAAAAAAAATTAATAAATAATTAATTAATTAATTAATTATTAATTATCGATATCGCGGTGATATTAAAGACGAATGATTTGCGCAGACGGTAGATTATTACGATATCTTGTACCCGGCGTGGTCTTTTTGGGAAGGAGGACCGGCAATTTCTCTCTATCCCCGCGGACTCGGCCGTTGGGACCGTCACAGAGAATCTCTGAACAAAGCAAGCGACGATAATCCATGGAACGGCAAAGAGAAGAAAGCGTTTTTTCGCGGATCGCGAACGAGTGCGGAGAGAGATAATTTGGTGCTTCTCGGTCGGCATCGCGGGGATCTCGTTGACGCGTTTTATACGAAAAATCAGGCATGGAAATCCGACGAGGATACGCTTCGCGCTCCTCCGGCATCGGAGGTTTCATTGGAAGATCATTGCAAATACAAATACCTCTTCAATTACCGCGGAGTAGCGGCATCGTTTCGCCACAAGCATTTGTTTCTCTGTCGATCCCTCGTATTTCACGTTGGCGACGAGTGGTTTGAGTTTTACTACGACGCGATGAAAGCGTGGATTCATTATATTCCGGTGCCAAAGGACGCGACGCAGAATCGCTTGAAGTAAGTAAAGTCGGTTAATATCCCCAAAATACCAATTCTTTTCGATCGAAATATGCATCGCATTGTTTTTCAGACATTTGATAAGTTTCGCGAGAGACAACGACGAGATATCCAAGCGAATCGCGATTCGCGGAAGAGATTTCATTTGGGAAAAATTGCGAATGAGAGACATTACCTGTTACTGGAAACACCTGTTGCAGAGATACGCGAAGCTCTTGAGGTACAAACCGAAGTTGAGATCCGACGTTATCGGTATTAAAAAAATAAGGTAAATACTTTTCGATAAAATAAAACGAGTAATTCGTTAACACAGGCATCGTTTTTTTTTATTATTGATATGTAGCAATAACGAGACTATGGGAGACGTATAATACAATGTGCGACTAACTCTCGACGCCGTGTCGCGCGGCAAGTTTCAATATGAATCATTAGGCACCCTGACGTTCGATAGCGCGCCACGGTTCGCTTCCGCGACACTTTGCGCGCGAATTATCGAGACGCGATTTTTCGCGTTATTCGATCGCTTTATCTTTATTCTTATTGCTTAAGTACTATTTCTAGGGATCGTTCATTCGTTGCAATCATTTGAATCCAATGATAGATTCCACTTGTGAAAACTGTAATCACGCAAACGGAGCGATTTCTCGCGTATCCAACGCTTAAACGTTCGAACCGGAAACGGAAGCTGCGCGCATTTATCCGAATATTAAGGCGAACAAAGGATACGCCGACAATAATATTTGCCAATCTTTCGCACGTTACAATATCGAGATATACATATTAATCTATGAATTACAAAAATATTCTGTAAACGACATTCTCGCAAAAGTACAGTGTACTCTCTTTACTCGCATTCTCGGCGCAACGCCTTTATAATACTTAACGATTTTCGTATCGATTCGCGTATAAACGATATCGAGGCATTTGCTTTATCGCGACTCGATATCCGCAATGTTTCTCTTTCGCGTCTCTTCGTCGTGATAACAAAATTACGCGATCGGCTTTCAGCGGGAAACGAAAAAAACGCATTCGAGGCGTTCGATTGCGATTATTCGACGATATCTAACATCTAATATTTCGAGACGAGTCGAACATTCGTGAAAGTCAGCCGCGGCAGTGTCGACAGTGGGAAGGCGGGAGTCTCGTTTAATATCCTCGACGTTGAACTTTCCCCATCGTTAATCTATTATATATATTTATTCTACTTAAAGATATTCTTAGACGCGTATCGCGCAACACTTACGGACTCTCGCGGACTCTCGCGGACTCTCGCGGATTCTCGCGACCGCAACGACGAGCGATGCGCGATGAATTTCCGTAGTCGAGAAATGAATCGTCGAGCCGATAAACGACGCCGTCTCGTTGGTGAAAATTCTAATTGAAATACCGAATAAAAATCGACGAAAGTGAAAAATGTATCGTCGATTCGTTCGGTTCTCTTTCGCGAACGTTTATTCGCATTGCCCGCGTCATAACGAGCAGCAGCCGCCGCCGGACGTTGCCAACGAGACTCGCGGAACGGTATAACGGACAGAGAAGAGAAAAAAAAAAAAAAATCTCGAAGGAAAAATTCTTCGCGAGATTAATAGTACGTATAGAAGTGTATAGCTGGTCCGCGGAAATGGACGGTATCGCTTGAGATGCGGATAAATTCTTCTTCTCTACGTCTCCGCGTTGAAATACCTCGTCAAGCAGAGAGCGACGATGACGATAGCGAGATGCTGATATCGATAATTCGAAGCGACGAATCTATGAGCTGCCGATCCGGATCCCGTAACGTCCCGATTCGATGACGTCACAAGCTGCTCGTCGGTGTCACCTGCACATTTTTCATTCTAAATAGTACGGTATCCTTCCTTCTTAAATAGTCTACGATATCGCGTCGTATCTTATATCGACGAGAAAACAATTGACGGAGAATCGCATCGCACGAAGAAAAGTCGAAGGGCATCGATCTCCGTCGGTGGCGTCGTCGTTGACGCGTTTCCTTTCTCAAGAAAATTCAAAGGAACGGAACTTCGCTCGGTACAGTCGGGATATCTTCTCTGTTCTCGTTCTCGAGATCGAGGAGAACAGCCGTCGGCCGTTGTTTTCAACAGTTTTTTTTTTTTCTTTTCTGCTCTTTCTTTTTCTCTCTTTCGGTCGTTCGCGTTCGGGAGGACGTTTTTTACTCCGAGCCTCACGCGTAACGCGGCGTATCGGTTACTTTTTCTCACTTTTTCTCGAATCCGTACGATCCGAGATGAAAGTTGTTTTCCTCTGTAAAGATGATTTTATATTCGGTTACATTCCGCCGAATTATTATTCAATCGTCTCGTTATCCAAACCAATTCTGTGTTACAGCTTTTTCACCGCTACGTTATTTTCTTTAGTAACGTTTACCATTGGAATATCAACACTCGGATCGGTAATTCGGTATGACGCTAATGAGCGGACGATCGACGGAATTTCGAGCGGAAAGCTCTGCGGAAAGGGATGATAGGGATGGAAATGTTGTCGTTAAAGTTGTCGTCTTTTTCCGTCGCATAAGCGAAACAAATTCGTCAAAACGGAGATACGAGAGATTACGATAAATTTTAAAGTTCTGCGGAAAGGGATGATAGGGATGGAAATGTTGTCGTTAAAGTTGTCGTCTTTTTCCGTCGCATAAGCGAAACAAATTCGTCAAAAAGGAGATTCGAGAGGTTACGATAAATTTTAAAGTTCCGCGGAAAGGGATGATAGGGATGGAAATGTTGTCGTTAAAGTTGTCGTCTTTTTCCGTCGCATAAGCGAAACAAATTCGTCAAAACGGAGATACGAGAGATTACGATAAATTTTAAAGTTCTGCGGAAAGGGATGATAGGGATGGAAATGTTGTCGTTAAAGTTGTCGTCTTTTTCCGTCGCATAAGCGAAAAAAATTCGTCAAAACGGAGATACGAGAGATTACGATAAATTTTAAAGTTCCGCGGAAAGGGATGATAGGGATGGAAATGTTGTCGTTAAAGTTGTCGTCTTTTTCCGTCGCATAAGCGAAACAAATTCGTCAAAACGGAGATACGAGAGGTTACGATAAATTTTAAAGTTCCGCGGAAAGGGATGATAGGGATGGGAATGTTGTCGTTAAAGTTGTCGTCTTTTTCCGTCGCATAAGCGAAACAAATTCGTCAAAACGGAGATACGAGAGATTACGATAAATTTTAAAGTTCCGCGGAAAGGGATGATAGGGATGGAAATGTTGTCGTTAAAGTTGTCGTCTTTTTCCGTCGCATAAGCGAAACAAATTCGTCAAATCGGAGATACGAGAGATTACGATAAATTTTAAAGTTCCGCGGAAAGGGATGATAGGGATGGAAATGTTGTCGTTAAAGTTGTCGTCTTTTTCCGTCGCATAAGCGAAACAAATTTATCAAAACGGAGATACGAGAGATTACGATAAATTTTAAAGTTCTGCGGAAAGGGATGATAGGGATGGAAATATTGTCGTTAAAGTTGTCGTCTTTTTCCGTCGCATAAGCGAAACAAATTCGTCAAAACGGAGATTCGAGAGGTTACGATAAAGTTTAAAGTTCAACGTCCCGCGGTTAATGGATTCACCGTAATTTGCAAACAGATAGCGCAATCAATATTCTCGATGCATCTTATACAAAATTATTTCGTCTCGTTCTTTTACTCCCGTGTTGCGCGCGATGAATATCAATTGGCAAATGATACTCCGACGCTCCATCGCGCCTCTGCTGCGCGGCATTCCCGATTATTTGTACAATTTTTTTTTTTTTTTTTTTTTTTTTTTTTATCCATCAACTTTGTCGTAAGTAGTCGTTTCGAATTGTCATTCCGATAACGTCGATAGAAATTTCCGAATGGGATATATGGCTGTGAGAGGGGAGGGGGGGGGGGATCGTCCGATCGAATGCGAACTACGAAATCATTCGAACCGATGTAAAGTGCTCGATAAATTCGGTGCAAAATAATAGGTAAAACAACAACAAAGTGCGTCTTGCAATTTTTTTCGTACAATTAAAAAAATCAAAAGATCAACTTTGAGCGGAAAAAAAAAACGAGGGTTACTTTTGCGTGTTTTTTTCTTTTTTTTCTCGTGCCTGTTAGCGTGCAGATAGAACAAAAAAAAAAAAAAAAAAAAAAAAAAAAAAAATAGTTGCATTTCATCCGCGGAAATGATAGAAAGTTGCGATCGACGCTACGAGCGGTAATAATCGAGTTTCCTCTTGTCCACCATGCACCTTGCGTGTGTGTATATGTGTAACGTGCATTTTATATCATTTTTACCGCAGTGGGCATTAGCAGTGGAAGTGATAGCACCGGTAGTAAAATAGCGGTAAGAGTTGTCATTTTGTTCCATTCCGTTTTTTTTTTTTGTTCCGCAACGGTTACGCGCTTTCGATAGTCTTCGTGTGATGGTCTCCGCCACAATTGTAATAATATCCATACGTTATGCAAAAAAAAAAAAAAAATCATGCCGCATCCCAAACGATAAATTATATCGTCCGACGAAAAAAAAAAAAAAAAAAAAAAAAAAAAAAAAAAAAAATCATTCGATTTCAATTCAAATTATAGCAAACAACAAACATTTAACGAGAGAAAGAAAAACAAAACAAAAAATAGAGTAACGAATAGAAAGATGTGAAACAGAAAACGGGAAAAAAAAAATTTGTTAAAATTAAAACGAAGAACAAGTAACCGCAACCGTAATCGGTGTAGAAAAAAGTAAATTGAGAAAAGTAAAAAAAAAAAAAAAAAAAAAAAAAGATCAAAAAAGATTAAGACACTCGACGATAGAGAAGAGAGTATTAGTCTACGATATTTACTGCGGTAAAGATCGCCGGACTCGACGACGGCGACAATTGAGCAAAGATGCGCGTTTTGGAACGATAATAATCTCATTAGATCGCTCGTATCCGCTATAGAATTAGTCGCCTGGCTGTTGAACCGTACGGTCTTTTTTTCCGTATATAAAAAATCGCTCGCGATTTTTCGTTATTGTGGCGAACGATAAACAATTGCGAAATAATGGTATCGATATTAATGGTAATTTTTGAAAAATGTGAAAAAAAAAAAAAAAAATGTGTTCGGCAAATTGCGGAGCGATTATTACGGTACTCTTGTTGCCGAATCGTTTACCGGGTCGTTCCGCGTCGGCGGTCTTTGCTCTTCGTATTTCCGCTATTGTTAGCGCGCACCCCGTTGAATGGGTAGCAGCGTCCCGCTTCCCCGATGGAAGAGTAAATACTTTTGTCCATTCGGGAAGCGCGAGATACCGGCGGTGGGGTGTCATCGTGACCGAGAGACCGAACCGGAAGTAAATGAACAAAACACGTTGCCGGTTGGTGCCGCGAAGCATAGATTACGAGATGAGTTTCGCGCGATTCTCGTTCGCTTCGCTTGGGTCCGCGTAAGCGCCGTATTACGCGCATTGCATCCGATGCATACGTAATAATATTTTGTATCCATATGCGCGGAATTCACGTAACGTTTACGAGAACGCGAATTGCATCACTTCCGATACGAATTACCGCTTCGAGAATAATAATTGATATACTCGGTCGATCGGCGTATGTATAACGCATAGATAGCGAAATGGATGATCGAGAAAATAATAAGAGGATGTTACGTGCGGAAAAAACCGGCAAACGCGTTTGAAACGGACGCGTTGGCGATGCGATATTTAAATCCCCGTGAAAAGAAGTACGTAACAGGTAGAGCAGCCAGGTACGCCGGAGGCGAGTCACGTGTCCACGTGTCGAACTTTTGTTTTTGTTTTCTCTCGAAATTTTTTAATGAAATTTAATCGATCAGAGCTTTCGATCCGTTTGACTTGTACCTGCGTCCAAAATGATGTCGCCGACTTGCTCGCGATTGTAATCGTCACCGTCGTCGTTGCCGGTTCCTCTTCCGTTATTCCCAACTTCCTCCGGATTCCCGTAGACAAATGAATTGTCAACGGGATATTGACCGTTCCATTGGACATTACCTAACGTTCCTTTGCTTGCCGATCTGCAGCCGAACCACCAGTAACCGCTCGCCCTCGGGAAAGCGGGATCCGCCGTGTCGACCTGCAAAAGCAGTAAAATACATTCGTAAATCGATCGCTCTATCGCCGATGCGGATTGCGCGTTGCGTTTCTCTTACGGAAAATGTGCGATCGTTGAATCGGTAATACGCGCCGCCCTTGAAAAAGTACGTGTAGCCGTGATACGTCAAAGCGGTGTCGAGATTGTTCGGTAGTCCTTCCCAATTCGATATAAGCTTCGGATAGGTGCTTTTAACCGGTGGACGCTGCGCGGGATCGAATCTCCAGAATTTCGTTCCTTTGTAGAAATAGATTTTTCCGTTACCGGTCCATACGGTTGCCGCGTCAATATTGTCCGGTATTCCAGCGAATCCTTCGCTTATCTCCTTCGGATAGTCACCGTCCATTCGTCTACCAACGTATCTCCAGTATTTCGATCCCTGAAACGAAACATACCGATTTTATTCGTCATATCGGTATCGAAAGCCATCTATCCGATTTATGTCGCAAACGAACCTTAAAGAAATACGTTTTTCCATTTTTGTACGTAAATGCCGCGTCGATGTTTCCCGGCAAACTTCTCCAAGAATTGCTTATCAGACGCGGATATCCACCGGCGATACCATCGGCCGTTAATTTCCAGTAGTGATCACCTGCCGATTATTAGAAATTTGCCGATTTTGTCGAAAGAATACTTCGCGATACCGATAAAAACGTTTGAGACATTTTTTCTGACCTTTGAACGCGTAAGTGTGACCCTCCGCCGAGTTGAACATCGCGTCGACCTTAGGATCGGTACATAGTTCGGGATCTTCCTCTCCAGGAGGCGCTACAGTCGTTCGATGAACGTTTGTTCCGCTACCCGCGTCTTCACTCTTTTGTCCGTATAGCGCTTGTATCCCTTCGATATCGTCGCTGTCCAACATGAAATTCGGATCGTAACCCCTGTAAAAAGGCGCCATGAGTGCCGATTTTATGTCGCTGTGGCTGAGACCCAAGGAATGTCCGAATTCGTGAGCCGCGACTTGAAAAAGGTTCGTTCCGCGGTAACTGTTGATCGTCCAGTGTTCCGAATCGTCGAAATGCGCGTCTCCACCGTAAACCGGAAAGTACGCATGCGCAAGAGTGCCTCCCGGACCGTCAAACGGATCTCCATCCCCGTGTTCACCCCTTTCGAATCTTATCTCTATGTGAACCTAATAAACGACCAAAAAAATCGGTTAAAACTCATCCGCCGATCCGGCGAGAGCCGTCCGCGCGATCGCTGCTTACCTGACCCGATTTTTTCGCCACAAACGACAGATCCGTGTAACCGGACCACACGCCGAAAGCCTTTGCGATGTCCTTGTCGACGGCGCTTTTCTCTAATTCTCTCGGATACTTACTTATCTTGTAAGTCAACTTCTTGACCCGCCAACGCGAACCTATTGATCGGAATGATATACGTTATCGGAAATCGGCATCGAGCGGAAAGCGGATGTTGACGTTGAATTATCAATCGTCTCATCTCAACATCCGGAGAATCGACGGAATGTCGATTCGCCACGTGGCGCCGCTACCAACGCGATTTTTCCGTATTTACGCGAAGGTACACCACCCGTGTAGATGTACTCAACGCTCTCGATGATGATGACGATCATTCGATGCCGCAAAGATTACTCGCCGACACGCGAATCACTCCCGTGAGGATACCGCCGCGAGCGCTCGTTTTTTCCGATAAAAACGCTCATTACACTCGCGTGTCGAGGTTCCGCTACTACACTTACACCTGTCCCCCTAGTGCACCGCGTTACCAAGTATCCGCGATCTTTTATGCAACGCGTAACTCATATTTCGTACTTACAAGCCGCTCTATCGGTCCGATTGTCATTAACTTTTTACCGTCTCTATCAACGCCCGCGCAACGCGATTGCGCAATTTCAAACGAACGCGTGAGAATCTTCCGATCGTTCGGCGTTACGTTTACCGTGTCGCGATATCAACCGAACGATAGTTATCGTCACCGAGCATCGCTACCAATGTGGAAATGTTACATTGTTTTTTTTTTTTTTTTTTTTTTTTTTTTTTTTTTTTTATCACAAATTCCTCTAATATCGTATTGTTTCCGATTTTTTTTTTTTTTTTTTTCTCGTTCCACAATTCCTCTTTAATATCGTATTGTTACCGATTTTTTTTTTTTTTTTTTTTTTTTTTTTTTTTTTTTTTTTTAATCACTGTATCCCACGGATTACGAATAAAGAGAGAAGGACAAGGTCCTCGGTGAATGTCGATGAGCGAACAATTTTTAACAACACCCGATACTCGTAATAGTTGCGCCGTACCGGCGGACCGAGAGACCAACGCGCGTGTCTCGTCGACCCGTTAGGGTGACTGCCTCGGTGATCGAGTTCCGCAACGCTAATGAGACGGGAAGTGCGAAAGAGTGGAAAAAAAAAAATAAAAAATAAAAAATACACCGAACACTCTCGATCGTTGACGGAAGAGCGACGGCTAAAGCGCTTATTGTGAATTCGAATAAAATCGGTTCGATAGTTTTTTTTTTTTTTTTTTTTTTTTTTTTTTTCGTCGTTATTGCCTACACGCTGCCGTATCGAAGAATGATCAATCGTGACGAGTGAAATCCGAGATCGGCAAATGGCAAAATTGTTTCAATCGATTTCGTCGATACGTTGCGTCACTCGATCGATTCAACTCGCAATCTTGTCGCGCGTTTCGGCATTTTACCAATTTTTCTATCGCTCCGTTGATACTTTTTTTTATCGAATCGAAACGCAACCCGGGAAACGTTGCGCGATTCTTATCGAAAGAAAAGTATCTTATGCTCGATCGCCCCGAGAATATCTCGAAGAATTGACGACACAATACACGACGATAGTTGGCAAACTTTTCAGTAACCGCATCGATGTTTGTTACAATAGCGCTTTCTCGCGCCTTCACCGCCCCGAGAAACTTCATTTCGATTCTATCATTTAAAATTTCATCACAAATTCATCGAGTTTTACCCTCTTAAGTAATATCTATAAAGCATTTTTTCACCCAATTAATCGCACGTACCTTGGAGAGCGTATCGCTTCGATCGTCCATCGGAACTCGTGCCGACTTTATCCTTAACACCGCATCTCGGTAGAGACATAAGATTCGCCGTTTCGTTGTCCAGATTTCCTGAAAACGCGAAGTTACCGAGTTAATTTCTATATCTATATACTTTGCGGTACGGTACACACGACGCTACAAATGGTACTCGACGATTCCTATCCTTGAATGGGTGCCATTTTTTTTTTTTTTTTTTTTTTTTTTTTTTTTTTTTTTTTTTTTTTTTTTACAATCGACGTTCGTAATTATCTCCTCGTATATCGCGCGATTACGAAGAGGAAACGAGCGTCTCGAAAGCTGTGTATCGAGAGCGATGTATCGAAACCGTAAAATCGTAGTTTTTCGCGATTTACAGTTCCGAAAGGCTGTAAGTAAGCGGTATTCTTATTTTCAAAGTATCAATTCGAGAATTCTATCGAGAATTTCAAGGTGTTCGTAAAAGGTAATTGTACAGCAATCGTGAATCGTATATATCCTCGTGCCTCGGAGATAATTAACAACGGTCTCTCGATTATTCCTCGTCGTTACTTCGACGCGAGTATTCTCTCGGGATATCGTTTATTTTTTTTTTTTTTTTTTTTTTTTTTTTTTTTTTTTATTATTATTGTTGTTGTTTATTCGTCGAGAAGCCTCGGTACACGCGTTTTCGTTCGTCTTCCTCTTCCTTCCTCGCGCTTCGAGGCGCGGCGTTACTTCATCGAGTACCGATAGACGCGCCGCCGCCGCCGCCCCCGCCGCCGCGTATACCTATACGATATACACGGATGCGCCCCCATCGCCTTGACACTCATTGTCGCAATGCCGTCGTCGCTTATCTCCTTTTCTAGGACTTCTACTCTATTCTTCAACTATATATTCTGTTATAACCCGCGCGACTCGAGGAAAATCCCTCGTGAATACATCGCGCTATCGTATCGCGACTCACGAATAACTAAGCCGCGCCTTTCCCTCGCGATCGTCGTCTATCATTTTTCCCGCTCGTCGTGAATACCCCGGCGGTGTATATCGTCATCGCGTTTCGTCGAATTTCATTCTCTTTCTCTCGGAAATAACTTACGCGCGATGGACATTCTCCGACACGCCTCTCGATATACTTACGTCGATCCCCCGCGCGAAGTATCATCTCGCAGGGTCCGCGCGGTGAGTCAACGCGAGTCAAGCGCCGGCACTCGACTCCTTCGAAACTCTTCGTTTCATCGAACTCGCTGAATCATCGGGCCGTCTAAACGATTCGCAGTTCAGATACACATATATACGCGACTCGAGATCCGACGATCGCTCGATCGCGCAGCGAGGAAACTACTCTTCCGAGTACCCGACGCGCCCCTCCGATATACTATAATTTTTTTTTTTTTTTTTTTTTTTTTTTTTTTTTTTTTTTTTTTCCTCGTTTATCACGGTCGCGTTTTAGCCAGCAACCGTAAGATATGCCGGAGTTGCGGTAATATAAAATTGATAAAATCGCACCTGCCGACTTTAACGTCGTTCACTCCGAGTCTCGGGATCACGCACGACGCCGCAATTAGAAATGATGTATATAAGTACGAAGGAGAAAAGAAAAATAACCGCTATAAGTGGGTCAAACACGTTCCGTTATAATACCTACGGAATTTCGATCTTATTGCTCGTTTACAGTGAGACAATCGATTTTTTCGCGGATCGTTAGTTAACGCCGAAGAAACGATCGATCTGTTGAAAAAATAATAAATTTCGTAAAATACGAAGCGCCGTATCAATTTTTCGAAAAAATTCGAATTGCGCGCAAAATTTCGAGTCAATAGATCGCAAAATTTCGATGATTGAACTTTTCGATTTTAATCGATTTTTACCGTATCGAACGGTTTTTTTTTTTTTTTTTTTTTTTTCCTCGTAAGATGGAAATATTTATAATGAATTCAAATGGGTAATAAACGGTTAATTCGCGCCTCGGAAATGATGGAAGCGGTTCGCGTTTTTGCGATTTACCATAATTACAGACATTATTATCGAACGTAAGAGTTGCGAACTTTGACCGAACGATAAACGCCGATGGCGAGAGATCGTACGGCGATTGAAAAAAAAAAAAAAAAAAAAAAAAAAAAATTTTACTCTTTCTTCGGCGATTCGGAAAAAATTCCATTATCGCCGCGATATTCCGCGGAGTGTTCATAGTCCTTGAAGACTCGAGTCTCGAGTATAGAGAATCGCTTTGGATGAATGCATCCGGTGCATTATGAATGATTCACGCGGCTATAGGTATAGATACGGAATACAGAGACAATAAACGCCGACGCGTCGTTCGGTTTAACGACAATTACGCTATTCCCGCCGAATAGTCGCGTCGTCGACGTGTGCCAAAGAGCAACGAGTTTCGCTCCTTGCAAAGTAGCAAAAGTTGAGAATCGAGACGTTCGGCTTAAGTATCGTCTCTTTGTAAAGTACATACGGCGCTAAGAGGCAAACAGCAGCGATGCGCGATGCCGCGGCGCTTACCTGTGACATTGAGACCGGCGAACGACTGGAACTCCGAAATTGCTTTGAACATCGTCTCCTCGGAGATTATTCCGCCTCTCGCTGGATTCACCGGTGGTAGGTATCCGAATTGGGACAAGTATCTCTGAAAAAAAAAAAAAAAAAAAAAAAAAAAAAAATTTAAATTAAAAATTAAAAAAAAAAAATTTTAAATTAAAAAAAAAAAATTTTAATTAAAAAAAAAAAAAAAAATAAAATAAAATAAAATATAAAAATCTTTTACTCGAAACGAAAATACGAAAAAAACCTAAAAAATTTAAATGGCCAATAGTTCGAGGCGATCGATGATGCTATTAATTCCCGCGACATTGGCGTTTTCCCGATAATCCGCTTTACTATCGCGAGAAAAGCTCAAGTATCGCGACAACTCATAGATTTAATTTCACGCTCCGTATCGCGTAGAGTCCTTGAGCGGAGTACGTCGAAGACGCATAGGTATAGTAATAGTCGTGAACGATATACCAAAGCTATCGCGGTAAAGTGTCGGATACATGTAGAGATACAGACGTGTCTTATTCTCGTGTAAATTCGTATAAAAGAAGTCCATTGATAGTTTTATTTAAAGAATTATTACATTCACGCGCGCGCGCACGCGAGAGAGAGAGAGAGAGAGAGAGAGCGCGAACGCGAACGCGTCGTCGTGTATTAACCGAACCCGGCAGAGGGGACTGACCTGTACGCGGGACAGTAGCCGCGTTGTACTCTCTTAGTCACGCGTTCATCTTGCCACGCGATAAAGTACTCTTTCGCGCATAAAAATTTTACGAAATTCATCCGTCGATCTCGTCGTTTCTCGTGTGTTAATTTTAAATAATCGATAAACGCGAAACGAAAAGCGTAATTTACGATTTCGTAGAGTCGGCCACCTGTCGATCGCCGCGTACGATCCCCGTGGGTGTCGCATCAATTGAGTGCGCGTCGCGCTGCATGCCTACGCGCGTTGGCATGCGACATTGGCGGTAAGTGCGCGGAGGATCGAAGGAGCGCCTCCGCGGAGGCTGGTGATGGTCTCGTCACTGATTCAGTGAGTACCGAGCCATCGAGTTTCCCGGAATTAAAACTCCGCAGTGAGCATTGCCAGCCTCGAGACTCGCGCGACCAGAAACCCGTCGACCACCACCGCATATTTCCGTCGATGTTATATTTACTCGAGGAATCCGTAGACTTCCGCTATTCTGATGCGCGAAACAAGGAAACTCGCGATGACTACGGAACTAACTATTAATTTATCATTTTCCCTATCATTTATCTCGTTTTCCGTGTCGTCCCATTGCTGTATACTCGATAACCTATCCGAGACGTTTCGTCGACGCGCGTCACTTATCGATGTATCGATGCAAAACAACTCCGCCATCTTTCTTTCTCTCGATTACCAATTGCGCTTCCATTACGATCGCGAATGCGGTCGTCGAAAAGTCACGATCCCAATACACCGAAAATCCACCGGCTGATAACTTTTCGATAACATTGTCGAGCGTAAAATGGCGTTGACGTTCGCATCAATCTCTCGTTCCGAGCGAATGCGCGCGCATACGCGCGTATACGGTGCGCAAAGGCGCGAATACGCGTAATCGTCACGTTCGTTGATCGCGCGTTCAATCGACTCGACGATTATCGATAAAACACGAGGATAAGTTGAAAATAAAACAAAAGTAACGAGATTTTTTGAAACGGAAAAAAAATTTATAGACATTTGTCGCGAGGAGTTCGCGTCAATCATTAATTGTTAACGTTTGTTCTCCGCAATTCGCGGAGTCGCGGCTCTCGGCGTTCGCCTCTCCTGCGCTCCTTACGAGCGCAACGAATGCTTCGAGTTTTACCTCGACGACCTCGACCTTGAAGAGGTCTTTGTCGAGGCGAGAGCATCGGTATTCCGCGCGCCCTCGCATCTTCTTCCAGACGTTTCACGAATACAAAAGGGATCTCGAGCGCATCGCGGGCGACGATCGTTGTGGCGCGCGCTTTGTATTCGCGAAAGAACTTCGGCTGATAGCGATACTCGGCATCGCTATATTATATACCATACTGAAATATACTAATATCGTTGAGTATCGAGACGGGAATGGCGCGCCCACGCGATTATAATATCGTACGCGACCAACGACTCGTTTAGTTTCGAATCTTTCCGCGATAATAATAAAAGTCAACTCTGTCTACGGAGTCGAAAGATTTTATCTCTACTCGTCGTAAACTCGGTCGCGTTGCATCAACATCGCTGCTTCAAGCGCGCGACGGGTTACGAAAAATATTGAGGTCCGCGTCTCGTCTATATATATATATATATATATATATATATATATATATCTCTCTCGTGGATTATCGTGAATATCTATACAATCAAATCTCCGCGAAGGAATGTCTTTGCCGGTATGTAGCGTCCGATAATAACAGACGATAAAGAGGTTAACGCGCGCGACGAGGCGCGTTTTACATCGTTCTTTTCGCTTGGGGTCGTTGACGGAATCACGAAAAACAAAATTTACCGCGAACTCCGCGGATCAACGTCTCGCGATGTCGGAAAAGTTTATTTTTGCTTCGAACGCGCGCACGGAGACCGCTTTATTTATTTAACAACGGCGATCTCGAGATCCTTTTCGGAATGAGAGCCGCCAAAAACGGTTTACTCACACGATAAAAAAAAAAAAAAAAAAAAAAAAAAAAAAAAAAAATTCGAGCGAAATACGCGACGAATTCGTCGTTAACACGAAACGACTTCGGAAATTTTTTTTTTTTCACGGGATCCTTCGACTGTTTCGTTCGTTTAGATTTTTCGTGTTTTTTTTTTTCGGTCCGAAAGATTCGCGATGATTTTAAGGACGACACGAATAATGCAAAGTTCGGTCGTCATCCGGTGGGGAATAAATATGGGTATAGCTAAGCGGTGGTGAATCACGCTGAGCTCTGCTCCGAGTGTCTGTCGCTGTTGGGTGATACTACTGTGCGAAAAATTGATGATTCAACGAGACCGGAAGTAATGCAACGTATGTACATAAAGCCAATAGACTGCGGAGCATTAATCATCATTCGAGTTGAGGTCCGGTGGTTCTACGCGCGCGTTACAAACGCTTAATACCTCCGTAAATACGCACCTTTTTTTGCCCCTTTTTCCCCCTCTTAGTGAAACATACTATATATGTTTTTTTTTTTTTTTTTTTTTTTTTTTTTTTTTTTTTTTTTTCGTTCGATCTATCGATCGATCGATGGCGCGCGCGCGCAAACAAAAAAATCCTTCGACTCTACTCTCGTTGGTATAATTAAACCTCTGAATCGCTTCTCGGAACTCTTCCGTACTTTGAACCGATCAGCGAAGTTTATGGAGTTTCCCAAAGAGAGCAAAAGTAGAAAATTCATTATTGTCCGAACGAACCGTTGAATAGTCGTGAATTTGGTATTTACCAAAGATTACGCACGCTTCGAGGATGATTAAGTCGCGACGATTGTGGTTGGCGCGCGATCGCTATCCTTATCACGCGCCCGTCACTTCTTTCAACTTGTTATGTTATGTTTTTTTTTTTTTTTTTTTTTTTCTTTTTCTTTCGTTTTTTTTCTTTCGTTTTTCCACTTGCCACGAGCCGTCGTTGGCCCCGTATCGGTAATCACAACTGCGCATTTTTCATCACGAATATTCTCGACATCGCGCATCGATACTATCGAAATCCAAACGAACGTCGATACCTAATGTTCAATGAGATATTCGAAGCGACGCAATTACGAGCCGAAATACGATCGAACGTTCGCTTCTCCGTTATCGTATAGAATTGGAACATCTAAATCGATAGGAGTCGCGCGACATAACCTCTTTTCGTAAAAACCGCACCTTCCGCGATGTATAAACGTCCGAACAGTCGGAACGATTAATACGAAACTATCGCGATGTTTGTAAGATGAATTAGCGGCATATCCCCCGGAGGAATAATTCGATACAAATTCGACCCGAAAAGCCAAAGTACGACGCTACGGAGAAAAGGAGAATAACCAGAGAGACAGAGAGAGAGAGAGAGAGAGGAAACGATGGATCGTCGTCGATCGTTAATATTCCAATAGTCACGGCGTACATTCGTGTCCGGACTTTATAGGATCCGCTACGTTGATGACGAAGAAGGCCAACCAAGGATCGGACGGTCCCTGACGGTGTCCGATCGCATGCTTTCCCGACTATTTCCGCGTCGAGGCGTATACATACATTATTTACCAGTTCCCAGTACCATCCATACGTATTAACGAAGCATCGAGCGAAACACACCGATTTCTCGCCTATACTTGCCGCATCCTCGAGACAATTGCACTTTGACTATTATTATTATTATTATTATTTTATTTCACCGCTATTATTAATTTTTCCAATTTTTTTTTATCAACGAAAATTTTTTTTTTTACCAGAAAATTACTTCGTGACGAAATTTTTTTTTTTTTTTTTTTCCGAAATTTTTTAGACATCGGGACACGTTGTCCCTTTGATAAAAATCCCGGAAATGATCGGTTTTTTCGGAAGAGAGACCCAAAGAAATTTTTTTTCGAATCCAAAAATAACGAGTATCGTCTTTCCGTGAGGCGGTGTCTCTCATTGCAGAATCGCTTATCGGGAGTAAATAATAAAATTTAAGTTGACTTTACGATTCGGGAAGAAAATGGTTTTCGTTTTATCGCTCTATTATTATCATCATAAATAGTGTTTTTTCCTTATTGCGCGTTGAAACGTCGAAATATCGCGCGAAGCTTGAAAGTCATTTCGGCTGTAAAAGTAAGTAATTGCGGATCGGTATCAGTATAATTTTCGTATTCGTTGTTTTCCGATTGTATGATATTCATAAATTCACATACTATAACCGTATTACAACAATATGGTGGTCAACAGACCGCCACTTTAAAAAAAAAAAAAAAAAAAAAAAAAAAAAAAAAACATCGTATTATATCGTAAATAACAAATCGAACGCGATATCGCGATTTCTCCATTCGAAACTCATATTCGTTATTCCGCAACCGGATGTTACTTGAAAAAAAAAAAAAAAAAAAAACCGGAAGTTGTTGTTTATTTCGTTTTTCGATGTATTTGCGGCGTCGTGTCTGATCCATAATGCTTTTTCTACTTCGCCCGCTTCAAAATTCCGTTCGTTCGATCGATCGATCGGCATTGCTGTGTCTTTGACGAAAAGGATCGTTTTATCGAGTTTCCCGGGATACGGAGTCAAAGGGAACGCGAAAGATATCAATTCAAACTCTCGTTCTACCGAAGACGGCCGCCGAATTAGCGACTAACCACGCGAGACATTCGTAACGGGGTCAGTGAATTCAAACGCTATAGGGTCGGCGTACGCCTCCTTCGTTCAGTTAAAATCGGCGTACCGTCGTGAAAATTTCGCGTCCAATCGGCGATATTTCGCCACCGGTAGAGTTACTATTATGCATCCTCTCCGCTACCGCGCCGATCCAATATCGCGCGTAAACATTTCCGCCGCTTAGGCCCGCGAGCGAAGTCATCGCGGTTGAACTTTGTCACGACTGTTCCATCGTTCGCGAAGAAAACCAGTATCGCTCGCGTCACGATCCTGTATTTTGCGTCATCGTTCGCGAGAAACTTCTCCGGTAAAATCGTTGTCTCTCATTCGGCATCGCATCGCGCGTCGCGAGAGATTCGCTCGTTACATTCGAATGCCTTTTATCTCCGATAATTTCACCGATTTACGCTCGTAAGTGAAATCCGGCAGTCGGAATGGCAGTAGTAGTGTAACAGATCGGAATTCCGGCAAAAGACGAAGGAAAAAGATACGTAGTAAACCGGAGCAAAGCGATCATAGCGCGCGACAACTTTATCGCTTTATCTTTCGTATTTGCCACTTGAGTAATTTGTTGATCTCCGACGAGTTTCGAATGCCCTTCCCGCCGTGTGTTTCTCGCGGGGAACGCACCTCAGAATTATTATCTTTCGCTCGTGCGGCTCTCTTGCATCGTTACGATAACAAAAGTGTATATATCGCGGGCAACGCGTACGTTTCGCAATCTCGTCTCTCGCGATATCAAAGATTTACCGTTGTCGACGTGTTTAAAGCCACTCGTACAATGGGAAAAGTAGTTTACGCGTCGAAAAAAAAAAAAAAAAAAAAAAAAAAAAAAAAAAAAAATTACGAAAAAAAAAAAAACTCACCATTGCTCCGGTATCGGAAACGACGGGACTAGCATCCTCACTCCCGACGCACATTACGATTACGAGAAAAACGACTCGAAGAAAAGTTCCCGCCGCGTATCGAACGTTAGCTCCTTCCATTTTTACGATTGAAATCGCGAATAATACGAAAAAAAAAAATTGTTTCTCCGTTTGAAAAACGACTCGAAGCACTTCGAATCGACATAAAATCTCGCGATCTCACTTTGTCCCTTCAATCGATGATCTATCGATCGATCGTTCGGTGGATCCTTTGCCGATGCACCGCGTCTATATATCCGTCGCGAAGTACAGGTTCCGTGGGGTAGATAGCACCTTACACCGCGTTGTCAGGGAAGAGGGTTGCGGGACAGCAATGTCCAGGTTGCCACGACACTATCGATCGCTCGATATATCCGCGTGCAAAGGGTCGCACAGCAGTTGCGCGGCTCGTACCTCGGGCTTCAGGATTTTTTCCTTCGGACTCGACAACCGTTTATAAAGGCGTCGCTCGCTAAAGAGAAACTGACTGTGTAATCCTTTGTCCTCGAAGTTTCGTCGATATATCGAACTCGTTGAATATCGATGTATTATATATTTATCAACGAAATAAAATGAAAATTAAAACGTTTTTTTCTCGCGCCGTATCCCGTCACGCGGCAAAGATGCGCAGTCGGAAAAACAAATTAACGATCGAAAATATTAAAATAACACGTGAATCCCGCGATATACGAAACGGGCTCTCCGAGTATTTATTCGTTATCGAGAGACGGACCTTCCGCGAGCTGTCCGGGAGTCACCTCCACTCTGATTCAATATCGGTTCGCCACCGAGTCTTTTATCCGAGACTCCCACCACGCGGACTTTGGTGAACCACGCGCTCGAGGTTCGCCACCGGTGGCGCGTCTCCTTCACTGCCACTGCCACGAGACTCCGTCTCTCGCCACCCCCTCCAGCCCCCCGCGTGTCCTTGTCTATTTACCGTACGTTGCTTTGATTTTTTTTCACTTTTTTTTTTTTTTTTTTTTTTTTTTTTTTTTTCGGAAGATTTCCGATAATTGGCAAATATCGAGTTATATCGATGTTTTTTCGTAATTCGCGTTCGCGTTCGAGAAATTATCGTCGCGACGATTCCCAAAGATACCCGATGGCAAGGTTACCCCTGAAATCGTTATTCTCGTTTCCGGTTTATTTTCATAGACTCATTGTCGATCGTCCCGCGTGCGACGACAGTCAATATATACTTTCAAGGAAGCTGCCATTGCTCAGCGTTATACCTCGTTGACTATGCATTTCCTCATTCTATAACGTGCATCGCGTCTTCCAACGACAGATGCGCGATTCGAGAGCGAAGAGACGCGACGTGATTTCTTTATGGTTTGCAATTTACCCGTACAACGAGTTTCTCGGTAAAACTCGATTACCGGACAATCCGCACCACCGGAGGAACGTCCAAGTGGAACATTCTTCGCGCGGTCGGACATCCGGTTGAGATACGTGTCGCGAAACATGTGAACGAAATTATTCGCGGAACGATCGAAATCCGATAAGTCGGATGCCCGTCGCGTTCGCGGAGATTCGTTCTCATCTTCGAATCACTGCTACCGAAGCCCTTTTCGGAGCTTCTAACCCCCCGAAGGATCGTCCAGTTACGAGAGATAACGTTTCAAAGCCCAAAGAGCTAACGACGAATCTATCGGTGCGATCGGCGCGCCGCCCCCCCGCTGCGCTTCTATCGAATACTTAATTTTTTTTCTCTCCGTATAACGAACGAGAGTGGAAAAATCTCACCGGGCGGTCTCGTCACCGAGGCGATTTAATCGGCTCGGTGAATTCGTCGCGTGGGTTAGCGAACTATAATAAAAAAAAAAAAAAAAAAAAAAAAAAAAAAAAAAAAAAAAACGACAATACGCGCAAATGGACTCTTCCATCGTTTCGCGAGTAATTTCGGTCCTTGAAAAATATTATACACCGAATCTCATTATTCCTCGTGTTTGCCTATTGTCTCGAGGAGTTTTTGTTCCGCTTTGTATCGCAACGAATTCTCATGGTCTTCGTACGGAGACGCATCGATTGCGGGAGTGCATTGAATTTCCGTTTTAGTGACGTATCGATTATCGATATATTCCTTTGTTTGGCTTCCGCGAGAGAATGTTTATCATCCTCTGTCGCATTTTGGACGATAATTGGGATTTTCTCGATCTTTAGTTCGGTATTATTACGGAAAGCGGAATACGAGGAAAAGGAAAGAGGAAAGCGAAAAAGCGGTATCCGGAGGATAATTCGCGTAAATTGAGATCGTAACTTTTTTTTTTTTTTTTTTTTTTTCGGAGCGATATTTTGCCTCGAAGAACGAGTTTTGTATCGTTTCTCGCTGGTCATCGATCGGATCGAGGATTCCGGTGGGTAACGATACAGACGGAAGTTTAAAGATTTGGGAAACAAAGTAAACGACACTAAGGAAAGTGAGTAATCGTTCGGCCGGTTTTTGGAAGGTATCCACCGCTATACCGCAGCGACAACCGCGACGACGATAGCTTCCGTTTTGACTCGTCTCATTATAATCGAGGGAACAATGCACGCTGTAAGCGCGTGGGTGCGGTCGAGCTTTTGTCACGATCGCTCGTTCAACTTGGGGACGAAACGTTTCAAATAAGAAACGATACAATGCCGACGATGCCGACGTTGATTTTTTCGCGCGTATCTCTGACTCACGACGATCCTCGTCAACTATTATTTTTTCTATAAAACATCGATGACTTTTTTTTTTTTTTTTTTTTTTTTCGTCGCGTATCTAAAAAATTAATTCGCTACCGCCGGCTCATCCGATGGATCGACGCTTCTCTATATCGTTCGCGACGATGATCCATTTTTTTTTATATCGGGTCTCTCGGTAGCGGATTCGCTCTATCGAGAATGCAACGACTGCTTTTCGCGTATTCTCCGCTATAGTTATTCCATACGATACTCTCGTTCGACGCGCGCTCGGCAGCGAGCGTGACTCAGATGTTGAATGTTCGCGAGATCGCGACGCCGGCGAGTCGTGTGGCCCATGCGGCAACGATTCCTCTCGATTCCACTTATCGTACATTTTTTCCTGTGATATCTTTTTTTTTTTTTTTTTTTTTTTTTTTTTCTTTTATTATTATTTATCCGTACGTTGGACGATAACGTTTGAGATATTCATTTATAGGTTAAGTATCATTCGAAAAAATGGCCAAACGCCGCGGTGAGATCGACCGCTTCGTTTGTGTCGTCGTTTACCTACTCCCGCGACTGGCCTCGTCGCTTTGTAACGTCGCGCGTAGCGGGAGAACCCGCTACACACGACGGTAGACAACTACTCATCGTCTCTCCGCGCATTAGCGGCAACTGTGCGATTATGACTCACATAACCCGAACCATTTCGCGGTAGACTACAGAGAAAAAAAAAAAAAAAAAAAAAAAAAAAAAAAAAACCTCGCGCCGCGGCATAATCGTGACGAACAATTTGGAATTTGTGTTCAGACGTTCGTCATCGATGTTGGAAAATTTTATCGTTTCTAGAGAAAGAAGAAAGAAATTGTCGACTATTGTACGCGCGAAAGATACGCTGCGCGCGGAGAAATGCTGCGACTCGATTTTGTCGCAACACTCGTAGGGTATTTAAAAATTCATTAGAACGGCTTACGATTTCCGCGAATTTTTCCGTCTCATACGATCCGGAAAGTCAAACTTTGAACGCCGAATACGCAGATGTTGATAGTTAAACAGGCGCCACGAGCAGATGCTTCGCGAGACGAAACGCCCGAAGATATACGATAACATCGCACTTTTTTTTTTTTTTTTTTTTTTTTTTTTTTTTTTTTTTTTTTTTTTTCGAATTGTCGCGGCGAGAAACTGAAAATGATGGCTAGACATACGCGCGAGTAAAATTTTACGAGTAACATGTGCGAATGATAAAAATTTCGTTGATTATTCATTGTACGATCGATCGCTCGATTTTCCGGGAATATATAGGTAATTATTTCAAGCTGATTTGTGCCAAGAAATTCCCGAGCATCTGCGCGTCACTCTTCACAACATCGAAGTCCGTTGATTTACATCAAAGTGGATATACTTAAGTTTTTTTTTTTTTTTTTTTTTTTTTTTTCGCTAAATCGGCCGCTTTTCTTCGAGATCGACAAACGTGAATCACAACGGAATTTTTATTAGATCACGAAGATGAGTCGAAACTCGAATTAATTATTGATCGTCGAAAGGTCCTTTTGACTAGTTTTGCTACGATTATTCACCGAGAATCGGGTGTCGAAAAGTCCGTTAGCGCAATATGCAACGCGCGTTATCCACTTATCGATGGATCTCTTCGTCGGCGTCGTAATAGCGCGACGACGAAATCTAGATCTCGAGGCTATTGTCACAGGTCCAGTAGCGCGGACGCGAAGTAACGTAGGTACAGAGAGTTCAAACGACGAGCAGGAAATTTGTTACAATTGAGCAATTTAAGTAGCGAGTGAAATTGGCTGAAACTCATTGGTATGATTTGCAGAAATCCGCGCGTCGCGTTTCGCGGCACATATTGCGGAATCTCTCGGAAAAGTGACTTTAGCAAATTTTACGCGCGTTCCGTATTCGTATTATAGGTTAAGTTGTCGCGTATTCGCAAAGTTACGAATTTGTCAATGAAAAATCGGAATATCGAGGAATAATTATTCGACGATTTAGAATGCGGAATAATATTTCATCCGACGCTTTCGGGACGCTGTACAAGGAGAAGATGGAGGTTAGGAGGGGGAAGGATCGTCTTTCGCGCCAATTTATACATATATGCATAAGCTTTCGCTGATGATTATCTCGCGTCTTCTTCGACGAAATTTAACCTCTCGTCTCGCGGTGTAGCGTCGAATGTCGTTGTTGTCGAGAAGGGATTGGAAAATAATGAGAACGTTCGTTGATAATATTGCCGATTATATTTAAATTAGACAGAAGGAGAGGAAAAAAAAATAAAGGTTGAGACACGTGTGAGAATAAAATACATAGTGAAAAACATGTTCGCCGAGGGGGCGTTGAATGACATTTTTATTGTATCAATGAAAATCGAGGGTTGTGTACATCATGATTCTGTCGTTTTCGGGCCGCTCGCGGATCGCTCTCTCGTTTCGGCTTCTTCTCCGTCTACTAGCGTATCAGTGCGATCTTGTTGCGCGCTATGGCCGCAATCGGCATTAGTGTCGTCGAATACTCTCGAGAGAGCTATGCGAATCATTGTACACGCGATAAATTCTTTTATTTCGTTACATCGAGCGGTGAGAAAAAAAAAAAAAACAAATTAGTACCATTAAATTTTTTCACTCGTTCGTCTACGATACATACGGCTGTTGTGTGTCCGAAGCAACGAGAAGCAAATACGATATCGACTATTCAAGATGGCCGCCTTTAACGGTACGCATGTACCTGTCAAAGTAGCACCGTCGAGAGCATTTGCAACGGAAAATCCGACTGGATAACGTGTCATATACGGAAAATTCTATTTATCTACGCGTTATACGATGTCTATCGTCTCGAGATGAGAAACAAACGTATTTTTATGTACATACAGCTGAGCCGCGCGTATACGCTATTTGAACCGTTAATTCGTTAATTACGTACATCAAAGGTGCTTCGCTCGAGTGAAAGAAAAAAACATTTTTTGTGCTCGAAAAAGATTGTTCGAAGAATCGTTAGAAGTTGCATCCATGTTCGTCGGTAATTCGTCGAACGAGAGATATTTCATTCGGAAGATAGACTGCGCGATGTTTAAAATTTCACAAGACTTTTGTCGTTCGTTTTTTTCTTTCGTTTTACATTATTGTCATTAAAAATAACCAATCGACGAGCAAAATCCCGAACGAGTTTTTTTTTTTTTTTTTTTTTAATCCCATTTTTCTATATATGTATTTACACGATTCGGGCGATCGTCGGGTTTTTCAATTGTCGTTGAGAATTACGAACGAAGCATGGAAATCGTTTATGGGTTATAGTATAGGTACCTACTATATCAACGGTGCTTCAATTCCAATCGAGTCGATTGTTCAATGAGTCGAGTTTACGCCGCGAATAAGATGCTTCGAGCTCTACTTTCAGCATTATTTATAGTAAAATATAACACCAAATCTCGATACTTACGAGTATTTTTTTTTTTTTTTTTTTTTTTTTTTCGACTCGTCTACCGTTCTCGCTATTGACAGAGTGTCGAAGTGTTTGCGTCTGTCGGCGCGCGTGTGTATGTGGTGTGTGCGCGCGCACCCGCGCATGCGCGAGTGCGCGCGCATGCGTCGGTTTGACTCGGAGGACAAATTTTCAGCAATGAAAAGATAAATTGTTTGTAATAATGGCTCTTTCTTCATTGTACGTATAAACGAATTGTATAAATAAATTGTTGCGAAAGGGACGCGTAAACAAGTTGTGGCGAAAGAGAGGGAAAAAGTTCCGTTCACAGCCTTCATTTAGTGACATTTGATGGAATTTTGATCGAATGAATCCGTACGATCGTTGTTTATATGGAACTTGGACCGTGGCGCCCGCCTCTCTCATTAGTCTTCCGTCTTTTGTTTTCTTTTTTTTTTTTTTATCAATAATAGAAACTCGAACGATACGTCTTTAATGTCGCGAGTCTTCCGCGGAGTGGACAGTTTTCCGATTGGTCGTAAACATTTATATAACTAGGAATCAGTTTTAGTATGTGTCATCGAGTATATCGTAAACAATTATAATATCTTTATCTCATTATTGTTATTATTATTATTATTACTATTACTATTAATTATATATAGTATAGTAGAGTATATAGTATAGTATCATTAATTAACCTTTAAAATGGACATTGTCTCATTGATCGTGGGATGGAATAGCCTATGCGAGCGAAGTTATTATTATTATCGAGAAATACGATCGAGTGTTACATTTATCAGCGGTAACGGGGAGGGGGAAGAAGCTTCCGGGACGGTATAGCGCGAACGGAATATCGTTCGATACTTTTTTCGTCCGGTTTTGCGCGGTCGAAGATTAATCGATTAATCGATTAATCGATCGAGCGCTCTACGATCCCGGGGATTCCTTCGATCGTCTTACGTTCCGCGTTTATTCCGTTTAGTCTATACAATTTATACATAGACAAAAATAGATGTTTCCGCATCTTCGATTGCGGAGAGTCAGATTTCATAGACGTATTTTTTTATTTTTGTTTTTTTTTTTTTTTTTCTCTATTTAATTTATTCTTAGGATAGGCGTTCGAAGTATCGATAAACGTGACTTGCAACGCATTCGGAGTTAAAGACTGTAAATGAGTTTATGGGAAAATCATAATCGGACTGATTGAAATTCAAGTTTTATTCGTAATAATGTTATGCCAAAGATCGGCATAGTAGCATCGCAGTGACATGATTACTTCATTTGTGTATTTGTGTGAGTGATTTTTTTTTTTTTTTTTTTTTTCTTTGTTTCTTCCCTATTTTAACGACTCTGGATTACCAACAATGGACAAGATGCCTCCGAGACAATTTTTTTTTTTTTTTTTTTTTTTTTTTTTTTCATCAGTATATTCAATAAATATTACATGTATTAATATGTTAATCATTCATTAGCGAATAGTATTGTTCTAATTGGACAGGAATAGTTGTTGTTTTTCTTGTTTTTTTCTTTTTTTTTTTTTTTCATTTTTTTTTTTTTTTTTTTTTTTTTCACATTATGGACAAACGTTATTTTAATTCTTATTTGGTAAGTTTAATCTCTCGATCCATCCGGCATTATTATTTCCCATTTTACTCGATTTCGCACACCGTTACTGTTTTCATATTCGACGATACGATAATAAAAATTATTATAGTCCGTCACGATTTGATTTTAGCCTCAAAGATCCGACACAGCCGTGTGTCGCCATCGTCGTTAATCGTTTAAACGTTTACCTTATTCAAGAGACTAGTTTTCGGTCGGAAAATCGTGAAAATTCATCGACGTATCTCGAATAGTTAATGGTAAATAGACCGACCGTTTTAATGCGGACAAAACTACGATAGAATAAAAAGAATAAAAAAAAAAAAAAAAAAAAAAAAAAAAAAAAACGTATACGTACAACAAATATTAAAATAATAGACATTGTGACAACGATATTTGCGCAATTGATACAATGAAGCAACCGAATTTTTTTTTTTTTCTTTTTTTTTTTTTTTTATTATTAATACGAAACGAACAATAATCCTAATATTGCATCCCTACCGTACGCGGACACCTAAAAACACAGATTTGCCTTTTAAATCGATAACCGAGGAAACGCTTAAAAACCGACGTGACTTCTTCTTTTTTTTTTTTTTTGCCTGTTTCAGCGCCGTCCTATATTCTAAAACTAACTATATTCCATCATATTCCGACAAGTGAGAGACAATTTAATAAAAATTAATATCTCGTAATCGTGTAAATAACGCATAAGACGAAGCGGAGCAAAGACGGGATTTATGGTACAACAATAACGGGGAAAAACAGGGGTCGGGAGGGAGAAAAACGAGAGGAAATAAAGATAGAAAAAAAAATGGTAAACATAAGGAACTTGAGAGATTGCGCTAAAAAAATACAATATTGTATGAAACAACTGTATATATATAAAATCTTTAAATAATCTACATAGAACGCCGCGATGTTGCTGAGTTCGATAATAATGTCGAATATATACGCGAATAATTTTCGGCTTTTCGTAAATGTTAATATTATATTTGACGGCGCGACACTTGTCCGATTGATTAAATTGCAAACCGAGCAATTTTGGAAAGTGCCGGTTAATGTACATATTACGAATATGTAAAAACGTTTTTTTTTTTTTTTTTCCTTTTTTTTTTTGTGTTTTTTTTTTTTTTTTTTTTTTTTCGTTACACCTGTGTGTGTCGTATTTGCATGCGATTGCGACGGTTTTGGTTATACCCTGAAATCAGAGACTCCTCTTCGGTCTCTACGCGCGTATCGTATTCGTTACGGAGGGACGGTACTCTCACGGGGGAGGGCTTCTCTTTTAATCATTTATATTATTTTCATAATTGCCTCCCGGACTGACTTTCGATCGTATTTATCCTTTAATTATCGTTCGTCAAGCGTGCAAACAATAAAAAAAATCATCGAGTTACAAAATTAAGTAATAAAGTACACGATAATAACAATATATCCCGTTTCGTCGTCGGCCCCCCGGTGATAAATGTCTAACTTTCTTGGAATGCATCGTTTAGTCGTCGCGCTTATTCTCCCTTCGCGATCGAGTTACGTACTAATTTATCCTTTTTTTTTGTTATTTTTTTCCCCTTTTTTTTTTGTTTTTTTTTTTCCGATCTACAAATATGCGTGTAATATGCGTGTAACATGCGTGTACGTCGTTCCGGGTTATTCTTAATGAGGATAATCGATAATAGCTGCCCTACCGGTCTAAAGGACTCGAAAACATTGCCGCTACGCTTATCGCGGACATGTAGCAACTAGAAGATTATTTTTATGGACTTGAAGACATTTTTGTTTTTTTTCGTTTGTCAGTGGATTCCGCTAAACCGGGATCGGCGACGGAACTCGAAATTTTACCATTCGCTCGTTCGTTCCAACGTCTCGTTCGTCTCGCTTGCCGCGCTTCCCTCAATTTTCCTCATTTTCCACGAGGCGACGAACGAATACCGGCCGTCGAAAGCCCTTCTCCCCGACTTCGACTTCGATGCAACGAATGCAAACCTTCGCCTGTCGCGCAAACGCGTATTCGACATTAATATTAATCCGACGAACCCTCCCGACATTTCCCTTTCCCGCACGTACCTCTACTGACGCTTCGGCGCATCGAAGACGACGATGACGATGACGACGACGACGACAGAGCCGATGGCGCGTTCTCCTGTTTACTCATAATTCTCAGCGCCTTTCCTCGTCTGTCGTGTACGAGTTTGTCGACCTTAACGAAAATTCCGCATTTCGATCGACAGGTAAAGTACCGCTGGCCGTTCACCGCACCGTCGTTCTTTCCTGTTAAACAATTTTTCACGTTATTCCGTTTCTTATCGACAAAGATTATCGACATCGTATTACCGGTAGGCGCGTCGAGTTCCACTCCGATCCATGTACCGGAAGCAAATTCCGTGGGTCCGACGTATGCGACAATGCCGCAGTAACTGTACGGACGAACCATTACCGATTCGCCGATCGTTACCCAATCCGGCAGAGGCGCCTCGATCCTCGTCAGATCGGGACGGGAGCCGAATGCCGAACTTTTGTCGCTCGCGTCATCTGTTGGACATCAGTGACTTTTTTAATTTCTCGAAAATGATAAACTTGTAACAATTTTTACCATAAATTCTGACAATTTCTCATAGTTATAGGAAAAATTCTTATAAGTTTCGTACTTTCTACCATAGGGGGCGCTGTAGCGCTGCTTTACTAGAAAATATAGTAATTTTTTCCAGTACCGCGATACTGTAGCGCCACCTATGGCAGAAAGTGCTAAACTTGTAACAATTTTTACCATAAATTCTGACAATTTCTCATAGTTATAGGAAAAATTCTTATAAGTTTCGTACTTTTTACCATAGGGGGCGCTGTAGCGCTGCTTTGCTAGAAAATATAGTAATTTTTTCCAGTAACGCGGTACTGTAGCGCCACCTATGGCAGAAAGTGCGAAACTTGTAACAATTTTTACCATAAATTCTGACAATTTCTCATAGTTATAGGAAAAATTCTTATAAGTTTCGTACTTTCTGCCATAGGGGGCGCTATAGCGCTGCTTTACTAGAAAATATAGTAATTTTTTCCAGTAACGCGGTACTGTAGCGCCACCTATGGCAGAAAGTGCGAAACTTATAACAATTTTTACCATAAATTCTGATAAAAAGTTCTCATAGTTATAGGAAAAATTCTTATAAGTTTCGTACTTTCTGCCATAGGGGGCGCTGTAGCACTGCGTTACTAGAAACTATAGTAATCTTTTCTCGACGCAATGGTAATGTTTATCAGATCCTTCTCTTCGTGTAAAAGAGCATTTAAGAATTTTTCGTTTACCGTCGATGCGTTCTGAGGAGCTGTTGTCATCGCCGTTCTCGTAACTCATGTTCGGCCGTAACGATTGTTCGAACCGCGCAGCAACTTTGCTCTCGGAGAGCGACGGACGGACCATTGGAAAGGACGCTCTGTGTTGACAACTCGAAGGCCTTCCCGATGCACTCGAAGCTTTTCTCCGGCGCACCACCTATCGCGGAACGAATACCGTTTCGTCATTCGTATCTCGCGTCGAAAAATTCAAATTTGATTTACCTTTCCGGGCGGTAGTATCGTGTGAACCACCCAAGTCCCCTCCAATGGACTATCGTCGCCCGAATTTGACGTCCGACCGACGTCCGTATCGTTGCGCGTCCCTTCCGAAAGCTCCCGACGAGTTTCCGGCGAAAAAGGCTCCTTTCCCTCGAGTTCCGTATCCTCGTACGCTTCCGAATTTTCCTGTTTTTCCCTCTTATCGTAATCCGATGTCGGACTCGGATGCTCGGTGAAATTATCCTCATTTTTGGCTCTTTTTTCTGCAATGCATAGGAGAGAAAATCGTACGTACATTCGTACAGACGAAGGAGAAGAATCGCGTCAATGAGAAACGCGCAGGAAACGAACAAAAATGGCGCAATATCGCGAGGAGTTAAATATTCGTCTAAAACTAACCGGAAGTACGTGAATTTTCCGAAATTGTCAAATTCTCCAATTCGGTATTCATTTCGCCGAGATATTCCTCCGGCGTTTCCTCAACAAGAGAACTATCCATCTTCGCGTCGGTTCTCTTGCCGTCGAGAAGACTTCTGTATTCCAAATCCGGCGTCTCATCGACGCTCATCGACTTTATCGACATCGAGTCCTCCGAAGTAAGATTCGTCGTCGAAACCGCTTGCGATCCGTACCCACTGCTACTCATACTCGGCGTATTTAATTTGGTCGATTGAAGCTCCGCGAGAGAATCCAATGTTCGCGAACTTGTCAAAGGTTTCGTCGGCTTGGACGGCGCCTGGCGACGGGAATAATCAATGTAATCAATTATAATTCTATATGTTACAGTTACGATTTTCGTCCGCCGATTATCGGACGATAAACGGCTGCGATTCGCTCGTTTATCGGACGATACACAGATGCGATTCGCTCGTTTATCCTCCGATAAACAGCTGCGATTCGCTCGTTTATTCCTTCTCACGATCCTCCGCCGTCTCTCGTAGCAAGGATCGCCGATATCCTCACCTGATACGATTCGTATTCGGAATAATCGGCATCGCTCTTGTCCTCGTCGTCGTCCCGCACCCTCGGCGACAATTGATTCCCAATATTCGACGTTTCCTCGTGAAGAGTCGTCATTCGAAGACCAAGTTTGCCGCCAACGATACTCGGCGATGCTAAAACGAATATCGACAAAGTTAAAAGGCATTCGTAGCGCAGGAATACAATACGGCAATGGCACAGCTGCGATCCGGCGCCCGCCTCGCCTTCCCTCGTTTTTCCAATCGTATCGCAGAATTCAACGCCAAGGGCCGCCGGATCGCTTCTGCCGATACGATAAGCAAAATTAACGAAAGAAAACGAAAAAAAAAAAAAAAAAATACGCATGCCGCTAAGAATTATAAACGAATTATAAAATACCTGAAAAATATACAAATTTCTATTTCTAAAAAGTATAATAACAAAAAAAATTATATAAAATAAGACGCGACTACTCTATAACAACAATATCGAAAAAAAATGAGCGAATCTGCGATTCCAAACGTATCCGAGAGCCAATTGTACTTTGTAAAATTGGCATCTCCTGTATGGAAACGGTAAAATCAACGTCGAGTGTCACCTACACTTGGCGGATGTTGTTTGTTGCAGTCGCGTCAATGAGTTGAGATTCAAGTTGAGATTCAGAAAAGTTGGTCGCGCTGAAAGGAGATAGACGCGTCGATTAATATCCATGATATCTCGTTCGGCTTTCGATGACTACTACAAGTGGATACTATAAAATCGCTATAGTATGTACAACTCGTCGGAGCGTCGCGTCTCTCTCGCGGAAGTTGCTAAAAAAAAAACTTGTCGGCCAACGAATAAAATAGGTATACATATATATATATATCTCATTCGCATTGCACAAATCGGTTTCGAAGATCCGTCGCGAAGCGATCGGCGCGTTTTTCGACTTTTCTCTCGTTTTCCGTGAAATTCGATTTCTCTCTGTACAATGCAATTGAGCGCCGCGTCGTTTTAATGATTTTTTTTTTTTTTCGTTTTTTTTTTTTTTTTTTTTTTTTTTTCTCGAATCGTTTTTTCGAGATAAATGGTCGTTTCCTCGTCGACCGGTTAATCCGATCGACATACACACATGCGGGGTGCGCTTTCCAATCGTCTATCTCATGCGCGTCAAACCTCTAAAATTTATTCCTATAATTCTCGTATTCTTCTCGATAATCGAAGGAAGAAGGAGAGAGAGAGAGATGCTTTTTTTTTTTTATGACTTTAAACAATAGCGCGTGAAGTATGACAACGAAACACAGTTTTCGCTTAAACGCTTAAAGAGCAATTATTCGAAATGTGCGAAATTTTCTAAAGTGCGATAATAAGAACGATCGTTCGAAGGATGGTAAGCTAAAGAAAAGCTATACAGGCTGCGATGAGGGAAGTTTGCTTGTTAATATAAACGTGCAAGCCAATCGCATGCGCGACTAATAATCATTTGAAAAAAGCTTAACGCATCCGCGATAAATGTGCGAATAAAGCGAAGAAAAATAAGGAAAATTGGATCGTGGAAATGCTCCGTAGTAGAATTAGAAATATTTTTCTTCTCTTTCTCTCTTCCTCTCTCTCCCTCTCTCTCTCTCTCTCTCTCTCTCTCTCTCTCTGCGGAGCATTGCCATTACCATCGGCATATCGGCGATTTAAACGCCCGACGAGGCTCTCGAGGAAAGGAAAATCTATACAACAGACAGAACTCAACCACTCACGAGACATATTTACTATAATCACGGTCTCCCGAACGTCATCAATTAAATATCAAGACTCCATTTTACCTGAGCTGAGAATGGAGCCTTGGGATGGCCAAAATAGTGGTAGAACACGTAGTAGACGTAGTGTTAAACAGAGGAACAGATAAGTATCATAAAATCGATTAGTTTCATTGGTCATTCAAAAATTTCGTCGATTTCGTTCTCATCGTCTATACGAAGGAAAATATATATTTGACAAGTGGTGGAGCTTAAATGTTGGCTGCGAAAAAAGACTGTAGGCGATCCGATAATAACATGACGGTAGCGATGCTCAACTTTTTTTTAATTCCAATATTTACTCTCAAACTCTATATTAATCGTCATCACGACGATTCTAAGTATTTTCAACTATTTCTCGCAAAATTACAGACGAGGCATTCGTTGGTTTTTTTTTTTTTTTTTTTTTTTTTAAATAGGAAAAATAGCCAATATATCTAGTGCAAGATTTCTAAGTTGAACATAGCGTATTGACATAGCACAGTGTGACAGAAAGCTGTAATTAATTAATATAACAATACGAAGAAAATTCTTTGGTGAGCGATATAACAACAAATCCGAGAAAACTTATCGAAGTCTCGTCGTCATTTAAAAAAAATCGACGAAACTTCGATGTTACATTTATTTTTCTTTGAATTTTTGTTTTTCTCGTTACCGTTGAAAAATACGATACGAAGAAAATTCTTTAGTGAGCGGATAACAGATCCGAGAAAACGGATCGAAGTCTCGTCGAATTTAAAAAAATCGACGAAACTTCGATGTTACATTTGTTTTTCATTGAATTTTTTTTTTTTTTCTTTACGTTGAAAAATACGATACGAAGTGCTTATAACGCGGTAGAAATCCAATATCCACATCGTTGGATGGACGCGAGAGTTTGAAAAGCAAGATATTCGATACGGAGGAAAAAAAAAAAAAAAGATAAATATTGGAATACGAAATGGTGGAGAGTTCGATAGATAGTAAAAACTAAGGCAAAAAATAATTATAGCGATCGTCGCATGACAGGGTGGAATATAAATAACACAGCATAAGCCACATATCAGAAACGCAAACCGTTTACTTTTCGTGAATCGCAATAAAAAAAAAGAAAAAAAGAACATATCGTTTCGAGAAAAGCGTATCGAAACGAGAATTATGTCGAAGAATGCGCGCGCAATCGGTCAACGAGATCGCGAGGCCTATTTTCATCAACGTTTGCGTCACCAAAAAAAAAAAAAAAAAAATTGACGAAACAGAAGTAAATTAGCCTTTCGTCGGTATCCTCGTGTCGGTAACACGAAAAAGTTACTTATGTACGACGGATCGAAAGACGCGCGTTTTAACGCGATGAATTATGATGAATTATTATTAAAGGAGAGCCTACGGGATTTTTCGAGAGTTTCGAAACTCTCATTATCGGTATCCAAAGGTGAAACGTGGAAAAAGATCCGCTTACCAATGCCGAAGGGTTTGGGTGGTGTGGTGAGGAAACTTTCCTCGTTCCTCGCGTGTCCGACGGACGCTCGGCGAGGGTGCGGCAGTCCGTTGAGCTCCGAATTGAGATCCGTCACGCTTTCGGATCGCGTAACGTTGAGAGAATCCATTGAGGTGTCGAATCGCATTATCTGATGAAAATAATAACGACTCAGTGACTCGATCGTTAAATGATAAAAAGGAGAGGAGAGGCGAAAAGGAGGGACGCAAAGATATAACGAAGGGAGTGAAAAATGTAATGCGAAGCGCGTACGGTGCGTCCGAGACGTCGAAGGGGCAGAAGTACCTGCGAGAAATTTGGTACACTCGCTGTTTTGCGCATCAACGGCTGACCCTGCGCTTGCAGCAATTCCTTAACCGCGACGTTCTGTCTCAGCTTATCCAGAGTCAAGATACTCTCGACCGCGGAAACGCCTCTGGTATATTTTTCTGTAAAAGGGATCGTTAATTTAAAGTCGATAATTAAGGATAAAATGAAGTACTGCAGGTGATCACGTATTTCTAACTCAGATAATTCCAACCATCAGGTAAGTTGAAGAAAACACCATCAAGTACAGTAAGCGATCACGTATTTCCAACTCAGATAATTCCAACCATCAGGTAAGTTGAAGAAAATACCATCAAGTAAGTTGAATTCCAACCCTTCGCCGGGTCCGTCTACCTACTCGGCGAGGCAACGGCGCGCTCCTTCCCTTTTCATACCGACCAATAGAATCGTTGCTGCAATTTGTGTGACAGAGAGGGAACGCGGCGGATAGAGGAATTTTTCCGGCGGAAAAGATAGTGGGCAGGTCCTCCAGCAGGTATTAGGATATTCAACTTATCTGATTGCCTACTGTAGGTGATCACGTATTTCCAACTCAGATAATTCCAACCATCAGGTAAGTTGAAGAAAACACTATCAAGTAAATTGAATTTCGAACCTTCGCCGGGTCCGTCTACCTGCTCGGCGAGGCAACGCGGCGCTACTTCGCTTTTTATACCGACAAATACCGACCAATAGAAATCGTTGCTGCAATTTGTGTGACAGAGAGGGAACGCGGCGGAAAGGGACATTTTTCCAGCGGAAGGGACAGTGCGCAGGTACTCCAGCAGATAGTAAGATATCCAACTTATCTGATGGTGACAATTGGCTAAATTCCCGAATCTTCAACTTATCTGATTGCCTACTATAGCAAGTATAGCAAATACAAACCAATGTACGTCTCGCCGTCGCATAAATTACTGTCCTCTCCGCTCGCGGCGATTTGCGCCAAACTTTCCCGATCCTCCAACTCTTCGCTGGCCTTCGGTATGTTCGATACAACTTCGTAAGTCACTCCGGACTGAGACAAGCAATCGTTCCTAACGATTCGTTTGATTATACGATCGGTGATACTTTGCCTCTTGTAAATGTTGAGCGCAAGTCGCTTTCGCAAGACGAGATCCATCGGCGCCGGATGGGAGAGACGCACCGTAGTTTTAAGGATCAAAAAGACCCTTTCGTTAGCTACGCAAAGGAGATCGAGAAAAAGCAGATGATAATAGGTGACGATAAATTCGAGGCAACAAAGCAATCATTACCGTCCGTAACCCTGTTGAGATGAAGATTGTCATGTATACTGGAGTCCCAAGCAGCGATCGCGCAAACGTCTTTCTCGAGATGGCGAATAATCGGCAAACTGTAAAATTTGTTTCCGTGTTCCTTCGGCAGGATGGAGTTTAATCCGGTAACCGAGACTTCCTCACCCGACTGATGCGTAGAGAGGTCATCGGCTACAATCGACGATATTTCGCATTGATTAATACGTTCGTTAATAATTCGCAAAAAATATTCGTCATTATCGTACCATTGAGATCGAGAAACAATACGGGAATGTGAGGTTCCATGCCGGCCGGTGGATTCCAGTCGGCGGGAGCACCCGGAATACCCGAACCCGCCGCGGGCACCAGAACGGCGTTTCGTTCCTCCGTCAGACTGACCCATTGATCCACGAGACTCTGTTCCCGTTCCTTGTCTTGTTCGCTTTTCTCTGAATGGAAAATTCTCATTCGTTACTTCGAGACGAATATTATATTCGGCAAAAAAGTGTCCTTCGAAGTCCGGGATGTTACCTTCTTTCTTCAGAAGCTTTTGAATCTGCTGATCGAGATAGTGCCGCCGCCTCATGAGGGCGTCGCTCCACTTTTCTCTGAGAACACTGAGATCCTCGTCTTGATAACTATCCAAAGGTATTTGCAATCGATTTCGCACCGAGACGCTGCCCACCGCGATACTCAAAATCGACTGACAGATTATCGGCAATGTGCCGGAATTTTGCACGGGTTTCACTCGCACCTGTATCCGTCTCTGTTGACCCTGACGCAGCTGATAAATGCCACCTGTTAGGAGAAGCAATTAAAATGTTATCGCATTACGAGAAAAGAGGAGAAAAAAGAAACGCGAAAAACCGGAAACGGCCGGCATGGCGTACCGGTCCACGTATCAGTCTTTGCGACAACTTCGACCGGCGAATATTCTCCTTGTTCGTTGAGCTCTTGAATCTCTACCCAGAGTTCGATTTTTCTCGTCAATTCCGACCAGCGGTCGGCGAGAGATCGCGCTTTGGCCAATTGCTGTTGTTCCACTTCCCATCCGGGTTTGCTGCGGGAAAAACCGGCGCTTCTGTGACCCCAAACCTCGATACTCAACGCTCCTTCTGTAAGAACGGAAGGAAAAAAGCGTTAAAGACCAATAATATGCAATCGAACAATGACGCGATGAGCGACGCTATGCCTATCGAAAGAAGGCAAAGAGAGAGATTTACCACCTGCGCAATGTTCCAAAAATTCTTCGGTTATCGGAACGGTAAAGTCCTTCGTGTGTTCAAATTTGAAAGCGAGCGAATCTCTCTGTCCGGCGGTGCAATTGGTTAGCGGCAATTCGGGATTTACGTTCGGCGGAACGACGATGGGCTCTGGATGTCCCCAAAACATATATTGACAAAAGACAAAGTGACTGAGGGACAGCGGTAAACCGCTCGCCTGTTTTATCGTTACTCGACACGTTACGTGACTCGACCCGGAATAATCTTCCTGTTCCGAGGACGTCGAGTCTCCGGAACTCGACGATTCCGAAGCCGCTTCGCAGATCCGATCCTGCGGAAACTGTCCCGATACGCGACTTATTTCGACCTGTAGTCGTCCAGCGACTTCTCCCTGTTGGCTTATTATCGGCGTATGATAATCGAGTCTGACGTCGTGAAACAAAACTTCAAGGAATATGTTTGCGACTCCAATCAAATTGTGATTCTCCTGCGACTCGAAAAAGGGATCTTGCGTTTTTCCCGGTACTTCGTCCTGTTTATCAAAATTCGATATTAATTTCTCTTTCGTCTTCGTATTGCGTCGATTCGGATTGTCGCTACTCGTTACTCGGGAATCTCCTTTACCTTAACGGCTGGCAATCGTGGACAATTATTGGAATCCTTTCTCTCCTCGTACATGTCCCGCATGTCTACCAATTTGTTCTCAAGCTTTTCCATGGACCACACTTGACTTCCCATATTGATTCTCTTCACGAGAATTGCCGGTTCGCTGACGAAAGCTCCGCGCTGAAAAAATACACTCTACACATCCAAGAGTGTGACGACAAAAAAATCATAAACTAAAAACTCGAGAAAAAAGAAACGAAAAGAAGAATAAATGAAAAAAAAAAAAAAAAAAAAAAAAAAAAAAAAACGAATCGACTAATTATAAACGGCCAACGAGCGACAAGGGTGCCTTCTTTACCTTCCTGTTTGGACTTAAATTATTAGGCGGTATCTGCAACGTAACGCTGAATTTAGTCTGTTTCTCCATTTCCTCAGCGAGAAAATTAGCTTCTTGAACCAACGAATTTGCTTTCAGTATATCGGTCTTTAGTTGTCCCAACGAACGCTTGAACATCTCGTCCCGTTCCTGAGCCCATTTTTCCACTCGCATCTGCGTCGTCGGCGTGCAAGCGGGCAATTTGCCGCTCTGACTGCCGCCGCGCAAAGGATCGTAAGGTACGTACGGCGAGTACGGAGTCGACGGAGACAATATATTGCGCAATTGTTGAAATTGTCGTTCGTATTCTTGTCTCTGTTTCTCGAGGGCAACCTGAATAGAAACGCATTGAGATACAGATCAACGGAGAGAAATAGAGAAAGAGTTCAGTTGAAAAAAATAACGAAAATCTCTCGAATACCTGTTTGTCCTCTTCGTGTTGCTTCTCCAGTCTCGCGATCGCTCTCTGAATCGGATCGTTCGACAGTTCGTTTAACATCAATTCTTCTCTCGCAAAATTGTAATCAATGTTCTGCGCGGGCGTCTGAGGCTCGCTGCTGATTGCTGAGAAATAACAAATTTTCATATAAATCGTTTCATACCGTAAACGTTGAAAATTTTTCATCAATCAATACGCGACTAACCTGTAGCGCTTCTCGGGCAGTTTACCCTGAAGAAATGATGATTTCCCCAAACTATACGATCGCCGTGCATCAGCGGCGTTTTTTCAACTACTTGACTACCATTTACGAAACATCGCGCGCCGTTCAAAGGCGTCATGAAGAGTCCCGATTCTTGTATCGTTATGACGCAATGCTCCGGCAATATACCCAATCCATGCAGTTGAATATCTTGTTCCGTTGTTGCCGATCGACCACCGACCAGAGTGATATCCTAAATAATTCAATTGAATTATCGATTTCGATTCCTCTTTCTCTTTCTCTTGTTCCTTCGGCGAACGAGAAATTATTGCTGACCTTGAGATAGTAAACCAAGAGCTCATTTAAGCTCGGATCGTCGTTCAAATTCACTAAATAATACTTGTTCTTCTCGACTTGAATACCGGACGCTTGAACGCTTATACCCATTTTTTCAAGCGCCTGTTGCCTCTCGTGTTGCAATCTCTCCGTTTTCACCAATTTTTCTTCCCACGTTTGCGACATTTCTTTCATTAATTTCTCAGATTCCGAAAGCTTTTCCGTGATATCGGTCCGTCGCTGACCAACGACCGATCCTTGTCCCTAAAAATTAAAATTAAAAAATTTAATCGAAAAAATTCGAAAATACGGAAAAAACGAAGGAAAGACTTACAGTAGCGTGCAGAAGCATCTCCTTCAAAGCTTCGACTTCTTGTCTCAGTTCCCGAATTATTCTGGCATTCGGATCCTCGTTAACCACCGCATGATTGACTATTCTCTTTGCTCTGTCGGCGTACCGAAGGGTGGAAAGGGTTTCTTCGTAATTATCAGCCGCTGGCGATATCGTAGCGACCATTACGGTTTTACTATTGCCACCGAGATTATCCTGAAATTATAATTAATTTCTTTAATACCCGAGTTACGCGGGAAACGAAAATCGTTCTTATGGATTACGTACCTTCAGTAACCACGTGAGAACGGAATCCCGATAGGGAACGAACTTATCGCGATTTTTTCCACCGGAATTCTGATCCGCGAGCTTCGAGATGACTAGACCCAGCGTCGTCAGAGATCTATCGTAGAATAGTGAAAAAAAAAAATGGCATTCAATAGACGATAAATCACGCGAAACAACGCCAACGACGATAATCTCAAATCTATGGATTTACTTGTTAATATTGCTTCCTTCCTTAAGCCGATCGCCAACAGCTCCGGTTTTCACAGCCCTTTCGCTACCCGCCAAATCCACGAGACTCATCCGCGAGACTTTTTCTCCGCTGACGCCGCTTTTCGAATCCGTAAGCGTTTGCGTCAGAATCACCGAGAATACCGCATGAGAACGCGAACTTTCGGAATTCATATTTGTAGCCGCAACCGTTCGCGATTTGTTTCCTTCGGTCATCAAGTTGTCGATATCCTGAAAAAAACATCACTGCGCGTTCGTACTTCTCGATCCTTCTACGCGTTTTTTTTTTTTTTTTTTTTTTTTTTTTTTTATAAAATCGTTTGTTTCGCGTCGTACCTGATACGCCGTAACAGCCAATTGGCTGAGTCCGTCGACATACGGTCCGAGAACGTTGTGCTCTCGAACTTTGAGCGATTGCTTGTTCGGTTTTGGATCCAAGAGATCGTGAACCTTTTCGTTGTAAATCTCCATATAGGAAACCTCTACTTTGTAACTCAATTCGGAACTCTGCTGTTTCGCTATCAAGTCAAAGAGATTGTCGCATAGACGTGGTATTATGCCTTTGTTGTCACCGCTCCCCATCATTGTGTACGACTTCCCCGATCCTGTGTATCGATATATATACATATATATAGATAACATTACGAGAACGGAGTCGGAGCGATCAAAACTCGAGGCTTCCGCGCGACAAGTGTCTCTCTATGTTACGATCTTTTTTTTTTTTTTTTTTTTTTTTTTTTTTTTTTTTTTTTTTTTGCTCGCAACCTCACGAGAGGCCCCGCAAGTGCATAATTCTTCTTCGCATATCATTGATATTCGATCTGTGGGTCTTTGTCGCATTACCACAAGTGTCTCTCCAACCGGTGCAAAGACGCGCTAAACGCCGCGATCGACGATCGGACGAAATTTAAACGATGAAATATCTTCTTACCGGTCTGTCCGTAAGCGAAAATGCAAGCGTTGTATCCCTGGAATGCATTGTCCAATATATCCCGACCCAATGCGTCGAAAACGACCTCCTGACTCGCGAAATTATCGGCTCCGGGCTCCAGAGAGAAGAAGCAATGATCGAACGCAAATGTTTTCGGTTTATTTCTGGAAGGAATTTTTACGCATCACAGTAGTAAAAAGTTGGTTCGTCACGATATATCGCAAATTATCGAAAGTTCGATATATGTATTGTTGTCGGTTTATTCGTGCTGTGATTGGTCGAGATTTGACGGGAGGTTTCGGCCGCGCGCAGCGCGGCCGTAACCTCCTAGTTATAATTTAAAGGGTAACGCGCGGTAGATTGTTGTGCCTGTAATCCAATAATCAATTGTTCATTACCGTGATGAACATAACGCAAAGCGTCCATTAGCGGCAATAGCACCGCTTGACCCTGTGGCGGAGGCCGCGCGGTCGCAAGGTTTCTCGCGAACCTCGCGAGCCTCGCGAGCGTCGCACGAGCGTAAATACAATGAACAAACGGACGGGAGACGGGAAATTCTGGGGAATCGTACGAAGGGCGCGGATTCTCGCGAGAAAAAGGAACAAATTAACGTTAAACTTGTCGCTGACATCGTTTTTATCGACGATCGCGAAAGAAACAAACAAACAAACGGAAGAGAGACGGTTATCCGTTCTTTTTAGCTTCGTATCGGTTTTTTTTTTTTTTTTTTTTTGTGGATAAATCATATTAATTAGAGACGTGGGATGGACGTCCAATGGATTAAAGGAGAATATGAATTGAATTGGAGTTCTTCCAGATAAATTGGCGCGCAAGTGGGATATCGGAGGTCCGCGCCGCCGATAGCTTTGCCGTCGCAACGACGCGATCGCAATTTGCGAACCCCTCGGATATTAATAAATTATTGTTTTTCTTTGCGGCGTACGCGCGATTCCGTAAGAGATATCGGTTTGTTAAGTTTTTCAGATTGCGTTACGCATCCCTTGTATTTTCCTTGTTATAGGGATCGGTAATCGAAACGGTTTATCGATCGTCGGCTTCCGCGATTATCGAAAAATTAAGCGTTTCTCTAAAATATGCGCACTGTGATCAGCCGCCGTGAGTACATTAATCAAAATGCGAAACTGCGAAACGATCGATAAAAAAAACAAACCGATCGATCGGCACATCGTTACTTCGCGAATTAAATTTATCGTCGATTGTCGGCATTTGGAAGGCGCCAACGAGCGGAATGACTCCGTAAAGCCGCTGCTATCCACCAAATTTATTACACGTCTCGCGTGCGAGAGCCGCGATGCGGCGGTGAGCCTCTGTGCGGCTCTATCGACAAAAGTTGGCGCAAAGCGACGCGCATAATGGGGAATAAAGAATGTTATATAGAATTTAGCGGAAGGCGAGCGGACCGATTGCGCCACGGAAATTGGTGGATTCGCGAGGATTTTCATCCGTTTTTACGCGGAGAACATTGGATCGGATCCAAATCGCGAAACTGTCGGAAACGCCGCGCCGGTTCGACGAACCGATCGATTACGCATTTGAATCTTAAAACTTTTCTACAAATTGCCGAAATTCATCGTAATAACGCGCATCCAACGTTCTCTTTCTCGTGGAAACCTCCGGTCACCCGAGTTACCGATCTTTCGTCCGAATTACGAGATACAAAAAAAAATAATGAGATAACGATTAGATAACGAAGTAAAGTACCCGTGTAACGCGAATCGCGACTCGATTACCTTTTCAAAGCGTTCATTTCGAATTATACGATAACTTCAGGCGAATGAGAAAAATCGAATTTTTTTTTTTTTTTTTTTTTTTTTTTTTTTCGTTTAATGAATATCACGCCGAGAAAAAACACCTGCGAGGGGCGAATATACATTTTTTCTTTTTCTCGTCGAATGCTCGGTAGGTATTTCGTGATTTCGTGATTCCGTGATTCCGTGAGCAAACGGAGTCGCGTCTCGTACAGCGCGCGGCGCGCACCCCCTCTTCTCCCCCCGCGAACGAGCAGCGACCGCGAGTTTATATCGATTCGCGTGACGTCACACTTCGGACGAAGCACTCGTATCTACAATCTTTCGCGATCGTTGCGATATCGTAGCCCGCTTCGCTGTCGAGAAAACGGGTCACCTGTATTACGACGGAAGTACCGAAAGCGAGAGTTGCTTTCGATAACTCCGTCGCCGCGCGACTCCTCGCATTTGCTTCCCGTTCCCTCAAAAGGGACAATAGACGCGATTGCTACGCGTTACATCGTTGTAATACATCGATATTTCGATTAATAGAATTTCCGATCGTTAAATGGGATAATTAAAAGTTTTTCGGGACATTTTGCCAACTTTTCGGTAGCGAAATGAGCGAAAAAGTTCGTTGGATTCATATCTATCATCTGAAAATCAGTTTCGTAATTTCCGATATTACTTACCGATCGATCTTATCCATCGACGCGGGATGCTGGAGGATCGTCTGCTGTTCGCTCATTTCGACGACGCATTGCGTCCCGAGTTCCAACTCTGAAAAACGAAACGATACATAGTTTGTCGCGTAATCATTAATTTATCGCATCTAAAAAAATGGGATTTTCATTTTTTTTTTTTTTTTTTTTTTTTTTTCAATTCTCGACGATAAACATTTATTTGAGAACGTCATCGTTGTCTCGACGCGAAGAGATATATCGAAAATAATCGGTGTACGAGGAGACGGGGACGGCGGGGGCGGCGGTGATAACGCGCGAACGCGGATTCGTTTAACGGGGCAAAGCTCCGCATTCGTCTCTATCGTTGCTTCATTCGGTATTGTTATCTTTTCGAGTTGAATAGCGGGCGATCTACCTATTCGGCTCTAAGAGTCATCGAACGGAGCAACGAAACGGGAGATTTTTTACGATTTTTTACCGATCAAACGATCGCTTTCGGGCGCTTGACGAATCGACGAAACGCAGTCGACGAGACCCTCGGAATCGGCTGTTTGAAGAGGAAAACTCGGATTCTTGGAACGGACAGGGATTTTCCATACCCGCGTACCTACAGAAGCGATCCGTTTTCGCTTTGCGATCGTCCCTCGGGATCGGAGCACCGCGCGCGCGCGCGCGCCGCCAGGTAAAGACCGGCGAAAATTCTAAACCGGTATAAGTACCGCAAACTTCAACTACACGCTATGCGATACCGTATAAACTTCAAATTAACATTTTTTTAATGAATTTCTTGATAAATTTGCCGATTATTTCACGAAATCGAACATCGAAATAAAAATCGAAGCGACATCGTAGTGTCGCTGTTTTTTTCTCAAAACATCGATGTAATCCTCGTGTCGTATTGTCGGTTAGAGATTTCACGAGCTATAGAACGCGACGCGCCGTTTTCAGGTATATAAAGTACCTTTTTTCGTTTTTACGGTAAACAGCCCTTCGACCGCTCGCAGGTAAGGGTGCGCGTTACATCGCGAAAGTTCGGATTTCCGTGTTTCACGCGCGGAGAAATCCTCCGTGTTGTCGGTCGAAACATCGCGGTATTCGGAAAAACGAACGATGGACTTTTTTTTTTTTTTTTTTTTTTTTTTTATTGCCTTTCGTTTCGCAAAGGTCATCGATCATTATCGTTGCGAATCGTATTATTCTTCCTCTCGACAGAGCAATTATTTTGACGAGGAGACAAATTTGACAATTGACGGGAAACGAGGGGACGAGAGTGCAGAGTAAATTTGGCGGTGGTGAATTTGTTTACTCTCACGAATCGTCGTTCGTCGTGTTGACTGGGAAGAGAAGAAGAAGAAAAAACGAGGCCGAGGGCTCGGACGTGCGAAAGAACCGGGGAAACGCAGGGAAGATAGCCTCGAATCGATAAGGGTGCCGCGTAAACGGTCGAAGATACCGCTCTCGACTACGCGTACGCGCGAAAAAAAAAACAAAAAATATAATTCGCATTTTATTCGCTCGAAATTCGACGTACGCACACGGCGCGATGTATCGTCGCTGACGGGCCCCGTGGCATCGTAATTTTTTTTTTTTTTTTTTTTTTTTCGATATACCAGATTTCGTCGTCGCGTAACATGCCCTCCAATTGTTTTTCGGGAGGATGGAGGAATCTCGAAGAGAAATCTAGTCGCTCGGATAATAGTTACGCCGGAGTAAGGGGAATGAAAGAAAAAGCGCGAGAAAACTTTGTCCGTTGTGGACTTTGAACGAACAAGCGAGACGGTTCAGTGACTCGAGGCACAATCAGATATTATACACGGTATACCGAGCCGAAACGTGTTTTTTTTTTGCTTTTTATCACTTTCGATATATTACTGAATATATACGTGAATTGAGGTTATCGGCGTAAAGAGTTTCAGATTCCGCGTCTGTCATCCTTATATACGAATGCGTTGCAAACAAAATTTCTATATGATATTATGAGTCACGAGAATACGACCACGCTATCGACGTTGCGCGTAGCGAAAAGCGAAAGCTGCTACGGGAACACGGTTCGGGACAAATCCAGGACTATGTGGTTCGGCTTTGACGTTTTTTTTTTTTTTTTTTTTTTTTTTCTATTTTTTCGTGCCTCTCGTAAAAATTGTTTTGACCGCTTGTCACGAGACTCGAGTGTACGCGCGCACGTACACAGAGGGGCCGCGAGTACGCGCAAAGTAGCGAGAACAAGGAGGTAACGATGCTAATTACAGGTTGCAAGATGTAAACTTCTCGTACGCGAAGAAGGAGAGAACGAGTTTAACTGGATGCAATGTCCAAACGTCATATCGCGTCATTGTTTCTATTAACTTTTTACCCACCACCAGAGTTGAAATATATCGCGGATATATCGCGTTCGTACGAAGCGCAACGATAACGAACGAACGGCGAATGACGAAGGACACATCGGATTTTCCAAGATTGCGTTTACTCATTGAGATTGTTGAAATATAAATGAACAAATGGCATCCATTCGCGATCTGTTTTTTTTTTTTTTATATTTTGCTGTTCGAACGTGAAAAAGGGTCGATGGGCCGATTGTACGTTACGCTCTCGTAATATTGACGAAATCGCACGATGACGAGTAAGAGCGCAACTGTCACTGTTCATTGGCAGTCGAGAGAATGCAAATGAGTCGTCGAGAGACGGGCAAAAGTCTACGCGAGGGAAGAGAGCACGGAGCGCAAACGGAACGGAAAAACGAATGACGGCGGAGATTAATCGATCGGGGAAAAAGTACCTAATAAAATATAAAAACTCACCCCTGCGATTGAACGGCCTGACCCGTACGGCAACCTTTATTTTATCCGTGGCCATGATTCACAAAATTCACCAGCAGTGGCAGCAGCCCGCGCGCACTATACTATTTTTTTTTACGTATTTCGGAAAAAAACACCGAACCGTTTGTATTCGAGCCGTAAAACACTATTCGGTCGAATCACTGTTTCGTCATGGCGAGATCGCTACAACATTGCTCCTTCAACCCATAACGCGGTCCTTTCATTCTTCAAACGACACTACGTATCGCCGAACAGCTCGTGACACACTTCGCCATATTGCTTTGCCTCGCGGTTCTGCGCCAGACCAGGCCTGTCGAGCCTCTCCTCGCCCCGTTGAGCGCTCCGTCGCGGCGTCGTCGTCGTCGTCGTCGTCGTCGCGACCGTCACTCTTTTCCACCTGGCTGTGCGCGCCGCGCTCCTCTCCGCATTACCATCGAGCGCCGTTAGAGGCGCTATATTTCGCTGGCCAAGGCAAACTCTCCGCCAGCGGAGTTGAAAATGATTATATCTATGAGGGCCCCCCCCCCCCCCTTTGATTTGCGAAGAAAACTCTCGAGTTGAGATTCGAGACCGGCAAGTGCTGCCCCTTTTGCACGCAAATAAACTACTCTAGACACTGCCCAACAGTTTACTCCCATCGGACATTGTTTTTTTTATTTGGTACTCGGCCTCCTGCATAATAAAACCAGGAAAAAGAAGAAGAGGACATCGTTTTTTCGGTATTTGGCTCAACAGCCTAAAACCACGGAGGAAGAAAGAAAGTACGTGATAAAACACACGGCGGCGACGACGACAGCTCCGCAACGTGCATTCGATCGTCGTTGTTGTTTTCGAGCGATCGAACCGCGCGCGTGTTTTGATAAAACATCAATCGGATATTTTAAAAGGTCAAAGTTATCGTGCAGTGTAAAGGACGTTGGACCGAATAGAGTGATAATGATAATAAAATTGGAGAAAATAATAAGTTGCACATCCGAGGATCCCTCGTATCCGGCTTCGAATTTACTACAACAGCGATCGAATTCGTCGTGGAGATGCGCCAAACCGGGGGAACTGTTGGCCTCGGTGATCTTTCAACTGCGCGAACCGTCGTGCATTACCGGTATGGATATTGGCAATTATCGGTGCTGCATCGTCGTCGTAGAGGCATCGACGTCCGTCGAACCAGACAACTGGATACCCATTATAAATCATCAATTTATGACTCACGACGAAGCGGCGAACGGTAAATTCAAGGATCAGGTACAGCTTTTCACGAAGAAAGAACTCAACGCTGATACTTTGAAAGTTAAGTTCGATCGTGTGAAAGTGACTTGTATGCAATCGGCCAATCTGAGAGAAGCCTTCGGTTTGGCTTTCGTGGTATTGCGAACGGAGGTCGTCGTCGACGTGGGTGTCGATGTATTCGCGAGATTCAAACTTAACAACCCCGAGCGCACGGTCGACGATCTCAAAGATAAATATCTTAACCTATTTCCGAGTAAGCGATCGACTTACAAAGATGATTTAGCCGAAAAAATAAAACAAGCGGGAGCGAGTAAATTCGTCGAGAGACAGCGAGAGGCCGGAGAGCCCGCGAAAAACGACGACCGATCGCCGGCGTCGCACGATCGAAAAAAGGACATTACCGGGAGTGGGAAAACAGCCGACGAACCGAACTCTTCTGCTCCCGTGGCGAGAACTCCCTTCGGCGATGCGATAATACAAAATCGCGATAAAAATAATAAAAAAAACATCGGCGCGAGTAATTCGAAAAAACGATCCTTGTTTTACGATGATTCGTCGGACGAAAACGACGCGACGTCGAAAGACGAGAGCCGGTGTTCCGTGTGCGCGAAAGATTCCCGCGATCGTTTGTGCAAAATTTGCAAACGTTTACCCGCTCCGAGAGCGGACGATCTCGATTTGCCGGCGGCAAAAAAAGTTAAAAAAATAATTGCCAAACCGAGCGTAGAGTTTTCAAAACTCTTTCAAGACGTTAAATTTGCCTTAAGCGGTTTCCAAAATCCGCGCCGAGACGAAATTCGACGCAAGGCTTTGAAAATGGGTGCGAAGTACATTCCTGATCCCAACACAACCGATAACAGGTGTACGCATCTCGTATGCGCTTTTGACAAAACTCCAAAATCCCGACAACTCGCAGGCTACGCCAAGATAGTTTCTCACAAATTTATCGTCGATTGCTTCGACGCAAAAACAAGGTAAATATATGCTTGCGTGACGACAGCCTTCGTTCATTCGCCTATTTCGTTTTTTTTTTTTTTTTCTTTTTTCTCAATTTAGATTCCCATGGCGACGCTTTGCTTTGGATAAGAAAGAAAAGACGCAATCCGAAAGCGAGGATGAGATTGAAGCCGCCGCGGCACCTGCTTTGCCTCCGGATCCTTATGAACAAGACACCGACTCTGATTCTAATTATTAGATTGCGCCAATCGCGCCGATTGTACATTTTACTCTTTGTATAAACGTATTTTGTTTCCATAAATTGTATTATATTATTATTATTATTATTATTACTCGATTGACCCTGAATTATTTCGCGGAAATATGTATCGCGTAGTTCCATCTTTCTCCGCACTTTTTTCGCCGCCATAATGGCGTTGGGCTCACAACAACCAAATTGACATTCGCCGCGTTCGATTGTTTACGCGTTTACCGGGGAAGACAAGAAAAAAATGTTCGGCCGACGAAACTGTTGAACGAAAACGCGTGACAGCGGGGAAAAAGAAAAAAAAAACGTTACGACGGTGTTATTTTACTTCGAAATTGTAGTAAAGATCGTAGAAGTTGCGTACGCAAACCGCACGTACGCGCGCGCCCGGTGCGACGATAAATTGTGCGAGTCATTCGTTTCGCGAAAATGGCAAGCGACACGAACGCCTATTTCGGCTTTGAATTGCTCAATAGCCTTGTGGATAGTCAGTTAAATAAAAAGGAAGACGCGATAATCCTGTTGGTGCATTGGTTTTTGGTGAAAAATTCATTCAAGTGCATCGGTCTCGGGGATTCGGTGAGCGCCGTCGTGTTTAACCCCCAAAAGTGAAAAATGTCATTTTCGCGAGAAAAAAAAATTGATCTCTCAATTGGTCAATTCCTTTCAGAAAACATTTGATCCCTCGAGCGACAGCGGCTCGGAATTGTTGCCGGCGGAATGGAATCGCGGTGCCAATTATTCTCTGCGGTACGTCAGAGAAAGACGACTCTACATAATTGTCGCAACAAAGTCCGACGGAGATTTGCTCATCAACTTTTTGGTAATTCGCCTTTTCCTCCCTCCTCCCCTTTCTATCGCGAAAAAACTAAGAAACGTCCGTTCGTTACAGAGTATCGAGGACAACCGCGTATCGAACGTCCAATTTCCGATCGAACCGACCGTCGGTAACATCCACGGTTCGCTCGATATTATGATACCCTCCCATCGCGAGGTAATCGAAAAAATTCGCAAAGAACTGGTAGAACCCGCGTACACCGCTGCCGGAAGAGAAACGTCCACTCAAACGGCAGAACGAACGGATCGTTCTGAGAGAAGACGCGATTCGGACGACGATCCGTTGAGGGTAGGGCCTCCGCGGCGCGCCCCTCGCCCCTGGTAAAGTATTTCGTTGACTTTCTTCCAACTTTTTTTTAACACTCTTTCCAGATATCCAACGAAATCGTTCGTTTCCCCGATGTACGGCTCATTTGAAAATCCTTCGTCCTCTTTCCCCGTTGTCCCGTTCTCCCGTCGCGACGCTAGCGCCATTCGGCGAAATAATCGAAAAATCAAAAGGCTCGACGGTAAATAACGCGATTCGAGTTAATTTCGCTACAGGAATCCCGAGATCGATCCTGGAAACATCGGAAGATCCGACTTGGACCCGTTTTCCCGCGGCGGCGGAATGATATACGATCCATTTACGCCCCAACGCGGCATCCCGAATCCGCTGGATCCCCGCAATCCGGGCGGTTTAGGAGGACCCGGAAGACTTCCACCGTAAGTACCATATCCCGATTCGCGATTGGCGCCACAATCGCGCAAATGTTGAATTTTTATTACCGTTACGCTTCAGCGGAGCCGTACCACCCGGCGCGAGATTCGATCCTTTCGGTCCGCCGGACGTAAACGTACCGAGGCGTCTCCGAGATCCGGACTCCGATCATCTTCCCCCGCCGGGTTACGACGATATGTTTATGTAAATTTTGTTTGTTCTTTCGCCGCCTATCGGCAACAACGATAATAAAGGTTCATTTGTAAATTGTAGCCTCTCGCCGGTTTATTCGATCCCCGACTACGTCTATCAGCCATTTTGCCGCTCGTAATCGCCGCATACAAAAATCAACTTACTTTTATCCTTCCGATGTACTAAATCTTTCGATATTAAATAATTCGACAAAATAATTTTTTTTTTTTTTTTTTTTTTTTTTTTTCGCAAAAACGCTTCGCTCACCTCGGCCGCGATATTTCACAGAAAGTGCGCAGTCGTTCGATAGATTTCGCTCGATGCAATTTTTATTTATAGCAAAAAACATATATCACAGGTTCGATCGTTGCGATCGTTATGTTATTCGTGAAATACCGTTGTAAATCGAAAAAATGATGAAACCAAAATGGCGCGCGATAATAATGAAAAGAAAGCGACGTTTTAAATGATATAAACACGTTGTCATCATATATATGTATTATGCCGCACGGAAGCAAGAGATATCGACGAACAAATATAATTATCACACGCCGGAACAATTGGCAACGTAAGTACACGAGAAAACGAAGGATATTGCAAATGAAAGAAAAAAAAACGGTCTTCGAGTCGATTTGTCATGATTTTGTCGTAAAAAGACGTATCGTCGTCCGCTTCGATGAAATTTAACGCGGTTCTCCGAGAGTTAGAAAAAAAAAAAAAACGAAAAACACAAGTTGCATCGATCGGCGAGTGTGCGATCGCGCCGAAGGTTATCCCGTCTTCTCGGCTTGTGGCGACCGATGAAAAGACAAATATTTCTTTGCAACGACGCGTCGTTGGCGTTCGTGTACCCATTATGGACGGTAACTCTTCTCCTCGTAGAGTAATCATTAGAGTAAACCGATGAAAATAAAAGCGAAAAACGAATGCGCGTAACACGGTACGAATGGTCAATTCCGAGAGGTTATGTTCGCTCGACATCGGCGGACAGAGCAAACGATTTTAAATAGTAAAATCTTTATTATTTTTTACGAGTGAAATTTGAGTATTTTTTGAACACAGTTTAGCGTGGCGCACAGCGTCACTGGCAGCTCGATAAAAAGATGGCGAGACATTCGTGTATTCGAGAGGCGCGACGCGTGTGTATGTCGCGCGCGGAGTATACTTTCGATCGAACTGCCATTGAGCCACGAGATCAATGCGATATATCGTAACTCTCGAGTGAATCGTCCCGCCCCCCGCCCCCCACCCGTCGTCCACACATCGCGCGAAGTATCGTTCGTTTTTTTAAATAATCGCGCCGAATCCGTGTCCAATCGGAGAGTTACAGGACGTCCACTCGCGGTCCGCGGCATGCCATTGGAAATGCAACGCAGCGGCCGAGTATCCGAGTCCTCCATTGCGTATCCGTCGTTACTCTCGAGTTTTTCGAAAGACTCAACAAATATTTTTTTCTTTTTTTTTTTTTTTTTTTTTTTTCGCGTATTACCGTAATCTCCGTCGGTAATTTTTTCAGAAACGCGTAAAAACACCAAAATAATGACTCGATTACGGAAGGATCGCTGAAATACAATCGAAATACCGCGTCCGGCATAAAACACCAATATACATTGTATTTATTGTCTCGACGCTAGCAGTTTGAGAAAATATTCAAAATTACACGATTGACCTATCTAGCGAACGAGATTGGGAGATGGTCGTTCGATCTGTACAAATATTGCAATTAATTGGCCGCAAAAATAATAATAATGGTCCGACAAAGCCGATCGACTGTTTTTTTTTTTTTTTTTTTTTTTTTTTTTTTTTTTTTCCGGACAACAATAACGGGGATCGTCAGTTTAATACGTCGACGCCGCGACGGAAAAAAAAAAACGAAGAAAGCAAAGCGCACGAAGCGATTTACAATTGGGAAGAAAATATAATTGTGACTCTCGAAGTATATGACGCGTCGTCATTGGAGACGTAATGGTAATAATAATGATAATAATAATAATAATAATAATAGTAATAGTATCAGAATAACGATAATAGTAATGTACAAATCACTTATTTTTTTCGGGCGAAATAAAAAAAAAAAAAATAATTCAAGTTAATTCTATATATGTAATCGATTACAAGGTCCTCGGAGACGGAGAAATTGTATAGAAAGATTATTTGGCCCCCGTTTCGGATAGCCGAATATACCGAAATTGCGCGAATGATCGATTCGTTCTTTCGCTCGATTATCGGAGTATGCAGTTGGCATTCGCCGAAAAATTTTCGTGTTTTACGGGCGTTTATCGGAAGATGGAGAAATTTTGTCGCGCAACGAAATATATCGAAATATATCGAAATGTAAAATCGCGAGGATCGGTTGAAATAGCGAGAAGCGGCGAGAAGTATCCGCAACGCGGCGAACGCAAACAAAAGTATCAAAAGTCAAATGGGTTCGTTGGATCGATAAAAATGGGAGGCGACGACGACGACGACGACTCTCGGAGGTTCTCGAGGGTTTCGGAGCGAATAAATGCCGGGAGTGCTGCGGTCGAGGCGTCGCGGATACCGACAGTGTGTAAAATTTCAGTTTTCTCGATAATACATCGAGTTTTCGAGTCGATACAAGGAGTACAAAGTATAGAGTGCAAATAACCCCGCGGGTTGCATTTCCATTGATAGGCCATTCCGTTGATGTGTAAATAGAAAATTGGTATAATATACATTTATACTGTACGTCGCGTTGGGTCGTCACGGGGGCGCAAACCCGCGTAATCGGAAATACGCGAATCGCATCGAGGAGAATGGAGTAAATGATATATATTATCGTTTATCGTTGTTGTTGTCGTCTATTGGACACAGCAGGAATTCTTCTGTCCGTTCTTCAGCTTCAGTCGAGACTTCGGACGATACTTTTCCAGATACGACAACTGCTTGGCATTTATGGCCCCTCTTCGTTTCCTGATGGAAATATACATGTAAATATATATGGAAACATCAATTATATTCATATGGTGGCCGTTATTTTTTTTTTTTTTTTTTTTTTTCGGAAAAAAAAAAAATTTCCCGACTTTTCCGTGATTTTTCTATGACCAATTTATCAATTTTTCGTAATCGAAGTTCTAAGGACATCTATTTAAAAAAATTAATAACACGGATAAAAATTTATTAGAAACAGATACGTGTTTTTGATAAATTAGATTTATGTTGTAATGTGTATATTTCTGTTTTTTTTTTTTTTTTTCACATATTTTTCGATTTTTTTTTTCAAGTTTTCCTTTTATGTATTTTTATTATTTATTTATTGAAGATTTGGCGACAATTTGCTTTTTTCCTGACCAATTTTTTATTTCCCTGACGTTTCTCGGTTTTGCCAGTTCGCTTCAATTGATAAACTAAATTTATGTTCTAATGTGTATTATTCTGTATTTTTTTTTTTTTTTTCAGATATTTTTCGGTTTTTTTTTTTTTTTTTTTTTTTTTTTTTTTTTTTTTTTTTTTTTCAGTTTTCCTTTTATGTATTTTTATCATTTATTTATTGAAGATTTCGCGACAATTTACTTTTTTCCTGACGAATTTTTTATTTCCCGATTTTCCCTGACAGCGGCCACCACTTTCGCCGAAAGGTGAAAAAAAAAAGAAAAAAAAAAAAAAGAAAGAGGGTAACTTACTCTCTGATGAGAGCAACGGCGTCCTCGTACTTGAGGCCGAGTTCGATGAGAGCGAGAGCGACGAGTACAGGTGCTCTGCCGAGACCGGCAACGCAATGTACGGCGACGCATGCCTCGGGTGTCTCGCGGAATCGATTTTTCAACAACTCGAACCACTCGTCGACAACCTGAAATTTCATCGTATAATATCAATATTTGTTATCTAAACATTGACAATATAATCGGCTGATCGTCGTATCGTCGTATCGTCGACGTTAATTCACCTCGCTTGGTGGAAACGTTCCGTCGTCAAAGACTAAATCCAAAACGTTGATTCCCTCTTCCTTGAGTTCTTCGACTTTGTACGTTGGTTCGCAGACTCTGACGACCTCCTTGACATTGTGCTTTTTCAGTTCCTGCAATTCGAAAAAAAAAAAAAAAAAAAAAAAAAAAAAAAAAAAAAAAAAATTAATAATTCCCAGAATGTCGTTATTATGATCCGCGAGATAATAGAAAAGCGACGAATCGCGCGGCGCGATCGGTATACCTACTTGAATGAAGGTATGGATCGTCTGATCGTTGGGTCGATCGGTAATGAGGAACTTCATGTTTTTGTATTCAATCTCGGCGGGCGCCGGTCTTATATCCTTGACCCTCATGTTGCTCATTTCCTTTCTACGCTTCCCTTCGATACGCTCGATACGCCGATCTTTTTTTTTCTCACCGTTCGATTCGCCTTTCCTAACGAACGATCTTTGCCTTCTTTCTCTTTATGCCAATTTAGTCCATAGAGATATCAGTCTTTTTCCTTCTCGTCGTTACCGTCCGCGCTGACCGTCTATCTCTCTCTTTCTCTCTCTCTCTCTCTCTCTCTCGTACGAAGGAGGACTACGACACGATCAATTGGCATATAGAACTCGACGATGCGCCGGCAGTTGTCGCTTACATCGAACGATGTTGATATCCGTTCCGATTCATCGACTATTTGGAAGATAATCTGCTGCGATACGTTTTTCGAATTAATTATTATTTTTCATCGTTTTTGATATACACGGAGAGAAGAATCCATTAGAAATTACTATATCTGGTAAAAATTCGATGGTGGCGCCACCTGTGACGAAAAAACTCGATATTTCGAGGATTTTTACCACATTTTTGAGGATTTTTACGGTATTTTTTGGTAAAAATTCGCATAGTTCTCGTAATTTTCAACAGGTGGCGCCATTGGTTCCGCACTATCTGCCGCATCTAGTAAAATTCGACGGTGGCGCCACCAATGACGAAAAAACTCGATATTTCGAGGATTTTTACCACATTTAGGGGAATTTCACGATATTTTATGGTAAAAATTCTCATAGTTCTCGTAATTTTCAACAGGTGGCGCCATTGGTTCCGCACTATCTGCCGCATCTGGTAAAATTCGACGGTGGCGCCACCAATGACGAAAAAACTCGATATGAGAATTTTTACCAAATTTATAGCGATTTTTACGATATTTTATAGTAAAAATTCTCATAGTTCTCGTAATTTTCAACAGGTGGCGTCATTGGTTCCGAATTATCAGAAATTTGCGATTTTTTTTATTTTTCCGCGTTATATAGTAAATTTTATCAGATCCTTTTCTCCGTCTAATATTCGAATGAATTGAAATATTGTTGCAAACCTATGAGGGACGGCGAGTTGTTGTTGCGCTCGATAATTACGCCAGCGTACGATAACGGTAAAGGTAAGGGTGGGGGTAAGGGTAATGTAAGGGTTAAGGTAACGGTAAGGGTAAATAAAAAATTGTCTAATAAATTCGTCTACGTCTCTCGCGTGTGACGACTGACTAGTTGATTATTCGTCGATCCGTTGTCGGAGTCGCTCGCTCGTTGGCCTTCGAGGTCGCAGCAGCATTAAAGTACTCGATATTGGGATACTCTCGATATTGGGATTTTTACGCCTCTCTATTTGTGTTGAGCCTGGCAGTACTCCGCGCTGTCCAGCTGAAACTCCATGTATGTGAGGATGCACTCACCAGGAAACTGTAACCGACAAAATAACGATCGATGTCGATTTCGCGAGAAGCGAATTTTTTTACGATTTTTTTTTAAACGAATTTACACAGTTCGCGATTATCGATTATCGATTATCGGCTATCGGTTATCGGGTATCGGATATTGGCTATCGGCGACCGCGACGAAACGAACGTCGGAACCTCGAGGACATACTAAAATGCGCAACGAACGATAGTATCGTATATACATACGAGAGACATTTCCGGCGAGACACGCGTCGTCTCGCTTACTCGCGATCTAATAATCTTGTATTTTCGTCGATCCTTCGAAAGATACGTAAGTATGTATATATCGCGGAGTACAAAGCAACAGCGAGATAAATTGCGTCGTATCTCGTTTCACCGGTGCCAAATTCCACGGTAGCAGCATCGCGACGGCGACGAGAAACGCGGGGGGCGCGGAGAGGGGGGAAAAATGGCGGTCGCGGTCGCCAGTTTCACGGTTAGCGCTCGACGGTGATGCGACGCCGGAAACACTTGTTGCAAACATTCGGAATGCATAATCGACGAAAAGACGAACGGTGAACGTAAGCGTAGAGGGCAAATTAATCGTTGGTGCGGCGACCGCACGCGCCGATCATCGTTGGCAGCTGTCGCTCATTACGAAAAAAAAAAAAAAAAAAAACAAAGTCGCGGCGAACGACGAGGCGAGCGCGCGATACCAACTTCCATACCGCGCGACTCTTCTCGGTACGCAAAACTATTTCTCTCGCGTCTCGTCGTCTCCCACGCGCCCCCCGACGCCACAGTTATTCCTCTCCTCGCGATTATCACGACACGCGGACGCGGATTACAATTGGCACACCGACCACACCGCACTCGTCGGATCGGAACGAAAGACGCAACATCGAAACATCGCGGAGACCCGTACGGTCGCTTTCTCGCGCTGTCAACGCGACAAAGGCTTCTCCGCTTCAAATATAATTATTATTAAAACGTCCCGATGAGTTCGATAATCGTCGTTTCTCGTGTTTCTTCCGTCGACCGTACTATTTACAAACGTTTTTCTCTCTCTCTTTCCCAATCGGAAATGTACTCGGAACGTTCGAAGCGTACGTTATCTACAATCGATCGCCCGTACGATCCCGCGATGTCGAGAAAAATATTAAAAAGTTGGACACGCGCTTCGCGCCTCCCGTCGCGTCTCTCTCGACGAGATATTTATAGAAAAACGTGAAATCCGTTGCCAACCCGGTCCTCCGAGTTTCTCTTTGCTTCGAGTAAAATGCACATTCGCGGGGCTAATAGTACGCGCGACGCGGTGACGGGTTGATAAAAAAAAACATTTCGACAAAAACAACGTCGCGACGGTAATAAAAATTCACGAAAATTTATTTCCGGGTTTTTTGTCGAAAAAATAATGCGTTTCGTCTTAAAAAAAAAAAAAAAAAAAAAAAAAAAAAAAAAAGTTTCGTTCGCGAGACGAATTCTCGTCGGTCGGTCGTGGAGCCGATTATCGTCGCTCGATAGCGGCCAACTGTCGTATAGGTTACGCGTTCCGCGTTATCTACGAGACAATCAAACGCATTGGTATTCGATATTATAAATAATACACGGCAGGTAGTTAGATTACCGAAGGGGACACGGAGAGTGTCCGCGAAGAAGAATAGTACGAGAAAATTAGAGAGTCGCATCGTACTACGGAAGAAGATTCCACGGATACCGAGCGTCGCGCGTGTTTTCGCGGTTCGTTAGCGACGCGAGCATCGAAAAATCTCCGATAATCGTTCGACTCGCCGTCAGATAAACGCGAGAAAAGCCGATGAATCGGATCGAAAGATATCACAAACGATACTCGCGGATCGACGCTCGGTACGAAACTGGGGCAGCGCGGTACGCGCGACGTTGAAAATAGCGCGGCGGCCGGTCGCTCGCTCTCGCGCGCCTCTTGCGTCGTCTCGTTGAGAACCGTCGCGCGCTTCCGACCGCGCCGACTACGAACGACCGTTCGAGTATTTTTTTTTTTTTTTTTTTTTTTTTTTCTCGTACTACCGCTTTCGTTTGTCGCTGCCGTTGGTCAATCGGAACGACGGCGTCGAGTCGGATCGACGCGAGCAAAGTTCAACGAGACGACAATTGCGCGCGTATTTAATCTCAACGATTGAAGCCAATCGTGAAATAGCGCCGAAAGTAACATTTCTCAAGATCGCGCAACGTTTCTTCGACCTTTCGAGTGACTAATATATATAAGTCGACAAAAACCCGTTCGGTTTGTCACAAATACGAGGCGCGTAAAAATAAAGCCGAGCAGCGCCGAGGTCAGGGTCTCGCGAGATATCGCGAGGCGATCGATTCGGTTACAATGTGAACTACACGCGGAAAAAAAAAGAGTTATCGTTCCCTCTCGCGTTTCGGTCGGTCTATAAAATTTCGCATTGCATCCGCAAATTTAATCGACGAAATTAACGGTTTTGACAAACGGATACGAGGAACGCAACGGCACCGATGTCTCCGCGAACGATTTAAGCGCATCGATAAAACATACCGTTCGTCGACGACGAATTCGAATATCTATGCGAATTTCATAAATTTTTTTTACATTTTTCGTAATTTCGCATCTTTCGTCAAAATTTCGACGAGTTTTTTTTTTCTCGAAGCGATATTTTTACTTCCGCTCGTCGAAGTTAGGCGTTCACTCCGGAAAATCGATATGACATCCGGGTCAGTAGGTTATAACGCGGGTTCTTCGATGTACGCGGTAAAGGCGGATATACATATCCGTACGGAGACGAGACGAGACGAGACGAAAAAAAAAAAAAAAAAAAAAAACGGCGCGGTAATTATGTATTCGGAGAAGAAAAGCATCGACGAGGCGCAACGATACTGTATCGTCGAGTTCTCGAGATTTGAGACGAACGTTGTTGCGATGCCTTTTCGGACACCGGCGATCGTTATGCAAGGTCAGTGGCATCGGCCGTCGACCCCTCGTCCGGATTCTACCGAATAAGTATATACGCGCGTCTCTCTCGCGGATATCGCGTACCTTGAAAATTTTTTTTACGTCTTCCGCGTGATAAATTCTATTTCGTCAAAATCGATCGAAAACGGTACATACGCGCGAGGATCGTCGAGCAACAAGTGTGGCTTCGGAAAGGGAAAAGCAGTAAGTAACGATCGGTTTTCGAGCGAACGGCTGAAAAGCGCGAAGGAATTCAATCGAAAGAAGAACGTCACGTCGGGCGGCGACTAGCCACCAGTTTTGTTGCCGTCGACGACGCCGCCGCGCCTAACTCGGTACCGCCCCGTTTTTACGTATTCTTCCTATGCATCACGCGCGCGTTTACCATTCGTTACATAATCTAATGCAATATATGTAACGACAATTTTTTACCGCGTATATTGTCGCTTTAGCCAAAAAAAAAAAAAATTCGTTTACCGAAGAATCTCGTTTACGCGATCGATCGAATCTTTTGTTCGTCGAACTGCATGCAGAACCGGAGAGTCCGTTTGCACGCACGCAATTTCGTACGATATTCATGTTCCGTATCCGATACGGGGATTAATAAACGGGGAGCGCTCGGCGAAACGTCATGACGCGAGCAACAAATACGGGACCGGAACTCGGTGAGCGCGTGTCGTATGCGCCGAGTAACGTCTCGTCGGGTTTTTGTTTTTATTTTTTTTCGAATCGATCGACAAACGTCGGAGAGTACGGACTCGACGAGTCGAGGAGAGGTTTTTACTCCGAAAGGGTCCTTCGTGCCTCTTTCTCTCTCGTACTCTCGGTGTCTCGTTCTCTCCGGCGCGTTGTCGTCATCCCTCGCAGGGTCGTCGTCCGCCCAACCTCGCAGGGACGGCACCACCATACGTAAAGCGGAAAGTTTGCGTACTCGCCGCTGTCTATCGCTCGCGCACCGCGCGCGGCCATAGAGCCTCTTTCTCTCTCCCCCTACCCTCGACGCTCTCTGTATCGCACGTACGTACGTACGTACGTACGAAGACCATTGCGCCCCGTGAACAGAGCCGATTCTCAAAAAGTCCCGAGAGGAAGGTGAGCTTTCGCTCGAAATATCGTAATAACGGAAAAACTAAACGCGGCGCAGGGAGCGCGGATACGTGCACGAGACTCACCCGAATCGCCATACACATTGAATACGGCAGGTACGTTTGGGCGTTCGTCGTTAAAAAACGAGATACTCCGATCGTCGCGGGGTGATTACGGCTGTGCGCCACTGCTCGCCTTTCACGACACTCGCGAGACTATGCACTCGTCGCGCGCTGTTCGTGTGTGCGTCTGTTTTACGCGCGTATGTACGTGTATGCGCGCGCGTGCGTTGTGCGTGACCTCGAACTCGCGATAATTCAACACGTCCGTACGCCAGAAGAGCCCGTCGACGACTGTGGACAATTGAGGAAAATGGCCGATGCTTTTCGCGTTTCTCCTCTCTCCCGTCGTTGTCAGCGAGCGCCAAAAGTCCGCTCCTCATTGGTTACTCTATTTCGAAGCGCGAAAATTCAATAAAATCAAATTCGCTTTAATTTGTGCCTTGGCGTCTTTTATTTCAATATAATATTACATCTGTGAAGAACATTTTTCTCTCCTTCGATTCGTTGATTCCGCATAATCGAAAGATTTGTTATTTTTTTATATTTTTTTATTTCTTACGGCTCGTTGAAAAATGATGATAAAAAAAAGAGCATTTTGCGTGCGTAATTTCGGTGGCTAGCGTTCGAAAAATTAAAAAAAAAAAAAACAAACGAGAAGAAAAAAAACTCGAAAGAAGCGGATTTTTTCCGTCTTAATATTTTTTTTTTCCGTTGACAAGGCATCTTTCAAATTTTATCACACGTACGTACAACCAATATGTACGAATAGAAGGAATAATTCCGTTTCTCGTTTTTAGCGACAATAGAGTCGCGTATCGTCGGCTAATCGCCCGTTTACCATCTTCAACGGCGAAGAGTCTCCGGAATTTGTAATAACGACGAAATCGTCCATTTTTTTTTTTTTTTTTTTTTTTTGAGTAATTAGGCCGTTCGACCGAACGGTCCGCGAGGGGGCGATTCCTCTGCTCCGCGCGAAATTTTCTCGACAAATTCCAAAAACTTTTCGTAATTTTAACGATAGTCGACGACAAGGAACACCGTTCGTTCGTTCGAAATATCGACGGATAAGCAAATATCGAAATAGTAATATCCATTGTGTGTATATTGGTTGCAGCATATTTCTTATGGTCCCTAAAAAAAATACATTACATCTATAAGCAGTTTACGTTGTCAATTATAATCATATGTATTTACATAACATTTTTCATTCGATAAAATTTCTCCTCGTTACAATCGTTCTTATCTAATACTTGTGTCCGTCGCGTTTAACGAAATCCTCGAATATCCTCTCCCGAGCGATTATCGCCGCGGAGAGTAAAAACGATCGAACGAACGAAAGTCGATCGTCATTCGAATACACAATGATTATGTACCGTGAATAATTATCAGCGTAACGATTGAGCAGAATAATCGGTATCGTACCGACTGAGACGCCAAACACGACGAATAAAAATTTGATACGCGAGTATTTAAGTAACTTATCAATAGAAAAAACGCGACGCGGTGAAAAATACCGGAGATTCAATGAAATGCTTTTAATAATACGCCGTCGATACTGAAAAAAAAATATGCATCGAAAAATTTATTCGTCGCGTTTGCCGATTTTTTTTTCTCAATTTCACAGCACTTTTTTTTTTTTTTTTTTTTTTTTTTTTTTATACATAGAGAAACGAAGAGCGAAATAATATGGTATCCGTATGAGAACTAAGTACGCTATCGCCTCAAATTCAATATACGTATATATATATTAAATAAAAAAAAAATAAAAAAAAAAAATATTATATTGTTAATTAATAATCGAATTTCCCGAGAGAGGATAATCCGAGGAAAGATCGAAGTCAACGAGTCGAAAAGCGTTTTTTCGTTCTCGCGATTCGATCGTTTTATACAATCGTTTCTAATGATCCCTCGTATTCCGGTCGCTCGACCCCCCCGTCAGTGACAAACATATTTCAACGACAAAAGGTCCGATACACCGCGAAAAAAAAAAATATAAATGTTAAAAGCTTTCGTCTCATCTTTGCGTCAAGTTAAAAGTGTCCTTATAGAATTTCTTTTCCTGAGTTTAATATAATTTATTTACTTTTTTTTCTTTTTTTTTTTTTTTTTCTTCGCATTCTCTTCTCGTTTATCGTTTATTTTTCCATAGAAATTGCATCGAGAGGCTTTCAGGTACACTATCGATTAACTTGATTTCGATATAATGTCTGCGAGTAAATCGGGTTGAACATCGCGGCTCCCAGCCGAGTGTCCCGATCGAGTATCGTTATCGAGGCACTCGTTTATTATTGACTTTTACACGAATCAATCACTTTTATCGAACGAAAATGCACTCATTTTTCCTCTGGAAGAGTCATCCGAATCCGAATATATATATATATATATATATATATGTAAATATACATATATATTTATAGTATCTATACAATTGCGCCAACGGCGACAGTCGTACCGATACGACTATTCGAATATTAAGATATCGTATCGATCGGTTACTCGCAAAAAAAATTTAAGTTTTAAAAACAAAAGAAGATAATAATTAATGTACCGAATAAGTTTGTTCGTTCGATTAATCGAACGCCGACGCGTCCTTATTGACTGTAAATCGATATGACGAGATACGCTTGCGGAAAAGCCGATATTCTCGATCTTTAGCTTCGTTCTCATTTTTTTTTTTTTTTTTTTTTATTTATTATTATTAGTATATTATTATCTTTACTCGTTTTTTACGTCTCTAGTCTTATGTTTCTTAAGGCAGGAATTTTTTTAATGTATTTACAATTTCAACCTTACGATTCGCTATCGTGTACTTTCGCACATCTCCGCGATGCAAAGATCGAATTTCGGACGCGAAGCTAAAATCGGACGGTGAAAGATTCTCCGTTCTCCGTGTTTCGCGTAATCGGCATTAGTAAAAAAAAAAAAAAAAAAAAAAAAAAAAAAAAATTGAAAAAAAAAAAAAAAACAACGTATTTCCTAATGATATTGAGTTATTACCGTACGGTTCGTTGAAAATCGCGATAATTCATGATAACCGTTTCTGATATATTTACTTTAGTCGATCTATCGCGAGGCGATCGTTAAACGACTCTATCGCGTTTTTCAGATTTTTCAAAATCGGCAATTTTCACGTCGACACCTCGAGATTCCTCGTTGGAAATATTTCTTTGCCTCGTATCCGATATCTCGGGCGTCGATTTCGATTCGATAGTCGACGAGTCTTGAGTTCGATGGGGAGACTCGCTGTCCCCGAGAATCGTAGATTTCGTCGGCTCCGTCGGGGAAGAGATCGACGATGGAGTCTGAAGCGCCGAACTCGGTAGAGTCGCATCGTCGTCGACGGCGGCCGCGTGGGGTCTTTCTTCGAATACTGAAAGTGACGATTGTCGGATCGATTATTTACCATTAAAAAAAAAAAAAAAAAAAAAAAAAAAAAAAATCTAAACGCCGCGCGCGCCGCAAACTCACGTTTGTCGAGACTTATTATCGATCCGACGACTTCGTTTACCGTAAGCGGCGCTGGCATATCGTCCATCTGCTTCCTCCTTCTGACAAGCCACCAATCAACGAGAAACAATGCAAGCGCCAGAATTTTAATTCCCGCGCAGAGGCCGACGTATCTGAAAAATGGCAAAAATGGCAAAAAAAAAAAAAAAAAAAATCGATAAATTCGCGAAATATGGCGAAAGCAAAGGAAATTATGAATTCCGCAAGACGCGTTACCTGTATCTGAATTGTTCGATGTCGTACAGCAAACAGCGTCCACCTTTCTCGCCGCAAGTGCTTTTCCACAGTAAACACGTCGAATCAATGAGATTTCCAAAGAGAATCGGCGCGGGAATGTAACCGAACAATCTGAAGATAACGAACTGCATTCCGAGAGCGAAAGATCTTTCCTCTTCGGAAACGGATCTGTAGAAAAACGTTTTCGTGTCTCAAATGGTAATATTGCGTTCAATCGATCGATTAATACGATACAAACCTCAAGACTATCATAAGCAAAGGCATTTGCGTAACGGCGACGATAAATGTCATGAAAAATAAAAGTATAAGAAAAGGAAATATCGTTCGACACGGAGAGATACACGGACCCGCGGTAGCGACGGGAACGACGGTAACTTCGGCGAATTCCGGTGTAGCCGCTGGTAAAATGCTGAGATTTCCATGAATACCTGAAATATTGTGAAAAAAATCGAAATAAGTGAGTTATTCGGAGAAATGGGGGATTGCGAGAGCGGAATTCGTAAATTACTCACAAGCGCAATTGGTAAAATTTGATTTTGAACTGAAGGCCGTACAGCCGGCGTGACACGGACTGAAATACGTGAGGCCATTGTTACCGCAAACCGGTTCCACGTCGGTCATCCGACATTCGCATCCAAAATTGCAAGCGGCAGTGAGATTAACCTGAAAGGGTTCCGGTCCTTTCGTCGTGCTATTGAAATAAGGAATCGTAGTTCCGGCCATTTTTACGTTGTCGCATCCGAGGAAAAACAAGAGACCGTAGCAGGTGAGGCATATGATGTTCGATACGAGAACAAACTGTACGGCGCCTTTTGGCCGCAACTCGAGACGCTTCAGCAAACAACCGCCGAAGAATATACCGATACAAGCACCCGGTATCGCTATCGAACCCGTGAATATACTCGCTTGACTCTTTCCCAAGCTGAACTGAGTCTCCAAATATTTTGGCAGAAAAACTACGAATCCGGAAACTATGACGAGCTCCATACACGCCCCTAAGCAAGTTACGACGTAAACTGGATTGCAAACCAGTCGCCACATGCTTCGCGGGATATCTGAAAAAAAAAAAAAAAAAAAAAAAAAAAAAAAAAAAAAATGATTGTTACTCATTGGGATTTGTTGCTATTCGAAATTAAGGATCGATTCTTAAAAAAATAAAAAAAGATCGATTCTTAAAAAAAATAAAAAAAGATCGATTCTTAAAAAAAATAAAAAAAGATCGATTCTTAAAAAAAATAAAAAAAGATTGATTCTTAAAAAAAATAAAAAAAGATTGATTCTTAAAAAAAATAAAAAAAGATCGATTCTTAAAAAAAATAATAAACGATCGATTCTTAAAAAAAATAAAAAAGATCGATTCTTGAAAAAAAAAAAAAAGATCGATACTAAAAAAAAAAGATCATTTCTAAAAAAAAAAAAATCGATTCTTACCCTTAACGTCCTTTCCGTAACCGCTGTCGTTCTTAGCCGGTTCTTGCTTTTTCGTTTCTTTGCTCGTATCCTTTTCCGTTTTCGTTATCGTCGCTGGTTTACTCTTTTCGATAATCTTAATTTTTTCTTTCTCACGCTGTAACGTCTTTGGAAAACTGAAGAACGGTATTGCGACTAGAATGAGAAGGAGACCGCACAGCAGAAAGCCGCCCCACCACATACCTACCCATCGATGATCGCCGGGATCTGAAGAGAAGAGAAGAGAAGAGAAGAGAAGATAAATCCAAACATTCCTTTCGCTTCCTTTCATTTCGTTTCGTTTCTTTTCTTTCAAACTCACCGATACTTATGATAGTCGCGGTAAAGGAATCCATGTGAAATGAGAGAAGATAAGCGCCAAGAAGAAAGCCGAGAACGGGTCCAAAGGCAGCCATGCTGTACATACACCCTGAAGAACAAGAAAAAAGTACAAAAAAAGCTCTTGATGACGATTATCGAGAATTAAAGGAAAAAAAAAAAAAAAAAAATTATACAAGACAATTACCGATGTACAACGAAGCGCTCTCGGGTCTGACGTGATCGTCAATGTACGTAGTGCCGAGAGTAAAGAGTGGAGAACCACCGCAACCGAGTAAAAGCTGCGCGACGACGAAAAGCATTACCGGTCCGGCGGTCGACGGAGATCCTTGAATACAGTTATCGCCGCGTAGATTATTATGCGGCGCGAGAGGAGGCGACGACAATCCCGAGGATAGACGACCTGCCGAAGAGGCAACAAATGCGTAAATACAGCATTACAACGATAATTCGTCAGAATTAACTTACCGAGACCCATATCTTGTTCTCGAAGCGAAACTCCTCGGCATATATTATCCGAACTCGAGTTGTTCGATGCCGTCGTGAGATTCGCTTCGGCTGTGAAATGCGGCACCATGAAGATCATCGATCCGAGTCCCATTATCACGGCACCTGTGACGATAAATTTTTTTTTTTTTTTTTTTTTTTTTATCTCTCTTTCGATAAGACGCGCATTGGCGGTGAAAAAGTCTGCGAGTGATATACCGACCGATGGCTATCCAAACGGGAATGTGCCTTCGACTACCGAGGTAACTGACGAATATAACGGTAATGACATTGCCAATTTCGTAAGAACTCGCAATCAAACCCGAGAGACTCGACGGTATCTCGAACCTCTTCTCGATGGTCGTTATGACGGAATTAATGTAACCGGAACTGAGCGCTTGCTGTACGGTAACTAAGAACGATAGAAGAAAGACGAAGACCTGCAACATATTATCGAAATAATAGATAGGGAAACGGAGACGGAAATGACGAGGTGGATAATCGAAAGCGATACCTTAATTCCGGCGAATTTCTGTACGAATGCCGGCCTGCAGCTCAATATACCGCAGTCCTTGGAGTCCGGATTAAGCGGTGGCGTCTGACCTCTTTCCTTCTCCGTCCTGTTTTATATATCATTTATTTATCTCATTTCTATTCGATTACATACACGGAGAGAAAAATTTACTAGAAATTACTATGTAATCTGGTAAAATTCAACGGTGGCGCCACCTATGACGAAAATTCTCTGTATTACGAGAATTTTTACCACATTTATGGGGATTTTTACCATATTTTATGGTAAAAATTCGCATAGTTCTCGTAATTTTCAACAGGTGGCGCCACTGATGCCGCACTACTAGAAATTTACGAGATTTTTCTACTAGAATTATGGGGATTTTTATCATATTTTATGGTAAAAATTCGCAGAGTTCTCGTAATTTTCAACAGGTGGCGCCACTGATGTCGCACTACTAGACATTTACGAGATTTTTTTACTAGAATTATGGAGATTTTTACCGTATTTTATGGTAAAAATTCGCATAGTTCTCGTAATTTTCAACAGGTGGCGCCACTGATATCGCACTACTAGACATTTACGAGATTTTTTACTAGAGTTATGGGGATTTTTATCGTATTTTATGGCAAAAATTCGCATAGTTCTCGTAATTTTCAACAGGTGGCGCCACTGATGCCGTATTACTAGAAATTTACGAGATTTTTTACTAGATATATGGTAAATTGTACCAAATCTTTCTCTCCGTGTATTTCACACTTTACCTGTCCACCATGGAAGCGCTGGGGTTCCTGCTGTGACATTTCACGATGAAATCTCTGTAAAAATCGATCGAATATTTAAAAATTTTTTTTTTTTTTTTTTTTTTTTTTTTTTCAAGAACAACGATAAGTACGAAACAAACCTATGATCGACGAGACCGGAACTCGGATTTCTGCTGTGACACCTTATGACCGCGTCGTGAGTCAGCCGACCGTCACTCGATTGCGAAGGATCCGCCTTCTCCCCGGTATCGGTGCTCTCGGCGTACAGTCCCGTCATCGCGTACATACTTTCGTTCCTTCTGTGTCCCGTATGATAATTACTCCCCGATTCCGATCTGTAATACGATTTTTCTCTGATTCTCTCCGTCATTTTAATCGAAAGTCTTCATCGACGTATCGAGCGGAGAGACGAACCTTTTGTGAGTCAATCCACCGCCGCTTTCGTTTCTTTTGTGACCAAAACCGCTTGATATACTTTCGGTTCTCTTGTGGGCGCTTTCCGATCTTTTGTGACCGATAACCGCCGATCCGACACCTCCGCCGCCGGACTCTGTACGCTTGTGAGCGAACATACTGGAGCTGCTGCCCGTTCTCTTGTGACCGCTCGTCGAGGCCATAAGTTCGGCTTCCGGTTTCCGCTCTTCCGTTCCGAGATTTTTACTCCACACCCCCTCAACCCCCACCCCCCCTCACCCCACCCCCCTCGACTATTATCCCGAAGCTTACGCTTCTTTTTCACTCGATCGCCAAAGAGTATTACGATTTTCGAAAGCACCGCATCGTCATCGTCGTTTTTCAACGAATCCTGAAATAGTCGACAAGTTAAACACTTTTTTTTTTCTTCTTTTTCTTCTTCTTTCGTCGTTTTTTCAACATCGATCGATCGCTCCCGACCTTCATTTTGCCGCGTGAAAAATTAACTATCCCGCGATGCGGGAGACTATAGTTCGCGAATCTTACGCGCACACGGATCCGGCTGTGTGTAAGATAATGTGTAACGTGTCGTTAGTTACAACTTACAACTCGAATACATCGAAAAAAAAAAAAACACGAAAAAGTTAATCGGAGTCGTTGTTCGAGTCCAACGGACGCCGCTCTCCCCGCAGCGCCATTGACTCGATCGGTAATTTCTTTTTTTTTTTTTTTTAGTTTAATTCGTCATTATCGTCGACAAGAGCAAACGTACCGTGAGAAAATTCATCCAATTTTCAAAATTACGACATGTCGAAGCTTTTTTTTATCAGCCATTACATTACGCGACGGGGAAAAGTCATTTTTTACTCGTGTTTCCGCGGCAGCGGAGCACCGCGGTAATTTCACAAATGACTGCGGAGGGATACGATTTATCGAAGACATATGTTTTTCCCGTAGTTACGTATAGACTTTGGTGGATAAATATGTTCTATATGCACGACCTATAAAGCTTTTCGCTGCGACCGCACTGCGGGTCGTGAAAGTTTAAACGGAGGGTACGTCGTAGCGGAGCGTCGAGCAAACGCGACTCGATCGTGCGTCGCGATTGATTAAAAAAAAAAAAAAAAAAAAAAAAAAACAAAACATAATAAGATTCACCGAAATAGCGAGTGTCGGTGACAAAAATGACGAAAAACGAATATCGATCGATGTAATCGTGAATTTTCGGTGGAAACGGTGAAAGAACGCGCGTTGCCCCTACGATATCGACTCGTTTCGATGAATGGCGTAAAATAAGATTGGTCAATGCAGAGACGACGAGGAAACGTGTACCGCGAGTAAAGGGGCAGTCGCGCGCGATATACATATACGTCTCTCGTCGTTTGGCACATTTCACCGCTACACACATATACCGTATCGCGCATCGCGCCGTCCGTACGCGCGAATGCGCGAAATTCATTCGACGGCCGACGGAGTAAGTTATACTAACATTCGGAATTTCAAGGTCGCGACCGTATCGACTTTACGCGTTCCCGATTTATATCGCGTAAACAGCCAAAAGAGATCGAAAAAAATATCGAATATTTTTATAGCCATTATTTTTTTTTCATGCGCGCTGCAATGCTGCGCGTACGACGGGACGAAGTATATATACGTAAAAATGGCGATTAGCCCCGCGACAGATCGAAACTCGAATCGAAGGATTCGATATATAACGAGATCAGCGATCGAAACATACGAGTCTAGCGAAGGAATCGCGCGGCAATGATGTTATGCGCGAAAGGAACACAACGGGGGGAAAAGGAATTTCGTCGATGGTTGAGTCACGTAGCGTGTCCCGGGGCGATGTTAAAAATTTAAGCGAATACACTCGCGGAGACGAAACAAATGAAATTCACCGCCGAGAGAGTCCAAAGCTACTGCGGAGCTATCGTCTTTTCTCCAATTTCAGACCTTCGAGACAAAGATATCGTACTCTTGACACTCGAATTACGACTTTCTCCATTCGTCTTCTCGATATATATATATATAGACGTAATACGCTTCAACATCGTTCGAAACTCGACAACAAAAAAAAAATAGTTTCGCAATGACTTCGTCTTTACTTTCCATCGGAAGGCGAGTATTCGATTCGACTATCGAGAATGTTAACATTCGCACGGATCGCCGTTATTTTTTCCGAATATCCAAGGTCGGCGTGCGATACATATACGCGTTTATTCGCACGCGCGTCGTTCGAGGGACACGACGGATCGAGAAAACGCCACAAATGGTCTTCGTAGTTTTTTTTTTTCTCGAGGTCGATAGTAACATTGTCGGGAAACTACTCATAGTCGCGACACAATCGAGAATCGCAAGGTTATACCGGAAAAGACGACGAAACCTCGACTTTTTGTTATTAAAACGGAAATAATTGAAAATTACCGACGGAGGGATATAATTATGTTGCCGATAACTCGACGAAACGATATTGTACAGCGTTGTCGAATGTAGTAACAACGCGTCGTCTATGCGGCAATATAGACCACCGAGAAAAACGAAAGGCGCGCAACTCCGCGCGCTATCCAGCTATCCTACGGACTACGAATACACGAACCTCCGCTGAGAAGTAACGAAAGCCATGTGCGTTATGCAATTTCGACTACGAGAGACATGTATCCTCGGCGCGTGTCTCACTCCCGCCGTATTGCCGCTTTTTCTCTTTTTTTTTTTTTTTTTCACTCGCGCGATATTTTGTCATCTATAATAGTTATTTTTTATTCGTTTGACCGTTTGTCGCGTAAGTATAAGATGCGACAAGGAACGAAGCGAAGAAGCGCTCGTTCCCGGGTAGACGCGAAACAGATGGGAGCCGCAGTTGCGGAGGTTGGCGCACCGACAGCCGAGACGTCAGCGGTACGTTCCACGGTGTACACAGATCGATAGGAAGGAAAAAAAATAGTTACTCTCTCTCGCCCGGTGAATTTGGTTCGATTACGAACGGAGAGGGGCCCCGATGCGAGCGACAATCGCAAATATATTGAAAGAGAAAAAAAAAAAAAACGGAATGTCGAAATTAAGACGGAGCGGTCCACGAAGTACGACCGAAAGTTGAACTCCGCTCTCGGGGAAGGAGACATCGCGGGAGCCGCTCGAGCTGATTACTTATGCCGAAATTCTTCGATAACCGAACGCGCCTTGGTATATACCACGTGACACGATGACACAGTACGAGTCGATGACTCGATGAGGGAATCACTTTCGTTATGGACAATGAAAGCGTTATTCGTTGGTTTATCGTGTCCGAGGGAGCAAGGGAGAGAAAACGAGACGCCCAAAGTTTTTAGGCTTCGAGAGGCCAACGCGCATAGACCGAGTCGAGTAATCTTTCGAGTAGAAGCAATTTTTTTTTCTTTTTTCGCTTCGGAGAAGGTTAAACGGCGAGACCTCGACGAGAGGCCGAAGAATCGACGACAAAATAATACTGCGCAAGAGTCCGCAAAGACGAGGAATCAAGGGATATCAAGAAAAAAAACTAATTTTACTCGAATATCATTATAGTATATTTTCGATCGAATCGTCAGTGTCGCGAGAGTAACTGTCCTATCGTTGGGTATACGCGGCAATCCGCCGCGTTGCGGAACAAATATACTTGGAAATTTCCCGACGTAGGTTATCGGAGAGTGAATTATAGTTCGTTTCGTGATAATACAGAATCGGAATAACGATAGAGAGAGGGGGGGAATAACGGTACTCACGAGGGATGGACGCTCCAAGTTGGTATTCCTTTGTATCCGTGAGTGAAAAAAAATCCTCGTGGTGACACGGTAAGCAGCTCGATCGTAAAGTTGACAAACATTAAGACACGAGAAACCGATGCCACTCGGGGTATTGCACTAAACTCGATAAACCGTATCGCGCACCGTTACTCTCGAATCAAAGACCACCGTCTACCAGGAACGGCTTATTATTGTGAAAATTTCGCGGATATCGCATGGTATAGAGGATCCGACCGTCAGCTCGGATTGGGGCTCGTAGACCAGCTGTGTTTTTGCTCTGCTTCTCCGTGAGTCTAGTTTCGCGCATGCGTTCCTCGTCGGAGCCATTTTGATATTCGAGGACGATGCGCGCAGCGCGGAGAGGGGATACAGTTCGATACGTAGTCGCGGCGGCAAATTCGAACAACCTTGGCGGCGATGAGTCGCCGCCGCTAATACGGTAGTTGCGCAAACATTAATCGATAGAAAAAAACAAAGAAAATCATCTTTCGCCAAATTCTTTTTATTGATCGCGTGAAAAAATAAAGTGCTCTTCTGGACAAATGAATATAAAAGAAAAAAAAAAAAAAAAAAAAATTGGGCCCCTCCGGGATTTGAACCCGGGACCTCTTGCACCCAAAGCAAGAATCATACCCCTAGACCAAGAGGCCACCTTTTTCCTATTGGTTGACGGTCGACTCTTGTCTTTGCTGCCTCTCGTATCAAATTTACGAAAAAAAAAAAAAAAAATCGAAATCTATCGTCAACATACTTTATTCGGAACACATCTCAACGACAATTATTATCCTTAATTGTTTCCAATAAACGCTTATTATCGTACATTTATCGTAAAAAAATGATCGATAGATCGTATCCCGAGCATAAATATAGTATAAAACACCATCTACGACACGTATAAGAAATATTGTACATACGCGGCCACTGCGGCAGCGGCCGCAACCGAACGATCGAAAATTTCACATTACACCTGTAAAACTTCGAGAATAATCCGATAATCGATCGAAACTCGAAAAAAAAAAAAAAAAAAAAAAAAAAAAAAAATTGAGTTTTTTACGATCGACGAGTATCGTCGCCGATAATTATCCGATCCGACGATTCGCGTCTACGAATTCGGAATGTTCGTATCGGGAAGAAAATGGTTAGCGAGCGTTCCGTCGGAGACGGGAGCGGCATTGTCGGCGATGATTAACGTGGCGATGGGCTCTTGGCGAGTCTCAGGATTGACTCTTCTGCCTCCCGGTGGTACGTAAAACCACCACGCGAGAAAGAAGAATAGAAGGGAAGCTGCTTTGCCGATGAAAGCTAAAGCCAACATATAGCTGAAAAAGTAAATAGCGTTGAGTTCGAGAGACGGAAAGCCGCGTGAGGCTTACGGAGATAAGTTTGATAACCGACCGACTCATGTAATAATTATCGTAGACGAGACAGGCGCCTCTTCCCTCGCAGCTTTCGTGCCAAAGAATGCACGTGTCGTCAATCAAAGCGCCAAAGATCATCGGCGCCGGTATAGTCCCCAATATCCGAACTTTTATCCATTGAATTCCGAGAGCAAAAGATTTCTGATCGTCTCTAACGACCCTCAGCGTTGACGAAAGCGCAGGCATTGTGCATATAAATGTCATCAACATGTTGCAAAATGCGAGAACAACGAAAATCCACAAATGCCCGCAATTACTGGTACAAGTTGTGTTTATCGCATCGTAAGAGACGATTTGGCCGGTCGATGCGCTCGTCGTATTCAGAGGAGACGCGCGAATGCATCTACACTCGGTGTACACCTGCGGATTACGGATTTCATAAGATAAGAATTAAAAATGACGCGTTTCTCGCGTATACTGCGCGATATACTTACTTTTACATGATTTATCGATATTTCCCGGTAGCATCCCGCGTGACAAGGCGAGTAATACGTCACACCGTCGGCTCCGCAAATCGGATTGAACTCCGATCGCGAACAGCCGCAGCCGTTGTTGCAAGTGCTCTCGAGAGACGGACTTTTCCTAAAAAAAAAAAAAAAAAAAAAAAAAAAAAAAAAAAACAATCGGAAAATCGAAGAAATCGAATTGCTAGGCGCGATATTCTCGCAAAAATTTCATTTAATCGGTAACTTACCTCTCGAGATCGTCATACGGTACCGTAAGACCAGCGAAATCCAAATTCGGACAACTCAACGCGAAGCACATAGCAAATACGATACAAATCGCCGTCGCGACGAGACAAAACTTCAGAATTCCGGAACACGATAAGTTCCAACGTTTGATGAGATAACCGCCGAGAAAAGTGCCGCCGCCACCCGCCGGAACGGTGACTAAACCTACCAAAGGAATAAAAAAAAAAAAAAACAAACATCGCGACGATTAATTAATTGCAAAAGTTAACGAATAAATTTCATGTGTATTTCTCACCCATTAGCAAAGCCGCGGAACTCGCGCTGACGCTGAATTGATTTTCTATTAATTTCGGAAGAAATGCCGCAAATCCAGCGATGAGAAGTCCTTCGCTCGCTCCGGCAAGATTCAGCATAAAAAATGCCGGATTTCTCAACAATTCGGCAAAAGCTCGTGGCATTTCGCGAATTTTCGTAAACGCCTCGCCGCTCGACGCAACAGCGTCGGACGACCGATCCGACGAGCTTTCGTGGGCTTCGGAAATTTTTTCCTTTGCCAATTCCTCGGAGCCTCGAAACCGGAAACAGAAAGATTTACCAAATGAATCGATCGTCTCATTGATTTAATTTAAATATCGTATCGAAAATAATTACCGGGTAACGCTGCGGGAAATGCTAAAAGCGGAAAAGCAATAACGAAACAGGCGACAGCTGCTCCGAGAAATCCTATCCACCAGGCGCCGATCCAAACGTTACTTTCCGGCGTCAAGCCGATTCTGTGTATCAAATTACATTGTGTAAAATCTATAATCGAATTCTACAGTATATCCTGTTAATTCCGTTGTAATTCTCCGTTTCAACGAAAAGTAATCGTTAAACGCGGTGTTATCGATGGATACGTAAAGCTCTCGAAAGAAACGGATAATAGATATAAAGCGGAATCATTAACAACGACGACGACGACGACGACGACGACGGAAACGCAGGTAGATGCGGTATTTCATTCTATTCGCTATCGGCGTCGTCGTAATGTGCGCAAACGCTTGGCGAGTCGTTAGTTGGTGTGAAAATCCTTTCCCTCGGTAGCCGAAGCCCAGCGGTACCTCCTGTATCCCGCTGCTGGCGTACAACCGATAAATCCTCCGTAGAATTTAATAAAGTTTCAGCGAAGCGCGACTGTAAGCCAATAATACCGTGCGGTACACGGTGGCTATAGCGTCGAGAGGGAGAAATATACCGCAGAGAAGCGTCGGATACGTGTATTCGCGTAAAATACCGTACCGCCAACGTTTCCGCGCGTATAACGTATAAATAATAAATTTCGATAAATCTCGAATATCGTATACATAGAGGGGTACAAGTAGAGTAGAAAGTAGAAGATAACGATGGAACTCACGTTTCGGAGTCGATGACGAGAAAATCCGTGTAGAGTTTCAAAAGTTCACCGCCGATTACGTAGCCGAGCGCCGGTCCGATAACCGCCATTGTGTAATAGATACCTATCGGAGATTTTCCCATAATTATCTGTATAAAGCTCTCTCTCTCTCTCTCCCGTTCTCTCTCGCTCTCTCTCTCTCTTTCTCTCCCGTTCTCTCTCGCTCTCTCTCGCTCTCTCTCTCTCCCGCTCTCTCTGGCTCTCTCCCGCTCTCTCTGGCTCTCTTTCGCTCTCTCTCCCGCTCTCTCTCTCTCTCCCGCTCTCTCTCTCTCTCTCTCTCTCCCGCTCTCTCTCTCCCGCTCTCTCTGGCTCTCTTTCGCTCTCTCTCTCTCCCGCTCTCTCTCTCTCTCTGGCTCTCTCTCGCTCTCTCTCTCTCCCGCTCTCTCTCTCTCTCTCTCGCTTTCTCTCCCTCTCTTTCTCCACCAGGAAATAATAAACATTATCAATCAATCAATCAATCAATCAATTTCTCTCTCTCTTTCTCTCTCTCTCTCTTTCCCTCTCTCCCTCTCTCCATCGAGTATATCGACTTTTAACGAACCCAAGTATACGGAAGACATTTTTTTCGACACATTCTCGTCGATATAAGTCACTCCAAGAGTAAAAAATGGCGCGGCCCCCGCACCGTGAAGAAGTTGTGCGACGAGAAATATCGCGAGATAAAGACCGCTGTAGGGCTCGAGTTCCGCATCTCGAACGTTAATGCGACACGACGACTGAAATTAAAAGAAAAAACAACGATCAATCGAGAAAATATATACGAGATTCGCGAGATAAAATAATAATAATAATAATAATAATAATGTTGTTGTTTATATCGATCGATCGATCGATATTTCTCACCGATAAAGAACTCGCGTTGGTCACTCTTTGACAGACATTTTCCGATTGTTCGTCGCCTCTGTAATTTCCGGCGAGATAATGCGGTAATGCGAATAATAAACTACCTACGCCCAGGACGACGACACCAATGCCGATGTACCTGTAGAAAAATCGAAGTTTTTACGGTTGCGAGTCATACGACGATCGACGATCGATCGATTTTTTATTATTTTCGATCGGTGATGAAATTATACCGAAATCCTCGGAAATTGAATTCTTCTACGCAACGAGAGAATACAATCGGAGAAAAATAAAAAAAATAAAAAAAATAAAAAAAATAAAAAACGAAAATTTAATTTCTTTACCACTGACCTCGGCTTCGACGCTTTCGTTCGTCCCCCCAAATAACTCACTGGTACCAGTAGAAGAAAACTTGCTATATCGTAGCCTCCGGCAATGAGTCCCGTCTGCGACGATCTCAGACCGAATCGTCTCTCTATCGTCGTGATGACGACGTTTATGAATCCATTCACGACCATTCCTACAATTGCCGATAAATGTTTTACAACTACCGACGATATTTCAATCTCTAACGCGCGCAATCGCAAAATCATTGTTACAATGACGACGATATATACTTTTATCGAAAAATTCGTAATATTTTCGAAGAAATTTTTTTTTTTTTATAAATATTAACAATCTACTATCGGGATTTGTTTTTAATACGAAAAAAATTCAAAAAAGGGGATTTATCGCGAACGGAAGAACCTCGACGACGTATTGACGAGCGATCGGTTCAATGACGACGATATATATACTTTTATCGAAAAATTCGTAATATTTTCGGCGCAAATATTTATTTCATAAACATTTGCAATCTACTATAGGGATTTTTTTTAAATTCGAAAAAAAAGTAAAAAAAAAAAAAAAAAAAAAAAACGAAATTTATCGCGAACGGAAGAAGCGCGACGACGCATTGACGAGCGATCGAGCGCCATTGTCGAGCAATTGATTCAATTTCGTTTCTAGGGTCTTTCCCTGCCGTCCTCTATCTCGCCCTTTTCATCGTGTGTTCTCAATGACACGAGCAACCAAGAGGCCAAGAGGCGAGTCGACTCGTAGCCATCGTGTCGGTCAATTGTCCATTAATTAATGCGAATACGACGAGCGCACGAGGAGCGGTCCGGAGACATCCGCGGAAAGGGTACGGATATTCACGGCTCTTCCCCGTGCGATAAATTCCATTTCCGTTTATCGTATAGAGGTGAATTTTTTCTTTTGGCATCGTATATCGTATCGTATGTGTGTATATATAGGTATATATAGGTATCGTCGTCGTCGTTGTCATTCGCAGACGGGGCTTTTGAAAGGTTTGAAATTGCGTTTCGACGGGGCCGCCGCTACCAGCACCCCGTCGCGGTGATCGTTTCGGAACTCGAGTGACAGATCGGGGATCGAGGTTCGAGTGTATTTGACGACAAACGCGATCATAGCGCACGAAAAGTCTCTTTTTATTCTTCTATCGATGTTGGTAAATGTAATGGCATATAATTTCCCCCCCCCTCCCCACCTCCTTCCGCGTTCGCGGGCATTTTAACCTCTGATTCATAAGTTTCAAAGTTCGAAAAAAGGAGGAAACCGATACGACGATTAATAACACAATGACGAACGATTTGCCGTTCGTCATCGTCACGCGACGGACAGACGGATTATTAAAAAAAAACGATGGAAAAAAAGCGATACGTGTAAAATACTCGTGTATGAGGCAAAATAGTGATTATTTTTAAAGCGTATATCGAGAAACGTACCTTGCATCGCACCGGCCCAGCAGAGCCAGAAAAGGGCCCATTTTGCGGTTCGAAATCTCTGGAGACACGCGGGCCTCAGCCACAACCATCCGCATCTCGTTCTCTCCGGTTTATCGTCATCGTGTACTCGCGTCGTCGCTTCCGGTTTCCTTGCACCGTCGCCGAAATGCTCCGGAAGATTCGACAATATATCACGCGTATCCCCCATTGTGCACTGGAAAATTTACTTAAAACTCTCCGTTTGTCTTCACGTGTCGGCAAACGCTCGCCGCCGCGTCTATTCGTTCGATTCAATAATCATGTCGATTTGTCGTGTTATCCAGTGAAATCGAGAAAAACTCTTATTCCGAGAAGGTAAACTGTAATCTATTCGTGTATTCGAAGATAAACTCGCGACGAATGAAAAAGTTAAAAATCTTCGATCCCCCAAACGTTCGAGAAACACAGCGGCACCCGTTGATCAACGATACCATCCGCGATATCATCGATCTTCGCATTGTTCATTCCGCGAATTTGATGAAAAAATGTGCTCATCGCGGGCATTGGCTTCGAATCAACGTTAAATCACAAAAACACGTGTCACTTTGCGCATACATATACAACATCATTGGAAAATTAACGGTTTAATGAAATCCGACAAACGAGTGCGCGTCGAGTACGACGATCCGTACATCGACGCGTGCAACACGCGACTGAGAATCGAGAATCCGACTCCGGTGGAGAGAGCGCAGAACTGTCAGCGCACGCCGGTCTCTACATTTCTTTTCTATGTATTTCGTTTTATCTCCCGCTGCTTCTCCGTACACCGTAGGTAGTACCTACGCGAGATTAAATCGTCCTATACTATTCGCGCAACACCGGGGAACTAGCGCCGGTGTCCGCCATATTATATGTATATGTACCTCTCTCTTTCTTTCCGTCCGACATCCCCCCCCCTCCCCCACCTTCTTCGTCGATATAGGTATTCTTTTTAGATACGCGGCAATGGCAGTAGCGACTGTCTCGACTAACCAATATTTTCGAATCGCCCCGAACCATCGGCAAAGTGTGACAATTATTCGCTTCGCGTCTTCTCGGGGGGGAAAAAATAATGAAATGTATTTAGAGTAAATCGGATATGATTGAATGAGCCTCACTCTTTCCGGATTATATTAAACAATTGTATACGATCGTACGTGCCACGCGAGCGACATAGGTTAAATTTCTCGGAATTAATAAAGATCCATAGCTTCCGTTTCGACTCGCATGTGTACGTCACGATGTCTCGCGCGACGAAGTCAAAAGAGGGAGAGAATAATGATGCTGGCAAGTCGAAACGTGGCGCGTGCAGCCCGCAGCTCGCCCTCGCTAGTCCTCGCGGGTGGTCTTCGCGGGGACGGCGCATTTTTACAAAAGTATTTTTTTTTTTCGTTGCGCGCGTTTTCATGAGAAAAGAGGAAGGTGCGAATGCAGTATACCTATATATATATACATTGGTGGTGCACGAACGTGAGAGATCGCAAAGACGCGGGGATAAACGAAACGTGGGGTACATTTACCTCTGCGGGATTTAGCCGGCGAAAAGGAGTCGCGGGGATGAATATATTTTCGGAAGGTACAAGTAAGATATCTTACCGATAAGTCTCGTTGATCGCAACCAAGATTGTCGAGACCGGATGACATTATAATTCTGCAATAAATAAAAATAACGGAAAGAAAATTTGTATCGATGTCGCGTTCGCTATCAATTGAGATAGCGCGGCGGTCGAAGACGCGGCAACTGAAAAATGTCTTCGTGTCCGCGCGTACATGCGCGCCAGTGACAGATAGCGTTGTATTCTTGAACGATAAGACAGTCTGATGGGTACGAATGAGATATAATGGCTGTTGATGACAACAATAGGGTTGTAACACAGCTACCGTACGGAGACCGAGGCGACGGAGGACAGACAGAATGCACGCTGGTATAACAGGATAATAGAGGATCACTCTTGTATATCATAATACGTACGAAAGAGATTGCGTATTCCGCAAGGGCGCGGAGAGTCATCGCGGGAAAATAATCGCGCGCGACAATCGAAAGACCCGTCCGATTAAACGATTAAAATTAATTAATTTACACAATTGCGAAAGCCCGAGATGCGAGATTGTCGAGTTGCAAATGAATTTAGTTCGCGCCGAGCGGTTCGTAGGCAAATATATGCCCGTTCGCGTGGTTTCGCGAGTGCTGAGTTTGACAGAGGACGCATTCACGCGCGTCCCCCCCACCCCTCTGTCCCGTCTCTCGGCTGTCAACGACGGCTAACCCTCCAACCTCCCGCTCACGATTATCTCGCAATTTCAATTAAAACTATATGTATAAGCGTCAACTTGTATAAACTCATTTATTTCCCTGTGTTGTAAATAACGAATATCAAGAGGCGCGTTAAATCTTTTACCATCGATCTAATACTTATCCTTCGATATATATGCCGGACGTAAATCTTGCGTCGATGTTTTTCTGGGCGATTATAAACATCGGGGAACATTTTAAATGACACTTTTATTATATCCTACTTACCTGTGGCTGGTAAAATACTCTTGATGACGAATTTATAGGCCGGTGCGACTCTGTCCGCTGTGTAAACTATCGGGGTACTTCCGCGCGCTCGATATCGATGAAAACCGAAAAAATGTAAACGCGCGCGCGCTATACGCGTGCGATGTCGCCGAACGTTGTGTATATGCATTTGTACGCGACGTCTTTGCGCATTGCCACGGCCAAGAGATCACGAGTTACGATGAGAGAGTGGGGTCACGAATTTCCCATTCGTTCGTGCGGTTAAACGAACTCACTTTCTTTCCGTTATCTCGCTCTCTCTCTCTCGTCCGCGTCGCATCGGATACCATTTCCTCCGTGTATATACAATTCGTAAAAAAAAAAATGGTACTTCAAAAATACTTCGAAAATCTCTTTACAAAAATTATTTTTAAAAATGAATTAAACGATATCGAACAAATGTAATGGAAGAAACATATACTTCTTATGGCAAAAACTATTGTTTTTTTATTACAATAAAAAAATGGCTGTTAAAAGTTGGCGTTCGAGTGTTTGCAAGCATCACGATGAAACGCTAGCAAGGAATCGATGAAACGAATGTGTTGTTACCTTTATCAAAGGAGTTGCGAGAATAAACGGGTTTCGCACGGAAAGTCCTGAACGAAGACGCGAAGCGCGCGGAATAGCCAAGTCATCGCCCCACTCCTTTATTCCGCGATTCGCTCTTAGCCAACGAGAGCTACACCGCGGTTATCCCGTGTTATTATTATGAGAACCTCGAATGTACCAGCGAGCAGTCGTCCCTCGAATCTCGGGTGTCACGGGCATCGGATTTTTCTCGTAGAGTCGCGATTTGAAATACTTGAAAAATCATCGAAAAACGCCGAACGATGCGTGGAATTTCATTTATCGCGTGTTTTTTGCTCGTAGCGAGTGCAGTTGTCGGTCAATATAGTCCGCCACGGGCCAAAGTCGAACCGATATTTCCCCGAGGCATCAGAATATCGGTACCCCGTAAGCATTTCTTCGATTTTATTCCGTCGAATGATATTTATCGTCGTTTTGAATGATAATTAATCTCGTTATTCGTGATGCCTGTCAGACGAGGACGGCATCACTCTGGTCGCTTTCCACGTTCAATTCAATAAAGATTTCGAGGGTCTCGAGGCGGGTACCATAGCGAGGGACGTTGTCAAGGTCCGCGATGGACGATGGACCTATCAAGATCGCACGACCAAACTAAAACTCGGAGACATCGTATACTACTGGGTTCACGTTGTTTACGAGGGTCTCGGGTACAATCTACTCGATCAACAGCATCAAGTTACCGGTTCGATGTTTTTTACAATTCATATTATTTTATTTTATTTTTATTATTTACGGGCCGTACATCCCTTTTCCGGGCTTCTCTCGTCATTATTCGCTTTAATTACATTACATTACATTACATTACATATTAATACGACCAAAGTGAATACAAATTATTCGCATCCATTTCACGTCCGAACATAACCTGCTTGCGCGCTTTTTTATTTTCGCAAAAATATCGATATGAGAATTTATATGTACAATTCGTATCTACGCATCTCGATCCAACGTCTGGAGTTCAAACGCTGCGGCGATAACCTTGCGCGATTCCTCGCGTTGCCCAAACTATTCCTCGAATTATACGAGGAAAAGATGCCGCGATAACGATGAGCAAATGTCAAAGGGGAAATTTTTCGCTGATGAGCATTAATCGTCGTGGTTTTTCCTCGATTACCGGAAAAAGCCAGTATCGCGAATAGAGGAAAAAATTTGCGTTGTACCAACGGATATTACCGATATTATTGAGATATTCTTCAACGGTTCGTCTTTCTTGCCATTTTTCATCGGACTATAATGGCTTGAAAAACCGGTTTTAACACGTTGGATTTTTCGCACGGATTATCGCGGATTAAAAAAAAATACTTAAAACCATAACTTTTCGAAACTCACTTTACCGGTTAGCTATCGAAAAGAGTTGAGAAAAATGTCCGCCAATTCCCCAAGCGATAATTATTATTTTTCAGTCTTTTATCGACGAAAATCGATTCGTCGATGTGAAATAAAAAAAAAAAAAAAAAAACACCAATATTTCTCGGCCGACCGAGCAACGAACATCATCGTTTTCCTTGACTCGATTTAACGCTATTTTAATCGCATTTTTATCGGCAAGCGGCTATTAATTTCTAAAAGTATCTCCGCAATGAAGAGCCGCGATATGTGAAAAAAAAAAACCCGCGCGCGGATGACGAGTGCTCGTGGCACGCGGATTTTCATACGTGACTGCGATATTCGAATCGTCGCTAATATCATCGTCATGTAACAAACAACGTGTTTCGAAACTGTAACAAATATTTTTCGCTATATATCGAATAAAAAGTCAATTATTATTTCTCGCTATTGTCGAAAAACTTAATGAACATTGCGAACGCGTGATTCTTCGATTATTCATACGATATAAACGTTTATAACTTCCGCGACGGGAAAATTGATGAAAATCGTCTCTTTTGTCTTTTTGCCGATCGACGTGTTTCGGGGCGAATAGAGACGCGTTTTTTCGGACGTATCGAAATAATTGACCAATAGAGTTGTAAACGTTCGACAGAATATTTCACCCCCGAGGGCGTTAAAGTTAACACGGGATCCGAGACGAAGCAACCGGATGGAAATAACCAGCCGTGTGCGCCTACCGACAGCAAACTGGTAGATCTGTCGACTGGTTTACGCAAAGATATTTGCGCCGGACAGCTACTTCTCGAGGATCAATTCGACGTTTTGAACGAAACACTTTGGCGACAAGTCGAACGTTTCACCGCTTCACCGGTAAATTTTCCCGATATATTTCGATTGTTATTCAGTCGAATCGAATATAAATGCGTATTATTTTCGTCAGGATTACGCGTTCGTCGTCTATCGAAACGATCGACGCAACGTAAATACCAATAATGGACAACTTAACATTGTGCCGACGCTGACGAAATTGGAGTACGGAACGGACTTCATTCGTCACGGAAATTTGACTCTGGAAAGGTGAGTAGTAATATTTGCGCGATTTGGTAATAGTATATTATATTGTGTAACTAGTGCGTAAAGTTAAACTTTACGCACGCCGTTTACTTTACGCACGATGTTCGGAAAACGAGCACTTTACGCACGCGAAACCTCCCCGAAAAGACGAGCTTTACGCATCGCTATATATTTCAAAAAATAATATGTGTAACTCGTGCGGTAATGTTGTACTTTATGCACTTGTTACAGAATATACTATTTTTTGTAATTCTGTAATAGCGTGAAGCGAGTCTTCTTCGGGGAGGTTTCGCGTGCGTAAAGTAAACGGAGTGCCTAAAGTGAAACTTTACGCACGACGTTTGGAAAACGAGCACTTTACGCACGCGAAACTTCTCCGAAAAGACGAGCTTTACGCACGCTATTACAAAATAGTATATTGTGTAACAAGTGCGTAAAGTTTAACTTTAAGTGCGTAAAGTTTAACTTTACGCACGACGTTCGGAAAACGAGCACTTTACGCACGCGAAACTTCTCCGAAAAGACGAGCTTTACGCACGCTATTACAAAATAGTATATTGTGTAACAAGTGCGTAAAGTACAACATTTCCGCACGAGTTACACATTTTTGTAATAGCGTGCGTAAAGCTCGTCTTTACGGGGAGGTTTTGCGTGCGTAAAGTGCTCGTTTTCCAAACGTCGTGCGTAAAGTAAACGGAGTGCGTAAAGTTTAACTTTATGCACGACGTTCGGAAAACGAGTACTTTACGCACGCGAAACTTCTCCGAAAAGACGAGCTTTATGCACACTGTTACAAAAAAATAAAAATACATACACACTACGCAGATGTACGGGAGAATACGGGACTCGCGATTGCCACCGCGAAGCTGTAGGCGCGTACATCCTTCCGCCTGTGCTATCGGCAAGTCTGGAGACGAAAAACAGCTTTGCCTTTCTCTACGGTAAAATCGAAATTCGAGCGAAATTACCTCGCGGCGATTGGATATATCCCGGTGAGTAGACCCCGACACATTATAGTTTTACGCTTCTTGAATTACGTCTCGAGTTAAGGTAGATGGAGCGCGTGGTGTTAATTTCGCGCATAAGTTCGAGAAAAATGAGAGAGAATTGCAAACAACACTTCTCGATAGTATAAAAATCTGAAAAAATTAATGCTTATTAAAGATACTGAAAATATTAATTTTGCATAAAAATAATTCCAAATTGTTATTAACAAATTGATGAAAAAAAAAAAATTGTTCAACAAATTTCTGGTAAACCAATTTTTTTTTTTTTTGAAAATGATTCGTTCGTTTTTTTTTAATACGTATCAATTTTTTCAGAATTTTATCTTTAATTTGAATTTTTTTTTATATGCAAAAAATGTGTGTAAAAAAAAAAATCACGCGTACGTTTATCATCCGCAGTTATCGGCTTGGAGCCGCTCGAGACATATTCCTCGACGTCTTATCCACAATTGCGCGTCGCTTCGTCTTACGGAAACGCGGTACTTCGCGGAGCGGGTGGCAAGGATTTAAGTGGTCGCGTTCTTTGCGGCGGTGCGGTCGAAGCCAATACCGGAGCCGGTAGATCGGTTCTGTTACCCCGAAGATACGCCATCGATCTCTGGTCTGATGATTATCACGTTTACGAACTCGAGTGGCGACGCGACAGAATACTCTCGAGAGTCGATGGTTTGGAATACGGATCCACCGAAACGCGAACGCCTTTCGATCGTCCGGTGAGTTTTCCGTCTTTTCCCCGCGCTTCCTGTTATATATATATCTACTTAAAGTAGTTATGTCGCTTCGCGTTAATTTCGAATAAATTCGAGAAAAATGAGAAAAAAATCCAAATACTTCTTCGATGGTATAAAAATCTAAAAAAATTTCTGCATATCAAAGTTACTGAAAAAATTAATTTTGCATAATAATAATTCCAAAATATTATTAACAAATTGATGAAAAAATTAATTAGTCAACAAATTTCTCGGGAAGCCAATTTTTTTTTTTTACTAAAATGATTCGTTCATTTTTCCGAATACGTATGAATTTTTTCAGATTTTTCAATTTGCTTTGAATTTTTTTTTTTTTTTATGGAAAAAATATGAAAAAACACAAAATGCATGAATTTTTTCAGATTTTAAATTTTTTCCGAAGTGTTTGCAATTTAACGCGAAGCGACATAACTAACTTAATTATTACGCGCAAACGACACGCATCATCTTTTCGCGTCTTTTTCATTCGCAGTTTTTCCTTAAATTGGGAGTTGCGGTCGGCGGACACGATGAGTTTCCGGACTTGTCGACGAGCAACGGATACACCAAACCGTGGCGTAACGTCGGTTCCAAGGTACTCATCATTTATCCGCAATTTTTTGCAATTATTGAATTCGAATTCGATTTTTTTTTTTATTTGCAATTTGCAATTTCGTCGAATTTTACTCAATTTTTATCGTACGTCCATAGGCTCTCTTCGATTTCTTCAACGCCACGGATTTATGGGCCAATAGTTGGGTCGACGGAGCTACGAGTCTGAAAATCGATTACATCAAAGTTTGGGCTCTGTAACGTTTCCGCATCGCGATCGATAACAATTATTTTCATAATCGACCCTCCCGCGTCGTCTCCGATAAAATGCGATCTCATTATTTCTGTAACGTTTAATATTTCCAATTAAAATAATATTCTTAATTCTCTCTTATGTACTCAACTAAATAAATATAACTACCGAACGATGCTGCAACTTTCGTGTTTTTTTTTTTTTTTTTTTTTTTTTTTTTTTTACTATTCTGTCCGATGATTACGTCAAATAGAGAGGAAAAAAATAAGATAAAACGCTCGCGGCGACCTTGGAGCGCCGATAATCCTTACTTTCACTCGAAACGCGGTCCAGTGCGGTCGCTCGGGGATACGGCAGTGCCATCGACAATCGTACCAATGGCGTTAAAGTGTTTTTTTCTGGTAATTACGCGAGATTTGAAATTCAAACGAAAAAATAATTAATTAACGAGAAAATTTATTTTCGTCAAGGCGATCGTTGTCGTCTGCATCGTCGATAAGTCAGCAGCGACGCCGGTATGGACTTTGATTCACGATCTCGTGCAGAATAACGTCGCGGGAGAGCCTGTCGTGCATCAGGTGAGTCGATAACCTCTTCACGATGAAAGAAAAAATAAAAATTCGAACTTTAGAAAAATTTTCGCGTCGGATAAACAGCGCACCGAGTGGAACTTTAATCCGGAACAGGGAAAGGAACGTCGCGTTCGTTACGAATCGTTGAACGGTCATCTCGGAGAGGAACTCATCGAGAGGTTGGGAATGGGAATGGGATTTGACGGGCCGTGGGGTTCAAAAGTTTCGAGTACCAAACCGATTCTCGGATAAAATATTTATAAATTTATTTATTTTCAATTATTTCAATATCATCGATGTATTTTGTAACGTGTTATCTGTCAATAAAGAGAAATCGATGTTTTTGCAAATGGCGTCCTCTTCTTTCTTTCGTATTCTCTCGTGTACCGCCGACATAGCGATCAAATATTTATGAAACTACTTTCGCGCGTATATACGACGGAGGATTGAGCATCGAACGAACTTTCACCGCGCGATCGTTCCCGGTGGTGGCAGTGACGGTGCCGCGAGAGCGTCGGAGGCCTCGTTTCGCTTCGGAACTCCGACGACATTAGTAGCGTCTGTGGAAAACTGCTGCCGGACATCGCTCGGAACAACGCCCATCCGCGGAAAAAAGGGAAACTTAACGATACGATGGAAAAACCTTTTCTCGTAAGTAATTTTTCTTTTTTTTTCTTTCATTCCCGCGCGGCGTGACGCAATAAGGTGCAAATATTTTGCAGTACGCATTGGCGAGTGTTCTCGTTCTTTTCGTTTGTCTCATTGGACAGAACGAGTCGACAATAGCGGAACCGAAGGCGCCGAATTTTCAATATTTCGAGAGGTAAGTAACCAAAGATAAAAGATCGGCACCGCGTTGCGGCAAAGCGATAAAAATCTAAATCTTTATTCCGAACTACAGACCGAAGTATCGATATCCGTATTACGACGAAAACGGCAAAGGAAGACTTCTTTACGGTTACGGAGGACCGGAACTTTACCAATACAGAACTTACAGCGCCCTCGAAGGAATACACTGATGCGGCGATAATTGGAAGTTGAAAAACATATTGTTATTATTGTTATTAACTCCGTTGCGTTTGAATAAAAGTGAAATTGTGGAAAAAAGAAAAAACAACGACATTTGAGACTCGTTTATTTTTGCCGATCGGGACACGTTAAACAAATTTATCTAATATATATAGCAAATACAAACGTTGTCATGCATCAAAGAATACCAATTCAAAGATAAACCATGAGATCGCGTATAAACACGATCGAGAGACTCGTAAATCGCACGCACAACGGATGAGCGCAATCACACTTTAAGCGAAAATTCTCATTACGCTAAAATCCTTCGAGGATTTTGACAAATTTTTATCCTTACATTACATTTATTCGGTGCTAAATTTTTGTAACCTATATATATTCGCGTATTCAAATTTATTCAAAACACTGCGAAAAATCTCTTTAATAAAAACGTTAAAAAAAATTTGTATTGCACAGTACACGTCTGTGTAGTTATTACTACAGCAACAGCAGCGGCAGCGGCAGCAGCAGCAGCAGCGGCAACAGCAACAACAACAACGGCGCCGACGATGACGACGACGACGACAATAACAAAAATAATAACGGCAACACTTAATCATTGTAACCGTGTTGTGTTCGTAACGGAATGATCGAGAAAGCGTAAAAAAAAAATAAAAATAAAAAATAAAAACGAAAAAACGAAAAAAATAAATAAAAAATGAAAAGCTATTACGTCCGATCGGAAAGTAGAGAGAAAAATTCTTTTACCACGCAACATGAAAACTCCGTGCGGCTCGGGAAGAGTCATCGAATGTGAAGAAAACGCTGTGCCATAAAAAAATGGATATGGATTTTGTCGGTGGTGAGGAAATGAAAAGAATGGACACGAGGTTTCGGGTTTTGAAAACGAATATATAAGCGTGAAACCGGTTGCCTGTGGTAATGCAATTATACAATATGTATATACATACTATATATGATATTTAAAGATGGCGATAACACGGTGAAAATGCCGCGTAGCATGCCGCGTAACGTGTTTTTTTGACTGTTTCGTTTGAATATCATAATTGAATTACATTACAGTATACAGTGCATTAACGTAATAAAAATGCATCACGTTGAGTAAACGAATAACGAGAGAAAGAGAGAGAGAGAGAGAAAGAGCGAAAGAGAGAAAGAGAGAGAGAACGAAAGAGAGAAAGAAGGAGAGAACGAAAGAGAGAAAGAAGGAGAGAGAGAGAGAGAGAAAGAAGGAGAGAGAGAGAGAGCGCGAGAGAAAGAAAGAGAGAATGAAAGAGAGAGAGAGAGAGAGAGCGCGCGCGAGAGAAAGAAAGAGAGAACGAAAGAGAGAGAGAGAGAGAGAGAGAGCGCGCGCGAGAGAAGGAAAGAGAGAACGAAAGAGAGAAAGAAAGAAAGAGAGAGAGAGAGAGAGAGAGAGAGAGAGAGAGAGAGAGAGAGAGAGAGAGAGAGAGAGAGAGAGAGAGAGAGAGAGAGAGAGAGAGAGAGAGAGCGCGCGCGAGAGAAAGAAAGCGAGAACGAAAGAGAGAAAGAAAGAAAGAGCGAGCGAGAGAGAGAGCGCGAGAAAAAGAAAGAGAGAGAGGGAGAGGGAGAGGAACAGAGAGAGTTATTCAGGATCGTTGATTCGTTACTCGGGCGAAGCTGACTCGTCGTTGAATGGTCAACATTATTGCTCCGTTTTCTCGAGTCTCAGTGTGCGCGCGCGCGCACGCGCGTCACTCATAGCTGCTCCGAGTTGGTCGGTTTTTCTGGTAGAAGTGACGGTGGTGATGGTGCGCGCGGTGTTGTGACGGTGATGGAGCAGAGAAGGGGGAAGAAGGGCCGAAGGGGATTAATCGGAGGACGACAGAGACGTTCGCAACACGACTCGGCATAGGAGAGTCTTGTGGACCGGTTGTCATGTTCTCTCTTCGTTGCCAATTTATCTTATTAGCAGCTTTACTCGATAAACTTGTCCGAGTTTCTCCGAGTCGAAGCGGAGGACTCTGTGGGAAACGTATCGTTTCGCTCATCAGCCTCAACGCATCGTCGTCGCGAGTCTCTCATTATAATCGGTATATATAAAAAAAAAACGCGCGCAACCCTTCGCGCGATTCCGTTACGTCGCGTTAAGATATATATATATATATATATATGTATATAGAGACGAAATATACATATATATAGTAACGCATTTTGTATATATATCTATCTGACTCTTTGCCTCACGACACCCTTTTGTCAACATGAGCTTTTTAAATAAAAAAAAAATAATAAAAAAAAAAAAAAAAAAAAAAAAACATATTGATTGTTGTCAGTGTGGAATCGGTTAAAGAGAGAGGAAGATATATTCCGATAAGAGAGCAATTCGTCACCGCATAGTTTTTTTTCTTTTTTCTTTTTCTTTTATCCGTTACGAGTATTATTTTTCCTCGTCGTATTATTTTTTTACCGTCATACAAAATCCAATTCCGACTTACTGTAGTACCTGCCGCTGATCCTTCGACGTTCCCACTGACGTTCCAAAAATTTTTTCGCCTCGCTGATCACAAAAACGCTCGACGTCAATGCCACCAAGAATACTATGTCTGAAAGTTTCGAAACGCGTATAAAGAAAGCGCCGATCGGTGAAAAAAATTAAAGGGGGAGGGGGAGGGGGTGGTGTACCTCTCGGCGTAAGCGCTTCCGTCTGAAAGACTCGTTGCAACGGAGGAAAGTAGATGACGAGCATCTGACCGACGACCGATAGCGTTACGGCGACGATAAACATCTTGTTGCTGAACATTCCGATGGTGAATATCGATTTTGTCTGAAAATATAAGGGAATATAAGAGTTAAATAATAGAATTGAGGTAATGGGGTGAAAAGTTGAATATTTTACCTGTGATCGACAGCTGAGCGCGTTGAACATATCGAAGAAAACGAAACATGTGAAAGTCATCGTCGTGTCTCTCGCCGTTATTCCATTCGATGTCATCTGTTGCGGGGAATAATAAGTAAAGAGATAAGACAATTGAGAGAGAGAGAGAGGGAGAGAAAGAGAGAGAGAGAGACGACAAACCTCACGATTATAAACCCAAAGGGTTCCGAGTATAATGATTATCGCTGAGAGAAAAACGTTTATGACGAGAGATCGCGTGATCATCGGTTCCTTCGTATCGCGCGGCTTTTGTTTTAAGACGTCTTTGTCGACGGGTTCGACTCCTAAACTCTGTGCGGGCGGACCGTCCATTATTATGTTGATCCACAGTATCTGCATGGCGTTCAAAGGATTCGGAATACCCATTAGGGTCGCCAATGCTATAAGCGCCAAAGCCGCGATACTCGTCGACAATTGGAATCTCACAAAGTTCCGGATGTTGTGAAAGATTCCTTTGCCCTCTTCGATAGCAGCGCTGACGACGGCAGAGAAAAAGAAAAAAAAAAAAAAAAAGTAGAGTCGCGTATAATCGTTACGAATGATGTAAAAATCGGTAAAAATCGATTCGATAATCGGATTATCGCTCACATAATAGTTTTGAAATCATCGTCGACGAGAATCATATCCGCTGCTTCCTTGCAAACGTCCGTTCCGTTTTTTCCCATTGCGATTCCGATATCAGCTTTTTTCAATGCGACACCGTCGTTCACTCCGTCTCCCGTCATTCCTACGATGTTTCCGTTTCTTTGCAAAGCTTTGACGATCGATAATTTATGCTTTGGCGTGACGCGATAGAAGACACTAACGTTGTCTATCGCCTGTTCGAGTTCCACATCGGACATCGCTTCCATCTCATCGCCGGAGACGAGACGCATGTGAATCGTGTCGAGACCTATCGTACTCGCTGCGGAAAGAAGAAGATTATTGGGATTATATCCTCGTCTCGTTCTCGAGATTAATAATTTAGTACCGTTACTTAATGCCCAATATATCACGAATATTCAGAGTTTAAAAAATGGAAAGACGGACCAGAACTGTCCTCCCGTTCCGCCGTTCCATGCGTCCCCTTCATAATGTTTAAGGTAACTACAGCGTATGGTGTCCATTTCGCCTAAATTCGACGAAATGGAGAGGAAATTGCAAACACTTCTCGATAGTATAAAAATCTGAAAAAATTCATGCATATTATAGGTACCAAAAAGATTAATTTGGCATAATAATAATTGCAAAATGTTATTAACAAATTGTTGAAAAAAAAAAAAAATTTCAACAAATTAATGGTAACTTAACCTTTTTTTTTATGAAAATGATTCGTTCATTTTTCTGAATACGTATGAATTTTTTCAGATTTTTATCTTCGGTTGAATTTTTGTCTTTTTCTACACATTTTTTCCATATAAAAAAAAAAAAAAATTCAAACCAAAGATAAAAATCTGAAAAAATTCATACGTATTCAGAAAAATGAACGAATCATTTTCATAAAAAAAAAAAAGTTGAGTTACCATAAATTTGTTGAACAATTGTTTTTTTTTTTTTCAACAATTTGTTAATAACATTTTGCAATTATTATTGTGACAAATTAATCTTCTTAGTACCTATAATATGCATGAATTTTTTCAGATTTTTATACTATCGAGAAGTGTTCGCAATTCCCTCTCCAATTCGTCGAATTTAGGCAAAATGGACACTCTTTACATTCTTGACATTCTTTACACATGTGGGAGTGTAATATCTCGAACGAGACATCAGATATATTTACTATAGAACTTCACAACAGGTAAATTCGTTTAATCGCTTAATTTTTCGGTTCCTCGGCTCGTCATCTCGTCGGGATGGACTCACCTATCGCTCCGGCTGTTTCCTTCGCGTCTCCAGTAACCATTTTAACTCTAACGCCGCTGTTTACGAGCGTCGAAATCGCTTCTCGGACCCCTTCTCTCGGGGGATCGCATATACCGACGAGTCCCATGAATACGAGATCCTGCAGTGAAGTTCCCCGCGCCAATCCCAATACTCTCAATCCTTGCTGTCCGATATCGTAAGCTTCGGCCAAAAATTCCTGATCCTTCTTCTGATTCAACGGATAAACTTGTCCATTGGCTGAATACTTGGTACACTGAGGTAATATTTTTTCCAGAGCGCCTTTAGCGAAAAATATTTCCTGACGATTCTGGAAGCGCGCAAAGGATTATTCGTATTGCAATTCCGAAGGATTCGGCAGGATTTTCGAAGGATAAATTGAATTACCTCCTCGTACTTTGCTGTGCATCTCACAGCCATCATTTTCTGTTCCGACGAAAACGGATACTCCTGGAGTCTCAGATACTTTTCCGCGACGCCGTACATCCCGTTCTTCATCGCAACAGCCACCAGAGCCCCTTCCGTCGGTTGTCCCAGCAGCGTGTCGTTTTGGATAATCGCGTTGTTGCACACGCATCCAACCTGATCGTCATATACCGATAGAGTTTCTCAAAGGAACGATTATATTTCCTCAATTTCGTACCTCCAACAAATGATTTATCGATGCGCGCGCGATATCGATATTTTCGCATTTGCGAATCCTCACTTGTCCCTTGTCGTTGTATCCGGTACCCGTTACATCCGCTATGTATCCCTCCGGCGTCATTATTATCGTCGCCGTCATCTCATTTTTCGTTATGGTACCCGTCTTGTCGGAACATATTACGTTCACGCATCCTATTCGGAAAATCGATAAATTTTATCGTTTTTTTATTCAATAGAAATTAATTTATTTACCCAAAGTCTCGACCGTCGGGAGTTTCTTGACGATCGCCTGCCTTTTAGCCATTCGCATTACGCCGAGAGCGAGCGTAACGGTTACGACTATCGGCAATCCTTCGGGTATCGCGGCAACGGCGAGACTCACGCCGATCGTGAGCATCTCGAGTAGAGCTTTGCCTTGAATCCACCCGAGTAGCATTATTATACCGATAATGCAAAAGGAGTAAAAGGACAATTGCGTCCCGAGGATATCCATGCTTCTCTGTAGAGGAGTTTTCGGCGCTTCTTCCGCTTGCATCATCGCGAAAACTTCACCGAATTCGCTCTTTTCTCCGGTATTTATCACGATACCCTGTTCGCCGCATTTTATTATTAGTTTATCGTTATCCCCGACAAAAATTCGCGTCGGATATATATATTTCGCATCGAGTACCTTGCCGTTTCCACAGCGGACGAGAGTTCCCATAAATGCAATATTTCTCTTGGAAGTCCGTCCGTTGCTCTTGAGAAGCGGAGACGCGCTTTTCCGCGATGGTTCCGTCTCCCCGGTAAAACTGCTCTCGTCTATCGCCAAATCTATAGCTTCGAGAATCCTTATGTCCGCCGGTACGCGATCGCCGATGTTGAGATGCACCACATCGCCGGGAACTAAATTCCGCGCAAGGAAATTCTCTGGACGGCCTTCTCTCAAACTTTAAACGAAAAATGGACGAAAAATTATAGAGTTTTTTAGGGTTTTATGTAGTATAGAGATAAAGGTACGCGATGCGACTCACCAATGGCACGTCGGAGGTACCAATTTGTTTAATTCTTCCAAAGACTTTTCGGAACGATATTCTTGGACAAACGCTACCGTTACGACTATGATAATGGCCTACGGAGGAGGAAGGAGACTCCGTTTCATAACATTTCCTCGTGAAATCGACTTCCGATTTTGGCTAAACGTTCGCCGATCCTTACCACCGTAATACTGACTGCGTCGTCGAATTGCTTGGTGCAAACGCTTACGAAAGCCGATCCCAGAAGCAAGAGGATCAGAGGATTTTTGAACTGCTCTACGTATTTTTTCCATGTTGGTTCTTCCTCCTTTACGCTCAATTCGTTGTATCCTGAGAGTCCTCTTCGACGATCCGCCTCTCGCCACTGCAGACCTGTTCTCGCGTCTACGCGAAGACGCGCCGCGACTTCCTCCGCCCCTAGACTCGCCGCCTCTGCCGTCGTCAGCCACATGTTGTCGTCGATGATATTCTTCTTCTTCGTTTCCTATAATTAATCCATCTTACCGCATTTCGATTGTCCGCCCGCTTTTTTTTTTTTTTTTTTTTTTTTTTTTTTTACGTCACTATTGAAATTTACACCTTCTGAAATTTAGAGGAATGAAACGAAAACTACTCGGAGAATACTTCGCAATGTTGCCAAATCGGCGATCGTGTCATCCGGCGCATTCCGTATTTAACGATTCGCGATTTTACACGCGTACCGACTTTCGAACGAGGGTTTCCGTAGCCTTGACGCAAAATTACACTACGAGCGTTAAACGCGGAAAAAAATGTTTATCGCTCACGAGGCAATAGGATAGGCAAGTGTTTCTCTATTATTTCTTCGTCAATGACAACTCGTAGATAACGCGTTATAACGGGGAAAAGTCAATAGACCTGATGTCATTGAAAGTTTCGTCGATGGAAAGTACACGACGCGTACGTACGACGAGCATCGAATCGGCAAACAGTACGAATTTAAATAATTTCGCGTACGAGCGATATTCCAACCTCAAATATAAATGTTGATCGAGAATCTCGTCGTCGTGCCTGTCACATCGACGACGAGACGATCGGAATAATTGAAACGAAAAAACTCGTCGATTTTGTTCATGCGGCGTGTGACGCCGAAAGCCGTCAAGCCGTTTTCATTCGATCGACTACTCACCGCGCAAACCACGATCCCCAAGCCGCATGCACGAGCCAACGATACGCGTACGATTACTCTTATTTTTTTCCGTCCTTTTTTTTTCCACGACGCGAAAAACGTATTTTGTCACACTCGATCGATAAATACTCCTCTATGGAACAATAACAATTCCCCGTACGAGCTTCGACACGATAATACGCGACAATCGATAACGGAGAAACGACGACGACAGTCTCTTCCGAGTGTACGAATAATAAAAACGGTACCGTGCGGCAAGCGATAACAGATAGCAAAATACCAAACAAATCGAGACAGTCCACGTGGTGCTCCGCTGCCTATGGGTTGCAATAATAAAGAAGCGTACGTTGCACTATCGAAAGAGCCGAGAATCGAACTAATACGCTTCTTCCTCTTCTCTCTATACCGCGTATAGCTCTGTAGTAGCCCTATAGCTCTATAGGTCGGTCGATACCGACCACGAGCCGCGACTACTGGTGCAAAAGGACGACATAAGGCACCCATCGCGAGGCAAAAGCCAACCCATCGTTGTACGACAACGATAATGAACGTCAGATAATTCAAATTTTTTTGTTTTTTTTTCCCCAAACGCGAAATATTATCATATTTTGGAAAAAATTAGTCAATACCGGTGATAAGCAAAGAATTTCGTATTCGCGTAATGAGGCGCCAAAATCATTTCGATCGAATCAATGGGACAAAGTGTGCAGTGCTGGAAACGGTAACGGTATACGTACATCTATCGACTCCATATCGATAAATATATATCTCACGAGAGAACGAGATGATATTAATTCCGGAAGATCATCGACGTCTCGCGTTCCTATCCCGGCGACCGATGTATATCCCACTGTAATGTCGTTCGTGTGAACTAAAAGCCGTTCGGTACTCGCGACGAGTACTCCATCGAGTGTTTGCTTCGCTGCCGTTTCCACTACTGCCGCCAATGCCGTATCGTGTCGCCAATACTATCGCATACGCGCGGCATAGTGTAGCAGTAGCGGTAGTACGGTACACACACGGGGCGCTACAATAGAGTCACGGCAACCCGATGGAATGCGAAAGTGGTGCTAAATTGAAGAAAAAAAAAAAAAAAAAAAAAAAGGAAAAAAAAATAACGGAAAAAAAACAGTCGTTTCGCTCGATATTTATACGACTGACGTATCGACCGCGTCAACGAATCGATGTATTCGAAATATTACTAAAATTACGAAAGGATGTAAATAATAATGGAGACCTCTCTCTCTCTCTCACAATCGTGCGATCTATTGGGAACATTATTATTACCGCATCGAGTCTTCGCCGCTCGGTGCTTCGAAATTTTTCTTCTTCAACATTGTTACATGCGACCGCCCATCGGCGTCGTCGTTATTCGTCTCCGACGATATTTTTTTATCGATCGCCTCGAAATCCGCGGGAATGTTATTTATCGTTTCTATCGTCGATTCTTTAATTTTACGCTGACATTCGTCGACAAAAGGTGTTTCTTCCGGTTCATCGTTGGTTTCTCGATTCCGTTTCGATAAATTTTCTTCATCATCGATATCGCGCTTATCGCGCCTGTCGCCCGCATCACCGAGAATTTCTCGCCGAATCGGCGATTCATTACGTTTAGCGCTATTATTCGATGATAATTTATCGTCGACAACGGCGTTCGTTCGATTTCGCATTTGCAGGGCAATCGGCAACGCGTATTCGATCGGTTTTTTCGCGATTTCAGCTTCCGCGACGCGTTTATTTTTCTCCGATGTTCCGTTGGTCAACGCGTTTAAAATCGGTCCGTGAGATTCCTTGGGATGAGCAATAGACTCGACGAGTACCGCGTTACCCGACGTATTTATTTTTTTCGGTATTTTCTCGTCATTCGGAAGTATATCGTCGACTATTGACTCGTTTCTCGTCTCTTTGTTTCCTTTGGAAAAAATTTTCGCACCGGAAAATCGATCTCTCGCCTTGTCGTCCGCGTTTACCGCGACGATCGTCTCGCTGTCCTTTTGCCTTTTCTCGCTTCGCTGCTTATCCTCCATTTCCTTGATATCCTTTAGAATTTCTTTCTGCTCCTGCATCATCTCCAATTGTTCGAGTTTATGCCGTTCCAATGTCCGACGCAATTTTTCAACATCAGTTTGATCCCCGACGGCGGCTGCTGCGAGTTCCGATTCTTCTTTCTTTATAGCGTCGGAATCAATCAAATTATCGTTTCTCCGTCGATCGTCGGCCTCTTTAGTTTCTCCGACGACAAACGCCTCGTCGCCAGCGGTTCCCTTGACGCCGTTTCCGAGAGTCAAAATTTCACGTCCCGAATTATCGTTTTTTTCTGAGAAAATAACAATGCGAAATCGCGTTAATGAAAAATAAGACAAAAAAAAAAAAAAAAAAAGAAAAAAAAAAAAAAAATAAGACGTCTTTCCCATCGCTGATAAAAAAAAATACCTTTGTATTTTTGAAGAATTTTCGCATCTCCGTCGAGCGGAAGTTGTTCGTTCAAAAGTTGAATCTTATCGAAGGTCGAGGCGTCGTTAATCCGATCTATGGGTTCGTCGTCCGTCGTCGACGAGATTCTCGAAATCGACGGTTCATCCATCGCGTATAGATTGGCGTAAGTGCCGAGTATCATTATCGATACTCCAATGACGAGAATAGCCTAAGGATTTCGTATATCGTTGTGAAAATGCGCTTTCGTCGAGTTAAAATAACGGATGGAAAGATCGTAGTCGGTAGGAGAGGCGATCGGACCTGTGCCACTAGTCTCTCGTTGGTGTTCTTCGTACTGATGGCGATGAAAAATGCTGCGGGAAATATCAGGCATATAGCGACTCCGATCGTCGATCCAACGATTCCGAGAACGAATTCGATGTTTGGTATCAATATACCGGTTCCCAGGGACATCGCGACGATCGTTAATGTCAGACATCGGAATCTCATTTCTGGGATATAATAATTCGAAGGCTCGTGCGCGTGAGCCTAAAAAATAATTTGCTTTGCCGTCGTTATTATTATTATTACTATTACTATTATTATTATTATTATTATTATTATTATTGCAAAAAAAAAAATATAGAGGATAAGTTACCCTTCGAAATAAAAGAGAATTGAGACTCGCGCGGCACGGAAAAATGACGAGTGGAAAGCTGAACGCTACCGAAAATACAAATCCCATTTTGATGAGATCCGATGTGAGACTCGGTTCGAAGCTCATGAGGATGTTACCTGCAAATAAAAAAAAAAAAGCCATTCGAAATTCTGTAGAATTGCGCGACGATTCGTCGTTCCGTTTGCCGGCTTTTCCTACCTGTGAACGGTTGCGCGCAAAAGGCAACGTATCCGAAAAATCCGACGCAAAGATAAACTGCTGTACAGATATTGAGAGCTCCTCTGACGACCTGATTCATCTTATCGAGACAAACGTTTGGTATCGCATCGTAAATTTCGAATAATTGCGTTTGACAAAACAACGCCATTGCGAAAATCGGCAAACATCGGAGAATTCCTCCGGGACGCCAATACATTACGCGGCCGTACCAATCCCCGAGAAATATGTGTCGCGTCGCCTCGGCAATTACCTGCGCGGAAATGAGAGGAAATTTGTATCTTTGTCAGCGATATATAAAAAAAAAAAAAAAAAAAAAAAAAAAAAGGAGTACCTTTACGACGAGACAAAGATAGAAGGCTATGGTGGCGGTACAAACGCCGGAAAGACTATCAATGTTTCTCAGCAATCCGAGCGGAAAAACTATAAACGCTCCAGTCGTCGCTAAAATACTCGTTCTGATATCCTCCGCTTTTTTATTTAACATTTTGCCGATAATTTGAGGCGCGAGATCTCCGACGACGACGAAAAAAGCGACGCATGTACCCAAAAGAAATCCGACGATAAATAATTCGACGAAAAATTTGCCCGTTCTGCCGAAAACGTCGAAAGCTAAAAATTCAAAATTTCTTCTTCGCGAGACGACGGCGGATTTGATGAGAAAATGACAAGCCAATCTGGATAATACGCCGCTAAGCAAAAGGACCAGCGTTGCCAATATTATGCCGCATTGTTCAAAGCAGAATGGCATCGCCAGTACGCCGACGCCTATTATACCGTTCGCCAGTGTCATTACGTGCGAAAGATGAGCCATCATATCGTCTTTGATATTTCGCTATCGATTGCGATAAATATAAAATCTCTTTTTCATTTATCTGAAGAAATGAAAACAAAACGATCGATGTATAGTTCGCTGCTGTCGAGAAATTCAATAATAATAAATAAATAACGTCGAGTTTTGCGGCGTATATACAAAAAGATAGGTTATGTATCGCTCTCGCGACTTACAACTGAATTTTATCCTCTTCCTTCACCCCCCCTGTCACCACCGTCACGACGCGATACTTTTTTCTCGATTTTTACAATTATTACGACGATCATCGGTTGTATCGCAACGACGCCGGTACACGTCATAGAATTCATCACCCCCGAAATTCATGCGGGCGGCGGCAACGATCTCGCGTGTGTAGGCAAAAAAAAAATAATGACAACTTTGCTCCGTCGGCAAAGTCGTTTCGCTACGGTGCGCTGCTTCTTTCTCCTTCATTCGCAGCTATTATTCTTATACTACAGAATTTTTGGAGAGGAATCACGACGATCATCGGATGTATCGCAACGACGCCGGGGTACACGTCACAGAATTCATAACTCCCGAAATTCATGCAAACGGCGGCAACGATCTCACGTGTGTACGAAAAAAAAAAAAAATAATCACAATTTCGCTCCGTCGGTAAAGTCGTTTCGGCACAGTGCGCTCCTTCTTTCTCCTTCATTCGCAGCTATTATTCTCTTATACTACAGAATTTTTGGAGAGGAATCACGACGATCATCGGATGTATCGCAACAACGCCGGGGTACATATCACAAAATTCATAACTCCCGAAATTCATGCAGACGGCGGCAACGATCTCACGTGTGTAGGCAAAAAAAAAATAATGACAACTTTGCTCCGTCGGCAAAGTCGTTTCGCCACAGTGCGCTGCTTCTTTCTCCTTCATTCGCAGCTATTATTCTCTTATACTATAGAGTTTTTGGAGAGGAATCACGACGATCATCGGATGTATCGCAACAACGCCGGGGTACATATCACAAAATTCATAACTCCCGAAATTCATGCAGACGGCGGCAACGATCTCACGTGTGTACGAAAAAAAAAAAAAAAATAATCACAATTTTGCTCCGTCGGTAAAGTCGTCTCGCCACGATGCGCTTCTCTCTCCTCCATTAGTATCTATATATTCTTATCTAAAAAATTTTCGGGAAGAAACAAAAGGGAAAAGAGACAACACATCGGTGATTGATTATTATTTTAATCGATTCGTCAATGATGCATTCGAAGAGAAGAGAGTGTACATTTCCATCGATGCCCGCAACGCGCATAACCACCGAATAATCGCGCGTGAAAAATAATATACGATGATCGCGTTCGGGTGATGAATATTAATTATTTTATGTACAGAGACAGGAAGCAAAAAAGTTTGAGATTTATTATTTGCGCGAATATCGAATCGTACGCGAGGGGCCGCTTCGCGGTGATTCCGCAATGAAGATAATATAAATAAATGATCGACGAGATCATCACTTGCGATAATCGTCTATCAGGGATTCCCACCGCCGTCTTTCTTCGTCTCGTCGCTCATAACGTTCGATTTGTCGTCTTTCTCGTTATCTGAAATCCAAAAAATTTCACTATCGTCGCTTCCCGCGAACTTTCGCCCGCAAATAAAAAAAAGTAATTTTTTTTTTTCGTTACCCTTCATTTCCGATTTTACGTCATCTTCCTTCTTCGCGTCTCCCTCGATGCCTTCCTGTCCCTTTTCCAATCGCGGCCTTTTCCGAGAAGCCTGAGAATGTTAAACCATCGAATTCAATTATATCTTCCGAATTAACGATATTTATAATAAATCGTCGATTTACCTTGAAGGAGCGATTGTCCCGTCGGCCGCCTTCGCCCTCATCTTCGCTATCGCTGTACTCGTTCTCGTGTTGTATCCTCTTGTCGAGATCCCGTTGCGGCAATCTCTCGTCCGGATTTACCTTTTCCTCGGCTTCCGAATCCTCGACAGTCGCTCCGTCCTCGGGAATCGCTTGGACTTGAACTCCCGGCGCGTGCGGCAACATTCGCAGATTCTCGAATAATCTCGTTCTGCGAAGAAAGCAAAAATTAAGAGAATATCAGTCGCGATAAGCCCGACGCCTCGGTATCGTCGGGGCGACGATACTAACTTTATTTTCTCCAAATACTCGACTGTATTTTGATTCGCCATGTTGGACGGACTGATGTGAAGCTTGAAATCCGGTCCAAAGTACTCGAAGTAATCGTTGTACGGAAGCTCGTTGGCGATTTCGGAGCCCAAAGCGACCGAAGTCTCGTAAGTCCAACACCTTGAGACGTTTCTGATGGTATATCCACCGCCGCCGACCATCAGAAACGGAAGATTGTATTTTTTAACGAATTCAACGCATTTTCCGTGACCTCTCACCGTGAGATTGAAACAACCCAATCGATCGCCTGTATACGCGATAAAAATCGATTTATCAATTATCGTAAGACTCGTATGAGAATTATAACGGCGGCGAGGAAACGCGCGATCGCTTACCGGTCAACGAATCGGCGCCGCATTGAAGCACAACGGCTGAAGGTTGAAATGTTTCCATTACTTTCGATATTATCGGCACGAATATCGACTCGTAACTTTCGTCGTCCATACCGTCCCTCAGAGGAATGTTTACCGCGTAATATTTTCCCTGCGAATACATTTAATACATTTAATACATTTAATTGTTATTTTGATTCTCGTCGCAGCGTTGGATGGGAAATTATGGATAATTAAATACTTTTCCCGCTCCGATGTCTCTCAGGTCTCCGGTACCCGGAAAATATTCGCCGTATTTGTGGAAAGATACCGTCATCACTCTGTCTGTTGTATAAAACGCCTCTTCGACTCCGTCTCCGTGATGCACGTCGATATCGATGTACAATACTCTTTGGTGATATTTTAGCAGTTCGAGAATTCCGAGAACAATGTCATTGACGTAACAAAAACCCGAAGCTTCGCTCTTCTTCGCGTGATGCAAACCGCCACCCCAATTAATACAGATTTCTGACGCTTGTTTGTTCAGCTTTACCGCCGCGGCGACCGAACCGCCCGCTGATAATTGACAAAATTCGTACAATCCGTCGAAAACCGGACAATCTTCGCCCACGTTGACTGTAACGCAGAAAAATTTTCGTGTCAAATACGATGAAACGCTCGGAAAATTCAACATTTACGAAAAAAAAAAAAAAAAATGGAATATTTTTTTTTTTGTGTTTTTACCTTTTAATGCTTTTTTTTTTTTTTTTACGTTTTAATAAATATATACGCCAAAAACAAAAGGCTATACAACCGAATTTAAAACAACAAAAAAATACTTTTTTTTTAATGCGTTTTTACCTTTTAATGCTTTTTTTTTTTACGTTTTAATAAATATATAAACGAAAAACAAAAGGCTATTCTACCAAATAAAAAAAAAACGAAATAAAATACTTTTTTTTTATGTTTTTACCTTTTAATGTGTTTTTTTTTTTTTTTACCTTTTAATAAATATATAAGCGAAAAACAAAAGGATATTCTACCGACTGCGGCTATTTTTAAAAAATCCAAATTCAAGGAAATGAACAAAAAAATTTAACGATTCTTACATCTCTGCATCTGTTTGTTGTATTCCGACATATTGTCCGGCCTGATGGATCGCAAAAATCTGATGTATTCGTCGCTGTGAAATTTGGTCATTTCGTCAGCCGTGGCTTTGTGAGGTCGCTATCAATATCAATATCAATATAGTTATTATTATTTATATTTTACATTTTTTAATATATTTATCGCAATGGACTTACGTAGATTTCCATTTTCCTGTAAAGTCCATAATTGAGCAATAAATTGTGCGTCATCCTTATGCGATGGGGCTTCATGGGATGCCCCTGTCCATAGTAATAGTTTCCTATGTCGCCTTAAAACGAAATAAAAAAAAATACATTGAAGATTGAAGCGTTAAAAACATCGTTGATTCATCGTCCGCTCGGTCTCGTCTCTCTCTGTTCGATAATCTTTTCGCCGTGTTTTGTATCGTATTATTTTTCAAACGGATACTAAATATCGATAGATAACGCGAGAGATTCTCGGCTCGAGTACGGTCGTCCGTAAGCATGGCCGCCGACGCTCGCTTTATATTTTCCGTAAACTACGGTCGCGCCAATTTTCATCCGAGAATCTGTCGACTTAACGTCGTAAAAATCGTACCGACGCTCCAAATTTCTCGCGCTCCGATCCATCATTTTTCGAGTCACGGTACAAAGAAAATGTTTTATCGCGGTTCACCGACACCTCCATTATTTTACACTTGTTAAGAGAGATCGAAAAACGCTCGAACTTGGGAAGAAAATATTTTGACAAGCTCGCGCGCTCGCTGTTGGCTCGCGCGGTGCGTACGGCTTTTCGCGGGATCGTCCAATTCTTATTCTATTATTCGTGAAATTATTGAACTCACTGTCGTAATAGTAGCACACGCGCTTTCTACTGTGAGGTTGGCTCGTCATTTTCCTCGATTTTCACCGAATACCGGTGGAAAAAACACTCGTGGAAATTTTAACGAGAAGCGCGGCGACTAACGAGCGGCGGCACAGGACTCTCTATAGACAGCGTTCGCTATACTACTCCGTGCGCCACTCTCCGATGCTTAGCGCGCGCGGCGCCCAACCATTGGCAATCGCGAACCAACCGAGTTATACGACCGTCTTGTCGTTAACGCGCGGCGGCGGACGACGACAACGAGAGACGACTCTCTTTTTATAGTGCGCTCTCTACCGGGACTAATGATAGTTCATTGAATTTAAATCTGATCAACAGTTTGCGTTTGCCGAAACATTGTCTATCCGCGTTGACTTGTTTTGTAGTGTTGTAAGAATTAAAGTGCCTTCCGATCGCAAAATCAATAATCAATTTATGAAAGTAACGATGATCCATCGGATAGGATAGGTACGGCGCCTATCCATCGAAATTTCTTTTAGCTGAAAAATCGATTATTTTTTCACGCACCCGATCGTCGCGCTCGTAGATAATTGCGTTTTATAGTCGAAGAGAGATAGAGATTTTTTTAAAATTCACCGGAAAATCAGGGTTGCGATTTGAGGGGCAATAATAATGCATCGTCGTCGTCGGGGAGGTCACGCGAATATTCGGCTCGAACCGACGGACGAGTCGTCGCAGCTTCGGAGTTAGGATAACGCGCGACGCGCGTTCGAACAGTCGAGGATGCGAGCGTAGTAGGGGTAACGCGACTACTCCGTTCCGCTGGTGATGCGCTGCTCTCGAGGAGAGACACGAGGAGAAAATAGATAGGGAGGCGGTACGGTCAATCTAATCGTTCCAAACACGAGGCTGTCCGGAACGCCCGATCTCGTAACGGCCCCTTGACTCTGACGTCATACCAATCCTGTTCCGTGTACGTTTCTCGCACGTCGCGTTTGTCTTCCTTCGTTTTTCGTCTCGAAAGAGGGATGAGTTTACTTTTTAAACGAGACAAGTTACACGCATCGCTACCGCCGTTGGTACGTCGTAATTGTGCCCGATACAAAGTATCGACGACAACCGCTCGTTACCCGCTGCAGCGGTAGGCTCAACGGGAAAATAAGACTAATTTCGAAGCTTCGCGGTGATAGATAATACATCGCGACATCGGTGAAAGTGGCGCTCGTCGAGCGAATGCGACGAGTCTCGGTGAGTGGTGAGACGTTAAAAATTTGACGGATCATCGAGAAGAGAGAGAGTGAAAAAATATCGTCGAAAAATATTCCTCGTCCGGTTAACCGTCCCGAGATTACAAAACACATCGAGCGAGAGAGAAAAAATGGACGCCCTGCGCGAGCAGGTGATGATCAATCAGTTCGTTCTGGCGGCAGGTTGCGCCAGAGAACAGGCCAAACAGTTGTTGCAATCGGCTCATTGGCAATTCGAGGTAAGAGACAATATCTCCTTCTTACCGGCCAAAATTTACTTTTCGCATTCTCGTTATCGCCGATCGCGGACGCATTCTCCGCTTCTATTATCTCTCTCTCTATTATTGCCACCTATCCTCCGAGTTACGTATTCTTCCGAAATTCTCGCGCTCTCGGTCGCTCTCGGTCGCTCTCGGTATAGCTGCTCAACGACGAGATACGTAAACAAAGCACTTGATAAAATGGCGGTTTGTTACGCTCGCGAGTTTGCGCTGCCAAGTTTAATAATTTCGCGAGCGCCACAACCTCCCCCCCTCCACCTTCCCTTCGGTTTCGCACAATTGTAGTACCCGCTGGTAATCGATACCAATTCTCGAGGACATAGTTGTATATAACAATTGGACATTACTATACGGTAGCTGCACACGTGCCTTTCTGCCGACAAATAATAAACTCGCGCTATATACTATATATATCGATGCTCGATGAAATTCGAGGCGCGATATATCATCGAATTTTTATCTTTCAGACTGCTCTAAGTATATTTTTCCAAGAGGCTGCCATACCGTCTTGCGCACAGGGACCCGGAACGCATTTCGGACAGGTGAGTTTCCGTCATCGCGTGTAATCGTTTTATATGACACTGTTGACGTGCCGCCGCCGGCACTTCCGGCACTTTCGGCACTTGTAGAGTCCCCGCGATCAATTGACAAGTTAATTTTTTTTGATTTTTCGCTCGATTTACATCGTCCGCCATCGTATCAAGTATTGAAAAAATACGAAAAAAAAAAAAAAAAAAATTGTAAAATTTTATTTTTATATTTTTTTTGAAAAAAAACAAAAAAAAAATGAATTTTAAGCGATGCGTAAGCGATATTTTTCTCGAAAAATATAAATTTCCCCGTATTAAAAATGATGCAAAATTTTGTTTTGACGATAAATTGTATTTTTCGTATCGATCAATTTTATCGAAAAGCCCGAAAAAAAAAAGCGTCCGATCGATCGATCTTTTTTCGGCCTTTTAATTTTTTCAGATAACACCCTGCAACACACCGGCGACACCGCCAAATTTTCCGGACGCCCTTCTCGCATTTTCCAAGATGTCCGCCGGTGAAAAAACTCCTTCCGGTAAGAAACTTCTTTTTTTTTTTTGCGATTTTTTTTTTACGAGCGAAAACATGACGATAGCGAGAAGCTTATTAAATGATTATTTAGGAATGTCACCTAGTCAAAACGGACAACAGACAACAGCGACGACAATGCAGCATAACGGAGCGCGGTGTAGCGTTTCCGGTGGTAGTCAACAACAGAATTCTACTCAACAACAGTTTGGCATTGGAGAGCCACAGAGATAAAATGCGAAAATCCATTTTCCGTGCTTTGTGCGTAGCGCCGCGGTAATTGGATACCGACGGGGATGACGAGGATGGATTCCGAAACTTCGACGAGAAAAATTACGAAAAAGCCGGTCGGCCGCCCCGCGGAAAATCAAAGGCGGAAAATAGCCGAAGAAAACGGCAAATACCGCGTGACGAGAAACGGTGTTAAAAATTGATTCTTCCATCCGGAATTTTTTTTTTTTTTTTTTTTTCAATTCTACCGCTCTACCGGTAACAACGAAAAAGTTAATCGCGAAACGGATTATCTTCGTTCTGCGAATGAAAAAAAAAAAAAAAAAAAAAAAAAAAATTAGCATCTCTCGGTGGGACTGTCGAGCGCTAGAAATCTGGTTGCTCAACGTGTAATTAAATAAATCATTAATGCGTATACCGCTCTTGATGCCGCTGAGCGCAACGAGCGCCGCGTAAAACAATGTAACAAAGTACAAGAGTTTAACGAAAGACAATTAGCGATATCATTAGTGATAAAATCATATTATTAAGATACCGCATACCACGCGATCGCGCGGCTTCATTCAACTTATTCGATCGAATAATTCGCACTGTAAAAAATTTGCATCGATCAAAGCGTCGGCGACTAGCTATCGATCGGCAAAATCGCTTGGGAGAGAGCGCCGGCGGCGACGCTATTTCGTTTTCGAGTAGAATACACTCACCGGCAGCCGCGGAAATACTTCTTCCATGTCGGATCGTTGTACTTTCTTCTTGTTTTATCATCCCGTCTTTACTCTCAAACTTTATTGCTTTAGTCTTGGAAAGTATTATTACTCAACGGTGCATCGTCACCGCGTTACGATTCTCGGACAATAAAAAGTTTCGTTTTTTTGCTTTTGTAACAAAAAGTTCTTTTTTTTTTTTTTTTTTTTTTTTTTTTTCGATACGCAATTTCCCTTTTTTTTTTTTATCGAAATGGTAATAATTGCCCCCGTAAATCGTGTAAATAAATACGACGAATCGACCGGGTGGGGGTTTTGTTTTTGTTTAAATGAAAAAAAAAAAAAAAAACAACAGTCGCGCGTATATATATATGGAAATCGCTCGCGTTCCCCACCTTTTGTTAATAATCCGTAGGATATACTCGTTCGAGAATACTGTTATTATTACGTTATTAATATTATTACAATTTTTTTTTTTTTTTTACTATCATATATATATAAAAAAAATGTTTGTGTACATAATAATGAAAGAAATTGTCTAAATAAATATTGAATAATGGTGCTTTGACACAAGGATACTATTTCCTTTGGATTATATTCAAGAAGGCGAATCAATTACGCCTCTACCGAGACCCGTCCATCGATCGGGTACCGGCAAGAAATAACGATGCATCGCCGCTATAAATCGCGCTCTGTATTCCTCCGGTGAAACAATTGTCGGAAGTTTACCCTGTCCACCGAGTATTCCGGACTTTTTTACCATTGTTTCGAGCTTTTTGTCCCATGTGAAGGTCCGTATGTAATCTTGAATTAATAATTAAGCATTAAGAATGATTCATTGCATGGTAGCCGCGGAAAAGGAAAACCGAGAAAATCGTGAAAAGTCAGAGAAATAAAAAAATTGTCAGGAAATCAGAGAAAAGTCAGGGAATATGAAAATTTGTCAGGAAAAAAGTAAATTGTCGCTAAATCTTCAAGAAATAAATTTTAAAAAATACATGACTTGAAAAAAAAAAAAATAAAAAAATAAAAAAATTTTTTTAACCGAAAAATATGAAAAATAAAAAAAACAGAAATATATAAATTACAACATAACTCTACTTTATCAATTGAAGCGAACTGAGAATAGTTGACGCAAATTTTTTTAATTTTTCTTTTTTTTTTTTTTTTTATATCTTTAAAAGTGATATTCGTCGTTGATGAAGAAATAAATAATTTATCAAAAAAACGTATCTGTTTTTAATACATTTTTATCAGTGTTATTAATTTTTTAATAGATGTTCTTTAGAACTTCGATAAGGAAAAAATTCATTAATTTGTGAGGGAAAAGTCGGAAAATTTTTTTTTTTTTCGGGAAAAAAAAAAAACGGTTACCATGAATGAAATTTCATAATTGATAAGGAAAAAAAATGACGAAAACATACCGATTATTCCGAGAACAAGTTCATCGGAATTGGGTTCGAGTCCAACGAGAAGCGAATAATCCATAACGGAATTGTCAGCGAGAAATTTCGTGTCGCGTTCGATAGCTCTGTTCAGTACGGCCTTCGAATGGACTCTTATGTACAGCGGAGAGTCGCAACTCACTGTGAATACAAAACGACGATATAAGAGAGAGAGAAAAAAAAAAAAAAAAAAAAAAGCAAAAAAAAAATACATTACTATTCAACAAATTTTCATCGAGAAGTACGAGTTCTCCTTCCGAATCGACTTCCTCGGGATTAACAAGTCGGTTGCGAACCGATCCTTTCAAATCGAATTTATCGGTTATCGCTCTTCCGTAAAACAAATTTTCCATAACTAAAACGCTCGTTCTCAGTGCCGCGTTCGTTGTATTATTTTTAAAAGATACTCTGTAGACACCGACGATTTTTCCCAAAAGCGTCGGCTGTTTGGTCTGTTGGCATTTTTCCATATAAGCGAAATAATTCGGCGCAAAATCCAGAAATATCTGCATCTCGAGTCTCGAAAGTTCTTTCAAAATAAATCGATCATCTGTCGAAAAAAAAAAAAAAAAAAAAAAAAAAAAAATTAGTAAAAAAAAAAAAAAACATGAATTTACTTTGATTTTTTTCCTCACCTCGACTTTTGCAAAAGGCACTGCCGCTTTTGCCGCCTCTCGCGGCCCACTGAACGCTTCGGCAAAGACTTCTTACGAACCCATCCTCGCCGCACGGAAGAACGGATTCCCTTAACGCGGCAAATTGCGCGGCAAAGTATATTCTGCAATAAAAATTTGTCGTCGCGTCATTGAATTGTACCTCAATGTATGTTTGCTGTTTCACGGGTCTCTTATCCTCCTCCGTTTCCGCCGTACTGATGCTCGATGGATTTGGAGCGATCGATGGATCAGCGCTCGTCAAGGATTTGTCGGATTCCACGGGACTCGCGAGACTCGGACTGTTTCCTCGAAGGAAAGAGAGTACCGAAGGCCTTTTGAATTCTCCCGATTGCGTCGTATCGATGCCTCCGACGTTCTCCTGCTTGTTGTTTTCCGTAAATTTGCGTTTGTAAAGAGGACTACTAGAATTCTGTTCGACTCCTTTCAACGCTCGTAGAATCTCCGCGAGCGCGTGTTTGTAATCGTTGGATTCGAGAGCGTAAGCGATGATCGACGACGGTTCGGATTCGTAAACGACCATCGGAACGACCGATCTTCGAAAATAATAAAATAAAAATGACAATCGTCTCGTAAAACTATAAATTTGCATCAATTTCGTTAAATTAGAATTATTTACCCGAGAGGCAGTAGATGATGTTGAAAGGAAGCGAGAGGATTCGAAATCGGATTTATGATTGCCGTCGAAGGCAACAATTGTTCGAGAATCGTTTTCTTTTTATTTTTCCTTTTCCGATCACCGGAATCGTCGGAAGTTATCGGCAAAACGTCGGAATGCGAACGCCGATGAAATTTCGGTGATTCCTGACGAAGAACAACGATGTCTTCGGGATTAGCGTTATCGGCGAGAGTATCGTCGGAGGTATCGTTCGGTTCGGCACCCGATTGCGATGAGTTTTGAACGGAAGATATCGCGTCTACGGCGTTGTAGTCGGCGGATACGGGACTCGAATCTTCCAATTGTGATTCCGCGTCTTCCGTTGTATAGCCATCGGTTTCGATAACTCCGCTACCGAGAGCTCCTCTCTCTGTTCTCTCGGTAAATCTTCTCGATCTATCGTCCTTTTTTCTCGTTGCGGAATACTCCTGAATCCTCTCATTCCAATGAGAAACCGCTTCGGAAACGAGTCTCTTCGATATAACTATTCCATCTTCAATTTTAAACATCAAACTCTGCACCTGTTTTTCCGATATCTTACCCTCGAGTTTCTTGTTCTCCAGAGTCGGCGACGTAAGTTTCAACTGTATTTCCTCTATTTTATTCTTGAAATATTGCTGATCTTTGGCTAATTGCTGTTTCGCCGTATTGATACTCGTTTCCGATTCAATTTGACGAATACTCGACAATTTATCTCGTATATCGGTGAAAAGCTCGTCGCCCGTTAACGCTAAACTCTTTATTTCTTCGATAACATTGTCGTGTTGCTTCGCGTCGTAACGAATATTAATCAACGGAGGCGGTAGCGATATTTCCCAAAGTGATATTTCCGTGTATTTGAATATCGCGAGCATATTATTGCGCGCGAAGTATTGCGAGTGCCGTTGATGAAGAGAGTGCCGACAGGTATCGTTGCCTCGCTTCGCGTAGACTCTCCCGTGAAATCGTAATTCAAGATATTTTGCGAAAGATAGCGACCAAGTGTCGGACGACATCGGTACGACCGGAGATACGGTTTTGCACTCGTGGCACTTCGTCCACATGAGGATCTGATCGGAGTTCTCGTGACCAAAGGGATCGGTGCTCATCTCCGTCAGAGTTACGTGGACGCAGCCTCCGTCGTGTGCGAATCTTCTTCCGTGTTCTCCAATCGCAGCGCGACAATTTTTCGCGGGACACGTGTACTCCGACGTTAAGCAGTAATGTTCGAGAAATCTTCCGAGCGCTATGTCGTTTCGACCGTAAAGATCCATTTTTACGATCGACGGATTAACGCAGAACGCCGGAGCGTTGTTTCTATCGTGAGAGAAGCTGCAGAAAAGTACCGATAGTCTTTGATGGTTTTCCGGCTCCAAGCAGTCCGGCCAATTCTGTCGTTGCCGCTGGAGGTCCACTTCCGTTTTTCCGACGTTCCGAGTACTCGCAACGACGGGATTGCCGCTTAAGCGACTGCCGCAAGCGCGGAAATTGGCTAAAAGTCCTTGAATTCGTCTCGTCTCGATGCCCGACGTGAATTTCTCTCCGACGAATGGATGCTTCGGCTTGAGACGCAAATTCGGCAAATTATCGTCGATTTCCGAAGGATCGATTGGCGGTCCACTCGTTCTCGCGACTTCGGGTTTGTCGAGTAAATGAATTGAGTAAAATATATCCGTCGGAAAGAATCTTCGAAGAGCGCAATTTCTTCCGGGTTCCGTTTCCAGATAAGGTATCGAAAACTTCATGTACGGCGATAAACTGAGTATCGTGTCGTCGAGGGCTTTTTTAAATTTATTTAGCAACGGAAGATCGGCAACGCTGAGACGCGCCTGTCGAATGGTACCGTCGCTTGATTTGCCGAAACTCGATGGACGCCTCGATAGCCGTTTCGCTTCGTCTCCTCCTTCGCGGCTCTCGCGTCCCTCGCCGCCTTCGTTAAGATAACGGTGAAGAGGATCACTCTGATCGCTCACCGATTCTCCGTAAATTCTTTTATCCTCCAATGAGATTTTCTCGCCGATCTGTTTCGCGATCGTTCCGCTATCTTTTTCAATATTTTCGAGATTCGTCGCGATATTGTCGATTTTAATTTCGCTGTAAATTCTTTTGTCGTCGGGAGTCGTTGACTCTTTGCTGCCGGTTTTGAAGAGTTTCAACGTGTCGTAGGGATCCGCGTCATCGTCGAGAATCGTCGAAACTCTTTTTAAAGTTTCGATACTCAAAACTGATTGTCCGCTATCTTTGTCTTGCGAAGTCTCGAGAACGGAGTTTGCATCGGCGTTGTCGGAAATTTTAAGAGCCGATCGATCGAGCGGATCGCTCTCGTCGCGGCTTGAGTCTTCGAGAAAGGAATCGTCGTGCTGAGACGGCGGTTTTGCGAATTCATCCATTAAAAAGGACTTTTCTAATCTCCAAGAGTACGAAGCGAAGATCATCGTTGACGCGACGTTTTTGACTCTTTTTAATTCGGCGAGAGAACCACCGCGCAGTAGAATCGTAGCGCCGAGATGGGGATTGGGACATCCCTCGAAGTACATAAGCGTCTTGAATCCGTCTGTAAGGCAACAAAAAATCGATTGAGCGATTGCTTCGCGATTAATTCCTCTGTCGGTAAGTTAATCGGTACCAAACGCAGCACTTACTTTTGTCATTCGGAAAGTTACGGAGATAAAACTTTTGACAAGTTCCGAGTTTGTAACGCGTCGTCAAATGATCGATTGTGCGGACTATCGCGCCACCGGTGCACCGGGCGACCCTCTCGAGAACGCTGAGCTTCACGTTCAGTACGAGAGTTACGCCGCACTTGCGGAATCTATCTTGTGCCAATCTGGAGACGGATCGATGGACCAAAACAACGTCGGGTTCCAGAGCCGTTATTCTTGCGACTGTCTGCCCGAGATACTCGTTTTCCTATTTCAATAATTATTATTCGTGATGGAAGAATTATTTTATCAAAGTTTATTCTTTTATCATCAAGTACTCGGCGTACTAATGATTTTTTTCGTAATAGGGTACCATTTTTGGCCATTTTAGGTCCGATTGTAGCCATCACATTCGAGACGTAAGAATTCTTTTATCAAAGGTTATTGTTTTATTATCAAGTACTCGGCGTACCAATGATTTTTTTTCGTTATTACGAAAAAAAATGGCCAAAAATGGTACCCTATTGGGTACCATTTTTGGCCATTTTGGTCCGATTGTGGCCATCACATTCGAGACGTAAGAATTCTTTTCTCAAAGTTTATTGTTTCATTATCAAGTACTCGGCGTACCCATGATCTTTTTTCGTAATAGGGTACCATTTTTGGCCATTTTAGGTCCGATTGTGGCCATCACATTCGAGACGTAAGAATTCTTTTCTCAAAGTTTATTGTTTTATTATCAAGTACTCGGCATACCAATGATCTTTTTTCGTAATAGGGTACCATTTTTGGCCATTTTCAGTCCGATCGTGGCCATCACATTCGAGACGTAAAAATTCTTTTATCAACGTTTATTTTTTTACCATCAAGTACTCGGCGTACCAATGATTTTTTTTCGTAATAGGGTACCATTTTCGGCCATTTTAGGTCCGATTGTGGCCATCACATTCGAAGCAATAAAACAAAATATAATCGAATTAAAAAAAAAAAAATTCGTGTAGATAATTCGGTGAATTTATATGAGAACTTTCGAAGAATCAATATCCGATTTTGAAAAAAAAAAAAAAAAAATTATTCGAAGAGTATAATAATAAAAATGGCCATAAATGGTACAATGGTCACTAACGGTACGTTTACCTTAATACAATAATTACCTGCATCATCACCGGCTCGAGGCTCAACAGTTTGCCCTCTACCCGCTGATACGTCAGACCGCACTGAAGAAGCAATATTTTCGGATTAGCGATCATAGCGTTCATAGCCCGATGAGCGACGTTTTTGCTGCACATAACACCAGAAACGATTTCGCAGTCGTTCCTCTTGCCTCCCGGTGATTTTTTTATCTGCACGTAGTGCCGTATATCCATATCATCGACGACGCGATACAGATCGGGACGCACGCGATCGATAATTTCATGAACGAGCGATAAAATCGGCTCTATCCAACCTTCAGAGAGTCCCTCTTTGTTCAATAGTTGTCCGATGAGAGAATCCTCGTGTTGCTTGTACGCGCATCTGTCGATTCACACCGATTCTATTAAATTTCAATATTTTCTCAACGCCATCGAGAGCGCGTAACTCACGTTAACGCGTTATAGGCGCTCATTTCGCCGAAGGCGCTCCGCAAATTGGTAACGTTGTGCCAACCGTTGCGCTCTTTGAATTCTTGAATCCTAAGGATATCCGGACTGAGCACATCATCGGAGACTCCGGATTCGCAACGATGAGATTTAATGTGAAATTCTCGCTGTTCGATTTTCTCGTCGGGATTATCGTTGGCATCGGTGCTGCTGTTTCCGCTGCTGCGGCTGGCGGCGTCGATTGTCCCGTCGCCGTCGACCGTCGCAACGACCCGGAGATCGTCAGACGTCGGACGTTTCAGAGTAACGGTCGACGCTCGGAGATCGAGATCGAGATAAAAACTCGAACTCGACGATGGCAAACGGGCGACCGTTTTGAAATCTCCTTTTTTCGTTTCGCTCTCCGAATCTGCGGGATTTCAAGACATTTCGAGACGACGATCGAAATATATAAAAAAAAATAAATTAAAAAAAAAAATCGGAGATCTCACCCGTTGTGGAATCGTGTTGCGGTATATTTTTCACCCACGCGGGTTCCTGAGAATCGCACGTCGCCCGATGTTGATCCGAGGAATCGTAACTTCGCATAGGCGAGAGTTCTATCGGCTTGAAGAGCGCGGCGCCGTCGCTAAAAGGATTCTCCGAGTGCGCCGATTCGATTAAACCGGCTTCCAGTAGCGCCTGACCGATCGCAATTGCCTCGACACTGAAATACAATCGGAATCCTCGATATTTCGATGTTATAAAAAAAAACAATCGTCGAAATTCCCTCTACAAACCGAGTCGTTGCTTTCTCGCGCGATATCATCCAGTTTACCAGTTCTGTACCCGTAAAACAGTTGTAAAAACTCTTTAATCGCACGCGATGAGTTTGGAGCGGTATAGCGTTACTCGAGCGAAAAAGTTCCTCGTAAATAATCCTCAGGGGTGCGGAATTTTGAAGAAGTCGCGAACGTTCCTGTCCTCCGCCGAGATAACTGCTCGAGCATCCGATCGATTAAACTTCGTTATCCGTCTCTCGTATTTCGAGAGTCTATCGGGAGACGAAGAGTATCTATCGTACCTGCCTACTGCATACTTTTCCTCCATGTAACCGACGCTCGCTTTTCTGTAGACTCGGGCGTCGTCTTCCAACGGATCGTTGCTCGTTTCTCTCTGCGGCGCGGCCGCCGTCGCCGCCGTTGCCGTCGTCGCCGTTCTCGTATCCGTTCCGTACTTTACTTGTAAATCCTCCTGCAGAGCTTTCAAATCCGCCGAGAGAACGCTTCTCATATCGGAAGATTGCAAATACGAAAGTACGACTTTGCAGCAGTAAGTGCAAACGCGTAAATCCCCTGAAAATCTCCGATCTTTTAGTCTTTTAAATTACTGCAGTATACCGTTGGATACTCTTTATAATTAATCAAATCAAAAGCAATTGAATATAAAGTTTCTGAATAATTTATAGATTATATTTTCCACCAATACAAGAGTAGTTCTTGTTCGGTACGACGAAAAAAAGCATTTTAATACGAATTTTTATTATTTAACTCATTGGGAAAAAAAAAAAAAAAAAAATTCGATAAATACGAAATCGATTATTGAATTTATTCAATAATTCGTATAAATTCGATTGAAATGAGAAGAGAAAAAACACGGCATTACCGGTACAGCCCATTATTTTGCCGGGTATTTCGTCTGAACAACACTTTGAACAGAATATCTGACCGCATACTCTGCAATGATGGCGTCTGCGGAATGTTGTAAATCGCGCGCCGCATTCGTAACACTGTTTCGAGACGTCATCCGGCATCCAATAACTTCTCAATTGCGAATCCTTGTATGATTTTAGATTCTACGAATATAAATATTCTCTCTCTATATATGTTATAGGAGATATTGTAATCGACGTAAACTACTATCCTTCTGGACGCTCTGCGCGACTACCGCTTTGTCATCCATCGTACGCTCCAATTTTGTAAAATTGATAAATAAAAAAAACGAAATGTCGTATTCTTACGCTGCTTTTCAGCGCCACGATATTACTGATACGCTTCAGAACGTTGGGCAAACTACGACCTTCCGAAGCGTCCAATGGGAAGTTAGACGCACCGGAGACGGCGGTGTCGTCTTCCTCCCGCGATTCCGAGTCTCCCGAGGAGCTTTGCTCGTCATTGTTGGACGATGCTACCGTATCGTCGTTCGACGGCGGCGTACCTATATAGTATGGTATGTATAGTTATAAAACATTACGACGAAAAGAGGTTATGTACGAAGAATACAATGGCATCTCTTACCCTTGCCAAAGCCGAATAACTTTGAGAAAAGAGACGCGACAACGGGCTGATTCTCTTCCGGGCTCAACGGAGCGAATTCCGTGAGTTTGGTAGGCGAGTTCATATTTTTGTTCATGATTAACCTATAATAATAATAATGTACTCAATCAGGACGCGATCGAGCGCGATTCCGCGAGCGAGTGACAGTTCCGAGTCAGCTGATCATTCTTGTTTCCTCCGCGCCCGATTTTTTTTACTCGTGTTGCTTTGTTTTCTACGGGCAGCAGTGGTTCTCCGCGCACCTGTCACTTCGCAAACGATTCTCCGTGCGTAAACCAGAGATTAGTAGGATAATACTTAAACTACACGGACTGAACAAGCTAAACTGCTACACCGACCGTTGGGAGACTCAAAAATCGAAGAAACGCGGGAAAAACGCAATGCGACGACTCTGTCAAAATTGTGTAAAAAAAAAAGAAAGTATTTCTGTATTGTCGGATTCTCCGCATCGATTGTGAAAGATCGGTTTGCGGCGAGATGAATTGAGATATTATTATTGTGGCGAAGAAAAAAAGACGGTAAAAAGCGTCGCGTGCGACTCCGACGTCGCACTTGCGACTTGCAGTTGTCATCGGTCTACGGTGTCGGAAAGTTTGATAACGACGAGTTTGCAGGTTAGGATGGACGACAGCGATGCCGCTAATCGAGGCTCCGAGGAGGAAGAAGAAGAATTTACCGCTCGAAAAGCTCTCGATGAGATCGAAAAAGCTTGGATAAACGAGAAATTTTCTCCCGAAATTTTGCCGCACAAATCGGATCTCGTCGATTGCATGCTTCAGCAAATATCGCATATGGATGAAAACATGAAGAGATTGGAGAGGGGAGACTTGAGATTGGTCGTTCACAGGATGGAATTGGATCGCATAAGGTTCGTTATATCGAGTTATTTGAGAACTCGTCTCGAAAAAATCGAACGTTACGCGATATCGATATTATCGGAAGAGGCAAAACGGACACCGGAGGATTTCTACTTGACCGTCGGAGAGACTAAATTCGCCAAGGAATATCTCGTAGGCGCGGAAACCCTCTTCCGAACTTTGGCTCTCCGACACATGCCGCCGAATTTTCAAGAATTTCAACCGGTCGACGTCGGCGTCGCACCCAATAAACGTTCCCATGTTTTTCTCAGAGCGAATAAAACAATCGACGGTATCGTAATTCCCGGTACGACGGATCAAGAAATTCGTTTCGACGCCGGATCGCAACATATCGTAAGATACAACGCCGTCTCGCATTTAGTAAAAAATGGCGCCGTACAATTAATATAACTAATCGTTGAGCGTTAGGATAAATAAAAAATGTATTTTTTAAAAAATATATATTTGTATAAGCATTTGCCGCAAGTTAAACAAATTTCCTCGCAATGTAGAGAATAAGTTATACATAAGTATAAGAGTATCGTTTCCTTGCCGATTTCACTCGGTCGGCCGAATCCGGACGTCGTACGCCTGCGAAGAGAAGAAAATAAAAGATAAAAATTAGATTTACCATTGGAAAAAAACAAACGGACGCAAAAGGAATTAAAATTGAAATTACCCGCTTTGAAATATCCCTCAGACTTTCGGCCGTTCGATTGCCAGTTTGATTGACCATTTTCGTGAAATATCCATCATTATTTTGCAGAAGGAGATGCGGATGATCGAATTCGACGATTTTTCCTTCATCCATCACCATCACTCTGTCGCTATCCATTATCGTGTTCAATCGATGCGCTATTGTAAGTACCGTGCAATCGCCGAATTTTTTTCTAATAGTAGTTTGAATGAGTCGATCAGTCGCGGGATCGACGTTCGCCGTAGCTTCGTCGAGAATGAGTATTTTATTTTTTCTGACAATGGCTCTCGCCAAACATAGCAATTGTCGTTGTCCGGCGCTGAAATTGCTTCCTTGTTCGGCGACCAAATGATCGAGCGAAGTAATGCCGCTTTTAAGTTGAACTTCTTCAAGCGCCGACCATACGCTCGCGTCGTCGTACCGATTGAAGGGATCGATATTGTCGCGAAGACTCGAAGAGAAGAGAACGGGTTCTTGAGGTATAATGGAAATCTTGCTGCGCAAATCGTTAAGTCCGATTTTCTTGATATTTATCCCATCGATATAAATATCGCCGTCGAGTATCGCTAAATTAAATAGCGCCGATATGAGAGACGATTTTCCAGCTCCGGTACGTCCGACTATACCGACTTTCATTCCCGCATCAATGAGAATATTCGCATCCTTGATGACCGGCGAACTTTCTCTCGAGTAGCTGAGATATACGCGATCGAATTTTATTTGCCCCATCGTCGGCCACACGGCTGGCGGCTTTTCTCCGGGTTCGCTATCGAACGGTCCTTCTCTTTCCAAATTCGTTAATTCAAGTATTCTCTCGACGCTCGTCATCTGCGCTACCATTTCGGCTGTTTGTCTCATTCCGTGTTGCAGCATTCCGCAGAGTATGAGAATCTGAGATATCGCCAAACCGACGTTTCCAGCGAAAGTCGTTCCTTCGCATTCGTAAAATAGTAAATCATTTTAAAAAGCAACAAAATGAAAAATCGATATATATCGATCTATTCGATACTCACCATCGTTGAAAAATACGAAGCTATACATCGTGAATACGACGAATAGTATCGTTACAAAGTCGAGCCAAAGACCAAATGCGGTACCGGTTGCGATAGTCAAAAAATAAGCACCCGTATGGATATCCTGAAGTTTGTCGAACTCCTCGCGGACGAGTTCTCTCTTAACATTCGATCTTATCGTCGCCAGACCCGCTAGCGTCGCGTTTACGTGCGAAAATACTGGACTTTTGGCTGAAAAAAAAATTGTTTTAGCTTTGAATTTCTAATCGCGCGGAACAGAGAGAGTTATTCTTACCGATGCCCTCCAGAAGCTTAACGTCTCTTGCTGTTGCCAAATAAAGACGTCTTATTTTACCGTAGAAAAATCCCATAATCATTATTGGAAAAATACTCCACCAATTGATTATAATTACTTGCGCGAGAATACCGATCATCACGGCAAAGATTTGCAATGATTCTATCATCGTTGCCGGTAATACTTCGTCCACCGCTCCGATGTCTTTCGAGAATCTATTCAATATCCTTCCCGATGAATTTTTCTCGAAGAAACGCATCGGAGCTTTTAGCAAACAGGAGAACATTTCGTTGTGCAAATTTCTACTGGAATTCATACACATCTTGAAAAACATGAGATTCCGCGCACTCGTCATCACGACGCTTGCGATGATAAAAGCTCCGTATATCCACAGCGCTGTGTCTCTATCGAGAATCGTAGGGACTTCAATTGTTTCGGATTCCATTTCCGTCTGAAAATTCGATAAAAGCTCATCGTTATAAACGTTATATAGTATACGAATCTCTCTCTCGTATCTCTATTTTACACTTACAAAGTTTTTCGCGACACTTTCACTGATATTCGCCAAAAGTTCCGCGTTGTCGATTAGTTCGCTCCGATTTTCGTGTCGAGACGATAACTTGTCTCTCAGCTGCAACTCTTGTTGATTCGTCCTGCAAATTCATTAATCGTATCTTTTAATTGGTACTTTTATACGACGACGACAATCACTCGCGTACGAGAGACTTTTAAGGTACTTATGCATCGCTTCGCATTCATTTCGCATAAATTCGTGAAAAATAAGAGAAAATTCCAAATACTTATCGATGATATAAAAATCTGAAAAAATTCATGCATATCAAAGGTACTGAAAATATTAATTTTGCATAATAATAATTCCAAAATGTTATTAACAAATCGATGAAAAAATTAATTGATCAAAAAATTTTTCGGGAAAACAACTTTTTTTTTTTGTACAATTGATTCGTTCATTTTTCTGAATACGTATGAATTTTTTCAAATTTTTCAATTAATTTTGAATTTTCTGTTTTTTTCACACATTTTTTTCATATATAAAAAAAAAAATTTTAAGTAAATTAAAAAAATTCATACGTATTTAGAAAAATAAACGAATCATTTTCATTAAAAAAAAAATTGGCTTTCCGGGAATATTTGTTGATCAATTAATTTTTTCATCAATTTGTTAATAACATTTTGGAATTATTATTATGCCAAATTAATCTTTTCGTTGCCTTTCATATGAATCAATTTTTTCAGATTTTTATATCATCGAGAAGTATTAGCAATTTTTTCTCAATTTTCTCAGATTTTATGCGAAATTAACGCGAAGCGATATAACTATTTTAACACTAAACACACCGAGATTCACACTTTATCGTTCTCTTACCAATAAGCGACCCAATAATCGGAACCGCTGCTCCCCAATTGTCCGATTATAGTGATGAGAAGAAGGAGAAGCATCGATGCAATCGAATTTCCGGCGGACATGTATTTCCAGTAAATAGATTTGAGTTTTGGACCTTTAGCCATAAATTCTTCGGTCTCTTGCGCTTCTTCATCAGCGTCATCTTTCTCCACAGAGTCGACTAGTGACGCTTTCCGAGAGATCGCTCTCTCGTCTTGACTCTCAGTCTCCTCGACGGCTGCGGCATTCGGAGAAGAGGTCTCATCGGCGCTCGTTATCGATTTAATAAGGTTGAGATCACTCTGCTGAAATTCTTTATAGGTTCCCTGTTTCACGACGATTCCCTATCGCGCCGAATACAAAGCTTCGTAAAACATTTCCTTCAAATTTCTCCACAAGAATCATATTATTAGTAATCATAAAAAAAACTCACATTATTCATCATTATTATCGTATCAACATTCTTCAAGTATTGGATTTGATGAGTCACCAATATTCTCGTCTTTTTCGCCAAATAGCCAGAAATGCATTCGTCAAACAGTTGCTTTCCCACGTGAGTATCGACCGCCGAGAGAGGATCGTCGAGGAGATAAATATCGGCTTCTCGGTAAACCGCCCTAAAAATTACGAAGAGAAGATATAGAATCCTTGGAAACGCGATGGATGGATACTTATTGATTATTGCGTTATGCAAACCTCGCTAAATTAATTCGCGCGCGTTGTCCTCCGCTTAGAGAAGTTCCCTTCTCACCGACAAGAGTTTTGTCTCCATGCGGCAGTTGTTCGAAATCTCTGAGCAAAGCGCAAACTCTGGTAACTCGACGATATCGTTCCTCGTCGTAAGGCGATCCAAAGAGTATATTGTTCCTCACGGAACCAGCGAATAGCCACGGTTCCTGACTGCAATAGCCAACGATACCGCCGACATTAACATTTCCTTCTCTCGCCTCGAGCTCTCCGAGGATCAGCTGCAGCATCGAACTTTTTCCAGCGCCGACGGGACCAACGAGAGCGCATAATTCTCCGCTTTTTATAGTAACGTTGATATCGTGAAGAGTATCGGCGATAGAATTTTCGATCCAAGAGGCGTTTACTTGTTTTATACCGACGCTGATACTCGACTCGTTTTTTCGCGATCGGCTCCGAGACGTCGCAGCGTCAGCGGCATCGTTGGCTAACGATTTGTTTTCCTCGAGTAACAGAAATGCCTGTTGTGTTCGATGCTTCGTTATTATTGATTCTTTTCAATTATAGAGAATATTTTTACGGTATAATTGATTATTAAGGGAATTTTAGTAAATTACCTCCAGTCTTGCGATGGATACGAGAGCCTCCGCTCCGCTTGATATCGCCGTTGGAAAAAGTATCGCCATACTGAATTGCAGCAAATTAAAGTACTGTGCCATTGTAAATACTTTTACGGCCGTTATATCGTTGCCGAGAAGTACATAAGCCATTATAGTGAAATATAGCGTTGTGCGCTCGGTGAATACATATGTTGCTCTGTTGAAGCCTCGCAAATACGAGGTCAGTGTCAAGATGTCAACTTCGTATTGTCGCGCGAGCGAAACTAAACGCTCGAATGGTTTCTCCCAATTGTACATTTTAATAACACCGACGCCGCTTATTATTTCACTCATTAGTCGCACTCTTTCGTCGGTTCTCACGGCTATTTTCGAACGCAATTGACTCGTTAATTTACCCAAATATCCTGCGGTACAACAAGTCAACAAAAATTATTATTTCGTTTAAAGTAATTATGTCGCTGATGAGCATTTTTTTTTCTTATAAGTTCGAGAAAAAATTTGAGAAAATTATAAATACTTCGCGATGTTATAAAAATTGGAAAAAAATTATGCGTTTTGAAGATACTGAAAAGATTAATTTTGCGTAATAATAACTCTAAAATGTTAGTAATGAATTGATGAAAAAATTAATTGATCGACAAATTTCCCGGGAAGAGAACTTTTTTTTTTATGGAAATGATTCGTTCATTTTTCTGAATTTTTTCAGATTTTTCAATTTACTTTGAATTTTGTGTATTTTCACACATTTTTCAGATTTTTCAATTTACTTTGAATTTTGTGTTTTTTCACACATTTTTCAGATTTTTCAATTTACTTTGAATTTTTGTGTTTTTTCACACATTTTTCAGACTAACAAATTGATGAAAAAATTAATTGGTCAACAAATTTCCCGGGAAGACAACTTTTTTTTTTATGAAAATGATTCGTTCATTTTTCTGAATACGTATGAATTTTTTCGGATTTTTCAATTTACTTTGAATTTTGTGATTTTTCACACATTTTTTTCCGTACAAAAAAACATCGAGAAACAAACGTAAAGAAATGTCGATGAAACGAACCTTGCAGCGGTATCGTCTGAATCGTTATGAGAAAAACACCGGCGAGAGAAGCAATTTGTACGCTTTCCCAGATCAAGTATGCGACGAGAGCTCCTTGCAACGGCATTATCCATATAAAGTGAAGATTGAGAAACAATTGATCGAATCTTGCGACGTCGTTCGACAATAAATTGACGATCTGTCCACCGGCTATTTTATTCGCCGCCGTCCTCGACAGTCGTAAAATCTGAAACATGTTTCAAACTTGAAACACCAATGTCGCCGACTACCGAGTGAACCAATAGATTTGCTTAATTAATCATTACTATCGCAACTCTAATCACCTTTCGATACAAAAGCGAACAGCACGCTATTCGCGCTCTCATACCAATTTCCATCTGTCCTAAGGTCGTATGATGTTGTATGAAAGCAATTAAAAGTGACAATATCGCAACGCCCGATGCGTACATATAAGCTTCCGCTGGCGCTGATTTCCCTCGAGGATCGAAATGCCAGATTAAGAGACCCAAAATCAAAGGCTGTACGACTCTGTTGATACGAAAGAAAAGCAGTAGCAATACACTTCTAGCTATTCGACTATTGCGTCAACAACAATTTCTACACAACTATTGTTCTTCTACTCGGAGAGAAAGATCCGATACAATTTACCATATATCTAGTAAAAAATATAGTAAATTTCTGGTACTGCGGTGTCAATGGCGCCACCTGTTGAAAATTACGAGAACTATGCGAATTTTTACCATAAAATATCGTAAAAATCCCCATAAATGTGGTAAAAATTCTCATAATATCAAGTATTCTCGTCATAGGTGGCGCCACCATATATCTAGTAAAAAACATAGTAAATTTCTGATAGTGCGGAGTCAATGGCGCCACCTGTTGAAAATTACGAGAACTATGCGAATTTTTACCATAAAATATCGTAAAAATCCCCATAAATGTGGTAAAAATTCTCATAATATCGAGAATTCTTGTCATAGGTGGCGCCACCGTCGAATTTTTACCAGATAACAGTAATTTCTAGTAGATTTTTCTCTCCGTCAATAAAATTCACCTGAGAACCATGAAATGAAAGAATATCCATCCTCCGTAGTAAATGTACGATAATATAAAAGTCTTTCGTATAGCCGTCAGTAATTTCGGTTTTCTTCCCGATTTAAGCGCCGTTTCTTGTTCCCGTTTCCAATTTCTGCGGATAAATAAATACAGATAAATTTTAAGCTTTTCAAAGCTTCTCGGGACGCTTAATGTTGCCTCAACGATCGTAATCTCGTACTCACCGTTCCAATTTCTCCCCAAGAACGCTACCAACGTCTTTCGGCAACGCATTGTGCAGATCTTTCGTTTCCACATTATTATCTTTGCCGTATACGAATAGGGGAACAAGCCACCTTCGTCAAAGAAACGACACGCATTTTTTTTGTGGAATATAAAATAGTTTTGTACAATGATAATTAATAGAAAACCTCACGAGATTAGTTTATTGCATTGTTACTTAAATCGCCGCCATGACACTTTTATCAATTTGTATGGATTTTCCCGCTTTTTTCCCGGAAAAAGATTCCCTGACTTTTCCCTGACTAACTTATCAATTTTTCCTCATCGAAGTTCTAAGAAAATTTATTAAAAAATTAATAACACGGATAAAAATTTATTAGAAATGGATACACGTGTTTTTGATAAATTACTTATTTCTTGATTAACGACGATTTTTATTACTTTTAAAAATGTATAAAAAAAATCTTTTCCCGGTTTTCCCTGACCGCGGCTGCTATGTTATAATTGTCATTCAACATAATGCCGCGATATTTTTTTTGTTCCTTTCGTTTTCTCATTAATGGAAAAGAAATTTCGAGATTTTCACGTTAACGCGTTCGGAATGTACCAAAACATCGAAAAATCACATTTAAAAAAAAAAAAAAGTCCGGTAAACAAAACAATTCTTTACTTTGTTAATAAACAATTGTCGATGACAATTTAACGACCAGAATTTCAGGAAAACACCAGATATATTCGCGATCGGAAGTTTTAAATCTATCGAATGCATCAAAATGGTTTTTCGGCGACCTGCTCGCCGGGGTATTGCGTACGGAACACCACCCGCCGTGGCGTTTGGATTATATATCACGTTATATTAATTTAAATTGTTAACGATTATTCCCCCGTCAAATAAACACATTTTTATCGGTATCCCATCCTAGTAGTGGCCGCGGAGATAGTCGCCGGACTTATCGTTAACTAACGAGAAAAAAATCGATCGATCGATCGATCGTTATCGAGGAAACGGCTTTTTCGCACGGCGTGAAATAAAATTTTGTACGATACTCGGGCGAAAAACTTTTTCTCAATAAAAAAAAAAAGAAAAAAAAAAGAAGTGCGATGAAAAAAATGTCATCATTTCACTTGTAGCGTAATGTACTAATACAGCACATTCCGTCAGATGGCACAATAGCTAATAAGGAGTTTCTACTTCTGACAAACGTGTTATTCTTACGATAAAGTTAATCGCTTCGCGTATAATTTTCATCGTAAAATTTTCAGTTTTACAGATTGTCATCTATTCTTTTTTTTAATTTTTAATTTTAATAACATCGATCGCCAAAATATTTCGATCGCCGAATCTACGGAAGGTAAGTATACTTTCCAATGAATTCCAAAAATCTTTATAACCGATTTTCGTGTATAAATTTTTAGAGGAAAAAAAATCGTTCCAAACGAATAGTGTAGCGTAATGTAGCAATGTTTTTTGTTTTATTTATATTCTATATATAAATGATCATGTACTATATCTATATACTATCATATATATTATCACATTATATAAGAACATAGAGAGCGTCACATCGCTTAATACCTGATCATCTATGATTATATAAAATGAGTCTATCGAGTTATTCACAATTCGATATAATTGTTTTTTTTTTTTTTTTTTTTTCGTTTTACGTATATATTTCTCGATAAACCGATACTATATAATTTTTACGTATTAATTCTTTGACGCAACATCTATAATGTATATTTTTGTAAAATAAGAAATCGGTAAAAAAAAAAACATAAAAATTGAATTTATTGAAATTTTCCCGGGATGTTAGGCTCTCATTTTGTTTCGATCGAAACACTCGTTTTTTTTTTTTTTTTTTTTTTCAATGAACAAAACTCTCGTAAGCAAATTGTATAGAGACGTAGCGTTGTGACGAACAATTGTGCAATACTTACCAGAAGACGAGTTTACTTATAGCATTCGCTTTGAGACGAGGGCTCGGATTTTCGTATTTTCGGCTGCTATCCATTTAACTATCGTACTTTCAATTGCGACGGTCTACTCTCGCCGACTACTCTACTGTACTACCGATGTCAAGGAGCGTCCGTAAGCAGAGCGGCTTAAAAAAAAGATGCTTCTTATGTAGCCGACGCAATCGGTTTTAGTGGCTTATTGCGAGTAGTATCGGTAATGGTGGTAGTAATGACAGGCATAAAGGAGTGTCGATAAAACGCACGATTCTCGTCCAGCGACTGGATTTGTGGAGGGAAAAAAAATTGTAGGCAGATAAGTAATATCGTCTCGTGGTTACGGAGACTGAACGCGAACGCACGTGGCTTGATACTCGAGGCGCTCTATCGAGCGATGTCTCACTATCGAGATTGCGAATGACGGAACACAATTGCTACTCACGCTTTACGCAACTTGCACCAGTTATTTATTTCCTATATATATAAATGTACGCGTACATATATACCGATACCGATGTATACGAAGAGATTTCCGGTTTGATTCTTATCCACTTACCGGTTATCGAAACATGGATCACAATTGCCTTCCGTTCGCTATTTATTTAATACCCGACTGCCTTTTTGCATGGATACGAAAAATACGAGGATTTAAACGAGTATTATACTCATGGACAGGCGCGTGTTTGTGTATATAATAATAATAATTATAAGGATTCCGGAACAATAACGATGGTGACAACGAGCAGCATCACGTGAATCATTCGCAGGAAAGAACGTATAGTGAATAAAAAAAAAGAAAACTGCAGCGATAGTTTTGACCTACAAGCAGACTTGTTTGTTTACGTCATGGCCAGCAGCAGGCTGCGGTTCGATTGGAACGCGGACGACGCAGGGAGAGCATGAAGCGAAAAGGGATGAATATTATGGCGGTGTCCGGAAATCCCTAAATCATTTGTTTCACCTCTTTTTTTACATTGTAGAATAAACATCGTACGCGAATTGAACGAAAATGCTGCGTCGGTACATCGATATCATTCGACGCTCGCAGTCACGACGAGTATTATTGATAAACATTTTTAATTAATTTAAGCAAAATAAAATTGGCCAATGAAAGCAAAGTTACGAGCGACAGTTCGATTCGGCGATCTCTTACCAATCGCGGAGTGGCTTCCGCCGTCATCGGTGGAAAGGATTATTATTCATTCATTACTTTCACTTTCGATTCGACCGGTCGAAGTTTTATGAGAATTCGCCTTTCGCCTGGGCATCGTATTATTATTATGCGGCGTGTAGCGTCGCCGCTGTCACACTGTTTGTTTACAGTTTAATATTAAACATAGAAAATAAGATGTCTCGGTGACGAATGTACATCGGAAAACGCGATGATTTAGTAGAAAAAGAGTTATACGCGCGGGACGAGTGAAAAATATGGCAGTTTCATTTAGAAGTGCAAGTAATAATTGGTGTCATGATTTTCCAAAAGTCGCGAGAGAATCGGGTTTTAATTTTAATACGCACCGGTCGCGGGTGCGCGTCGATTGGAATCGTATAAGTAAGTCATTTATTTATTTATTTATTCGCGGCATAACCTCTTTTACATAATTTACAGGTTATCAGTATTGTTGCATGCGATATAATAATGAATTCAATTTATTTCGCGATGTATAGTATGAATGTAAAGTGAATTTAAAAAAAAATACATATATCGAAATATATCGTATATTAATGAAAAATATTGAAAAAAAAAAACGTTTTTAATCTCTCAGGTTGCATCGACATAGATAGAGTCATAGCGGAGAGAGACTTTTCTACTGTGGAGCAAAATGTCGATAATATCGTCGATTGTTGTTTGGAAAGCGAATACGACGTTAAAATTCTCGAACCAAATTTTGTAAAACTCTTTCGACTCGCGCAGCTCGGCGTTGAATATCTCTTGTATTGTAAGCGTTATCTCGACCGCAGCGTTGCGATATTAAAGGACGAGCTGAGATCGAAACTCGAGGAAAACGTTAAATTAAAAAATGAAATCGACGCGTTAAAGTCGACGGAGAAGAGAAACAGAGATACCGCAAGAAGAGCCAATGATTCCAACGGAGAAATTCACAAGGTAAGTTATTTTTTACCTTAAAAGTCTTAAAGTTTAAAAAGATTTAAATTTTATGTATTTTACGAGTGCCGCAAGAATCCTTGAATCTTTCTCGTCCCGAAATCTCCTTAAATTTCCTTTTTCCTTTAATTACTATTTATTTTAAATGATTTTTAAGTCATTGCGCCTTTAAATCGTCAACTTTAACTATGAGATACAATGAAAAAATTGTTGAGTCGTTTCGCGGCGTCAATACATCGCGGCGGTTCGACGATAATTTTTTTCCGAAATTTCGTATTATTGTTATGAGAAAAAGAATCTAAAGTTGCGCGCGAAAAGATAAAAGCCTCTCGTACGCGAGGGGTTGAAATTTTTTGCCGATTGTGCAAAGCGAATCGCCGATTATACGCTTCGTATTAACTCTCGACGTACGGGACGTCGCGCGCGCGAAGAATTGTCCCGGCGGCCGGGGGCTCGGCGTGCATCGACGAGTCCGATCGCGGGGATCGCTCCCGAGCGCCGAAAAGGCAATGCAAACAAAGGATTTCGCGCTACCAGTGGCAAAAAGGGAACTATTATTATTAAATATGTATTAAAACATTGTATACAAAATCTTATTTACTTAATTACTTGAAAATTTAATGTTTGTAAGTTTTTCTGTTACGAAGATAACGTTGTTCGCTATATTTGTTTATAAAAAAAAAACTATTTCACCGATTAAAATTTGCTTACCGCCATTCGATAGGGAACCGTTTCAGGTATATGTTTGAATTATTTCAGATTTTTCAGAGAAATTTATCTCCATAAACGAGACGCTCAAAATTTCAAGACATCATCACTCATTAAACTCTTTGTTTACGCGTTACATTAACAAAATGAAAATTGATAAAAAAAAAAAAGTTTACCCCCAATAGTCGCTTAGCCTCTGCTTTGCGTAACTCAGATCTTTTTTCCGATTTGAAAAATTATGAATAGTTATCGAGTTATTGTCATAAACGTGAGCCGCTGTAGGGGTCCATATGGTGTACAGATTCCGGCCGCTGGGACGGGAAAAGCTCTCGAAAAAAGGTCCGGAAATCTCCTTAACTTTTTCCCGCGCAGCATTTAATTTTAATTTTTTTTATTTTTCATTCACCTAATTGAAAAAACGTGAACCGTTGTAATAATCCAATGTACTCGTCTACGATAAACACAAATAAACGAAATTTAAATAAATTTCAGTGTCCGCGATGTCCAAAAACGTTTGTTTCCGCAACATTCGTAAACGCGCACATGAATCGCCGACACGCGTATTCGGATCCACGGATGGTTTTGGAGGACTCGCCGGTCCACAAGCGGTATTTGGACGAAGCGGAGAAATTACACAACGAGATAAAGACGCTGAAGGAGAGACTCAACAGAACGGAAAGAGTGATAAGAAACGATTCGGACGGTAGTAACATTGTAGCGGACGAGGAAAGAGAAACTCCGAGTAAAGACGACGAGTCTTACAAGAGATATCAACGAGAGATTAGTCAATTAAAGGGAATGTTACTCCTCGAGATTCGGGTAAATAAACGATTTTCTTCCGCTTCTCAATGATATTATCCAATGAGGATATTGTCCTTTCAGAATCTCAAGCGAGCAGATGCGACACGGGAAGTAAAAGAAGAAGCGAACGATTCCAGCGGTGATAACGTTAAAGAATTGATTCGCCGTCAGGAAAAGGAAATCGAAAGACTGAGAGATGAATTACAGAAACGGGTGAGTAGCAGCGGCCGTTCCGATGCGAATATTATCGTTTATTCTAATGATCACGAAACGTTATCTCGCGCCACAGCTCACTCCGGACATCGAGGGAATTCACGCGAAACTGGAGAATCAGGAAGACTTTTGGCAATCGAAAATCGATAATCTCGAGGCTCGTCATCGGAATGATATTGAAAAACTGTATTCTCAGTTGAAAGTTAGTCACGAATCCGTGAATGAGATGCGTCTCGATTACACCTCGAAGATCAACGATCTCGAATGGCGATCGCGCAGCGAAATGGTTGCAATTCCACCGCAACGAAAGATTCAAACGCGAGAAAGTGGCGGCGGCGGCGGTGGCGAATCAAAGGAAATTTCGCGAAAAGATAATTATTATCCGGTGCGGGAAATGCGACAGAGAAGAGAACGCGAGGAGATTAGAAACGAAGCAATAAGAAATGACGAAGATATTCCCGAAGTTGCGGATGATACGGCGCGGAAAGATACGATGGCATCAATATCAACCGATAAATATCGACAAGACGATTGGAAAAACGCTGCTATATCGTTCGCCGAGAGTACAATGATCGATCGGCGCGGCAGTGATCGTCGAATGAATTATAATAAGTCAAATAATGAAAGAATAGAGAAGCAACAGAGAGATACCAGTAGTATTGATTCCGGTGAAACTACCGTCGTTACGACGAGCGGAAGCGCTGCAACGAGAGAAAACTCTACTCGAGTTCTCGATACGAACGGCGACGCTGTACCTTTCGAAGTTCATAAGGACGACGAGCGATTTTTAGGCAAAACTCGGCGAGAGAATGTCTTTGTGGAACAGAGTGACGACAAGAGTGTCGAAGTATCTTCTATATTTTCATCGGAAGAAAGTTTATCTAATTTGGAAGACGAAGAGGAATCGCAAACGGAGGAAACGGACGAATTTCGGAAAAAAGTTAAATCGAATAATCGAAATAATCGAGTCGAAGAGGAATTTTCGATCGAAGATCAGTTGAATTCGAAACTTCGTGATTTAGGTATCGATCCGGAATGGCACGCTATTCCGAATGGGACGTTTGAACAAATAATTAATACCATTCATCACGATAGAAATTTCAAGTGTAAGGTACGTAAGAAGCGATTTTTCAATTTCCACGATAATTCATAATTTTTTTCTAGAAATATCACAATTTCGATGAGATTCGCTACAAGATAATTCAACAAATCGCTCGGAAGCTATTAGCCGAGGAGAATGTTGCGAGAATCGAATATTCGTCGAAGCGTTCTCCCCTCGAAAAGCTTGTGACGAATGTGAAAAGTAAAGCATCGAAAGCTATGAAAATTTTGGAGAAAAACGAAGGTAAGTATGCGAGCGAAAGGTTCGGATTGTGGTGCATATAGATAAACGATTGCAATTGGGATTTTTCAGGATCGCGTCGTAGCGTCGATTCTGCTCGAGTGGAGCGGATTAAAACTTTGCAAAAGACGGGTCAACGAGTTTCCGAAAAAACGAGAATCCGAGAAAACGCGGACACGCATAGCCCGCGCGCAGTTACAAGAAAATCGGCAGACTGTACCGACCGCAACACGATAGTCTCTACTGCGAGCGACTTGAAACATTCTTACGAGAGTATCAAAGACTTTGTCAACGACAGGAAGATCGTAACTTCCACACCGCAAAGAAATGAACGAAAATTAACGATCGATTCGGTATTGTCGGTTACCAATGTTACGAGTAATAGCAATAGCAACGGCAACGACAACGGCATCAGCAACGGCAACAAAAGTGTGTTAAAGTCGACGAGCGCTTCCAACGGTAGCCGAACGGTAAAAAAAAAGGTGCTATTCGATTTGGAAAGTAAAACGGATGCGGAAAGAGAAGATAATGAATCCGAAACTACGAATTTAAGGTATTATTACGCGCGGCAATACTATTAACCCGTAACGTCAGTCTCCGCGTTGCTAAGTATAATTTTCTCATCGGCAGCATTTATGATTCACGAGACGCGGTTGATATTGAGAAAATTGAGAAATCCCCGTCGTCAGGATCGATAGTACTGAAAACACGTCAAAGCGAAAAAATCGCACAAATATCGAAGGAGATTGAGAAACAGGTAGCGTTTTATGATGATATATATGAAATTCGAGAATTATTAACAAACTTTCGATATTTCAGCTGAGTATACCTCGTGAAAAACCTGCGGGAGCAGTGGAAGCGATGTTTATGGATAAATTTTATTCGAAAAACGATGACGAGGAATCAATAATGGCGAATGGTCGTTCTTCGGAAGGTCCTTCGCGAGATTCGCAGCACCGTTTTACCTCGGAGAGCAGAGATTCAAATTTAGATATGGATATCGATGAATTACTCGAAATTCAGTAAAACAGTTGAAAAACCGAATGCGTATCATACGCACTATTTATAAGTTTAAATATTTTCGCTCGTTGATGTATCGACGAGAGAAATAAATAAAAAACAATTGGTTATCCAGCGGTAGCCAATGGTCGCTATTATTATTACTTTTTTCTTTAACGTGATGTTAAACATATTCTCAGTGTCTCTCTCTCTCTCTCTCTTTCGCACTTATACAAGTTTCACATTACCTTAAAATAATTGGTTATCCAGCGGTAGCCAATGTTCGCTATTATTATTACTTTTTTCTTTAACGTGATGTTAAACATATTCTCAGTGTCTCTCTCTCTCTCTCTCTTTCGCACCTATACAAGTTTCACATTACCTTAAACTACTTGACGTCGAGCCGTTACCGCGCGTTTTTTGACGAGTGATGTGTGTGTTATTACTTACCATCAGTCGATTTTGTCGCTGCAGTCCAGCGAACTACTCGTCGGCGCCACTGCCGTTGGCAGCACTTTTCTTTGTTATGACGCGACGAACGACGATAAAAAGTGAATAATCGGCATAATTCCCATTTGTTTATTAATAAAAAAGAAAAATACAAAGCATTACTATGCTGCTGCCGATGAGACTGAAAGCGGAACATACGAAACAATTGTCGTTTCTCGCGGAACAATCCTCTCAAGGTATCGTAAAGCCGTAAGAACGTATTTTTTTTTATTTTCCTCGCATAATTTACTGATTGGCATTGTTTTCTTTGCAGTACTTCAAGATTTCTGCAAATTGGCAGTGGATTACTTGCAAAAAGGTCCAAAACTCAAATTATACGGAGGAGCCGCACGTAAGTATAAAAAATATAGCAAACGCGATCCGTCGCGGTATCGAATAATTGTGAGATTAATGATGAGATATTTGTTGTCGCGGTGGGCGTTCGGTGGATATTTCAGAAAAGCTTCGCGTCGAACCGGAGGTAATCAGAAGTTCCGTAGAGGCGCTGATAAATTTGCTTTTGGAGGCCAACAAGCAGGGATTGGATAGAAAAAGTTTTCAATCGTCAGTGACTACTCTAGGATTTCGGGATGAAAAGGAGGAATTGCTCGGGAAGCTCTACGAGGTCAAGCGGTTGCAAATATCCCAAGCGCTTTGCGAAATTGGGTTGAAATTGCCGCGATATCATAATATGGAGTGGAGATTCCAAATTCAGATTGCATCGCGATCGTTGTTCGATCAGCTTACGCCTCGCATTACGATAGACATCGCCTTGAGAAATGAGGATAATTCGAATGAAACACATCACGTTTTGCTTCAAATGGATCCCATTAATTTGTTACATTTGTCTCAACAATTGGAAACGGCTATCAAGGAAGGATACAGTCAGCACGCGAGAAGAATCAAGAGAACTGTTAAATGCTAAATACATATTGGTATCGCGATTTATTGCGTTGTATAGCACACTGCTATCCTTACTTTTTATCGTAATCGAGCGGCTAATGTCAAGGCGAATAAACTATTGTCCATTGTATGGATTTACAAATCAATAAATTTTCTCGAAGAATTTCCAAACGACTCGAGAATATGCAAAGTTTCGTCAATTTAAATGATGATTGGCGGGTGAACTGCGGCAACGTAACGGAGAGCATTAGAATAAATAGTTTTATTAGATGCGACGTTAAGAAATGTATAAAAGCCGAGAGACGCTACTTTCGGAGCGCTTATCGACGATCGCAAAGCGCCTGTTAATGTCTATTACGTCGATATAAAAAAGAAACTTAAAGTGAACGATTTCTATACGATTAATTGAGTGTTTTTCACTATAGTGTTGGGAAAAGTGTGTTTATCTATCGATTGGTGCCGTCATAATGGAGTCAATGAATAACGAAATCATTGAATCGGTTGCCAGTAGCGGTATTAGCGGTAGCAAAGCGGTAGCCACAGCGATTGCCGATGTCGTTGTTACCGTTGGGCCTCAATTTGCACGGCAATGGATGCGTTACAACAATCAAACCGTCGCGGATAAGGTTCCCGAGGAAATGCTTCATCTCATTGATCCTCACTGGTGCGCGAGTTTCGAGGAGCAGCCGAAAGCTGTGCGAATTAAGGAGGTTGGAGCGCGTGGTGTTCATTTCGCTTAAATTCCGACGAAATGGAGAGGGAAATGCAAACACTTCTCGATAGTATAAAAATCTGAAAAAATGTATGCATATTAAAGATACTGAAAATATTAATTTTGCATAATAATAATTGCAAAATGTTATTAACAGATTGGTGAAAAAAAAAATTGTTAAACAGATTACGGTAAATCAACTTTTTTTTTTATGAAAATGATTCGTTCATTTTTCTGAATACTTATGAATTTTTTCAGATTTTTATCTTTGGTTTGAATTTTTTTTTATATGGAAAAATGTGTAGAAAAAGAAAAAATTCAAACCAATGATAAAAATTTGAAAAAATTCATACGTTTTCAGAAAAATGAACGAATCATTTTCATTAAAAAAAAAAAGTTGAGTTGTCGTAAATTTGATTAACAATTTTTTTTTCATCGATTTGTTAATAAAATTTTGCAATTATTATTATGCAAAATTAATTTTTTTCAGTGCCTTTAATATGCATGAATTTTTTCAGATTTTTATACTATCGAAAAGTGTCTGCAATTTCCTCTCCATTTCGGCGAATTTAGGCGAAATGGTAACACGACGCGCTCCAACTCTACCTTAAGATACCCGAGATAATTTTTCAATTTTTAGGTATCAATATCCGCCGATGGATCCTCTTTGGCACAAAATCCTTGGCTTGGTGATGATAGTAATAGGTATAATAGGTTGGTCCGGAAACGGAATGGTCGTCTATATATTTCTCATGACACCCTGTCTGCGGACACCGAGTAATCTTCTAGTGGTCAATCTCGCCTTTTCCGATTTTCTCATGATGATTATAATGTCCCCTCCGATGGTCATCAATTGCTGGTACGAGACTTGGGTCCTTGGTGAGCCTTTCATATTTTCAGCAAACTTTCCATTCGAAAAGCCACAAAATTAAACAAAAAGGAACTTATGAAGGGTAATAATAGTGTCGACGCGCAGGTCCTTTGATGTGCGATATTTATGCGATGGTGGGTTCGTTATGCGGCGGTGCATCGATCTGGACAATGACGGCGATCGCTCAGGATCGTTACAATGTAATCGTTAAAGGAATGGCCGGAACACCATTGACGATCAAAAGAGCACTTCTCGAGATTGTAATTATCTGGAGTTTCTCTCTTGTGTGGACGGTACTGCCGGTAGTCGGCTGGAATCGGTAAGTATCGAAGTTTTCACGTTTTTTCTACGATTTAACGCGATATTCTTCATGTCAGGTATGTACCGGAGGGCAACATGACCTCCTGCGGTACCGATTATCTCAGCAAAAGTTGGGCATCTCGATCCTATATTCTCGTCTATTCTGTATTCGTATACTACACACCGCTATTCATAATCATTTACAGCTATTGGTTTATCGTATCGGTAAGTTTTCATTTATTTATTTACTAGCGATCTTAACTCGATTCTCTCTCTTTCTCTCTCTCTCTCCTCTCATCAATGACAAAGGAACCCCATTCACTCCATTTCAGGCAGTTGCCGCTCATGAGAAAGGAATGAGAGAACAAGCAAAGAAGATGAACGTTGCATCACTCCGGAGCGGAACGCAAGAAGGTCCGAGTGCCGAAGCGAAATTGGCAAAGGTAAACGAGTTTTTTATACGCTGAAACTTATTTCAGTACAACCCCTGTATTCTTAACTCAACGGGACCGGACACCCTTCCGTTTCTGCATTTCTCTTACCATCCCTACTTCCGCTCAGTTGCTGCGCGTAGGGGTAACGAGAGGCATAAGCTTCCGCACCGCACCGCTTGGAGTGTGGCGATCGGATTCATGGGAAATGCAGTTAGTAGAAATCGTTGCCATGGTAACGAGTTGAAATAAGGGAGCGTTTGAGTTAAGAGAAGTTAAGAATACGGAGATTGTACTGCAAATTCAAGTAATTACATCCACAATCGCAGGTTGCATTGACGACGATATCGCTATGGTTCATGGCATGGACTCCATACTTGGTAATCAACTACGCGGGTATCTTCAATGGAAAAATAACTCCGCTCTTTACCATTTGGGGATCTCTTTTCGCCAAAACAAATGCCTGTTACAATCCCATTGTTTACGGCATAAGGTAAGTAAATATGAAATTTTGTTTAGTAATTCGTACTAAAATGACTATAAATCATTCAATCCACAGCCATCCCAAGTATCGCATCGCTCTGTTCGATAAAATACCAGTCTTTGTCTGGGGACCAGTAGGACAACAACCGGCACCAGCCGGAGGAGCAGATTCCGCATCGACTCATACAGCCGATGGAAAGGCTTAACTAAGAAGCAGATAACTGATTGGCGATAAAAATGTAGACATCGATTTTAGTTGCTCGTAGAATGTATTTAATGTTACAAAATCAAATTTCGATACAACGATATCGTCGCAGTTGTTATAGTAAAATTGTTAAAAGTCCTCCGTTGTGTATCCGAAACGAGTTAAATGAAACGACTCGTGTAGTGGTGGATACACGAGTCGTTGACTCGAGACGATGGTGGACTTGTTGTTGTTATTGTTGTTTTCGCCAAGTTCGATACCGATTGCGTAAACTTCGTAATTATTCTTCTCTCGATGTTTTCTGTTTCTACGCTTGAATGCTGATATATGTTTTTTTTAAGCGCCGAATCACGATTTACACATTGAAAACATGGAAAATGGATGAAGTTGAACCTCGTCGTTATATCTCCTTCTGCTTGATCCATATATCTTGTTGTACTTTTATATATATTTACACAATCGTGTCGTCTACTATCGGCTGGTAAATCGGTGGCGTACACTGCGCAACAAAGATAACGGAGTCCGGCTTCTCTCCCTCCTTTTTTCCACGTTTTCAATAAAATGCCAATCTAGTTGCTTCCTTTATATTATTCGTTTACGATTATCTCATCGTGGGTCTTGTTGCGAATTCGTCTATGCGGCAGATTTTTCGCTGTCGGCGAGGGTGGTAACGCCGGAAACGGTGGATGTCGCATCGGCTCCAGCGGGAGCCGCTTCACTGGTGCAAGCGAGAGACGGGAATCTCTGGAAGAGAGCTGCCCGGTACTTCGGATGGCTGAAATTTTTAAACAATTTTTTTTCCACCATTTTTAACGAAGGCGTACGGTTTGCTTTGGGCGATCGGTGAAAAGCGAATAAATCGTTACCTGATGCCGTAAACGATTGGATTGTAGACGGCATTGGCTTTGGCGAAAAGGGAGCCCCAGATGGTGAAGAGAGGGCTGATTCTTGCGCTCTCGAAGACTCCGGCATAGTTGATTACCAAGTATGGAGTCCAAGCCATGAACCACAGGGAGATGGTCATCAAGGCAACCTTGGAATCATTGGCCATATTACGACACTCCGTGAGGCGTATAGAGGAGAAAACTACAGTAGAATCCCCGTATTCTTAACTCGATGAGACCGGAAACCCTCCCATTTCTGCATTTTCCCTACCGCCCCTACTTCCGGTCAGTTGCTGCGCGTAGGGATAACGAGCGGCATACGCTTCCGCACCGCGCCGCTAGGAGTGTGGCGAACGTTCTCAAGGGAAATGCAGTTAGAAGAAATCGTTGCCATAGTAACGAGTTGAAATAAGGGAGCGATTGAGTTAAGAGGAGTTAAGAATACGGATATCGTACTGTAATGAGTAAAGAACTCGCGCCGGCATACCTTGGCGAGTTTGCACTCAGCGCTGGTATTCGCGTTCTCGGAAGATCTCAGTGATGCGACATTCATCTTCTTTGCCTGTTCACGCATGTTCTTCTCGTGAGCGGATACCGCGGCGATGATGAAGTAGTAGCTGTAGATGATGAGGAAGAGCGGCATGTAGTAGACGAAGATGCTGTAGACGAGGATGTAGGATCGGGAGAACCATTCCTTGTTGAGATAATCAGTACCGCAGGCGGTCATGTTGCCTTCCGGTACATATCTGAGAAAAGAAGAAGGCAAAGATCATTAATCTCGTATGCTAACTAATTGCCCTATCGTCTGGTATCGTTTATTACCGGTTCCATCCCAACATCGGGGCGACAGTCCAAACAACGGCAAAGAGCCAAATTCCAAGGATACGCAGGAGAGCGCCATTGATGCTCATGGGCTTTCCGGACAATCCCTTGACGATAACATTGTATCTGTCAAAGGCGATCATGGTCATTGTCCAGATGGAGCCACATCCGAACAGGGAGCCCAACATCGCGTAGATTTCGCACATCAGAGGCCCAAAGACCCATGTTTCGTAGTAGCAGTTTATCACCTGAAGAAAAGCCCATTTGATGACTTAGTCGCCGAATTTAACAATGAGAAGATCCTAAGATTCTCTTACCATGGGTGGCGACATGCAGAACATCATCAGGAAGTCGGAGAAGGCGAGATTGATGACCAGAAGATTGCTCGGGGTGCGAAGGCTCTTGGTCGTGGTGAAGATGTAGACGACCATTCCGTTACCAATTACGGAAACGGTACCGAGGCATCCGATGACGAAACCAAGGATAGCGTGCCACAGGGGGTTCATCGGTGGGAACTGGTACCAGTGGGGGTCAACCAGATGGAGCATTTCGGGGGGAACTTTGTCCACCACCGTCTGATTGCCGAAACCGCCACCCTGGGCAGCCCAGCTGTACGCCGCATAACTTGGTCCCGACATCACAGACATGTTCTTGCAACTGTAATATCAATTATTAAATTAATTCAACAACAATTCCGCATCATTTGATCGTTATAATTGCCTCTTCTTACCTGGAGAAAATCGTTAATAAACGAACTATTCCAAGTACGTGTGCTCTGCGATATCACGGAGATTGGTTGAGGTTTAGAATTTTGATTAGGGTTCAGGAGAGGTTTATGTTGGAGCTCTGTGGTACACTGTCGGATGCGGCTCGTAGCGTTGGCCTCGAGTTCCGTTTAAATATGCACCAAGTTCCGAGCGAAGAGCTCCCATATGTACCCTGTCACCAACCAAATACGCTATATGTCTTACACTCATCTGTAAGTCTCCAAACAGTCTTAAGACGCTGTTTATTGAGTTAGCGAGGATTTGAGAATACCCTGAGCTACCCTCGTACACAAATGGAAACCTTACGAGGATTATTTTCATTTCTATCTTACACCGTTCTTCCTTGTTTCGCTTCATCTTCTTATTATATATTATAAATTTTCTATTTTTTTTTTTTATTTCTTCCCGTAATGGAATCATTCATTTCGAAAAATCTCATTGTTATAATATCGTCGGATTGTTCAATCCTTCCTTTTGGTGACATTTTTTAGTTCACTGCGGTGTGGAAAGGGAGTTTTTCATTCCGCAGTGAAGTAAAATCGTATACGATACTCGGACGTTCTGCGGAAATCGACTAGTTTTTCGTTTCGGCGGAAAAACGTTTTGTAGACACGGCTCGCGTGATTGTACACTTGGGACACTTTTTTAAGTATAGCGCGAAGTATACCTATTGAATATTGAATGGTGCGATTTGTTGGAAAACAATTGCGTGATGAAGCATGATTAAGCAGTTGTGACAAAGCATGATAATGCATGTTCTGCTCGAAAGTCTCAATAGAAGATGATGGAAAACGATTGAAATGTCAATCGTGTTTTATCGTATTTTATCAGTCGTATCTTCGCGATATTTACGGGACGATACGATTTCTAGTAAAATTAATCAGGTACTTATTCTATCGTAATAATACGATAATGGAAATTGTATCGAAACCGATATGTATTTTTATATGATTGGTATGTCTATCGTTGGTGATAAGTATATAACATTCGATATCAATGCGATGCAATATGAATGATGTTTATAGGTGTCATAGGGATGTAATCGTTGGTTTTACTATCGCAATTGATAAGTAAATGACTATTCAATATCAATATGGAGCAATATGAAACTTTAAGATGACGTTGCTTAAAAAAATTGATACAAGTCGTAAGAAAACGATTGAAATCGGAATAATATTAAAATTATTTTAAACAATTTTACAATTATTTTACACAAGGAATACATCGGATAACGCATCCGATATTTACGAACGAAAAACACACGATTCAATTTAAAAAGGACTTTATTTCCTATAAGAATCTATCGGGTTTTTGAAGCAGAGGGTGATGAATCATGAGAAAGCCTGATAAAAAGCATTTTGTCATCATAATCGTTCTACATTCGGAAACAAACGAAGCGTAGGCGTCGGGAACGAAGTGAATAAAAATTATGAAAACTTTTCAGCAAATTATTATTAAGAGTCGCGCGTTAAATATAATCCATTATTGGCGGTCGTAAACGTTCCACGGGGACGGTGATGTACCGTCAACCGGCACGAGAGACGCGCTCCTGCGCGCGCATGCTGACTATCGCGCCGCGTCGTCTCATCGGTCAGCTGTTGAGTTTTGTTTGTTTTCTTCATCGTGTTGTCGGTGTGTCGTGTGGTGTAAAGAGAAGCAGACAGAACGAATCTGTCTTGTCCGGTCGCGTCTTGTGTAATGGAGAAAAAAGAAATAAATAATATAATCAAAATAGTTTGTCCGTCGGTGGAAGAACTTAGCGTAATAGTGAACAACGTAAAATGCGACGATTGCGGACTGTCATTTCGCAACGAGCCACGGCTCCGTATGCACGTATTAAAGATTCACGAACGTAAAAAATTGGAAAAAACAGTGAAAGAGAACGTTCGTTATCATTGTCCCGAAATATCCTGTGTTTATTCAACAAAATCACAAAGATATTTCGCGTCGATGAAATACGTAAAACAGGTTAGTTTCACAAAATTGTATCGATCGTATTTTCAATACCGATCGCGGCGACGTAGTAATCATTATTATTATGTATCTTCAGCACTATTTAAAGGTACACGCCGTCAAAAGATTCAATTGTGCATTATGCGACAAGAGGTTTTCGACGCAAGCGGCGAGAGACGCTCATTCCAGGATATGCGGCGTCCAATTTACATGTAGCTGCCTTCGGCTCTTCGGTACTTACGAAGCTCTCGTAACGCACGCCAAACGCGTCGCTCATTCGATAGATGAAAAATACAAAAGTATTCTTGCGTAAGAAATTTCATTGAATAATCATAATATTTGCAATCGTTCAATCCGCTCGTCAATTCTTTTCTCATTATCGTTGATAGCAGGAGAATCGGCGTAGAAGCATCGCCACTCGCACATCGGAGGGGAAGCCGTCCGGTATCAATACTTCCGCGATGCGCGTCCGTTACTCTCGTGGATCGTTCCGTCGGTTCCGGTCTCCGCGTCGGTTTGGACGTCGCTGTGCAAACGGACGATATAAAGCGCCAAAAAAGAACTCTCAGTCCATCAAAAACATGGAAACGTCGCGAGTCCCGCCAGACGCAAACGAGCGCATTGACGAAAAAAGAGGAAAAACGACATAGAAAAACCGTAGAAACGCAGACGAGCGACGTGGCTGCTGCCGCTGCGGCAAAATCATCGATTCGAAAAATAATAAAGAGAAACGATTCGTTTGTCGGTGATCCGGCGTTCAACGAAAATTACGGAAACGAACATTTGTTTCCGGGAAGTCCGTTGCAACTGCAACACGATGTTAGACTTCAAGATTTTTGGGAGGAGAAGAATCCGAGTTTAGGAACGCAAACAAATCCAAATGAAAAGGATTTACTCGGAGGATTAAACGAAAGCGTAACGGAGCCGCGTAGCGAATTGACCTGTTTGACCGGTTTAACATACGCCGTCGAGAGCATTTATCCATTCAACAACACAACCGATAGCGCTATTTCGCGATCGGATCCGATGCTTACGCTTCAAACTTTTCCCGATAGATTCAGCAGCATAGAAACTCAAACGGAAACGGGATATTCGTTCGATTCCGATGTCGCGCTATCGGCTAATTTCGCCGTGAGTTCCAATTTCGCTGAAACTCAAACAACCGAAAATTTTCACAATATGGAACAACTTTTGTACAGCAATACTTGTACTCAGACTTGTAACGATATACTTCCCTCGGATTTGGGATTATCCGATATCCAAACGCAGACCGCGTGGTCGGAACTCGAAGACCGGCATCCGGCCGCCGCGGAGACGCAAACTCGCGATGCCGCTACGGCTTTCCCGTGCCGCTCGTGGCTCAACATTAAAACGAGTCAAACGCAAACGGATTTACTCAGTATATTCGATGAATTTCAATAGTTTGTACGGAAACTCGGAGCTTTAATAGTCATTTCAAATTTTATTGAAAAAAAAAAAAAAAAAAAAAAAATACGAAAATTTTTTTCACTACTAATTACGATCGGAGAGCACCACGAGTTTCGAAAACCCGATGCGATTACGTATAATATCCAATTATTTTCATCAGTATCATCCATTATTGGTGTTATACTAACTATATACAAGTATCTATATCTATAATGTTGTTTATATAAAAGTACAACGATACAAGTTATAAATAAGTTATCTCTGATAATTAAAAAAAAAAATCAAGTCGAAGATTTTAATGGACGCGATTATTATTATTATTATTATTATTATTATCATCATCATCATCATGAGCATATCTCGAAATCCGAGTTTCGACCATTGTGCAGAAATGGTAAAGCGTCACGACGAGGAGAACCGGAAACGAACGTAGAGAGAGGAACTCGACGATTAATGGGACGGGATTTGTGGCATTGATATATCCGAATAACTACAATGCCGGTCCTGCGGCATTATCCTCTTCAAAGTCTGGTAAAAAGTCTTTGGTTCGATCTTCTATCCTATCGACGTTCTCCATCGCGGAAGCCAATGCTTTGAGATTGTCGACGCCGGACATTAATTGTCTGCGGAAATGAAGATACGACGTCATCGTTGAGTTTAATGATAATAACATGGTGGCCACTGGTCAGGGTAATCAGGCAAATCAGGGAAAAGTCAGGAAATTAAAAAATGGTCAGGGAAATCCGGGAAATCAGGGAATTAAAAAATGGTCCGGGAAATCAGGGAATTAAAAAATGGTCCGGGAAATCAGGGAATTAAGAATGGTCCGGGAAATCAGGGAATTAAAAAATGGTCAGGGAAATCGGGGAAAAGTCAGGGAATTAAAAAATGGTCAGGGAAATCCGGGAAATCAGGGAATTAAAAAATGGTCAGGGAAATCAGGGAAAAGTCAGGGAATTAAAAAATGGTCAGGGAAATCATGGAAAAGTCATGACATTTTTTAATTGCTCAGGGAGAGTAAGTAACGATACGGATCGAGAAAATAAAAAAAAGCTTTCAGCACGGAAAAAAAAAATTCGCACTCTAGAGATTATAAAAGCCTGAAAAAATTTAGGCATATTTAAGGTATTGAAAAGATTAATTTTGCATAATAATAATTCCAAAAAGTTATTAACAAATTCATGAAAAAAAAAAAATTGTCAAACAAATTCACGGTAACTCAACTTTTTTTTTTTATGAAAATGATTCTTTCATTTTTCTGAACACGTATGAATTTTTTCCGATTTTTATACCATCGAGAAGTAGTTGCAATTCTCTCTCATTTTTCTCGAACTTATGCGAAACGAACTCTCAGCCACCGAACCTCCTTAACACTATTGGTTTGAATTACGGTCCGGGAAAAGTCAGGGAATTTTTTTCACTGTTTTTAGTGTCCACCATATAATAATAAGAAAGGAGAATTACCCGAGCGAAGCTTCCGCCGACGTAGCGGCGGCCCGCAGCTCTTCGCTCAGTTTTTTCATTTTTCTTTCCGTTAGAGACGTACGAAGATCCGCAACTCCTCCGGCGGCACCGGCTGTACTCGCGAGTTTGCGATTTTCCGAGCGCAATATCGCGATCTCTGCCTAAAACGAGTAGAAAACAGTATATATAAGTCTTCGATAAGATCGATGGCTGTTGTTGTTGTTTATTCATTTCGTTAAATATATTCCCACCGTCAATGCTTTAACTTGCTGCTTCAACAACGCAACGGCATTCTCCGCGCTGGTCGCTCTTTTCTACAATGAAATCCCAAGCGATAAAGCATAATCGCCGGCCTTACGATTTCGTGACGATGCAACACACATACCGTACTCTGTTTGAGATTAACTTCCACCCGTTCCATAGCTTTTTCCAGATGAGCCGTTTCCTCGTGTTCGAGGGCTCTTCTCGACGCCAATTCGACTTTAAGCGATTCTATCCTGCGGTAGAAACAATCATTTATTTTTTTCAATAATTCCCCAAAATTAATAGTAAAAAAAAAAAAAAAAAAATAGAAATACTAGAAAATCCGCGAAGAGAAAAACGCACATTCTCGTTCTCTCGGCGATATGTCGTCTGGCGACGTTGAGTTGTTCCCGTAGCCTCTCGTTTTCCAATAGCAACTATTTGCCAAATATTTCATCGAATGAGTTATAAATATCCGAAGAAAACTATGAGAAATAAAAAGCGATACTTACACTCGTTTCGTTACGTTCCGTCGCATCTAAACCCGAACTTCCCTCGGAAGTTCCGACTCTGTTTCTTATCGGACCGTCGTTAAGAAAGTCGGGTAATAATTTATTAACATTCGGATTGTTGCTCGCTGGTGAATCGATCGTTTCAGCGGGGAACGCGATGCGAGACGCTTCCGGTGTTCTTAGCGGTAAATCGAACGGAAAGCTGCTCCTCGGTGTTTCGTTTTCCGAGAGCGGCGATTCGTTCGCTCTGCCGTACAGGTGACTCGTTTGCGCGGAACTCGGACTCGTCGATCGTTCGCGTCTTTTTCCGGCGTCCAAACCACCGGTGAGATCGAACGGCAAATCGCCGCAATCGGCGATTCTTCCGCAGAGGTGTACTTGCGACCGATTGGTTCTCGACGACTGGCCGCGATGCTCGACGCTGTTGAGCGCAAAGTCCGGAAGATTCTCGACATCGGCGACCGCGAGAGGAACGGCGGCGGCCTCGTCGCTCAGGTAACACTGTTCTATGACGAGGTGATCCTGAACGAAGTCCGGTAGTTCCGTAGGATTTCGTGAATAAACATTTTCGGCATCTCGATCGTAACTTTCGTCGGCTCTTACCGGCGAATATATTTTAGGTCGCGCGCCGCCCATATTATAATTACTCCGCGCGTCTCTATTCAAAAAATGCTTGAAACTGAATGGATTATCTTCTCTACGCGGCGGTTCCGAAGCTGCGTAAAGGAAAATGCATAGATGCGCCGTAATTAATGATAAAATTAATTTATCGAAAAAACGAAACTTACCCGTCGAAAAATCCGGCGCTACGGGAGTTCCGACGTCTCGGGACTCATTGCCATCTCTGTTCGTATCGTCACTCGTTTTTTCGCTATCGTCGATCGGTGCCGCTGACCGTCGGAGCAGCAGCGGCGGTGGCGGTGGCGGTGGTGGTAGTCGCGGCGAACAGGAGGACGGCGACGGGGACGACGACGACGAGGACGATGACGACGATGACGACGATGATGAGAACAACGCGAATCTGTCGGTCCCTCGGGGATTCGCCATTCCAATCGTCCAAATTTTTAATCCCACTGCGCACCGAACTTCTCCAACCCTTGTCTCCGATATTTCGCTACAATCGAAGCCCCTTCTCTCCCCTTTGCCGCTTGTTTAACGCGCTCTCGGTATGTATCAGCACTGCTACGCGGTACAGTCCCAATCAAATACATTTTTAAGGTTACGTTGCGAAACTTTCGAAGAGGGGGTATGCGACGCGAGACGCAGCCTCTCTGCTTTACTATCGAAAACATCGCTAGTTACTTTTTTTCACCGTAATTATCAATAAAACACCATTTTTTTTTCAGCGAGTAAAATTTTTTTTATTTCGTACAATGCATTTAGATATAACATAGTTGTTAATATTTGTAAATTCACAATTATGGCTCATGTTGGAGAGGGAGAGAGAGAGAGAGATAGAGAGGGAGAGAGAGAGAGAGAGAAACAGCGATATAGATAGAGAGGGAAACGCTGCATGGTCTCTGCGCGTAACATCGTCTCGTTCTCCTCGGTACATAACGGCGTGTACTTGGTTACGATAAAATAGTCTCGAGGCATATGCGATGTAGGCGACGACTACATACTATCAATTTGTCTTTGCGACTTGGAAATATAACCATCGATTACACGTTTATATGACATTGGCTTTTTTTTTTTTTCTTTTTTTTAATCCCTCAAAAATTACGAACGAATGACGCGCCGGCGCAGCAGGTACGCGACGCGCACCCTAATTTTTCACCGCCACCGCCGAATTATTATTCGATATTGGATTTGAAAAAAACGGTGAAAAATATATATTGTGTAAAAGAATAATTATTCGAGGAGCGTTTTTAAACGTTATCTCGAAAAATAATTCATTACGCGCGTTTCATCGGTACCCTATCGCATCGAGACACTGTCCGAACGACGGTGGAGCCATCTGGCGGCTGAGTGACGAAATTTAACCGACGAAATCACCGTGCGAAAAAAATCGTGTATTCGGTGGTTTTTTGCGAAAAAATCGCAAAATTACCGATTATAGTTGTTTTTTCGACGAGAAACCGTCGAAATAATCGCAAAACCAATGTTTACGAAATTTCTTGGTGATTTTTCAACGTTTTACCGCTGAAATCACCGCGTCGAACGCTTATGCGGTGCGCGCGATTTCGCGGGTAATTTTTTTCACTCAACCATCCGTTGTTTTACGCTGATTTTCATCGTAATTTTCGGAATTACTCGATTCGATTGGGTTTTTTACTATTACGATTATCGGTAATCCGTACGCGAGGGGTTAAAATTAATATATCATCGTTGATTCGTCGTTGACGAGAATCTCACTACATAGGACCCTCTATGAGACTTATCTTCATTGTACAATAGTAGACGCTTCGTCCGAGACACAGTAGAGCCACGAGGAATGCACCTGCGAGAGGGAAATAAAAGGGTTAAACGAGAGTACTAACGGGAAAAATGGGTGACGAGGATCGAGGCGATAAGATCGATGACTGACCGGCGTATGCGACGTATATTCCGCCGTTCGTTCCGACGAGCGAATACGTCCCGACCTACGAGACGAGAATTAATAATAAACAAAAAAAAACGTTTTAAAAAGTCGACTTTCGTGTCGTGAAGTATTTACGTTGATACGAACCGTAACAGCGATACCGAGAATCAACGCGACGATTCCGGATATAATGAATGCTATGCCGCGTCCTTTGGCAAAATCCGGGCCTACGGAAGAGACTTTGCGGCAATGCGGACATCTGGCTAAAGCGTTATTAAGGGTGTTAAACTGCAACACACAAAGATTCAAAGAGTCGTGAAGGAGGAGACGAAAACGGAGCGAAAAACGAACGGAGTAAACGACTTAATATATTATAAATTCGGTTGAAGAACTGCGGTCGATGGCCCATTGGCAATTTTCACACAAAAAAATCTCAAAAAATTTCCAATAATAAAATCTCTTTAAACAATTTATTGTGTGTAAAAAGAAATGATAAATAAATATCATTATTATTATATATTATCAATAAAAGCAAATAAAATATTTTATATATTTTCAATAATTTTGTGAAAAAAATACGAATAATGGTTTTGTTAAATATTTAAAAGAATTTCAAGTTATAATGAATAGTATTAATAGATTTATATTTATATAAAAATATATTATATTTATATTTATAAATATAATATATTATACAAAATATATTATTTTTTTTTTTTTTTAATTTGATATTTATATTTTATATCGGCTCATAAAAATCGTGTCAATATTAGTCTCAAGTCAACAATTTTTTAAAGGATTATTCCACTGAAATAAATAAATAATAAATAATAATAATAATATAAATAATAAATAAAATTTTTTTTTGCAAAAAAAAAAATTGTCAATGAAGCAATATTACTAATAATATTGTGGTTTCTTACCAAAAACGTGTCGTGACAATGAGCGCAACAGACTCTGCACATTCCCGGCATCGAGAGGACCGGCGGAGTCACAGGACTCGGAGCGAGATTAATTATTCTTTTGCAATTGGGTCGAGGACAAGCTATACGCTGCGAGGAGCTCTTGCATATGAGTAAACAATTGCATGGACATCTGACGTATTTTTTTCCCGGCGGAGCGTTTCTTATCGGCTGAAAATTGGCGATATTGGTAAATTCGATCGTCGGACGATTCTCAACCATAGCGCCTTACCGTTGCTTCGTTACATTGTCCGCACTTGACGACGTGTTGATCTTTTTTGCCGGATATATCGATCATCGCTTGGCAAACTCTGCAGGTTACCATCGGCATACCGCTTTGATTTGCCGATCGGTACGGCGGCGGTAATTCGTCCGGACCGATCGGCGAAACTGTATCGACATTCGATTGCGTACCATCTGGAAAATATTATTAAAAATAAACACTACGGACGGATTATTCCACTTCCGCCATTACGATTACGAATTTCTACCGACCAATAGCGTCGCTCGCGACCGAACTGTAAGCGACATTATCATTTTTCAGAAGCGGTTGACGCTCGCCCTCTTTGCCGTCTCCCATTGTCGCACTCTACACTCGCGATGATTTTTTTTTTTTCTTTTTATTTAAATCGTCGACAGATCGGAAAAACTTGTCAACCGCTTTGCCTCCCCTCAGCTTCGACGAGTCTCCGATGACGGCTGACGATCCTATACACTTTATTATCTACGCGAAGATTTTTTTAAATATACAATGATCTCGTTGATTCACAATTGACACCTACGTCTCGTATGTATATAATCCGAGAACAGCCATCACTGACAAGTCTTACCACCCCCTCCCTTCTATGACGCTTTCGCTTTCGCGTTAGACGGCGGAGTTTATGCGAAAATGTAATATTTTTATTGATAGCGCGTCGTACAAGATACTTGGAATAAGATGGCGCTGGAAACGACTGGTAGGATTCTCGCCGATTGGACGCGGACGAGTCCGCAATGTCGGCGGTCATTCGCGATGCGGAATAACTATGAAAATTGTTGTTGGATGAAGCTGGGAACTTGGAATAAATAATGTCACTGGAATCTAGGTATTTATTTTTACTGTACCTTTCGAGGGTTCGAGAGGCCGAACAATAAGGACTTTGTGGCACATGCCGTGCCCTCTATGGGCGAAGGCCAGAAGGAGAAGAAGAAAAAGAAGGATTTTTTCTCTGAAAACGCGCAAAACGTTAATTTTTTTAAACGCTCGAGAACTACGTTCTTCTTTCGTTCGAAAAGCTATTCTTCCTCTGGTCACGAGATGGTGTCGACCCATTTTCAAAAAATTATAAAAACTCATTTACAAAAAGATAACGCAGCTTCCGCTACGCTTACGCTTACGTTTGCGCAGCTTTCGTGTACAGTAACATTTTTTCATCTCAGTGGTTTTACGTAAAAAATATAGGCGTAAATATCGATATACGAAGTTTAATCCATTAAAAAAAAATGTTTTTAAACACAAAGAAAAAAAAAATCGATTCTCACACACACGGCGCGTGTACTACAGTTCAAGATCCCTAATATCAAATTTCTATACAATTTCGTTTCCTCTATAATTCAGAATATTAGACTGTATCCCATTCCACTTTAATATTCTCAGAATCGTTCGTTCGTGACTTCGTTTACATGTAAAAAAAAATCTTCAAGGATAACTTCGTATGAAAAATATATACTTAAATATAGAGTTATATATGTTTAACAATTTCGAATCCGCTAATTACAACATTTTTAAATTACCCAATTTCAATTTCAAATATTCTTCGGTTTCTTGGCGATTCCGCATAAACCTACTGTAAGCATAAAAAACTTCAAGGATAACTCTTCGTACAATCGAAAATTCTTTATGAATGTTTCTGTATATATACACAGTCGCGCGCGTCTGTGTTTGTCGGTTCGCAAGAAATTGTAAGAGTCCGATGTACGGATTACCGGAGAGCTCTCGTCAATGCGTATCGCTTATAGTGTAACTACGGGAGTCTTCTTCCTCGCGGGTTATCGAGGATGATTCGAGGTCATCCCCTGGAATAAGCGGACTCGTCTTCTCTTCTGTTCACCGACAATATCTCCCGCGGTTTCCTCCCGCGTATACCCGACGTTCAAGAAGCCAGAAAGAAGTCTCGGAAGAGCGAGAAATAACCGGATTGCGATGCTCGGTGCATTCGAACAACGGATCGTCGACGGTGAGTACACTGTGTCGAGCCCCCAATAATATACACGCAAACGAACGCGACGCGGCGGCTATTCGGACTCTCGGGGGCCTCTCGGACTCTTCGCAGTCTCCATCAGTTAAGGACCCGCGCTCTCGGTGGACGGTGGGCGCGAGAAAACTCCTCTCGCTTGCGGACCTCGAGAAACGAGACTCGCGCGCTGTCCGTGAGATCCCGATAACAGAAAAAAAATTTAATCGTTGCCTTTTTTATTTATATTCCGATCGATCTCTACAAGTTTATGTTGATAAATAATTATTATTAATCGATTGATCGATTTATTGGTGGGAAAAAAAAATTTACGAGAATTATTTGAAGGGATAAATATTAAAAAAAAAACAAATGTTGTGATACGAGAAAGTTGCGATAGAATTTTTTTTTTTTTTTTTGAGGAGAATACTTTTGAGTTTTTTTTCATCTTTTCTTGGGATAAAAGAAGAAAAATCGCTAGCATCGACGCAGACCAGAACAAAAGTGAGTCATGTATAGAATATATACGGGTATATCTATAGTACACGAGAGAGCCAAGCAGCGGGAGAGTCCGTTTCGCGACCGGTTTGTTTCCGCTTTGTCTCCTTCGAAGCGTGTTGGCTCGACGATGTTTTACGAAATTTCGCTTCGCCGAATTCACGAATTTTTCGTGCAGTTCGTAAACATATTTTCAATAAGATTGAGAATTTTTTTTTTTTCTTTGACGATTGGTTTAGCATTTTTTAAGCGAATTCGGCGACTATAATATTTCGCTATGGTACTAAAAAATTTTTATTTTGGAAAAACGGTGTTGAAAAAATATGAAAAAATATCGTATAAGTCCGCTGAGTACGTCATATAAATTAGGCAAATTTTTATCGAGAAGTTTCGAAGATACAGAAATTTAACGAGCGAATAGGAAAGTAAAAATAAATAGAAAGTTAATGTAAATTATATTAAAACTTGATAATTAGTGATCGAAAAAAATATCGAAAAATTCCGAAATTATGGTATTAATCCACTGAATAATTCGTATAAATTCGGTAATTTTTTGACGATATACTTCGAAGATACAGCCATTTAATGAGATATTAAGACAAAAACTCGATGCAAAATTAATGAAAAAATATGTAAAAACTTGAAAAATCGTCGTTTAAAAAATACGAAAAAAATTTACAAATTATCGTATTGACTCACTGAATATTTCATGCAAAATTGGTAAATTTTTGATGCGTCATTTGTAAGATAGAGCAATTCGCCGGGGAAAACACAGAAGTTCCTTTAAACTTAATTTACGATAAAGCAATCTGAATTCATGACGTCAGATGTATCTACTGAGTCACAAGACGGAAAAAAGGAACTCGATCGAGAAACTTTCGAGTCAAGGTGGTGCACGGCGACAGTAGAAAGGGTTACAGCTGATCCGACCCAATGATTTCTGCGGTAGACGACGCGGAGAAGAAAAATAAAATAGGGCAACGCGTTGAACTCTAAAGCCGGTATAATAAAAGGATGAGCGCGGTAGCCAGACAGTTATTCATCGCTATCCGTCATCGCGCTCTAGCGGGTTCTGAAATCCAGTAGCGAGATTAGAGAGCCAACTGCTTCAGTCTTGTTGTCTCGAACTAACGGAAATCGTAGTCGTAGACGAAGGATCGTAGTGAAAAAAGAAAAAAAACGAAAAACCGACTTCACCTACATTCGTTGATATAACGACTATATATATGTTTCCAAGCGTCGCAGATAGATGCAACCGGTAGCATCTATCTATGGACCGAACGTGGATTATCGTGTGAAGTGCGTGAGACGCGTATTACGGTATAATCGCCTTGCGGCACAGTGATTGGCCACTCTAAGCTTTTGGTGAAGAAACCCATCGATCGGTAACAATAATTACGGCAAATAAATATATTTTCGTGTAAATAAAACAATTTTTAACCTAACAATTGATAAATGAAACATTTCGATATTGTAGTTTCGTGTGTAAAAATCAAATTCGCCGAGTTTACCATTATTTTCTTTACGATATAAAATCAGTGTTTTCGGAGTAATAGAAACCAATTACTTCGTGATAATAATTGTTGGCAACTTGAGACTATAAAAAAATAACAAATCGATCAACATACATAATTAATGCAATTAAACAATTTGTTTTTTATAATTTACGTCGTATACTTTCCAAAATCGTAGACTGACGCCGCGAAATGATATAATAGCAATTTTTATAGTCTCATTAAATCATCATTATTATTTATTCTCCGAGATTGAAATTGATAAAAAGTCAATTATTCTTCCATCAACAACGGTGATTTTTTTGTTTAATTGCTTTCGTATGCTCTGCAGCACAGTCATTGGCCACTGTAATCTATCGAAAGAAACAGCGATTTGCTGTATACAATTTATTTAGTGCAAATTATATTTGCTTGTTGATAAAACATTGTTCAATGAAAAATAACAACAATTCACTCGATTGTTAATTAATATTTAATATTTTACGGTGTTTTTTTCACGTTCGTGTATAAATATTTTATCGAATTACACGTAGCAGGTGTAGTTTACTATTTGATCAGCAAGTATGCCAATGACTGTGCCAACGGCATATACGCCTCTGAATTCGTGAGCAGTAAAGTTTCTTCCCCCACCAACTTGTGTAAAGCGATGGTCCTCGCGGGCGGCAGTGCCCTCGAAATCGGCGAACCGGCTTTACTCTCACACGTCGATGGAGAACGAAGTTTTCACTGTATAAGAGAGTTGAACGTACACGAGAGAACGAGACTATCGGGAACAGCTTGGGTCTCCGTACACGCTATGTAGTATTGGACTTCTATCTTCTTGACTCTGCTTATTCAGTGCCGAGCTACGGTGCTCCTTGCTTCGCTCCGACATCCGCTTTAGCGTCGTTTCTTCATTTTCTTCAATTTTTTTCGTTTTTTTTTTTCGCATGTCTTTCGATCGTTGAATTTAATGCGAATTTCAATGCAACGACCGAAATGAACTTTTACGACATTCTGCATGTTAATTGATACATGAAACATTCAGTAACTCGAATTGAAATTACCTTTTATGGCTCCGAGTCACTCTCCGACTTCGCCGCGCACACCGCGTTTACGGTCCGCTATGCCGCGGCGTCAGCAACAATTCGTCAGCGGCGACACAAGCGAAAGAAGCCGTGTGCGCCGATCGAACGGTGCAGGAAATACCTACTCAATCGCGAGCGCGCGCGCAATCGAGTCATAGGAACGAGAAATTGCGAAATTTATCCCTCCGCTTAATCGTCAAACGTCGTAACGAAACGAAACTTCAAGCGTGACAAACGCGACAGAGATATATCGATTTATTTCGGTGTTCGATGAGAAATATTTTTATCTTGCAACTCATATACCCAATATATCAATTTAATTATGAAAATATTAAATAATTCCTGTTGTTTCGTAATAAACATAATTTCGTTGACGAACTTTTTTTATTCAAATTAATACATTAAAATTAAATGCAATCTTTGAATTAATTTTTTTTCATAATACACTATACTTTAAAAAAATCGTTTTTTTTTTAGTTAGCGTAAAAATAACAATTCGACCGTTCAAAAAAATATATATTTTTTTGAAAATACGAATTCGTAAAGTTTCAAGATTATTCTCGAATTACAGATGTGTTGAATAATAAAAAAGTTTCAGTTCGTTGCACTCGTGGCGAAAAAATAAAAAAAGGTTAAAAAATTGCACAATTTTGCGCTCCGTCAAAGAGATTATTATTGTCGAGAGGATGCGCGTTGGTCCGTGGGCCGAGAGTCGCGTGGGCGAGTCGTCCTTGAAGTCGATGCGCCCATAAGCGCGCCAAAGCCTCCCTGTGAGCTCAAGTCAGACAAATGTGAAACTCGTGTACGGGACTATGAGTCTTTTACTTCCATTTTTATTTTTTTTTAATTTTTTTTTACAATTATGTATTTCGTAATATGGAGGTCTCGTTGTATCTATATCGGGTGGGTCGTCGTACGCGTTCAACGGTAACGAAAGAAAAACGCGCGTAAACGACGCGTTTCCTTCGATCTATCGTCTCATTGCCGCGAGAGCTCCTTCGAAGCTCGTAACTTTTATCCTTCTATATGTATATACATATATAGAAGTATTCTCTTTCGCAAGTTATCTATCGGCGGGCCTCGGTGCCTACGTTCAACCTAAATGAATCGAAAGTCTATAATAGTAATATGCATACAGCGTGGGCATTATAACGCCTCGGGTGCGGATAAATGCTTTGCCAACAGGCAATGGTAGTATCTCTCCGTGTCTCACAAGGGAAATTATTACTTCAACTCGCCCTTGTAGCGTCGACGTGAGACCGGATCACAAACCAAAGAATTCTTCTATCTTTTTTTTTTTTTTTTTTTTTTTTTTTTTTTTCGAATATAGCGATAAGCCGAAAGCTACGAAGTATTTTTAAAATTTTCAAGAACTTTAGTTTTCCGTTTATTCAATAACGCCTCGGCGAATTTTTGAGTATTTTTTTTTTATAAAAAGAAAAAAAAATCAATGCATCAAGTTTTTTAACGTCGTTTTTTTTTTTAACACAATATTGGCAATTTTTCAAAGTTATTTTCTTTTTTTTCCGAATTGCGATCGATGAGATCCAAATTTTTTAATTTACCCTTTCAAATTCGTGAGTTTTTCGTAATTCCACCTTTTCCTTTTTTTTTTTCTTCAAATTATCATTATCACTGGAATAATTTTTAACGATAATTTTCTTTTCTATATAGTCAATTTTACGAAGAAAATAAATTTACAGTTTATTGATTAAAACGCAGAAATCCTACAGAATTCTTCAATAAACAATTTTTCTATGATTACGGAAAAAAAAATGAATTGACTTCTTTTCAAGCGGATATTTATGTTTTTTTAATCGATGTTAGAAAGTTTTAGTTTAATTTTATTTAAATTAGTAAGAAAAAGTTCTAATTTTTTTTTTTTTTTTCTGCAATCGACTCGTCACAAGTTGTTAATTTTTTCATTACTTTCTCGATTAATTGTTTACGAAACTTTTCTTCCCACGATATACCATAATAGTCTTCTTTTTTTCCTGTTTTCCAGTCACTTTTTGAAGAAAAACAATAATGGAAGTCGTACTATCGCCTGGTAGATTCGGCGACGAGGCATCCGGTGCGCCATTTCAGAATGAAGAGATACGCGAGTGGTCACACGTCGACCGTCTCACGGGTATGCTGGAACGTGCCCGGGTCGAGACCGGAAGATGGCAAACGTCGATTCAAGGAGCCGCGAGATCCTACGGAAAGGTAAACACTTTGGCGAACGCATAATAAAAAAATCTTTTATCGTCCTATTATTAAAAAAAAATACTCTGAAAAAAAAAAAAAAAAAATCCGACAAAAACCAATTTAAAGTACTAAAAAAAAGTAAAAAAAAAATCCGAAAAAAACCAATTTAAAGTACTAAAAAAAAAAAAAAAAAAAAAATACTCCGAGAAAAAAAATCAATTTAAAGTATAAAAAAAAAAAATAGAAAGAATGAAAAATAAAAATGATTAAAGAAGGAAAGAAATATTTTATATTTCTTGCAATATTTCTCTCGAAAGTTTAGCGAAGAAAAATTTCTTCGCAACACGCAATACCATAAATAACGAGAACGAGGGACGATAGCGCGAGATTTTCGCAATCGCGATAAACACGCGATTGACCGTCGAACTCGCGGCGCATCTTCATCAACGCGAAAAGGCTTCTGTATATAAAATGATTGCCTTTTCCGTGATAATGTTTGCGATTGCTAATGAGCACGCGATTTCCCTTTCAGGTGATAGACTCGCGGGAGCGTAACTCGGCGGATGGGAGTGTTGTTCAACGCGCGCGAAGACAAGTCGAAGTCTTTCAGAGTCAGGGACCCGGACGATCGGTGCAGGTAGTCCGCGCATCGCAATGGTCGTCATCGAGAGTAACGGACTCCATGATAAACGGACCGCAGGCACTCAGTTCGACAGCTCAGGTATTTAAATTTAAATTGTTTAAAATCTTTTTAATTCCATTCTTAAAGAATTTTTTTTAATCATTGATTTTAAACCGATAAATCGGCGACTACAACCGATTTTTCGCATCGGAACTGCAATTCGTGAAAACAAATCTTATAAAATAGCATTGTGAACAGAAATACCGGTAAAAAATCGTTTTATGAACACAAATACGTTACGTTGTCGTAAACGATATTTTAAGAAAAAAAAAAAAAAATTACTGCAAAAAAAAAAAAAAAATGTCTCGAAAAAAAAAAAAAAATACTTTTATAGATACAAATACTTTTCTTCGCACCAAAAACGCAGCTAATGCATCGTTTCTATGAATTACCAGAGATTCGCCGTTTACCGATTGTAGATAAGCGCTATCGATGTATAAAACGAATCCGAATCCTTTTCATTTATATTTTTCTTCAATTGCAGAAAGAGGAGAAATCGACTGATAAATTTGCGGGTCTCTGTCGGCTGAGTCCACCGCCTTCGTCATCGCTTCGCCGCGATGAAGCTATAAGCGAACGTCTCAGTTCGCTACTCGGCTCTTTCACTTATCCCGTCTCGTCGACTGTACCCTTGAGAAGAATCGATTCAAAATACGCGAGTCGCACACCAATATCGTTGACGACATCGAAGAGATTCAGTTCCAACGAGAACGTCTCTTTACGCGACGAAAATCGTGCCGATTTCGCGTCAACAACGAAATTACTACGCGAATCGAAGAATCAACCGGTCGAATTGTTTCCGGAGAAAAATGATTTTTCTCCGCGCGCCGATGCGGAAGAAATCGCTAACGTTCGCGTTCACGCGATCAATATAGAGCGCGAAGATCGGCAACGTGTTTCCATTCAAGAAATCAACGATCTTACGAGCGAAAAAAATTCCTTCGAAGAGATACGACCGGCAGCGACAACGACGACGACGACGACAGCTACGAAAGCAGCGATTCATCTACTTCCGTCGAGCAAAGCCAACACCACCGTTGTTAATTTAATGAACTCGGGACACGCGCAGTCGTGGCTTCCGAACGCGTCGCACATCGCACCGGAGTCCCGACTTGCCGAAGCGAAAACGGCGGAAACCGTGAAAAACAGAAGCGACGATTCGTCCGCAACGATGTCCGGCGGTTCCGCGGGACGCGTTAAACGCGTCGGTTTCTGCAAAACGGAAATACACTTTGCCGCTGACTCCGGCAAAGTAAATATCGTCGAGACCGACGGCAAACCACCGCCGACGAACAAATTTCGTCGAAGAAAGCGCAGTGCTACTTGCAACAAATCGGCGCCTATGGCAAATATCGCGAATGCGAATTATGATGAAACGCTGGGAAACGTTGTCGCGAAGCCGGAAGTCAGAACGGAGGAGAAGAAGAAGGAAAATGATCCGAATCTTCATAGAGGACACACGACTACGGTGAATCTTGGAAATGACTTTGCCGTCAATGACGAACGAACCGATAGAGGTAATTAAAAAAAATTTCATTATTTTTATAATGTTTTTTTTTTTCGGTAAGAAAAGATAGACGAAAATTGAAAAAAATAAAAAAAACGTATAATCATTAAATTAAAATAAAAAAAAAATTATAAATAACATATATATTATTTTTTTATTTTATTACGCGCAGAAAAATACGCGCGACGAATTTTCGTTTTTTATTTTTTTCGTTTATCTTTTTTTTTATATGGGAAATAAGTATTTTTAGAAGAGCTGTTTGCATGCAATGACACCTTTTTCGTAAAATAGTTCGACTGCATTAACGCTGTAAAAGTAGCAACTATAAAGGTACCGTAGTAGGATTTCGCCACTGTAGTACCGTCGTATGGTAACTATGTAGAAACGGAGACAGCGGTCGGTTGGAACGCACGCAGTAAAAAAAAATCGAAAGTTCTACGTTAGCGAATATGGAATTCTGTGAAATTATGTGTTGTGTGAAATTTTTTTTTTTTTTTTTTTTTTTTTTTTCGTTGTCAGCTTGCGTTTCAACTGCCTTCGGTCTTCGCTCGTATTATTATTATTTTTTCTCCTATAAACGCTTTTTATCGTTAACAACTTTCGAAACTCGCCTTGCGAATAACGAATGATGGATTGATAGAAATTGCGACGATTTTCAACAAAGATATTTGTGTTTTGATGGAGATTTTGAAATAATAAAAAAAATTATTTCGGGTATAACTCCAAAAAAAAATTTTTTAAATTAAAAATTTTTTTTTTTTAAATTGTAAGAAATTCTCAAACAATGATATTGATGCAACGAAAGCGTGATACAGATATTGTTAAATTTGATCGTATCGACAAAAAATATGAACTCTCTACTTTGTTCGTAACGAGAATCGCAGAGATGCGAAACTCTTGTTTTATATTGAACTAACGAACACTATAATTACCTGGTGAAGAAAAATAGTAAAAAAAATCTCAAATGGAGATATCATCCTTCTGAATATATTCACCAAATTTCGTGCAAATTTATCGATTCGTTTGAAAGATATGTCACTTTAAACAGCTTGCAAGCGATGATTGGTGTATCTCTAGGTCTCCGCATGGGAAATCTAAAATGCTGTAACGAAATTCAGTTATCTTCGATTGATCGCTTTTAAATTTTTTTCGCCTGTCGTGTGACCTCAGCTTTCCCGTAATGTAAGCAATGATGGCTTCAAATTTGGTGATTATTTATGAAAAAAAAAAAAAAAAAAAACTTAACATTTAAACTAAAGTTTCGTTACTAAATGAAATTTCTTCACTTTAATTCTTTTTTTTTTTTTTTTTTCCAAAGTAATCTCAAAATCTGTCCATCTGTGTGTCTGTAAGTAGAAGAAAAAAAAACCAAACATTGACTCGAACCTTCGCAACGAGACAAACCCCCGAATTTTTGAGAGAAAATTCCTCTCCTCCTCGTCTTTTATCCTTCGAAGCTCTATCTATACTAGTAGAAAAAAAATACTCAACAAAAACCATAAGTTCGTAAGCTTCCCTCAACTTTAATGCTATTGTTAAAAAAATTATATTATATCTCACAAAAAAAAAAAAACAAAAGCTATTTCGAGCTCTGAGTCATAACGCAGCATCTGCGCATCTCTATAGCTGCATGGGGGTGTTGAATATATACTGCTGAAGGTTACACATGCAAAAATAACTATGAAAAAAAAAAAAAAAAAACCTCGTTGGACTCGGCGGCTGATGACAAAAGAACCTCGCCGCAGGTTTTCCAGACGGACAACAGCGGCGCGACAATTCCGGAGCTCTCGAAGCTTCGAGTCAACGAATTCTTCTTCGTCTCGAGAACCGAATCTACGATCGTCTCGAGACCTGTACCTCGCAGAATCCCCGATGCAACCCAACGGCGATGAAAAATATTCAACTAAGTTCCCTGAAATCGGCGCGACTGGTTTTAAATATTACGAGAAATCCGAACGCGACGAGCGTGTCGAAGATTCTGATCGACAACGCGGCGAAGAATTCGTCGATAGGAAACTTTTTTCCGGCGATGAAAACCGCGGAAGACGAGAAGGCGACGAAGAAATATGACGAGGAAGACGACGACGATGACGACGACGACGACGATTTCAATAACTATCTCGATTGGGAAGCTGACAATGAAGTAAAGTCTATTATGCTCGGCACTTCCGCGTTGGACAATCGCGAGTTCGGAGAATTTTCGGGAGGTGACACGATAGAGACGGAAAATATTGAAGAAAATATCGGCACGATTCGAATAGGTAGTCAATCCTACAATAATCGTTTTATGCTTTGTCTACTATGCTGTACGCCGCGACTCTCGCGAAGGTTCGAGTTCGATAGTTTTCGAGATAATTATTATTTGTTTCTTAAAAGATCGGAGATATGGTAGGTATCGTGTGATTGATAAATAATTTTTTTAAAGGAGTATTACTCAACATTTTGGAACATTATGAACGCATATTCGTTAAAATGTTAATATTTATCCATTTCACCAAAATCCACCTTCCGCCACGAAGAAGCAAAAGTGTTTAAACTTTCATTTCTTTTTCGATATATGTTCGATTTTTTTTAAATGAAGACTTTCCTTGTCTCTCTCTTAAGAAGTATTCATTTGTCACGGCATCGAATAACCGTAAACAATATTTTCCAGCTGAAGAATCGAGTCATATCGTCGAATCATTGGAAAAAGAAGACAACTCCTCTACCGCAGTTCCGGCTTTGATTTCCGTCGGCAATTCATCAAAACCGGAAAGAGCTGAAGATTACAATGTTTTGTGTACCGACGCGGAGAATAATCAGGTATTATTGAAAGTCGTGACAACCCACGAACCAACGATCGCGAGGGTCGAGAGCGATCATCTTCGAAAGAAGACGATAGTCACCAATAACCTTCCACCCGCCGTTCCGAAGAAAGAACATCGTTCCAATGCCAAGACTGCAAAATCGGAAATTCCGAACAAAGAACACACATACGTGAATGTCTTTACTTATTCGAAACGCGCCCCGATCTATGAAAACTACAAAATTTCAGACAACGAGAAAAGGGAGAAAAACAAGATTTCTCCTTCAGCGACAAGTGACGCAAAAATTGTCAAGGAAAAAATTCTTCGGCCCGATGTAAAACATCAAAGTTTCGCCGCAGCGTCAAAATCGAAGGAATCGGAAAATACGAAGATCGACAAAATGGATACTGTCGTTGAGAGTAAAATGGCTGCCAATAGTCATGTCGAAGATATATCTAAAAAAATTCGTAGCAAGACGAAAGAAACGAAACTTCCGGTTAAGAGCAAATCAAGTAGACCGGAAGTGTCTTCCTCGATTGCGACGCCTTCCGGAACTCCTCGTGTTCGATCATCGAACAATAATAATTCGAAGATTTCGACTTCGAAGAAACCGTCAATTCGAAGTCAGGATGAGTCGATCTCTTCCGGCGAACGTGTTGCAAGATCTTCCGGTGGAAGTTTAAATGGAAATAAAACGAATGTCGGGAAATCGACGAGGGACGTCGTTGCTTCCGTGAAGGCGATTAAAAAAAACGATGGAACGACGAAGAACAAACCAATGGAAGTTGTTTATCAGACGGCTGTGTACAATATGAAGAACGAGCGACTTTCGAGACCGCAGAAGGGAAAGGAGTCCAAGGGTCCGAGATATCTCAACGAATTGATATGCGGCGCTAAAACGAAACGGGTCAGCGAATCGAAGAGCAAAAGTTAGTAAAATTACGACTTTTTAGATGGCTGAGTAGCAGAAAGGCGTATCCTACACGATTTAGTGCGTAAAATAATGTGGGATAAGCCTTTCTATTTCTTATACATTTTTTTTGTATATAATTACTTTTATAACGAGATACAAGCTATTCTTCAGTTTCTGGTGATATTACATTTTTTATTTCCGAAAAAATATTACATAAATTTTACTTTTTTAATAATCATTTATTTGAATCCATATGCTACGAAATAACATATTTGTTATTTTATTAACCTTCATTGATAAAACGTAATGAAAAAAAAAATATTGAGAAAAAACAAAATCTTAATAATTTATTTGATTCTTATTATAATTAATTATGAATGAATAAAATAACGGATTTGTTATTTTTTTTATAATAATTAACTTGTTTCATAAATGTATAATTATTTGGGTTCGAAATTTTCAAAAGATAGTAAATGTTTATTTATCCGCAGCTTCGAGTCATCCTGTTGACAAAAGTACTTCGCAAACAGTCAGGTGAGAGACATTTTAAGATTCATTTGGAGAATATAAAAGACGTCGAAGCTGTTAAACGATTATAAAATTGATTTTTGTTTTTTCTTTTTTCAGACACTGGAAATGAAAATTTTACGGAGTCCATCCGAATTCAAAACTGAATTGAAAGCTGCGTAAACCTTGTGTTTACGTTTCTACTCTCATGGTTTGCAAAACTGCATAAAAACAATAAATAAATAAAAATTGAAAATTTTCACAATATTTTCTTTTTACTTTTCTTTATGAACAATAAAAAATTTGTACCAAAATTTAAAAACTTCCAACTGCAAAAAGAATGAAATAACAATTAGTTATTCATAGTCGAGCGATTTCTTCGTCATTAAGTATGGAAATCCCCGACCTACGCACGCACACGCATACGCAATTTCTACCTGGATAGGAATATCCGCGCTTCAATAGTGCGTCCACTTCGGAGCCACTGATTCTCTGCATGCTTTCTATGTTCTGCAAAATACTATCTTCCGGTGTACGATGTCGGCAAGTGAACGATCACGTGATTTCAACTGTTCTGTCATCATCGAATCGTCCGTCTGGAGATGAGCCAATAACCAGAATTTCGGATTCCATGTATCATTCTTACTTTTCAATTTTGATTCCGAACAATCGTGCTAATCTGCTGAAATTGATTGTAAATCGGAAGTATACTGAATCGATCGTACATCATTAACGCACACTCGCAGTCGACGCAACTTTACGTTGCGTTAAGTAACATCATGTTTTCAAATGGAGTATCTATTAATTTCTGATATATTTTTAATCAACTTATGTTTGTCGACACTTATGATCGATGCGATCTTGTCCTTGATGTAGCTGATGCTATCGCCGGTATTTCCGCATACCAGGGATGATTTTTTTTCCCGCGATAACTATAAGAAGAAATATAGCAAACTACTTCAATGTTATGAAGGATGCACGCCAGCTCTGCTTATGACACAAGCCATTCGATTATCCGTCTACTTTCCGTGACATGATTTCACTAAGAAATGCATTTCTACACCATATTACTCTACGGTTTTCCAATACCGTGGCTATGATACTGTATGTCTGCTATAGCTATTGCCCAACGCTATTTTTCTAACGTTTATCATGTAGTAACTCAATTTACTGATAATACAGAGTGAGTTGCGCACTATCATTTTTTTTACCCATCTACCATCGCCTCGGTTCGAGAAGTTACTTGATCATAAAATATGGAATATAATAGTAGCACCTTATTGTCGGCGTTCAGGGACACGCAACAGTGAATTATGTGCACGACAGTTTCAACTCCATAGTTGGTCAATTTGCATGAGTCCGTGGAGTACGGTTTTCAACCATACGTACATTTAGGGTCGCCTTGTATAGAACTATCCGCGAACAGTCAAGAAAAACGGAACATTAGGAATATTTTTTTAGCATTTGCATTTTTCGCGTGACTCGTGGTTTTCATAACTCAATTAGTTTTTGTTGTTTTCGTAACTCCGCTGCACGAATTTTGCACACGCCCGTGTAGAGTTTTCGGCGTTAGGGGCTCTGCCCGTAACGCTGCTGAATCTACTGCCCAGAATCGGATCTCAGCTTCTTACGACATGGCGTAAAACATATACCACGGTACAACCGACCTCCGGTTAGTCCACGGTAACGGAGCTATCAATATTTGAACTGAAATGTACATACAGATTTTATCAATACATATATAGTTATATATATTGAACCTACAGATATATTTATGTGACATACGTCTGGAGCGACTTTGTCTCACATATTTTTATTTCAGCGAAAGTACGGTATTTGAAAATTCGAACACTCGATCTGCCCATATAGTCGGCTTTGGAGGTGTACAGTTTGGCTTCTAGCCAACGGCATTAGGATGAACAACGAGAAACAAATAGTGAATCACAAAAACAATATTGTTTCTTGGTCTGGTGATATCTTCGATGAGCGCTACTATAGTCTCAATAAACGAATTCTCAGTTTAATCGGTCAATGGCCATATCAATTACGTAGGGAAAGAACCATCAAGTTTTGGACTATAATGTTATTAGGGGGCACTGGTTTGGGAGCTCAGGTAGGCGTAATTGTAGTTCATTGACGTCATTATTTTTTTAACTGATAATTAACAAATGAAATGCTACATTCTATTTATACCATTGCTTGGCTTGTAATTTTTGTGTTTTAACGTATTCATTGGATTTAGATGCGGGCACTGATAATTGGATGGGGTGAATTGGATCGTTTTGTCGCATCCTTTGCACCTTTGATGTCAAACGTAGCTTGCCTCTGCATGCTAATTAATTCTCAATATTATATACCAAAAGTGAGGAAAACGAAAATTGTGTTATTTAATCCGAATGGTAGCTATTGAAATTCAATCTTATATCTTGAAGATGAAAAAGATTCTCGATCAGACAAGAATGAACTGGGAATACATGAGAAACTTGCCGCACCTAAAAATTCTTCAGGAACACGGAGAGATAGGGAGATTATTTACGCTAATGTATACTAGTTAGTTGTACAAATGTGTTAGATTATTGTGTTTAAGTTAGAAATCCAATGACCCAATGACCCAATGATCCAATGATCCAATGATCCAATGATTCAATGATCCAATGATCTTACGAAAATTTGTAAATTACACATTTCATTATAGCGGTGTCCTACATGGTCATATCCGGATGGATACTGACGCCGTTGTTACCGAAAATCCTGGACGTAGTAGCACCATTAAATCATTCACGAACAAACATAGAGATGATTCCGGCAGACTATATGCTCGATGCGGACAAATTGTTTTGGCCGATTTTCTTTCATCTTGGGATTGCTATTACTGCTGTTTTGTCCGTTCTCTTGTCCGTTGACGCATTGTATATGGCTCTTGCACAACATGCTGTCGGAATGTTTGAAATATTGAGGTAATATGATAGTCAAATTCAACAAGAACGGTGGTTTAGTTTCACTATTGTTACCCTATTTACGTCATCGAACCTCGTGTCAAAGCTTTATATTTTAAATGAAGGTTGCTTAAAGTGCCAAATCCAATTAGACATGCTGAACGTAAACCTCTTGTTAGATGTTCTTCTGTTATAGTCTAAACGATGGTCTTGCGTATTATCCCGTAAACTTTTTGAATACGTCATTAGGATATTAGAATTTATTTTTCAATTATCTAATGTGAATGGCCCTTTTCACAGATACGATCTAGAGAATGTATTAAAAGAAAACGAAGCGATAACCGACGTAATGCTCCATCCTGACTATCATGCAGATGTTTCTTTCCATAATATCGTATCTTGTATTAAGAGACACAAGAACCTCCTAGAGTAAGTGATGGAATACTTGTCGTCAATATCCGTTTATCGTTTAACCCTTTAAATATGGGAACTTTGCGTTCTAGTTATTTCGTAAGTTAGGTCCGAGGCCAGCGAACGAAAAAACTACATTAGCAAACATAACACTGGGATACTGGAAAAACATGGTCCAATTAATTTTTTTTTAACCGTAGCATATTATGCAATTATCAGACAAGTGTAGGGGAGAACGGAACAATCCCGGTCAGCGGCGAATGGCGGTCGCTCAAGGTATGATAATTTTGAGTTAATCAATGTTTTTTTTTTTATTGAATGAAGGTAACAATATCATATTATATAATCGTATTATAGCACAACATAATATTTGATAAACACTTTATTAATGATGAATATAATTCTCAAAATTCGTTTCATATTTATTTGCGACATGAAGAAGTAATTTTCAACCTTAAATCAAAGTAGCTAAGTGCGATCGTAGCACGGTGTAGATTAACAAAGCATTCCGCGACCGGGTGACCGCAGTAATCCGCTGTGTCGAACAAAGCCGATGACTTATTACTCAGTCCATGAATTTGACAGAAGGCTATTTATTTTACCATCTTATTAATTCAAATGCTTCCAATCTCCAGTACAACGGTAGTTTGAAAATTAGCCTCCGGAAAATTAGCCCATGGAAAATATAAATCACGAAAATGTCAGTTGGCACAATAAACAGCAATGGGAAAAAATGAGTGAAACAATAGGCCGGGAAAGAAGACCTCTGGAAAACAGAGTAATTGCCGACGAAACAGACGACACTCTGGCACACATACACGAAGTGCCTAAAGCCGCCAGATGAAAACGATGAATGCTGCGAGCCAACGTGGGTCAATTTGAACAAATTCCAAGAATAGATGAAAAGCTTTTTTCTGCTGCCTTTTCTCCGTTGGCCTCATTTCCACCCCCTTTAATGTGCAAACCAACATTTCCCTGATTTGGAGGGGTAATCTTCGCGGGACAATTTTCCAGAGGCTCGTTTCTTCAAAATCATATATCAAAGTTTGCTGGTTTGTTCTCATTCGAGAAGTCGAGGAATATCATTAAGTTATCGGTATTTTGCCATTCTCTCCTACAATTTTTCGCATCACCTGCTCAGTGAATAATAATTTGAATATCGCGCTGCGACATCTGGCCGTTGTGATAAGATCTGTATGGGTAATTCAGTGCATCCATCGTACTTGAGGGGTTAAACAAAATTTAGCGGCGACAAATTGCAAAATGTACAAAAAAATTAGATAGAGCACACAAGAGTATTTGGTGAATATGGCGGTCCGGTTAAACATGGTGAAACTTTGTGAAATCAGATGTCCATATTCATTACTTTTTCACAATATTGATCACCAGTGACAAAGACTCGCAATTTTTTTTTAAATTTGATATATTCTTTTTCTCAATGAAGATACGTGCACGACCTTGAATCCTCTTGCAGCTGGATGCTTTTCGTAATAGTGGGTCTGAGTGTGGTGGTTTTGTCTTTTACGGGTTATCAAGTACGTAATCAATTAACCCTTTTTATGTTCTTTTTCTTTTGTATAATTTCGTTGACTTTGTACAGACAGTTTCCAAAAATACTGCAAAGGAAGACGTTATAAGAATGGGAGCGTTTACCTTCGCGCAAACATATCATCTTTTTTGCATCAGCTTACCTAGTCATTGGTTATCGTCAGAAAGTTCTCTTATCCCAGACTCGGCGTACGTACTCTCAATCCGTTAATGGCTCGCCTACTAAAAAATCGATATCCAAATATTTTTTAATCGAAACAACGAAATGCAAGCTCGCCATCGTGATCGTGACGAATTTTAATCGGGTCTCAAATATGTGGGGAACCATCGCCAATAATTAATTTGTTATGTCATATAGATACAATTGTAGATGGTACATGATGTCGGTGCGTTCAAGAAAATTGATTCTTCTGCTTCTAAGAGCGACTCTTGAACCTTGCAAAATAACTGCTGGAACGATATACGTTATGTCACTTGAAAACTTTTGCGGCGTGAGTTGACACAATTGATGAAGACTTTTATTTTTCATTTGAATAATCCAAACTTGTTTGAACGAGTAGTCGAATTTATTTTAGGTTTTACAAATGTCCATGTCGTACTTGGCTATGTTAACTTCGCTCCAGTGATTAGTGTGAATTTAATAAATGGTATACCGATTATCGGTATTCCCAGAAATAGTTAACAGTTGATTATTGAATATATGCACCATGAGACCCCCTAAAGCGCCGACTATATTGTTAAATACAAACTGATAATAAACAATTTAAGAATCGACACTGCAAATAACAGTAATGAGAGAGCAGAGAAGATAGAGAAGAAACCAAAGATTGAACATGCGTGAGGTAAGTGTGAACAGAAGAAATTAATTAAAAAATACATATATATCAACATATACATTAACAAATATACCGAGTAGAGTTTAAATCCAGGAACTGTCATCGTCTTATATTTATTCCCATTTTTCTCAAAATACTGACGCTACTTTAATCTGTTTCCGGACTTCTATAGCGGCCCAACAATTGCCAAAATTACTATTTCGCTCTGAAACCGATGAGCGAACCTCTGCCAATTATCGAAAATCCCGTTTTCAGAAGAGCAGAAGAAAAAAATGTTATCGATATTTGCGAATATGTTTGATCATTTACCCGGAAGCTTCTTGGGTTCCATGTCAAATTAACTCAACATCAACATGTCACTGGTGATGGTGGTGGTGCACGGTGCCAATCTGCTATAATCAATTTCGACTATAATAGTTCTAACGATCACTAATATTCAACTCAATTTTCCGCGCAATACGCCTCGTTGCCTCTTCACCTTATCATTCATACCGTTTTGCGGACTTTAAGATATTTTTCATCAACGATTTACCACCGCCTCGATGCCAGCTGTGACAAGTCATTATTACATATGCAACGTAAAACTATACCTTAATCTCGGCGTTTAGGGACACACGGCGGTAAATTACGTGCACGAACCGCGTCAATCCCGTAATCGATCCACGTACATCATCCCGTAAGGTGTCCCTCAGACTGCTCTCTGCCATATGCAATTTCGGGTGTACAGAAATATTGCAAGTTGGCAAAGAAAGAGAATATTTCCAAATATTTTTTCTACGAAGCTGGTGAAAAATTCAGATTCTCAAAATAAATAAAAAATCGTTGGTCACAACTAATTTTTTGAATCGGTATACATTTTTGCACATTACGGAAATAGGCTAATTCCGATAATAATAATTGTCGCAATAAGTAAATGTCCAGATACATTTTATGATTTCAATTTATTCATTTATAAATTCATCATTCATTCATTTCATTTCATTTTTTCTTTTTTTTTTCATTTTTATTTTTATCTTTTTAAATTTATTCATTTTTTATTAAATATTCAATTTCGGACTTTTCCCACGGAAGAATAAATATTGTTAAAAATGAGATTTTTTAAAAACGCCGCGACTATAAGCCTTTCGTCTCGTTAATATTTGATACCACATCTGAATAAAATGAGAATGTCGGCCCGATGAATCTCTCGTTATATACGCTCAATCGTCCCGAAAAATGCTTCTTATCGAACGCCAACGATATCACTGATATTATGACCCTCCTTCGCTAGGCAATTGCGTCTGAAACTTATGCAATTACGTTGATGTACACATCGAGGAATCAAAAGGGCGTAATTCGCCGCACTTTGCACGCTTTACATCGCGTAGCTTGCCGTCCTTCTGTCTCGCAACAGTCGATTTATCTTCAAGAAAACAAAAAAAAAAAACAAAAAATTGCTCCAAAGTTTTGGTGACCTCGACGATCACATAGTCGTTTCATTTCGTTGGTAAATCTTTCGCGAAGCGGCTGCAACGATGACATATGTAAGCCACAGTTTCCCTACATTATAAAATGTTCTACAAATATATCGTTATATTTTATACGTAATACTGAATTCAAATAAGTATAAATTATGAGATTTTTTTTCTTTTGTTGAATCTGAAGAAATCGACAGTGGAGTCAGATAAATTGTGGGGCGGATGTTTCACGGAAAAAATTGACTGTAATCTCGACAAATTGAATTCCTCCATCGATGTCGACAAACGAATGTACGAAGAAGATATCGAGGTAATTAGTGAAAAATTTGTTTTTGTTGGTTTTCAAACAAAAAAAAAATCGAAAATTAAGATTTAAAAAAAATTATAATTTGCTTAACTATTGTGTACTTCGAAATACAAAAATGGATTTCTTCCTCAGGGAAGTATTGCCTATGCGAGGGCGTTGATCAATGCGAGTTTATTGCCCGTAGACGAGGGTATTCTCGTCATTGATGGTTTAAAAAGGGTAAGATGAACGGAATTAACGCAAACGAAGAATTTAAAAAATGTTCTCAATTCGTCGTAAACATTTTTCCAAATAATTTTTTATACGTGATAAAAAAATTACATAAAATACATTTTCACAGACAAAGTTCTGCAAAATTAATACGACAACGAGGAGACCACAAGAAAATGTTTATTTTCAAGAATTTTTTTTATTTATTACTTTTTTTGTAAATATTATTCGTTTCTCAGATTAAAATAGAATGGGACGAGAATCGTTTCGTGTTATGCTCGACGGACGAAGATATTCATACGGCAATCGAGAGAAGATTGACGGCAAGTAATTTTCATGAAATTTATATTCCTAATTATAATTATTAATTAATATATTGATAAATTTTTTAATCCAACTTTTTTCACGCCGGGGTGCTATTAATAATAATAATAATAATAACAGGAAAAAAAAAATTTTTAATTAAAAAATTTTTTTAAAAAATGAATGAATGAATGAATGAAATGATGAAAATTTGAATAAAAATCTATATTTATAAAATATCTAAATGTCTCTATTGTAGCAACTGATTGGTAGCAGCGCAGCGGGAAAATTACATACGGGACGAAGTCGCAACGATCAAACGGTAACGGACACGAGACTGTGGCTACGAAAAGCTATAGATGAAATGATGAAATGTTTAATCAACACGATCGCCACTTTTGTGACGCGAGCCGATGAAGAAATATGCGTCCTTATGCCCGGCTATACGCATTTGCAGAGAGCACAACCTGTTCGGTGGAGTCACTGGTTATTAAGGTATAAAAAATGAAAAAAAAAATTACAAAAAAAATTGAGTTGATGAAATATTTCATATAATAATGATCTGCAATTGTAGTTAATTTTAATTGTGTCGCAGTCACGCATGGAATTTAAAAAATGATTACACGCGACTTCTTCAAATTCGCGAACGTGTTAACGTAATGCCGCTTGGTAGCGGTGCTTTAGCCGGAAATCCTTTCAATATCGATCGCACTACACTCGCCAAAGAACTCGGATTTAGTGGGACAAGTGACAACAGTATGCAAGCAGTTGGAGACAGAGATTTCGTTGGTAAAGTCGATTTTTAATATCGATAAAGAAACGTCAACGGAAACTCCAGACAAGAATACGAAATTAATGGAAACCAAAAATTAAATTATTCGATTATTTTTTTTATTAATAAAATTATTATTATTATTATTTTCATTAAAATGTAATTAATTATTTAATTAATTTTTGTTTTACTGTCAGCGGAATATTTATTCTGGGGATCATTAATATCCGTGCATATGAGTCGCCTCGCTGAGGATCTGATTATCTACAGCAGTTCGGAATTCGGTTTTGTTCGTTTCTCGGACGGTTTTTCAACCGGCAGCAGTCTTATGCCGCAAAAACGTAATCCCGATTGTATGGAACTTGTGAGAGGAAAAACCGGTACGATACTGGGGAAGGTATAGCGGAAAAAAAATTTACTCATTAAAAAAGAAAATATATAAAAAAGGAAATACTATATGGAGACTCAAAGTTACATTTAGATTCCGATATTAAATTTCGAAGTTACAAGCTATTTAACGCTTTTTAATGGTATTTTGTTGTTAACACGATTTCTTAGTTTTTTTTTTTTTTTATTTACATTTTTTAAAACTTAAATTTTTTTTTTCGGGCAGTTTGTCGGTTTTATGATAACTTTAAAAGGCATTCCATCGACGTACAACAAGGATTTGCAAGAGGATAAAGAAGCTCTCTTCACGGCTCACGACACCCTAATTAATTTGCTCGGAGTCATCCAAGGAGCGATTCGTACTTTGGAAGTAGTGAAAGAGAAGTGCCAAACGGCTTTGGAACACAATATGCTGGCAACCGACGTCGCCTATTATCTCGTTCGCAAAGGGGTAATGCTGCGAATCAATGCGAACTTCACACTCGGCGAAAATCACGCACTTCCTTCCTTTGTAGCATAATATACAATTTTATGATTTTTTTTTCTATATCTTAAAATTTTATCGAATTAACGATCTAAAAAAAAAATACACGAAGCGTTCCCCAGAGCCGACATTTCGCAAAATCCATTAAGTTGCTAAAACCAGCAAAATCTTTTTTTTTTTTTAACAAATCGAAATAGCGCAATGCTATAATTTTAATAAAGTCATTTCATACCTCGAAACTTCATGGAGTTATCAAAATTAAAAAAAAAAAAAAAAATCATTAATTTCGTCGTTCGCAGGTACCGTTCCGCGAGGCTCACCACATCGCCGGCAAAGTCGTCGCTCGTGCCGAGTCGCTTAAGGTTCGTCTGCAAGAAATACCATTGCACGAGTTAAGAACGATCAGGTAGCAAAAAAAACTTAAAAAAAAAATCCACTTTACCAAAAAATTCGATATAAAAAGCAAATTTTTTTTTTCCGCAGCGAAATTTTCGAAGCCGATATCTCCGGTATCTGGAATTTCGAGGAAAGCGTCGAGCAGTACAAGATTCACGGTGGTACGAGTTCGATATCGATAAAACGACAAATCGACGATTTTCGTAAATGGTTCATAGAACAATAATTGTCGCTATTGTTAAAAAAAAAAAAAAAAAAAAAAAAAAAAAAAAAAAATTCGTTCTTTTTAGTTTTTCGTTTACAATTACCAATAGAGAGGTCCGATCTATATTTTCTTTAAGAAGGCCAATGATATTTAAAAATACATATATTGTTATCTATGTACAATACTTTATAATAATTATATAAGTGCAGGCAAGGCAATCCAGATTTCTTTTTTTTTTATATCTTTTTTTTTTTTTATTACATCTATATTTTACAATGACGTCGGGAGGGAGACGGTGATGTGTCCGACTTGGTGCACATTTTTCGGAGTTTTCCTCATCGTTTATAATAAAAGAGTCAAAGTGATGAGTGGTGGAGTGGGGGGTTTCTGGACAAACAACGGATTAGTTCGATAAGCGGTAGAAATTTGTTCAATCGTGTTCGCGGGGTAAGGAGCCGCGCTCTTGGTGGACGGTGGGCGCGAGAAAACTCCTCTCGCTTGCGGACCTCGAGAAACGAGACTCGCGCGCTTCCCGTGAGATCCCGATAACAGAAAAAAAAGTTAACTGACGTGCTTTTTATTTATATTCCGATCGACCTCTAGAAGTTTATGTTGATAAATAATGATTATTAACCGATTAATCGATTTATTGGTGGAAAAAAAAATTTACGAGAAATTTTTGAAGGGATACATATTTTTTTAAAAATGTTGTGATACGAGAAAGCTACGATAGAATTTTCTTTTTTTTTTGAGGAGAATACTTTTGTGTTTTTTTTTCTTCTTTTCTTGGGATAAAAGAAAAAAAATCGATACTCAATGACCCAATGATTTCTGCGGTAGACGACGCGGAGCGGACGCGGCTAAAGCCGGTATAATAAAAGGATGAGCGCGGTAACCAGACAGAGTTATTCATCGCTATCCGTCATCGCGCTCTAGCGGGTTCTGAAATCCAGTAGCGAGATTAGAGAGCCAACTGTCTCAGTCTTGTTGTCTCGATCTAACGGAAATTGTAGTCGTAGACGAAGGATCGTAGTGAAAAAAGGAGAATAAGAAAAACGACTTCACCTACATTCGTTGATATAACGAGTATATATATGTTTCCAAGCGTCGCAGATAGATGCAACCGGTAGCATCTATCTATGAACCGAACGTGGATTATCGTGTGATGTGCCCTGCGGCACAGTGATGGGCCGCTCTAAGCTTTTGGTGAAGAAACACATCGATCGGCAACCATAATTACGGCAAATAAATGCATTTTCATGTAAATAGAACAATTTTTAACCTAATGATTGATAATTGAATTTACGATTTAGAATCAGTGTTTTTCGAGCAATAAAAACCAATTATTTCGTGATAATAATTGTTGTTTACAATATATGGTACAGTCGTTGGCCACTTGAGGCTATCAAAAAGTAACAGAGCGATCAACATGCATAATTAATGCAATTAAGCAATTTGTTTTTTATAATTCATGACGTATACTTTCCAAAATCGTAGTCTGACGCCGCGAAATGATATAAGTTGTCTAACCTCGTATTTTTTTTAACACAATTTTTAACACAACTTTCCTTTATGTACAATAAAAAATTTGTACAAAAATTAAAAAATTCCCGACTGCAAAAAGAATGAAATAACAATCCCCCGAATGAAATCTCTCGACCCACATACGCACACGCACACACAATTTCTACCTGGATAGGAATATCCACGCTTCAATTGTGCGTTCACTTCGGAGCCACTGATTCTCTGCATGCTTTCTATGTTCTGCAAAATAGTATCTTCGGGTATACGATGTCGGCAAGTGAACTCGTGATTTCAACTGTTCTATCATTGTTTCGTCCGTCTGGAGATGAGCCAATAACCAGAATGTCGGAATCCATGTATAATTCTTACTTTTCAATTTTGATTCCAAACAATCCTGCTAATCTGCTGAAATTGATTGTAAATCGGAAGTATACTGAATCGATCGTACATCATTAACGCACGCTCGCGGTCGTCGCAACTTTTCGTTTCGTAAAGTAACATCATGTCTTCAAATGGATTATGTATTAATTTCTGATTTATTTTTAATCAACTTATGTTTGTCAACACTTATGATCGATGCGATCTTGTCCTTGATGTAGCTGACGCTATCGCCGGTATTGCCGCAGACCAGAGATGGTTTCCTTTCCCGCGATAACTATAAGAAGAAATATAGCGGACTACTCCAATGTTACGAGCGACGCACGCTAGCTCTGCACGACACAGGCTATTCGATAATCCGTCTACTTTCCGTGACATGATTTGACACTGAGAAATTCATTCCTACACCATACTACTCTACAGTTTTCCACCACGGTGGTTATGATACTGTATGTCTGCTATAGCTATTGCCCAACGCTATTTTTCTAACGTTTATCATGTAGTAACTCAATTTACTGATAATACGGAGTGGGTTGCGCACTATCATTTTTTTTTACCCATCTACCATCGCCTCGATTCGACAAGTCACTTGATCATAAAATATGGAATATAATAGTAGCACCTTATTGTCGGCGTTCAGGGACACGCAAGAGTGAATTACGTGCACGAACAGTTTCAACTCCGTAGTCGGTCAATTTGCATGAGTCCGTGGAGTACGGTTTTCCACCATACGTACATTTAGGGCCGCCTTGTATAGAACTATCCGCGAACAGTCAAGAAAAGCGGAACATTTGGAATATTTTTTTAGCATTTGCATTTTTTGCGTTACTTATGGTTTTCATAACTCAATTATTTTTTGTTGTCGTAACCCCGTTGCACGAATTTCGCACTCGCCCGTGTAGAGCTTTCGGCGTTAGGGGCTCTGCCCGTAACGCTGCTGAATCTACTGCCCGGCATCGGATCTCAGCTTCTTACGACATGGCGTAAAACGTATACCACGGTACAACCGACGTCGGGTTTGTCCACAGTAACGGAGCTATCAATATTTGAACTGAAATGTACATACAGATTTTATAAATACATATATATTCATATATATTGAACCTACAGATACATTTATGTGACATACGTCTGGAGCGACTTTGTCTCACATATTTTTATTTCAGCGAAAGTACGGTATTTGAAAATTCGAACACTCGAACGGCCCATATAGTCTGCTTTGGCGGTGTATAGTTTGGCTCCTAGCCAGCGGCATTAGGATGAACAACGAGAAACAAATAGTGAATCACAAAAACAATATTGTTTCTTGGTCTGGTGATATCTTCGATGAGCGCTACTATAGTATCAACAAACGAATGCTCAGCTTAATCGGCCAATGGCCGTATCAATTACGTCGGGAAAGAAACTTCAAGTATTGGTTTATACTGATATTAGGGAGCACTGGTATTATAACTCAGGTAGGCCTAATTGTATGTCATTAACATAATTACTTTTTTAAATGGTAATTAACAATTTAAATGCTACATGCTATGTATGCCATTGCTTTGCTTGTAATTTTTGTGTTTTAACGTATTCATTGAATTTAGATGCGGGCACTAATAATTGCATGCGGCGAATTGGATCGTTTTGTCGCATCCTTTGCACCTCTGATGTCAAACGCAGCTTGCCTCATGATGCTAATTAATTCTCAATATTATATACCAAAAGTGAGGAAAACAAAAATTGTGCTATTTAATCCGAATGGTAGCTATTGAAATTCAATCTTATATCTTGAAGATGAAAAAGATTCTCGATCAGACAAGAATGAACTGGGAATACATGAGAAACTTGCCGCACCTAAAAATTCTTCAAGATCACGGAGAGATAGGAAGACTATTTACGCTATGTTATACTAGTTAGTTGTACAGATGTTTTAGATTATTGTGTTTAAGTTAGAAATATAATGATCCAATGATTCAATGATGTAATGATTTTACGAAAATTTGTAAATTACACATTTCATTATAGTGGTGTCATACGCGGTCATATCCGGATGGATACTGACGCCTTTGTTACCGAAACTCCTGGACGCAGTAGCACCATTAAATCATTCACGAGCAAGAATAGAGATGATTCCGGCAGACTATATGGTTGATGCGGACAAATATTTCTGGCCGATTTTCTTTCATCTTGGGATTGGTATTATTATTGTATTGACGATTCTCTTGTCCATTGACGCATTGTATATGGCTCTTGCACAACATGCTGTTGGAATGTTTGAAATATTGAGGTAATATGATAGTCAAATTCGACAAAAACGGTTTAGTTTCACTATTGGTACCCTATTTACCTCATCGAACCTCGGGTCAAAGCTTTATATTTTAAATGAAGGTTGCTTAAAGTGCCAAATCCAATTAGACATGCCTTAACGGAAACCTCTCGTTAGATGTACTTCTGTTATAGTCTAAACGATGGTCTTGCGTATTATCTCGTAAACTTTTTGAGTACGCCATTAGGAGATTAGAATTTATTCATCAATTATCTAATGTGAGTGGCCCTTTTCACAGATATGATCTAGAGAATGTATTACAAGAAAACGCTTCGACAACCGACGTAATACTCCATCCTGACTATCATGCTGATGTTTTTTTCCATAATATCGTGTCTTGTATTAAGAGACACAAGAACCTCCTGGAGTAAGTGATGGAACACCTGTCGTCAATATCGTTTATCGTTTAACCCTTTAAATATGGGAACTTTGCGTTCTAGTTATTTCGTAAGCTAGGTCCGAGGCCAGCGAACGAAAAAACTACATTAGCAAACATAACACTGGGATTCTGGAAAAACATGGTCCAATTAATTTTTTTTAACCGTAGCATATTATGCAATTATCAGACAAGTGTAGGGGAGAACGGAACAGTCCCGGTCAGCGGCTAATGGCGGTCGCTCAAGGTATGATAATTTTGAGTAAATCAATTTTTTTTTAATGTATGAAAGTAACAATATCATATTATATTATCGTATTATAGCACATCATAATGTTTGATAAACACTTTGTTAATGACGAATATGATTCTCAAAATTTGTTTCATACTTATTTGTGACATGAACAAGTCATTTTCAACCTTAAATCAAAGTAGCAAAGTGCGATCGTAGCACAGTATAGATCAACAAAGCATTCCGCGACCGGGTGACCGCAGTAATCCGCTGTGTCGAACAAAGCCGATGACTTATTACTCAGTCCATGAATTTGACAGAAGGCTATTTATTTTACCATCTTATTAATTTAAATGCTTCCAATCTCTAGTACAACGGTAGCTTGAAAATTAGCCTCCGGAAAATTGGCCCATGGAAAGTCTAAATCACGGAAATATCAGTTGGCACAATAAACAGCAATGGGAAAAAATGAGTGAAAAAAAACCGTTCAAAAATAGGCTGAGAAAGAAGACCTCTGGAAAACAGATTGATTGCCAACAAAACAGCCGACACTTTGTCATACACACACACACACATGAAATGCCTAAAGCCGTCAGACGAAAACGATAGATGCTGTGAACCAACGTGGGTCAATTTGAACAAATTCCAAAAATAGATGAGAAGCTTTTTTCTGCTGCCTTTTCTCCGTTGGCCTTTTTTTCCACGCCCTTTAATGTGCAAACCAACATTTCCCTGATTTGGAGAGGTAATCTTCCGGGACCAATTTTCCAGAGGCTCATTTCTCCAAAACCATATATCAAAGTTTGCTGGCTTCTTCTTATTCGAGAATTCGAGGAATATCATTAAGTTATCGGTATTTTGCCATTCTCTCCTACAATTTTTCACATCGGCTGCTCAGTGTATAATAATTTGAATATCGCTCCGCGACATCTGGCCGCCTAGATAAGATCTGTATGGGTAATTCAGTGCATCCATTGTACTTGAAGGGTTAAACAAAATTTATCAGCGGCAAATTGCAAAATGTATAAAAAAATTAGATAGATAGCACACCAGAATATGTGGTGAATATGGCGGTCCGGTTAAACATGGTACAACTTCGTGAAATCAGATGTCCATATTCATTACTTTTTCACAATATTGATCACCACCAGTGACAACGACTCGCAATCTTTTTTTAAATTTGATGTATTCATTTTCTCAATGAAGATACGTGCAAGACCTTGAATCCACTTGCAGCTGGATGCTTTTCATAATGATCTGTTTAAGTGTGGTGGTTTTGTCTTTTACGGGTTATCAAGTAGGTAGTCAATTAATCCTGTTTGTGTTCGTTTTCTTTTGTGTAATTTCATTGACTTTGTACAGACAGTTTCTAAAAACACTCCAACGGAAGACGTTCTAAGAATGGGAGCGTTTTCCTTCGCTCAAACATATCATATTTTTTGCATCAGCTTACCTAGTCATTGGTTATCGTCAGCAAGTTCTCTTATCCCAGACTCTGCGTACGTACTCTCAATCCGTTAATGGCCCGCCTATTAATAAATCCATCAATTCAAGCTTTTTTTAAAATCTTAACATCAAATTGCAAGCTTGTGATCGTGATCAATTTTAGTCGGGTCTCAAATATGTGAGAAAGCATCGCCAATAATTAATTTGTTATGTCATACAGATACAATTGTAGATGGTACATGATGTCGATGCGTTCAAGAAAATTGATTCTTCTGCTTCTAAGAGCGACTCTTCAACCTTGCAAAATAACTGCGGGAACGGTATACGTTATGTCACTTGAAAACTTTTGCGGCGTGAGTTGACACAATTGATGAAGACTTTTATTTTTCATTTGAATAATCCAAACTTGTTTGAACGAGTAGTCGAATTTATTTTAGGTTTTACAAATGTCCATGTCGTATTTGACTATGTTAACTTCGCTCCAGTGATTAGTCTGAATTTAATAAATGGTATCCCGATTATCGGTATTCCTAGAAAGAGTTAAGAGTTGATTATTGAATATATGCACCATGAGACCCCCTAAAGCGCCGACTATATTGGTAAATACAAACTGATAATAAACAATTTAAGAATTGATAATGCAAATCGCAGTAAGGAGAGGGCAGAGAAGATAGAGAAGAAACCAAAGATTAACATGCGTGAGGTAAGTGTGAATAGAAGAAATTAATTTAAAAAAAAACATATATATCAACATTTACATTAACAAATATACCGAGTAGAGTTTAAATCCAGGGACTGTCATCGGCTTATATTCAATCGCATTTTTCTCAAAGTACTGACGCTACTTTAATCTGTTTCCGGACTTCTATAACAGTCCAACAATTGCCAAAAGTACTATTTTGCTCTGAAACCGATGAACGAACCAATTATCGAAAATCCCGTTTTCAGAAGAGCAGAAGAAAAAAAATGTTATTGATATTTGCGAATATGTTTGACCATCTACCCGGAAGCTTCTTCTATTCCATGTCAAATTAACTCAACATTAAGCCAATCTGTTATAATTAATTTCGACTATAATAGTTCTAACGACCACTAATATTCAACTCAATTTTCCGCGTAATACGCCTCTTTGCCTCTTCACCTTATCATTCATACCGTTTTGCGGGCTCTAAGATCTTTTTCATCAACGATTTACCACCGCCTGGATGCTAGCTGTGACAAGTCATCATTACATATGCAACGTAAAACTATACCTTAATCTCAGCGTTTAGGGACATACGGAGGTAAATTACGCGCACGATCCGCGTCAACCCCGTAATCGATCCACGGACATCATCCCGTAGGGTGTCCCTCAGACTGTTCTCTGCTATATGCGATTTCGGGTGTACAGAAATATTGCAAGCTGGCAAAGAAAGAGAACATTTCCAAATATTTTTTCTACGTTGCTGGTGAATTTTGTAACTCATTTATTTTCATTGATTTCGTAATTTCGCTACACGCACATACCAAACACCTCTGTAAACCTTTTAGTAGTTGAAGGTGCACCGGGTAACACTGCTGACTCTTTCCCCCAGTGTGCGTACTTGACACGCTAGAACGGTATGACAAAATCTGAATCTGGCGATCATTTTATTAAAACATTGTAAAAACGTGCAATAAGGTACAGATATAGTAGTGGAACATATATCTGGAACGACGTTCTCTCACAATATTTGTATTTCAGCAAAAGTACGGCATCTGGGAACTACTAATCCAAAGTACCAGAATGAAAAAACGATATAGAAACAGTGAATCAACAAAACAATAATTATACATGGTCCGGTGACATCTTGAATGGACATTATAATAAACATAGAATAAACGGGCTTTTAGTTTCATCGGCCAGTGGCCGTAAAGATTCACAAGGTTTGCGATAGTAGTCGTTGTAGGGCTTAGTGGTTTGGGACCACAGGTCAGCTTAATGCAATTTTACAATGACAATACACATTTTTTTTAACGTTACTAATATTAAATATAATATATCATTGATTTCGTGTTATTTTGTCGCGTCTAGTATTGTGTTATAGGCATTTATTTATTGTATTTCTTGTTATTTTCTGTATCATAACGTATCACTCACCGTTAACTCATTGTATTTAGATACGAGCGCTGATCGTTTCATGGGGTAAATTGGATCTATTTGTCGCATGTTTTGCTCCACTGACAGCGAATGATACACTAAAAAGTCTCATATCATACTCGGCATATATGCTGTCGCATATACTCGGGGCATTGAGTATTCGCTCGCGAGAAAAGTATCGCTACGCTACAGCCATCTAGCGGCCGAATGATGGCATATGCCGGTTGGCACAATGATTACGTCGTTAGGTTTAAATTGTTATCGAGGTGAGTGCGTGACACACTCTTGTCGATAGTGAAAAAGTACAAAAAAGTTCAAGTGAAAAATTACAAAAAAAATTAAGGTGAAGAAATATTTTATTTTTTTAATTTACTTTAATATCCGTGCATATGAGTCGTCTCGCTGAGGATCTGATTGTCTTCAGCAGTTCGGAATTCGGTTTCGTTCGCTTCTCGGACGGTTTTTCAACCGGCAGAAGTCTCATGCCGCAAAAACGTAATCCCGATTGTATGGAACTTGTGAGAGGAAAAACCGGTACAATACTGGGAAAGGTATAGCGGAAAAAAAAATCTACTCATTAAAAAAGAAAATATATAAAAAAGAAAATACTATATGGAGACTCAAAGTTACATTTCGATTTCGATATCAAATTTCGAAGCTACAAGCTATTTAACGCTTTTTAATGATATTTTGTTGTTAACACGATTTCTTAGTTTTTTTTTTTTTTTTTCATTTACATTTTTTAAATTAAAATTTTTTTTCGGGCGGTTTGTCGGTTTTATGATAACTCTAAAAGGCATTCCATCGACGTACAACAAAGATTTGCAAGAGGATAAAGAAGCTCTCTTCACGACTCACGACACCCTAATTAATCTGCTCGGAGTCATCGAAGGAGCGATTCGTACTTTGGAAGTTGTGAAAGGGAAGTGCCAAGCGGCTTTGAAACACAATATACTGGCAACCGACATCGCCTATTATCTCTTTCGCAAAGGGGTAATGCTGAATTATAATTATTTTTCTTTCCAAAAGGAGAAATTAATCCATTTTTGTACTTGGTATTATTACACGTAAAGTCGCAACCAGAATTTTAATACGATCAAAATTTCACTACTTCGTTATACAGTAAAAATCTGAAAAAAATCAAACGTATTAAAGATATCAAGAATATTGATTCTACATAATAATAATGCCATAAAGTTATTAACAAATAAGTAAATAAATTAATTGTCCATGAAATAGCCAGTGATAGTTATTTTTTCTCATTTAAAATGTATTTGTTGATTTTTTAAAAACCGTGTAAATTTTTTCACAATTTTCTTACTTTTCTGAATTTTTTTTTCGAAATTTTGAAAAATGAATATAAAAGCACAAATTTTGGATATGTTTTCGCAGCAACATTCCACAGCACACTCGCGAAGTTACGGGGCGACGGTACTAAAATTTACGTAATAGCGTTAAAAAAATTTCAAAAACGAGATATTCAGAAATGTACGTTGTTACGTCTCTGACACCAAAAATTTCTCTGTTACGTCTCAGAGGTTTACTGGCGAACGCGTAGACTTGGACGATCGTCGCAGCGGTCACGCGCGTGTTTAACTTGATAGCGTAAGACAGGAATATTAACGATTTAAGGGGTTCGGTTCCTCGAATAAGATCGAATGATCCCGTTTCGAGAGTAACAACCACGCTTTTTATTTGCGTTCAAACGAAGCTACGATTGATACAATAATAAATCGCGAGAGTATATGTGTGTGAATGTGCGAGACTCTAAATTATAATGTTAACTTAATCGCGGAGGAAAGTGTCCGCTCTAGAATGAGTCCGACCGAAGGGTTTGAAGATTGATGTAAGACTGAATTTTGAGTGAATGAAACTGGCCGTTGCGAGGCGGCCGAAAATGCTGATAATGCACGACACGCGCTGTTGCTAAGCCAGAGGCAAATCCAGCATGAGGGAAACCTCGAAATGCTGATTAGGCAGTGAGACGAAAGAGTGAGTGTTCCGAGAAAGAGAATAGAAGTATCCGTTTCTACGTAAAGTCGCGAGCGGATACGAGTTTGCGAAATTCGATATTAATTATCCGGTCGGATGATCTAGCGTCTGGACTCCTTCCTTTGCGCGAGAAATGAATAAAAGAAATAAATCGTTTAAAGATAGATAAATGAAAATACGTGTAGATTAAGGGTCAGGACGTAACATACGTAAATTCTGAAAAAATTCATATTGTTTCTAAAAAATCAAAAGATTCTTTTGAAATAAGAAAAAGAAAAAAGTTTCACTGACTATTTTTTAAATTATTTATTTATTTATTGATTTGTTAATAACATTTAGGCAAATCAAGTTATTATGCAAAATCAAAGTTCTTGATGTCTTCTGTACGGTTGACTTTTTTCAGATTTTCTATACTATTGGTAAGTGTTTGAAATTCTCGCAAAATCGCATTTTCGGCTTTGATTGCCGCCCGAGCGAACTTTTTTTCTATGTCTCGAAATTTTATCGAATTAACGTTCTAAAAAAAAAATAAACGAATCGTTTCCCAGAGGCAACATTTTGCAAAATCCATTAAGTTACTAAAACCACCAAAATCTTTTTTTTTTTAACAAATCGAAATAGCGCAATGCTATAATTTAAAAAAAATCATTTCATACCTCGAAACTTCATGGAGTTATCAAACATAAAAAAAAAAAAAAAATTGTTAATTTCGTCGCTCGCAGGTACCGTTCCGCGAGGCTCACCACATCGCCGGCAAAGTCGTCGCTCGTGCCGAGTCGCTTAAGGTTCATCTGCAAGAAATACCATTGCACGGGTTAAGAACGATTAGGTATCAAAAAAAAAAAAAAAAATCCACTTTACCAAAAAATTCGATATAAAAATCAAATTTTTTTTTCCGCAGCCAAATTTTCGAAGCCGATATCTCCGGTATCTAGAATTTCGAGGAAAGCGTCGAGAAGTACAAGATTCACGGTGGTACGAGGCCGATATCGATAAAACGACAAATCGACGGTTTTTGTAAATAGTTCATAGAACAATAATTGTCGCTATTGTTAAAAAAAAAAAAAAAAAACATGCATAGGTTCGTTTTTTTTTTAGTTTTTAGTTTACAATTAGCAATAGAGACGTCCGATCTATATTTCTTTCAAGAAGGCCAATGATATGTAAAAATACATATATTATTATCTATGTACAATACTTTATAATAATTATATAGGTGCAGCAACCAAGATATACATATATATCATACATATAGTCATATTCATCTTTTTTTCATTTGTGTTTTTTTTTTACCACGTTACATTTCAATTTTTTTTACTGAACAAAAAAAACACGTGGAAAAAAAAGGATTTTTTTTGTTTTTCTCTTAGATAGTAGACGAAAAAAAATTGACACCCCAAGTTGTTTGTTTGTGTTTTCATTTTTTTTTTTCTACGAAAAAAGGGAGAAGAGAAATTGCGATCGAGAAAAAACATTTTATAAATATTTCATCATTTTACGAAGGAAAAATAATTCAATCGTATTATTATCATTCATTTTTTTTTGCGCGTCACGCGCTTTCTCTCCCTGCTTTTCGTCGAGCCAAAAGTTTTGTTGTTGTTTTTTTTCTTCAATTACTTTCTCTTTAATTTAATAACATTGTGGACAAACATCTTTTGAAAATAGTTAATTAGATCTCAACGCCACTTTCTCTTCTATATCCAAGACGCCTTACTATTTCCTGGTATTTTTTTTTCTTTGTTTTTAAAATTCAATAAATTTTACTTTTTTTTAATATATATATATATATTCATGTATACATATACATATATGTATGTACTGCAATCTTCAAGGCACTCCAGATTTCTTTTTTTTTTATATCTTTTTTTTTTTATATTACATTTATATTTTACAATGAGGGCGGGAGGGAGACGGTGATGTGTCCGACTTGGTGCAAATTTTTCGGCGTTTTCATCATCGTTTACAATAAAAGAGCCGAAGTGATGAGTGGTGGAGTGGGGGGGGGGGGGGGGGGGAGGTTCGTGGACAAACAACGGATTAGTTCGATAAGCGGTAGAAATTTGTTCAATCGTTTTTTTTTTACACACCAATAAACACAATGATTCTCTTTTTTTCTCCCCTATTTTTTCGTTTTTTTTTTAATTCTCTCTGAAAATTATCCTTCTTTTCCATTGTTTTTTTTTTTTTTTTTTTTTTCAAAATTCTTTCCGACTGTCTCTCCTTTTTCTCACATCGGAGTTCTCGAGAAAAAAAAAAAAAAAAAAAAAAAAAAAAATGAAAATTCAAATTTGTCTTCAATGCGCGCGTTGCGCCAGCGACAAACGTCGAGCAATCGAAAGATCGATGTAAAAAATACGGGGATCGATCCGCGAGAGAATAAAGTGCATTTTAATAAAAAATAATAAAAAAAAAAAACAAAACAAAAGGTATCATCAGGAAAAAATTGACGAAAAGAATAATTGAAGGATCGAACAGAAGAAAAATTTTGTGTGAAAAATAAATTATATTGCACGTGTGAAGCGTACATAATTACGCGATTTGTCTCCAATCGTTTTTGTCTTTTTTTTTTTTGTTACCCTTCGAATAATCTTTCGATTAAAATTTCGACCGGTAGCGAGCGCGTGTGGGGGAATTAAAAAAAAAATCCTCAACTAACTTAAGCGAACGACACGTTCGATTGTTCTCGCGAAAGCAAATAAAATAAAAATAATCGCGCGCTTCGAGATTCCCTTGGAAATGTTTGTTAAACATGTTTCAAACCTTTTTTTTTTCAATGTTTCACGTGTGTGTGTTGATTTTCTGTTTTTTTTTTCTTTTTTTTCTTTTAGTTTTTTTTTTTCATACAAAAAATACGACATTCTTCGAAACCTCTCAACGGACCCGCGAACAATCTCATTGTTCCGAGACAAATTTGTTTCGTCTCCAATTTATTCCGGACAAAACCTTTGGCTTCCCTTATCTATCTCATCTCCCCTTTACGCGTTTCGCGTTAACGCGAAAAGGGAGTTTCCACAAGCCTTTCGTTCGCCAATCATACATAAATACAATATGATACAGTGGACACTTATCTAGTTATACGAATCTCCATGTACATCGTTATTTCATCATTGTTGTCGGTGTCGGGAACAACAATGATTTTGTTTTCGTTTTTTTTTTTTTCTTATCTGTTTTGTTTTTTTTTTTGTTTGTTTGTTTTTTTTTTTCACGCGATTACCATCGCGACGCGCACGACGATTCGCGTGTACCACATAGTCAATGACTGGTTATTGGTTTTCAAACGGTATCCCAGTGACGCTTCCAAACCTCAGTCAGTTTTCTGCTGATACAATTCCTTCAACGATTTCAACTCGTCTATAAGCGTCTGATTACGATTCTCCAAAACTGCTACGCGATTCTCTAAACACTTTATGTATTCTTTCTTTTTTCTTCGACACTCGCGGGCTGCTTCTCTGTAAAAACAAAAAAAAACAATCATTTCAATAAAAATCAACATTTTTGACGTTAAAAACCATTAATTATAATGTGTTAAACGGTAAGAGATAATTTTATGTTTTTTTAGCAGTTGATATACATTTTTTTTTTATTAACGTAAAAAGACGGTGAAATCGTATTGAGCGTTAAAAACTAAAGCAATTTTGTCTTTGGAACATTTATCTACGATGCCATATTGGCGAGTTATGGACGGTTGAAGTTTCAGCCAATGCGAGGTCTCGGCAGACAGTGCGCATATGCGCTCCACCGTTCCGATTGGCTGAAACTTCATCGGCTCGTATCTCGGAAACTATACATCGTACAAGAATCCTTCTAAGACAAAGTTTGGTTAGTTTTTAAGGATGTATTACGCGTACATTTCCAATCAAAAATTTATTACGATAAAAATTCCACTATTTCGCGATACAGTAAAAATCGAAAAAAAATCAAAAGCCAAAAAGTTATTGACAAATGAGTAAATAAATAAATTGTTCAAGAAATAACCAGTGAAAGTTCTTTTTTTCTAATTTAAAATGAATCTGTTGATCTTTTAGAAACCATATAAATTTTTTAAAAATTTTCATACATTTTTGCAATTTTTTTTTTTCAAAATTTTGAATAATTGATATAAAGGCACGAATTTTGAATATGTTTTCGAAGCAACATTCCACAGCACATTCGCAAAGTTTCGGGGCGATTGTACTAAAATTTACTCAACAATAGCGTTAAAAAAAAATTCAAAAACGAAATTTTCAAAAATGTAGAAATATTCTGAAAAAATTCATATGGTTTATAAAAAATCAAAAGATTCTTTTGACATAAGAAGAAAAAAAAAGTTTTCTGTGAAGATACGTGTGAAATATCCTTAAGAGAATGAAAAAAACGCGAATGTGCGCTTCGGCCTTCTCATTGGTTGAAACATAATCCGCTCGTATCCCGGAAACTATGTATCGTATAAAAGTCTTCAAAGAACAAAGTTTCTTCATTTTTTAATCCTGAATACGATTCCATCGTTTTAAATCATCGAAATCAATTGACTATGTGTGAGGAAAATAATTTAAAAAAATATATATCTTCAATAAACATTTGTCTTTACCTGTTCTTCTGCAACCTCATTTCTCGTTTTCTAGCCGCATCCTCGACGACAACGCCGTGTCCTGTGTAAGCTGAAACATTGCAAGAGGCTGTACTCCTCAAATGGAACTTCCCGGCCAATAATCCATTTGGCCAGTAAAACAAAATTTTGTTATTCATATTTCTTTTCATCAAACACTCTACTCGGGAAAATTGATTTTTTTTATTCTTCGATTATCAAGGAAAAATTAATTTTTGTTCTCATCGTGGAAAAATTCGCCTCTTCGTGTCTCGCAGAGATTGGGTATCACGGATTTTTAAGGATTTCAAAATCAACGAAAAGAGAAAAAAAAACGGTATAGAATAGAAAATAATAAAAAGAAAGATTAGAGAAAAGGGATCTTAAAAAAAAAAAAAAAAAACAAAAAAAAAAACTGAAAAAGTGAAATTCTACTGCGCCGAGAATAATTAGCAAGTATTAGGATATCGATCCGAATAAATCGCTCACATCGTAGGAAACTCGATGCAAAAAAATTCGAAAAAAAATCAAAATAAAAAATAGAGAAAGATTTGTAGAGAAAAAAAAAAATAAAAAAGAGAGAAAGAGAATTACGAAGAAGTCACACCTGGGACAAAAAATTGCGTATCCTGGCCCTGTGCATACTGTACTATAGCTCCGCCCGCTGTTGTCGCATTGCTCATAGTTAGTGTGTGAAGCCCTGGAACACCCTCCCCCTGGGTTGCAATTTGTATAGTGCCCGCAGGTATTACTGCAAAACATTTTACTCATTCGTCAAAATTGTTCGTGTATTTTTTTTTTTTTTTGTCATCGGCCGTCTTCCGCGTCCCAATAGCGTTTTACGACTTACAGCCTCGAGATTACGAAAAAAAAAAAAAAAAAAAAAAAAAAACGATACGCAAAACGAAAAAGCGTGAATATATTTTTTTTTTCCCCGAATACCCAGAACGCTTGTATCAATTTTTTTTAAATAACAGATCGCGTTGTCCTGAGTACGATGATCACGCGAACGAGGATACCATACCAAGCGATGATCGTCGTGATTGAGAAAATATCGATTCTTTCCGATTAACGATATTAAAAAAAAAAAAAAAAAAAAAAAAAAAAAAAAAAACAAAAACAAAAACAAAACAAAAAACAGTGAGTAGAAGAAGAGAAAAGGCAGAGATATGTGGGCAGGCAGTACACACAGGGATAGGAAAAAGTTCGAGAGAAACGTAGATTTTGAGAGAAATCGAAAGAGGCTGTGAGCTTTTTTTTTTTTTTCTTTTTTTCTTCCGAATGGTATTGCAGTGATGAAAAAAAATGTTTAAATATAGTAAAAAAAAAAAAAGAAAATCGACGAAAAAATATATATATATATATATTTTGGACAAATCGGAGATTTGCGCGAGGATTGCAGAGGACGGGATGCACGAGAGACAGAGAATTTTGCGGGCGCGTGTGACGCACGAAGGACGGCGGGATTTTGATTTTTTTTTTCTTGTAAATCGTGCTTTGGTTTTTTTTTCTTACAAAGAGACATAGACAGAAGAAAAATTAACCAACCTGTTTGGTAATGGAGCGAGTGGGAAGACATGTCACTGTCCACGTTAGAGTCGCACTCTAATGAGGATTCTATGGGAGGCAAATGACCTGCTGTAAACACCCAATAAAATATTTTTTTAATTTTTTTTTTTTTTTTTTTCTTAACCCATCCCATTTTTCAAAAATACTTTCAAATTACTTTTTTTTAATGCTAATAACTACGATCAATCGCACAACTCAATTTTTTTATTATTCTCATTCACACTTTTTTCTTTCGTCTTCTTTTCGTGCAGTCAGGTCATACAGGCAGGAGAGCTATGGATAGACAACATTTTTTTGTTTTTTTTTTTTTTCTATAAAATTTCATCATAATTGTTTGAAATTTTTTTTTTTTTTTTTTTTTTAGTAGAATATTTGAAAAAAATTCTTCATATTTTTTTTTTTCAGTTTCAAATGAGGGAAAGTCTCGAGCCGTGAATTATATCGCGGATTTAAAATTTTTATTTACAATTTTTAATTAATGGTTTTATAAACGTGTTATTGACGATTGGAAATATCGTTTGTGACGAAGAAAACATTTTTTTTAAATCTTACGTTGAATAACGTTTTTGAAATTTGGAAAATATTGAAATGTTTTTTTTATTTTTTTTTTTATTATTTACAACAATTATAATATCGCGCCGTGTCGCGACTCGTTACTCGAAGGGTTAATAATAAATTTCGATTATCACGAAAATGGATCAGCGAATCGACTTTTTTTTTTTAATTCTGAACTGTTGTCATAAAATTAAACATAATCGGCTAATGTGGAACAATAATTTTTTTTCAATAATTACAATATTTTCAAAGTCGTCGCGACGAGGAAAAAAAAAAAAGAGTTTCACATTCTCGCATTTTTTTTTGGAGACATTGGGTTTTTTTTTTTTGGCGATTGATTAATTACGGACGGGAATAGATGGCATTGTTATTTTTTGCTTTTTTTTTTTAACGATTAAGCTTTGGGATTTAGTATAATGAATGATGAATTTACGATATTGCGAATCGCGCGTACGACACAAACAAATAAATAGACACATATACAATAAATACGCAGAAATTTGTAACAACGATACGCAGTTGGCATGGCATCCTACGTTTCTACCTTTCGTTCGTTTAATTTTTTATTTTTTTTAATACCAATAAAAAAAAAAAAAAAAAAAAAAATTGGATTTTCGATTTTTGTTTTCTAAATGTTCATTTTATTATCGTAAATAAAAATTGCAACGATCAAAACAATTCATCGTTAATAAGTTCCTCGAATGAAGTGACTTTCATGCATTGTAACGACAATAACTTTATAAAAAAAAAAAAAAAAAAAACGGTGCATTTTTTAATAAGAAACTTATAACTCGTAACCAATCGTGCATCGAGCATCGCGTTTTTCATACAACGAATAACTACCAATATTTTATTAAAATTTCTATTTATATATTTATTCCAAATGCAACATAGAAAACATAAATATTCTCACCTGCAATTTCGCTTGCGCTGAGGTCATTGAGAATTTTTCTGTACGAAGCTCGTCTCGTAAGGAGATCTCTTCTCTTCTTCGGCGACTCGTCGTCCGAGAAGCTATCATCGCTTCCCGTTTCAACGACCTGAAAACGATGTAATCGAAGTTTCGATAAATATTAAAAGTTAAAGTAAAAGAAGCGATTTTACCTCTCGACGGTCAGACGGAAGGGATGGGAATTTTTAGGGTTCGAAACGTATCCGGTTTTCACGACAAAGTATAAGTTCTCTTTGAAAAAAAGTAAGTTTGCTGTGTCCCATCGTATCTTCGTATCTTTCGGATTTTTACGTAGAAATCTTTTCAATTCTCTCCTATCGCTCCCTCCACGCGGTTTCTTATATCAACTTAACTTCCGCTGCGAAACCGACCGCTTGCGGCTGATCTCAAGAAAAGATTTGTATCTCTACAAAAAAAGCTTTTCAGACGTTTTAAAAATCCGAAAAAAATCCGAGAAAAAAAGTAGCGATGGAAAATTGACTGATAAAATATCGAAAAAAATTGGAAAATCGTTTCTTTTAATTATAAAATCGAAAGGATTACTTTAGATTTCTTCTCAGTAAAAAAAAGAAAAAATGATTTTTGTGAAAAATAAAATCTTCAAATTTTACTTGGATTTCGTATTGTGAGGTAAATGAGAAAAAATTAATTGAAAAATCGCAAGCAAAGGGCGTGATTTGTTGCCAATGAAAATTATTAACGTGTGATATTGGTATTGAATCATTTAGGAGACTCGCCAAGTTATACTATAGAATTTTTTAAGGTTTTTAAACTATAAAATAATGTGAAATGAAACGCATCGACGCGAATAATTTCTCTCGTAGAGGATTTTCATATCTTATTACGACGATTGCGAGAAGGAAAAGAAAACTTTACCTGCGATTATTCATATCGATTATTCGGGGATCAGAATTTAGAAAGGGATTTGTATTCTGACCGTTTAGAGATAATATTTCGCAAAGATGAGATTCAAGATGTGTAAAAACTTTGCCTGCAACGTCTGTAAGCTTCCCTGCGCCGATTGTATGACGGAATTCGGTTTACTGACAAGAATAACATTTCCTTTGGATATCGCGACGGGCTGTATGTTCGTCGCGCTCTGAATCACAGATTGGTGATTTGGTTGTATCACGGATTGCACCTGAAATCAATTGCAAAAATAATGTAATTCGATATATTAATTACGAAAAAAAAAAAAAAATCGCTGTGTACGGAAAAGATTGGAAATTGAAATATATCGAAAATAAAGATTTTAAGCGCAGATGAGTGCCTAAGCGCGGTGCGTAAAAGAAAAAAAATCGTAATAAAATAAAAATTTTATTTAATCGATTTTTTTATTTTTTTTTTTTTCATTCGAATTCGTAATATTGCGGAAACGACGGAAATTTTTTTTTTTTAACATGTCGAAAAGATTATTTGAAATGTTATATCTCGCAAATCGATTGCATTGATATTTTATAAATTTTTAAATACTTCGCCACGATATATCAATATTATTGGATAGAAATTCTACCATGAAAAATGCTTCCGAAACATTTTGAAAAAAAAAAAAAAAAAAGGATGAAATCTTTATGAATTGAAAAAAATTAATAATTGATATTCGTGCGAAAAATTCTGATATTTCCGTTTTTTGGAGTCAAAATTTTGCTAAAGCATCAAAGAACTCTTTCATCAGAAGTTCGTGCCAAAAAATCCGAAAAAAATTGAAACTCCTCGTGTAAAATAAGAAAACGAAAATCGAAGAGGAAAAAAAAAAACCGATACAGCACAGCGCTGGCAAAAAAAAAAAAAAAAAAAAAAAAACGCCGTAGAGCCTATGAGATACACAGGAGAAGCTCCTGTATACCTGCGCGGTCCCAGACGTGGGTAGAGTAAGTTGTACAATGCTCGTCGACGCTACCAGATGATGAGTTTGTTGCTGATGAGTTCTACTGAGTGACTGTACCGATGCGCCTATCGCCGGTGCGGCGTCACCGCTCTGAGAGCCGGGCGACAGTGGGTCAACAGCCGATCCGTTCTCTTCAACCATACTTTCCATAGCCCGGGGACCGCTAGCCCTGCGAAACCAAAAAATAAAAATTTGTCGCTAAAAATTTTTTTTTTTTTTTTTTTAATTTAGCAATCGCTGATCGTTCGAATGCGTTAGAAAAATAAAAAAAAAAAACATTTTACATAATCGCACTTTCTAAAAATAAATCGTTTTCATGAAAAATCGGAAAATACTTTCGCGATCGTTTTGACGATTTTTTCGTTTTTTTTTTTATAACAAAAAACTTCGATTGTTTGAGAAAAACGTGGTAATATATATCGCGAGAGTCGCGGGAAACGGCGTAGAAAACATTGTTGTCCCCGTTCGTATGTCTGTGTGCGTGTTATTTTTCCATCTCGCGTGTACAAACGCATCGACGATTTTCTGAGACGTGTATTGGACATGCGGATAGGGGTGGGGGGGAGGGGAAAGAGGGGAGGTGGTTGAGTTTTCGTGTTGCGATTATCTCCCTTGTTTCGTTGCAAATCGAAGGAAGAAAAAAAAAAAAACACAAAATCTCGTTCGAGAATCCGCACACACCGACAAAACACATTCTTTCATCGCGAGACGCCATTTATAATATCGTTTATATATCCCTCTCTGTGAGACGCACACACAATCTCAACGTGAGCGCGACCGAGGAGCCCCAAAGTTGATCGAACGTCGCCCCGCGGATTCGTGGTTCGTGTTCACCCGCGGATATGTCTCCTCGGTTCGTCTCTCAACACTCGCGAACAACGCGGACGCGTAGTCGCGAAATTTTTTTTTTTTATTTACACCAAGTCATTTTTTTTTCTTTTCGTCTTCCGTTTTTCCCACGTTTTTTCTTTTTTGTTTCGCTTTTTTTTCCGATCGAACACCGAAAAAAAAAAACGAGCGTTTTTCTTCTCGTCAGTCTCGACGACACACGTTCGATTGTTTGTATTCCTCGTGTAAAACGTTTGTTCGGGGATTAACGTAGGAAGAAAAAAAAGGCCACTTGATCGCGCACGGTTTCGCCCAATTGTCCTTTCGTTTTGTTATTATTCCTCTCCAGCTGGGGTTAACTACTTACCAGTTACGTATTTCTCGTCACTAACTTTGCTGCAATCGGAGTGGGCAAACGGGCATGTACGTAGGCAGCCACGTCAAAACTCCAGTGGCTTCGTCACTGGTGGATACTCGCGACCTCCAATCCCTCGCGTCACCATACAAAATGGCTGACAACCCAAACCCAGGCTTTCCAACTGCTCGACTGGTGTGTGTTGTGTTGGGAATATAACAACCTCGTGTCTTACTCCTCTCACCCCCGCGCGATAGAATCGAGAACTCTCCTTCATTGCCCCCCCGCCCCCATCCCCTCGCCTCTCTTTGCCCCACCAGACTCGCTACTCTCCGCGCCACACTCTTGCGGACTCTCGTTAACGATAAAAACGTAAAAACTACGCGAGCGCGTATCGACGAAGTTTTTTTTTTACGTTTGGTAATTTTTTTGGGGCTGAAATGAGATTTTTAAAAAATCATTATCGATCTTAGTATTTGAGATTAAATTTTTTTTTTTTTTTTACTAAAGATGACAATTCGAGAGCATCGAATTGCGTTTTTTTAAATTCCTTTATCTTTACGACTGTAGATCGAGGGACTACTTCGTGATTTTTTTCTCGATGCGGTTAAGGCGGGAGAGTCCGAATCGGGGCGATAAGTCCTCGCGGCGTACAGCGATGCTTTATAATTCTATTCATCGTCATAACTAAGGCGTATTTTTTTTTTTCCAGCTTTTTGTACAATAATAAAAGAAACGTTTAAAACCCCTTTCTCGTTTATTATGATTCATATGTTTATAGTTTGTAGGACTTGGAACTGAAGAAAAAACAATCGATGAATTTAAAAAACAAAAGTGGAGGCAATTTTTTTTTTTTAAGGAAATTACAGTTTATTATTATCGATTAATTTAATTTTTTTAAGTAGCTATGATTTACAAAAAAGATCGATCAATACCCATTATTTAACGAAATTTTGAGAAAAAATTACAGTTCGTAGTCATTGACGTAAAAAAAAAACGTAAAGCGTCGTGAAAACGTTACGGTCATGAGGAAAGAAAAAAAAATAATACTTATTGGATACCTACGTCCAGAACGTGTTTAGTAGCCGCTCGTGAGAGCCGTAACGCTCCGCGCGCGGAAGGGAGCCCACTGACGTCATTGGATGACGTCATTCCCACATTTATGTACACCTATAAATATGCAGATAGAATCCGGCATGTGTGAGACTCACGCTTTTGTAATTTTTTTTTTTTTTTTTCTTCACTAAAGTATAGATTGCGGTTCGCTTGTAAGTCGCCACGAGAAATATACACAGAGATATATAGTCTGTCGAGTCGTACTAATTCGTTATTATTTTTTTTTTTTCTTTAATTTTCATCGAAAAATCGATGAGTAATATAATATCGCGTAATAAATTTTATGCAAAGATTAATATTTTTTTGTTTTATTTATTTATTTATTTTTTTTTTTTTTCAAGTTACAACTGGATGAGTCCGCAACAGTTTTTCCTTAAATAGCCGGATCAAGGCGATTGCGTCATTACGCAACCGCGAATTATATCGCGGCGTCGACGAAACTTGAATTTTCATCGAGAAGCAGATTCCCATTGATTTCCGTTGTGACTCTTCCGTTTTCGTAGATGCAATGTCCACGAAGATATGTCGATTTTACGACGCCGAATAGTTCCTTCCCCTCGTATGCCGTTAACTGGGAGAATAATTAAGAAATTTAGAGCAAAACAAAAAAACATTTTAAAAAAATAAGAAATTCGTTAACCGTAGATAAACATCTACATAAAAAATAATATGATTTTTTTTCATTTTTAGAAGGAAGTTTAAAATAAATATAAAAAAATTATTGGAACATTGAGAAGAGAAAAACCTGTAAAAATGTTTGAATTTTTTTCTTTTGATTTTTTAAGGGACGAAAATATGTAAAGTTTTTTTTATTAAATGAAACGAAAGCATCTCTTCGAGTTTCCGATTTGTGAGGCAATAAATTGTCTCCGAAGATAAAACAGTTATCTGCGATTGAAGATTCGTATTATATTCGTATTGTGATTTTCATTTTTACCATCATGTGCGGGAAATTGAACAAATAATTTTGAAATTATTTGAAACATTTTTTTTTCTTTCAGCTCTAGTGGTAAATAGTTTTTGCTTTTTAAATTGCGTTGTTCCGAACAAGAAAAAAAAATGATTTTCTCTGACTTCGGAAAAAAATGTTATTAATCCAATTTTTCGTAGGCTGGTAATAATGATTTTTCGGCTTTGGAAAAACTTTCGCGTCGCCATAACATGATGTAAAACATATTCTCAGTGTCTCTCTCTCGCTCCGCCGAGAGCGCCGATCACGCTATCTCTCTCGCACCTATACAAGTTTCACATTACCTTAAGAGTAGATGCAATCCCCCCCTCCTGCCGATCTCGGGCTCAATCGGTATCAAAAACTGTAAACATCTTTTTTCACGCAGTTTGTCATTTTGGCTTAAGGTGACGTGAAACATGTATAAGTGCGAGAGAGATAGCATGATCGACGCTCTCGGCGGAGCGAGAGAGACACACTGAGAATGTGTTTGTTTAATCGAATGCTCTCGTGATATCCGCATTCGATAATACAGTTATTATTACCGACCGCGGTATTTCACCTTTTCTCTTAACGACGTTACTCACCGAATGTTCGTCTAACAAAAATTAACGAACGATGTAATCGCAAATTTAAAAAATGATAATTACTTTGTTTTTGTGTAGAATATCGGCTCGACGAACCTGCAATACAAAAAAAAACATATTTGTAACAATTAACAGTTCAAAACGTGCGGTAAACATTTTTTTTTTATTAATGAACAAGAAATAAAAAATTTAGTTACCGACACGAATAAATAAGTTTTAACACGATTAGTAACCCAGAAATCAATAAAAATCGATATTTTCGATATTTTTGGCTGAAAATGTAACGATAGACCATTTTTAAAGCAAAAATTATTATTTTTCATTTATATACCGTAAATTTTTCTTCCGGTTCCCATACAACGAAATCGGCGTCAGCACCTTCGACGATTTTGCCTTTGCGACCCTCCAAACCACAAAGTTTCGCCGGATTCGCGGACAAAAATTTCGTCACATCGAGAAGATCGAAACCACGGGTTCTCGCGCCGGTCCACGTCAGCGAGAGGCCAAACTGCAGGGACGATATGCCACCCCATGCGGAAATAAAATCGCCGCGTTTCTTTATGATTTCGGTACACGGCGAGTGATCAGAGATTATCATATCGAGAGTTCCGTCTCTGAGAGCTCTCCACAGTTTTTCTTGATTGTCACGAGTGCGAATCGGCGGACAACACTTGTATTCGGTTGCGCCGTTCGGCACTTGATCGGCATCGAGGATCAAATAGTGATGACAAGTTTCGGCGGTTAACGGAGCGCCGTTTTTCTTCGCCGCCGCCACGAGCTCCAGAGCTTCGGACGCCGAGAGATGAACGATGTGACAACGAACTCTGAGAAAAAGAATAAGTTTAACACATTCAATGACAAGCATTGGACATTCATTTATCCATTTTTTTTGTTTCTTTAACTAAAAAATTAAATTTTGGCAAAATACGTATGAAATATTTCAAATGTACGAAATCGGTAACTGATGTGAATTTCGCGATTTATATCGAATTCTGATAATTCGATTGTTAGATTCGAAGAATTTAGAGTGCAATTGGCATCTATTATAATTGAATATGTGTTTAAACGTTATGTCGAAAGTCGTGTCGATAATTTAAGCCGATGTAATACCTCCTCTTCTTCACTCTGTTCGACTCCGGTCGGTAACAAAAACTGTAATTCATTTTTTTTCGTGTTGTTAAATTTTACAAAAAAAATCACATTGTCAGCGTAATTGTCAGAGGAAGATGTCAATGATCTGAATTTATCTCGACTTCGTCGAGATAATTGAAAAAAAAAAAAGGAGTTTTTGTTACCGACCGGGTGCGAAGGGGAGGCTTTTTGCGTACCCTGATGATTTACAGACCGATGCAATTTTTCCTATTGCACGAACTTCCATGCTGGGCGGCCGTGAGACGAGAAAACTTTCGTACAGAGCGGGATCTCCAAAAAAAAAAAAACAAAATGATTAAGTTAATCGACGATGCGACGTACGAACAAAATATAATGAGTGACTCACCATTTTTCGTGCCATTCGTTATCAATTCTTCTTCCAATTCGCACTCCGCATGAAACTATAAAAATAAAAGTTAATAAAAAAAAAAAAAAATTCAAATACTTTGACGAGTGAACGAAATTGATTTTTTTTAAATCACGTAAATGAGATAAAATTTACTAACAGCGAGAACGGAACCCGTTGATTTCAATTCCTCGAGAGCTTCTTCTACGTTCTCAAACGTAACGTGAGGAAATTCGTCGATTCCGCTCGGCAGTAAAAAACATTTGAAACCTACAACTCCGGCTTTTATCAGAGGTTTCAGTTCTTTCTGCAATACGACGAAAACGATATGAAAAATGGTTTCAATATTATTATTTTTTTTTTCGTAAACGTAGAAGAGAATATCTAATCGCAGTATTAGTGTCGAAAGGGCGTTTTGATTTATGTTTATATATACGATTGAACTTATTTGCCCTTTGGCCTATTTTTTTTTTTTTTTTATCGATATAGCGAAGAACGGAACGAACTTTGTTTCCGGGTACAACGCCTCCCCAAAATGCAACGTCGACGAATGCATTTTTTCTTGCTACTTTGACTTTTTCTTCAAGATTCGATAGGGTCGTTGTCGGTGGTATGGAATTTCTGTAAACAGTAATTGAGAAAATTATAAATATAAAAATTATTGAAAAATATTTTTAAAAAAATTAATAATTATAGAAAAAATCATTATTATAAAAAATGTTAATAATTATTGAGAAAAAAGAAATATATATTATAATGAAGGATAATAATTATTGAAAAAAAATTATTATAATAATATTAAAATAATAAATGAAAAATAAATGTAAAAAAAAAATATCAAAAAATGTTAATAACTCGAAAAAACAAAATAAAAATTAAGCTGGATAACGAGAATATACTGACAAAGGCATATCGACGATAGTAGTTACACCTCCTGCAGCAGCTGCCCTTGTTGCGGTCCAAAATCCTTCCCACTCGGTCCTTCCAGGATCGTTCACGTGAACGTGAGAATCAACAACACCGGTCATGAGGACGGAAGTGCCAAAATCTTTGAAAATAGCATCCGGGTACATCTGATACAAAAAAACGCAAAAAAAAGATTTAATTAATAATTAACCACAAATTCAAAAACATACGAATTGTTGTCATTTATTAAGTTAAAAATTAAATTAATCGTCAATTATTTGATAATAATATTAATAATAATTTTTAATGGATAAAAAAAAATTATAAAAATGAATGAAAAATGGTTAACAGTAATATTTAGGTATTACATTATTTTTATATATATATTTTTTTATATTATGATTTATTAATAAAAAATAATTAATTGATTTATTCATCATAAGTAAAATCATCTCTCTTCCCCTATTAAATTACATGAAAATTAGTAATAAAAAATAATAGAATGCGCTATAGAAATTATTTACCTCGAAAACTTTGCGCCTCTGCTGTTCGCCGTCGTCGCGATAAATACTCCGGATGATTCCATCGATAACAACAATAATAGCGGGCGATATTTCGTCAACGAAAACGCATCTTTCGGAGCGAAAAATGATTACTCGTGAAGTCTCCATCGCCGCTTCAGAATGTCGAGTAACAACGACGATGAAAATTACACTCGCGTGCCTTATCGTCGCACGAAACTTGTTCGCCTCTCCCACCCGCCCGCTAATTTGGCACTTGTCCATTCGTCGAGAGAAGCTCTGCTACCTAATGAAACGTCGCTGAAGTTTGTCTTTGCGAGTTCACTTCTTATCACTCGGTACTGAATTATCACAAAAAAAAAAATATAATAACAAACGGAAAGTTTACAAATATTTTTCCTCACACCAGAAACTATACACTGTACCTTATTGAAAGTAATTTTAATATAATAAATTTTACTATACGAAACTTTTTGCACAAAACACTTTTAGTGAGCAAAATTATTGCCGAAAATTTTATTATCGAAAATTTAATTTCAATTAAAAAATTTAGTATTTTTATTTTTTTTATTACAGGATATATTTTACTATATGAAATTTTATGGTAACAACATATATTGTGAGAAATTTTATTGTAAAAAAAAAAGAAAAAAGCGCACTACAATGAATGTTTTGCATACACGCGAGACCATCATAATTAACTTCAGTCTTTAGTAATTTACAGCGTATAAGCCGGAAACTTGGCTGTCTGTGGTTCGCACAAGTCGAAAAGAAAATTGAACAAATATCATTACAGCAATTATCTTATCGTTATCGTGAAAATTCATCGAAAGCGCTGTTAAGACGAAAAGCAAAAGAACGAAAAAAAAAAAAGATTTATTACCTTCGAAGAGTGAAAACGGTCGACCAGGTTGTTGGTGACGATTCTCATCGTAATTCATACACCACTCGGTGAATTTACAAGCTCTGTAGAGATAAATAGGTCGTTTCGTTTCTTGCTAAAGATTCAAAAAGGTGTAAGCGTTTCCCGAAACACCGTGACAAATGCTGTATCCTTTTTTCAACAAACCCCGCGACCATACAACTTCGCCGCAATTAATCGCCGTTCTGAGAAACGATTAATTTCCGAAAATCTGTAATTACCGAAAAGAAAGAAAAATTGTCTGAATAAATAGAAAACTGTTTCTATAAATTGAAAAGAGAAAAAAACTAACTAACGCGATATGCAAGAGTGAAGAGCATCGTCATCGATGGTGCGCCGTGACACTAATGTAACAGTTTATCGTTACGATTTCCCATCGACGAGGGAAAATTTCCCGATGGAAAACGCAATTTTTCAAGATAGCAGAGTGCAAGATAGCAGAGTTATATCATCGCACAACTGGCCCTCCGTCAAGTATTCTTGAGCCTAAAAAAAATTATTATTTTTCCCGACCGCGCTAACAAGACTATTTTTCATGCCTGCAACGCGGGTAGAAAGTTAGGTATTCTTGATCAGCGGTAAGAAAAGTAGGTGAGCGGGAGGAAAAGTAAAAGTAGCCGTGAATAAAAAAAAATTCTTTCTGATTAGCCATTACTTTAATGGTCAGTTTCTTTTTAATTTCCAAAAAACTAGGAGGTTGCGGTCGCGCGCTGCGTGCGCGTCCGAAACCTCCTGTCAAATCTCGTCGACCAATCACGGCACGAATAAACCGACAACAATACATATATCGAACTTTCGATAATTTGCGATATATCGTGACGAACCAACTTTTTACTACTGTGAACTACTGTGACTAGGAGGTTACGGCCGCGCTGCGCGCTGCGCGCGGCCGCATCCTCCCGTCAAATCTCGACCAATCCCGGCACGAATAAACCGACAACAATACATATATCGAACTTTCGATAATCGAAACTCGCATGCGATATATCGTGACGAACCAACTTTTTAATACGGTGATACGGTGACTAGGAGGTTACGACCGCGCGCTGCGCGCGCGTCCGTAACCTCCTGCCATCATCGTCGACCAATCACGGCACGAATAAAGCGACAACAATACATATATCGAATTTCGATACTTTCGAGATATTATATCGTTACTCACCAACTTTTTAGGGGTGGATAATAGATTCATCGTATAAAAAAAACCGTCCATTGCAAAAAGTAAAGCACGAAATATACACAAACATTTCCTCATTTTATTCTGTAAATAATATGTTATCATCGAAATTATTCACATTTGTAACAAAAGTACGAATTCCACGTTAGCACTTAAAAACTTGTTTATCAATTCACAACAAACATTAATTCAATATCCAGTATGATTACAATTTACCAAATAAAATTGAAAAAATAAATAAATACATCGGTACATATCGCGGTATAATTTTTTCAAATTCGTATAGAGTGTATGGAATGACAAAAAAAATTGTCTATTTCTGATGACACAGAAACATCCGAAATCCCTCGGTCCGGAATCCCCAGACGCGGACAAAAGTCACCCACAATCCAAAATCCGACAAAAGTTGCGCGCGCTATGGAACCTTCGCTGCCGTATAATTGAACAGTATAATCCGCTGTCGGTAAAATTAAATTACCTACCACCGAGCGTCCCCTACATGCCTGGTGGCCTGGGTGCCTGGTGTCTGGTGCCTTCGCTGCCGTATAATTGAACAGTATAATCCGCTGTCGGTAAAATCAAATTACCTATCACCGAGGGTCCCCTACATGCCTGGTGGCCTGGGTGCGTGGGTGCCTGGTGCCTGGTGCCTGGTGGTCTGGTGGCCTGGCATAGTACATTATGCTACTAGGGAAAAAAATCCGTAATTTTCACCGAATGCGAGGTTTGCTGTCTGAGCGCAGCGAGGGCAGCACTCATCACACGAGGTTGTGACGAATGCCGAGAATTGCGTCACGAAACCTAGGGGACGAGGTAGTTCGGGTACGAATTATTCGAACAATTAAATTGCGGAAATTGGTAGGAATTATATGACCGCGAGATTTTATCGGATTCCATGCATGAATACTCTGAGAAGATCGAGATTTGGCACTATGTGGTAACTGTAGCGATAATAAAGACTAATCGATAACAAATTTAGCTTTAAGACTTCGCATAAATATTATACGACAAAATATATTACCCCGCATGACGAACGCTGTAATATTAACGCCGAATAACAATGTTCTTTAAAGTACCGGTCGAGGACTTCATGGTCCTTTGTACGTTTTCGCGTCGTCTTTCGTGTCTGGTGACCACATGCGAGGCCCTCGAAACGATTGACGACAAAAGATGGCATTGCTCTATTTCGAACGCTCTAATCCCTTTTTTTTTTTAATACATTTTAAGGTATATAGTTCTGTCGTTTCGTGTTCATTTCGCATAAGTTTTAGAAAAATGAGAGAAAATTGCAAATATTTCTCGATGGTATAAAAATCTGAAAAAATGCATGCATATTAAAGGTACTAAAAAGACTCATTTTGCATAATAATAATTCCAAAATGTTATTAACAAATTGATGAAAAAATAAATTGGTGAACAAATTTCCTGGAAATCCAACTTTTTTTGTTAATGAAAATGATTCGTTCGTTTTTTTAGATACGTATGAATTTCTTCAGATTTTTCAATTTGCTTTCAATTTTTTTTTATATTGAAGAAATGTGTAAAAAATACACAAGTACCGTAATAGGCAATGTGACGCGAACGCATAAAGCAATATTTGCGGCTCATGCGGCACGTGTCGTAATGGTTGCGTAATGATTGCTTCTTATACCGTTTGTCTATTAGGGTACATACGCTCATGTATATCGATTTTTTTTGTGCTCACAAAGCAGACAAACGGAAACGGCAAATCCTTTTTTTAATCATATTCGTGCACATCACCCTGACAGATTGAGTCACCAACACGAACCTATGGATCTGTTTCTGACTGCGAGAAAAAAAAATGTTCCCACTTCTATTAAGTGAGAAAATGTTTTCTTTTTCTTTAATTACACGACGTTTCAAATAAATATTTAAATCGTAATTTGAAAGATCTTTTTTTTTTTACACAATTATAATAAATTCTCGTTTACATACGTCGTATGCGATGGGAAAGTAAAAATGCCCGACCAACACTTTCACATCGTAAATTACGTCAAAATACAATATTTTAATCGTAATTTTACAGAAAATAAAAATACCAGGGCTGAAGAACTTCGGTCGATGGCCAATTGGTAATATGTCAAAAAACGGAGACGAATTTAATAATGTGCAATATGTAAAACTGTATCAGAAATATTGTCAATAAATGACTACCAGACTACTAAAAATACCAGTATTTTAACATCTCTATTATGCTAGTTAGACTATGTTGCCGTTGCCGGTCTAGGAATAGCGATGACTGGGATACAGTGTATTGAATTTTCAGTAATCACTGGAATGAAGTCAGCATCGTCAAATAGGACATTGACAATTGTAGAACCTGAAATAAATTTAACAACGTGTTCAGTCAAATTTAAATTATTTAATGAAAAAATAAAAGTTCGCATTAATTATGTAACCCACGCCGCAAAAGTTCTCAAGTGACATGACGTATATTTTTCCAGCAGTTATGCCGCAAGGATCGATACTCGCTCTTATAAGCAGAATTATCAATTTTCTTGATCGCACAGACATCAGGTACCATTTACAGCTGTATCTATATAACATAAGACATGATTTGCTTATTTTGCTTTTTCGCACAGAAAGCTTCGTATTCGTGGGGGAAACCGCGCGTTATAGGGGAAATCTTCTGTAAAAAAAGAGACGTGTACAAGTTTCATGATATTCAGTATTCCACAAACATGTTGTAAAAATCGCGGTATGCTAAGTGTGCATTTCCATATTTCGAAAAAAAAAAAAAAAAATTACGATCGTACAACTATTTATCTTCTTAAATTTCGCCTGAGCGATGGGATCATAGATTGTACGTACACAGAATCCGGAAAAAGTGAACTTTCAGACGATATCCAATGACCAGGCAAACTGATGCAAAACAGATGAAACGTTTGGGCGAAAGTAAACATTCCCATTCTCACAACGTCTTCTCTTGGAGTGCTCTTAGCAACGGTCTGCACGATGTCAAGGAAATTGCACGAAAAAAAAAAAAATGACGCAAATAGCGTTGATTGATTACATACTTGATAACCCGTAAAAGACAAAAGCACGACGCTCACGCCAACTATCAGAAAAAGCATCCACTGGCACGTTGACTGAATATCGTGAACGTACCTTTATTAAGGAAAAAAATATATACAAAATTTCACTATCCAATTAATTGCCACCTGCCATTAATATAGAGATAAGTAATGAATCACGAATTATGATGGAGTGATAGACCACTAATTTTTCAGGATTTTATCACAATAAATCGGATCGCCATATTCGCAATATATATTTTTGCATACTTTGTTTGATAAAAAAAAGTCGTTGAGGCTGCGTGGCAAGCACCCCCCTCCCCCTCCAATGACAGCTACGTATTGTTTTGAAATACTTCACGCGGGGAATTGGATCAATGCAATTGAATTGTAAACAATGACATTGATATTGACCTCTGTCTTTGTTACCTCCACTCAATAAACAGAATTCGCTAACATAAAATTGTCAGATTTTAAGTGACCGGGATTGCCCTGTTCTCTTCTACAATTGCATAACATTCTGTCTGCAAATTAAGTTTTTTCGTGTCCCGGCCTCGGGGGTAGTTTACGAAGTAACGGAAAGCTGTCTTATTCAAAGGGTTAAACGATGAACAATATTGACGAATGATTTCATCACTTACTCCAGGAGATTTTTGTGTCTCTTGATACAAGACACAATATTATGGAAAAAAACATCTGCATGATATTCAGGATGGAGTATAACTTCGTCATTTGCGGCATTATTCTGTTGTAGCATGTCTTCAAGATCATATCTGTAGAAGAAGTCCACCAAAATTGGATAATTAAAGAGTAAAATCTAATATTTTCATCGCGTATCGACAACTACTTTACGGAATAGATGCACAATTTCATTTGGTAGGTATACGACATATGAACTTTAAGTATCCGGCATTTTAACACTGACCAGGTGATAACCCGGTCATTCTCAGAAAGAACGCATAAAGCTGTTACTCGCTTTCAGACGATGAAAACTGTCACATACTTTAAGCGTTCTTTCGGTAGGACCCGCCGAATAGAGTAAAGGTGGTGAAAATCAACCCTCATTTTTCCTGGTTTGGGTTGCGATATTAGCTTATGCTTTTACGCTGTTACGAAAAATGTTTAAAGTATCTATCACCTTAATACTTCAAACATGCCGCAAGCATGTTGTGCAATACTCATGTATAAACCATCAATGGCCACGAGGACTGATAGGACAATAATAAGACCCGGACCAAGATGAAAGAATATCGCCCAGAAGTACTTGTCCGGATCGATCCCGTAGTCCGCCGGAAACATATCTATTCTACTTCGTGAGTGATTCAATGGCGCTACTACTTCCAGAATTTTCGGCACTAATGGCGTCAGTATCCAACCGGTCACAACCAAGGCGGACTCTACTATAATGACATGCGTAATTTACAAATTTTCATTAGATCATTAACTGATGCACAATCAGGAAATATCATTTGTACAACTAACTGGTATACATTAGTGTATACAGTCTCCCTGTCTCTCCGTGCTTTTGAAGAATTTTAAGTTTCGGCGATGTTCTCAACCGTTCCCAGTTCATTCTCGTCTGATCCAGAATTTTTTTCATCTTCAAGATACAAGATACAATATACAAGCAACAATCCACGATACACGATACACGATGTAAGATACAACATTTTCAATTTCAATAGTTTCATATGCTGATAAAGCAGCAGAATTTCCGTTTCTTTTTCTCACTTGCGGTATATAAAACTGAGAATTGATTAGCATCATGAGACAACCTGCATTCGCCATCAGTGGAGCGATGGATGCGACAAATAGATCCAATTTACCCCATCCAAAGATCAGCGCCCGTATCTAAATACAATGAATTGATATATTAAGATAATACGAACCAAACCAACGAATACCAAAATAACACGAACACAATGTTATTATATTATATTTAATATAAGTAAAAAATAAAAAAAATAATATTGCTATTATAAAATTTCATAATGCTGACCTGTGGTCCCAAACCACTACACCCTACAAGCAGTATAAACCAAAACTTTGCTATTCTTTCCCTACGCAATTGATACGGCCATTGGCCGATAAAACTAAGAAGTCGTTTATTAATAATGTAGTATGGCCCATCGAAGATGTCACCCGACCATACATCATTAATGGTTTGTTGATTAACTGTTTTTATATCGTTTTTCATTCTGATACTTTGGGTTAGTAGTTACAATGCATACTTTCAACGCTATACGACTCTATATGGTAAGGTTCGGGTTTCTCAGATACGCATAATCGGCCGTACTATCGCTGAAATAAAAATATTGTGAGAGAACGTCGTTCCAGATATATGTTATACTAGTAGATCTGTAGCTTGCAATTTTTTATAATGTGCAAATTTACAATGTTTTAATAAAGTAATCGCCAGATTCGTCACCGAACGATCCCGAAATTAGCCGTTGTCGCCGTCGTTTTCTGTCGTGCCGTTCTAACGCGTCAAGTACACACACTGGGGGATAGAGTCAGCAGTGCTACGCGGTGCACCTTCAACCCTTAAAAGGTGTAAAGAGATGTCTGACATGCGCGTGTAGCGAAGTTACGAAATCACCGAAAATCAATGGACTACCAAAATCACCAGATACGTAGAAAAAGTATTTGAAAATGTTCTCTTTCTTTGCAAGTTTGCAATATTTCTGTACACGTCGAAATCGCGTATGGCAGAGAACAGTCTGAGGGACCCTACGAGATGATGTATGTGCATCGATTACGGGATTGACGCGGTTCGTGCGCGTAATTTACCTCTGCGTGTCTCTAAACGCCGAGATGAAGGTAAAATTTTACCTTGCATAAGTAATGATGACTTGACACAGCTAGCATCGAGGCGGAGGTAAAACGTCAATGAAAAAGATTTTGGAGGGCAAAACGGTATGAATGATAAGGTGAAGAGGCAACGGGGCGTATTACGCGGAAAATTGAGTTGAATATTTGTGGTCATTAGAACTATTATGGTAGAAATTGATTATAGCAGGTTGGCATCGTGCATCACCACCACCGTCGTCAGAATACGTCATACGCGCACCAAGGTGAATCAGTCATTGAGTAGACATACTGTTTTTCGACATCTTAGCCCCGATCGTGAATATGCCGTTCAAAGGAATTTAAACAAATATTGTGAACATCGTTCATTTAGTGAATTTAAATGAATAATTTTGAAAAACCAACAAGCAATTATGGAAAAAAATAATTTGAAGAATATTCATTCATTTTTTATTTATTTATTTATTTATTAACGGGAAACAACCCGTTGACAAGTTTAAATTCATTTACATCATATATAGTCTGAAAAAATAATTCAAAATAAGATAAATTTTGTTTTTATTTTTATTTATATGTTTTTTTTTATTATATATCGCCGACGTATTGCCATCTTTCGTTAGAGATAGAAGAGTATCTGATTTCGAACTGTGCTTTTGAAACTCGCTATCGCGTCACCGAAGTTCAAAAGGTCTCTCAGCCGATTCGCCATTCTCGTTATCCTCGGTATCGCTGTTCTCTCGCTAAAAGATGTTCTCACCGGCGGTACCTCTAAGGTAGTGACGCTTCTTATTGCCCATTTATATCTATATCTTATATATATTAGAGGTTCCCCGAGCTCGCGCTCTTTACGCGCTCGCGTTCCTTTTATCGACATTAGAACAATGGCTCATCGCCGCCGCAACGAATAGTTACTGGGAACGTCAATACCGTTAAAATCCCCCTTAGACCCCTCAGATCTCATCGCTTCAGTGTCTTAAAAGGACTTGTAATTTTTATTTTGCGTTTTTTGTGTTTGTCTTCGCCACTATGTTATTATTTTTTTTGTTGTGTATTTTTATTTAGAAAGTCCCCTCTAAAAGGACTTAGAATATTTCGGGCCGATAATCGGGGTCATCCAAGGGGAGAGAAAAATATTCCAAGTCCCCCTTAGAGGAAACTTTTTAAGAAAAAATACAAAAAAAAAATAACAGCAAAATCCAAATTTGGTGTGCATAGTGCTTTTGATGAAACAAAATGATGTTGCGAAAGAGAAAAAAATTGATTCGTAGAGTTCATTGTGATGAAAAAAAAAAAAGAAACATTTTGAGTAATAATAAAAAATTAAAAAATACTTAAAGGTCTCAGATTGGTGTTAAAAGTGATGTGCATACTTGTGATAATATTATACAAAAATCCAGCGAAGAAGAGTAAAATTGGTTCGCACCATGCAAAGTTACAGTGTGATCCGGACGTCCGAAAACAAAAATTCAGTAAAAAAGCTATTTTTATTCAACCGCAGGCTAAAAAAAATATTTCCAATCATCGGAGTCACTCTAATTTAATTATGCATGATGTTGAATGTACACCGAAGTAGATGCTGAAAAACTAAATTTTTTGGAGCATACGCTGCGGACTAACTCCATGGAAAGCTGTGTGAAGAGGCCTCGCAGATCATTTTAATAGGCACTATTTGCCTATTGTTATAATTAGTGCCTAAAAAATGAAAAAAACAAAACAAGCCGCGACCGGCGGCGAACTCATCCTTGCCAAACTATTCTCTCGCGACCACGCGCCTGTATTATCGGCTGGAGCGGTGATTACCAGCACTGCAATATCGGCAGAGGTGATGATCGCACAACGCTTAGTTCCGAGTTCGCCGCTACGATTTAGCGTCATTCTTTTGGGATCGCCTAAAACCGAAACGTTGTGCATCTCCCCACTTATCTCTGCTATGGAAGTCTAGAAACAGATTAAAGTGGCCTCAGTATTGTGAGAAAAATACGGATAGATATAAGCACACGCCAGTCCCTGGATTTAACCTCTACTCGTTATATTTGTTAATGTATGTTAATGTATTTGTTCACACTTACCTCACGCATGTTCAATCTTTAGTTTTATCGCTCTCTTCTCTGCCCTCTCCTTACTGCGATTTTCAGTGTCAATTCTTAAATTGTTAATCATTAGTTAGCATTTACCAATGTAGTCCGCGCTTTAGGGAACTTGTCTCATAGTGCACATATTCAATAATGAACTTTTAACTCTTTCTGAGAATACCGATAATCAGGACACTATTTATTAAATTCACAGTAATCATTGGAGTGAAGTTAACATAGCCAAATACGACATGGACATTTGTAAAACCTAAAATAAGTTCAACTACTCGTTAAAACAAATTTCTCGCTTATTCAAATGAAAAATAAAAGTCTGCATCAATTCTGTAACTCACGCCGCAAAAGTTTTCCAGTGACATAACGTATATTTTTCCAGCAGTTATTTTGCAAGGTTCAAGAGTTGCTCTTAGAAGCATAAGAATCAATTTTCTTGAACGCACAGACATCATGTACCATCTACAACTGTATCTATATGACATAACAAATTAATTATTTGTGATGATTCCTCACATATTTGAGACCCGACTAAAATTGATCACGATCACAATCATGAACTTGCATTTCAATATGTCGATAAAAAAATATTAGGATTCATCGATTTTTTAGTAGACGAGCCATTAACGGATTGAGATAGTACGTACGCAGAGTCTGGGAAAAGAGCACTTGCGGACGTTAACCAATGACTAGGTAAGCTGATGCAAAAAAGATGATATGTTTGAGCGAAGGTAAATGCTCCCATTCTGATAACGTCTTCCGTTGGAGTATTTTTGGAAACTGTCTGCACAAAGTCAATAAAATTACACAAAAGAAAAAGAACACAAAGAGAGTTAATTGATTACGTACTTGATAACCCGTAAAAGACAAGACCATCACACTTATACCCACTATCATTAAAAGGTTCCAGCTGCAAGTGGATTCGAGGTCGTGTACGTATCTTCATTGAGAAAATGTATATCGAATTAAAAAAAAAATTGCGTGTCATCACTGGTAATCAATATTGAGAAAAAGTAATGAATATGGATTTCTGATTTCAAGAAGTTTCACCATATTAAACTGGACCGCCATATTCACCACATATTCTTGTGTGCTCAATCTAATTTTTTTGGACATTTTGCAATTTGTCGCCACTAAATTTTGTTTAACCCCTCAAGTACGATGGATGCACTGAATTACCCATACAGATTTTATCTCGACGGCCAGATGTCGCGGCGCGATATTCAAATTATTATTTATTGAGTAGCCGATGTGAAAAATTTTAGGAGAGAATGGCAAAATACCAATTACCGATTACAAATCAACAAACTTTGATATATGGTTTTGGAGAAACGAGCCTCTGGAAGATTGGTCCCGGAAGATTAGCCCTCTAAATCAAGTAAATGTTGGTTTGCACAATATAGGGCGTGGGAAAAAAAAGCCAACGGAAAAAAGGCAGCAGAAAAAAAGCTCCTCATCTATTTTTAGAACTTGTACAAATTGACCCACGTTGGCTCGCAGCATCCATCGTTCTCGCCTGGCCGCTTAAGGCACTTGTGCCTAATGTAGTTGTGCCACTAATGTAGTTTTTTCGTTCGCCGGCCTTGGACCTAGCTTACGAAATAACTAGAACTCAAAGTTCCCATATTTAAAGGGTTAAACAATAAACGATCTTAACGGCAGGTTCCATCACTTACTCTAGGAGGTTCTTGTGTCTTTTGATACAAGCCACGATATTATGGAAAAAAACATCAGCATGATAGTCAGGATAGAGCTTTATGTCGGTCATCACTTCATTGTCTTGTAATATATTCTCTAGATCATATCTGTCAAAAAGGCCACTCACATTTGAAAATTGATGAATAAATTCTGATATCTCAGTGGCGTACTCAACAAGTTTATGGTATAATACGCAAGACCATCGTTTAGTCTATAACAGACCATCGTTTAAACTATAACATCTAACAAGAGGTTTGCCTTCAGGCATGCATCGTTTAAACTATATGTCAAATAAACATTTGGCACTTTAAGCAAACTTCATTTAAAATATAAAGCTTTGACACGAGGTTCGATGAGGTGAATAGGGTAACAATAGCGAAACTAAACCACCGTTCTTGTTGAATTTGACTATCATATTCGCTCATTTTTATACCCTATTGTAAAGAAAATTGAAAGTATTACCTCAATATTTCAAACATTCCAACAGCATGTTGTGCAAGGGCCATATAAAATGCGTCAACGGCCAAGAGAATCGTCAAAATAATAATAATAGCAATCCCAAGATGAAAGAAAATCGGCCAAAAATATTTGTCCGGATCAACCATATAGTCTGCCGGAATCATCTCTATTCTTGCTCGTGTCTGATTCAATGGTGCTACTACGTCCATGATTTTCGGCACCAACGGCGTCACTATCCATGCGAATATGACCACGTAGGACACCGCTATAATAAAATGTGTAATTTACAATCATCATCATTGGATCATTGGATCATTGGACATTGGATCATTGGACAATGGATCATTGGATCATTGGATCATTGGATCATTACATTTCTAACTTAAACACAATAATTTAAGATATTTGTACAACTAACAGGTATACAATATCGTAAATAATCTCCCTATATCTCCGTGTTCCTGAAGAATTTGTAGGTTCGGCAAGTTTCTCATGTTCTCCCAGTTCATTTTTGTCCGATCGAGAATCGTTTTCATCTTCAAGATATAAGATTGAATTTCAATAGCTTCCATTCTGATTAAATAGCACAAGTTTCGTTTTTCTCACTTTCGATATATAATATTGAGAATTAGTTAGCGTGCACAGGCAAGCTATGTTCGTCACCAGAGGTGCAAAGGATGCGACAAAACGATCCAATTCACCCCATCCAATTACCAGTGCCCGCATCTAAATCCAATAAATACATTAAAACACAAAAATTACAAGCAGAGCAATGGTGTAAATAGAATGTAGCATTTAATTTATTAGTTACCATTTAAAAAAATAATTATGTTAATGACATACAATTAGGCCTACCTGAATTATAATACCACTGCTTCCTAATATCATTATAAACCAATACTTAAAGGTTCTTTCCCCACGTAATTGATACGGCCATTGGCCGATTAAACTGAGCATTCGTTTATTGTAATGATAGTAAGGCTCATCGAAGATATCACCAGACCATGTAATAGTATTCTTTTTATGATTCACTGTTTGAATCTCGTTCATCCTAATACCGTTGGCTACCAGTCAAAGTATGTATTTCCAAAGCAGACTACATGTTTGCAGATCGAGTTTTCGAATTCAAGTACCGTACTTTCGCTGAAATAAAAATATGTGAGACAAAGTCGCTCCTCCGCTAGCTCCGTCACCGTGAACAAACCCGAGGTCGGTTGTACCATCGTGTATGTCTTACGCCATGTCGTAAGAAGCTGAGATCCGATGTCAAGCAGTAGATTCAGCAACGTTACGGACGGAGCCCCTAACGCCGAAAGCTCTACACGGGCGTGTGCAAAATTCGTGCAGCGAAGTTAGGAAATCAACAAAGTTTAACTGAGTTATGGAAACTACGAGAAACGCGAACAATGGAAATGCTAAAATAATATTCCAAATGTTCCGTTTTTTTTTACTATTCCCGGATAGTTCTATACAAGGCGGAAGTAAATGTACGTATGGTTAAAAACCGTATTCCACGGACTCGTGCAAATTGACCATCTACGGAGTTTAAACTGTTCGTGTACATAATTCACTGCTGTGTGTCGCTGAACGCTGTCAATAAGGCCACTATTATATTCCATATTTTATGATCAAGTGACTTCTCGAATCGAGGCAGTGGTAGATAAGTAAAAACAAAATACTAGTGCGCAACGCACTCCGTATTATCAGTGTATTTAACTACACGGTAAACATTAGAAAAATATCGTTGATCAGTAGCTATAGCAGACATACTGTATAATCATCGCGGTGGTGGAAAACAGGAAGTAGTATTACGGACAAAAGAATTTCTTAGTGAGATCATGTCACGGAAAAGTGACGGATAATCGAAAGGCCTGTGTCGTAAGCAGAACTGGTGTGCGTCTTTCGTAATATTGGAGTACTCTGCTATATTTCTATATCAGGGGGAAAAAAAACCATCCCTCGTATGCGGCAATACCGGCAATAGCGTCAGCTACATCATGGACAAGATCGCTTCGATCGAGAGGGTAGAAATGGCCACAATTTTATTGTGCACGGCCAAAAAAGACACATTTTTTTTTGTGCACATTTTTGTAGTGCACAAAGTTATTAAACACAGTATGATTGGGCACTATTTTTTTTTGTGCACGGCCATATTATACACAAAAGCACATTTTTTTCGGCGCTTTTGTGCACAAGCATTATTGTGCACATTGTTATAGTGCACATGTAAGTAAATAAAAACCGTAGTTAACAATTTCATAATGCACAATATTATAGTGCACAGATCGTTGGTACACAACGATACTGTGCACAGCGGAAACGATAAATTGCCGGATGGTTGGTAACACGATAGCACACAGCGTTATTGTGCACACATTCTCTCCACCAGTATCCAACTGCTCGATAGTGCACAACGCAATTATGCACATCGTTATTATGCACATCTGACATGTGCACAGCGATATTGGGCACAATTACGTATTTCGACACAGGATGACTCAATAGTGCACACCGCCGTTGTGCACGTCGGTAATGTGGACAGCATTTTTATTGTGCACAATACGATTGTGCGTTGCCTCCGTTCGGTCCGATCGTAAACGTACTCGTGCCGTCGTTTATGACATGGAATTTAGCGAAGTTTGTGTATTTCTCGATTATTCTGCCCATCCTGCAGCTGTTGCATCCTCCCCACCGGGGGTGCCTCGCATTCAAATCCCCGCCAAATACATACTCATCCCAGTTTCCGATTCCGTCTAGCATACTCTCCCACTCCTCTTCTTCTAGTCTTCTATTCGGCGCTTTGTACATTCCTAAAATTAATATCTCTTTTTTATCGACCTCTACTTCTATCGCCAGCACTTCTAGTGCTATTTCTATTTCATTAGACTCCCCTACAATTGGGAAGAGGAAATTCCGCCGAACAACCGCGGGAACGATTTAGTGCCAGGGGACAACGGCGATGACCATAGAGGCAATGACGATACCGACGAGGAAGTCGAGGAAGTCGAGGAAGTCGAGGAAGTCGAGGAAGTCGTCGATGCGTCGCCGCATTTTCACGGCTTCGACCTGACAGGAAATGGATCGGACACGGATGAAGAGACATTTCTCGGATACGACCTGACAAAAGATGGATCGGACGCGGATGAAGAGCCATTTCTCGGCTTCACTTTGGCAAAAGGTAATTACCCGACAAAAAAAGAAGGATAATAATCAACGTTAAAATACGATGTTAAATAATAATTATGTTTTATTTTGTTCAAATTTGTTCATTACAGAGGCAGTCAGGTGTAGAGGCTGCGAAAGAATATGCGACGTTGAGAAACAATAATTTTTTTTCGTCACTTTGATTTGAGAATATACCTGATGTAAAGAATAAAACGGATAAAATATGAAATATAACTCTAATTTTTCCAAACCCCGATCAAGAACCACCCCAGCGAAAATACCCACCGATGTAGCCACCATGTAGCCACTCCGTAACCACTTGTATGCCACGAGGTGTGTATTTGTGAGGATGTCGCTTCAATTGGGATTATCACTCCCAATTGAAGCGACATTATCATTTATATTCTGTACTCGACAGTACCTGCGAAAGACAACTAAACGCATGCGGAAGTCGCTTCAATGCTTACAACTAAACGCTTTTTTTTGTTCATAATATTTTTCTACTAATTACGCTAACACCGTTTGGATTTTTATTACGATTTCCGCTCTCATTGTCCTAACGAAATCATCCGCTTCTTCGCACTGTGTGATCCATGACACTCACTGCTCATTGCCGTTTTTTTTTTCTAAACCGCAATAACCACTGTCAGCGACAAGTAAAACATGGCTGCCGCATACGTACAGTAAAGACGAAAAAGGTTAATCCACATAACCTTGTCTTCTCTTCCGTACGATTGCACGTAACAGTACTGCACAATGACAGAACCTGGCAAACCGACTGTCTCGATCGTGATCGCACAATATCGTGTGGTCACTCTTCCGGACGCGCGATATACGTGTGCACTATCGCGACGTGCACAAAATTCTCGTGCACTACCGCGATGTGCACAATATCGTGAGGTCACTCTTCCGGACACACGATATACGTGTGCACTATCGCGACGTGCACAATAACTCATTGACACTATTGAGGTCACGAGATATTAGTGTGCACTATCGCGACGTGCACAATAACTCATCGATACTATTGAGGTCACGAGATATTGGTGTGCACTATCGTGACGTGCACAAAAACTCTTTGATACTATTGAGGTCACGAGATATTAGTGTGCACTATGACGTTGTGCACGAAAACGTTGTGTACAATTCGCACAATCGAACTCATGTGCACAATCGTATTGTGCACAATAAAAATGCTGTGCACGTTACCGACGTGCACAACGGCGGTGTTCACTATCGAGTCATCCTGTGTCGAAATACATAATTGTGCCCAATATCGGTGTGCACATGTCAGATGTGCATAATAACGATGTGCATAATTGCATTGTGTACTATCGAGCAGATGGATACTGGGGACGAGAATGTGTGCACAATAACGTTGCGTACTATCGTGTTACGAACTATTCGGCAAATGATTGTTTCCGTTGTGCACAGTAGCGTTGTGTACTAACGGACTGTGCACTATAACATTGTGCACTATGAAATTGTGTACGACGTTTTTTACATACTTGAACGTGCACTATAACAATGTGCACAATAATGCTTGTGCACAATAAGGTTGTGTTCTAAACGGCAGTCAATCGTGCATTCAAATGTATGTGCACTAAAAAGTTTGAGCTGAGAAAATACTTGTGCACAAAGCTGCGTGCACTATCCATTTGTGCCCAACAACTTTGTGCTTAAAAAATGTGTGCCCCCTTCGGTCGTGCACAAAAAAATTGTGGCCATTCGGAGTTACCCCCTTCGATCATAAGTGTTGTCAAATATAAGTTGATTAGAAATAAATCAGAAATGAATACTGTGATGTGATTTTTTTAAATCATCGTCACAAAAACCAAAGCAACCATTAATTTTGAATAGATACCGATATTTGTTACTATAGTTCCCAATTTATTGCCTCTTTTAAAGAATCACGGTACCATCTAGTTCTCGTTAAGATAAAGTTCGTGACGTCTCCTCCCAATCGGAGGAGAAATTCGACCAGAGTTCGTTACGAATACGGAAAAGTCCAGTGCAATTCCGGCGCTCCAATAATGCAGTGTGCTGGAGAATAGGTGGTGAAATAGTTTAGTTCCAGGCGATGGTGGAACACCTCACTAGTTGCAAACAAAGCTGTTGGCGGTACAGCGCTGAAGTTATACGTCCCGAGTCTCCATTTTCTATCTACGATTTCTCTGCAACTCCGCGAGCAGAGAAATTGCTCGGGTAATCATTGTGACTTTGAAATTCTTGTGTATCTGAAAACGTAAACGACTAAAAATGTTGGTATTTTGTATTTGTTACGCTTCGTTAAATTCACTTACGTCTTTTTCGTTTGTGTCAATTAATCGACTCGTCGCTAGGGGGGATAATCCTCATATGGATTTTCGTAGTGGCGCCCATCGGACATCACGTACATATCGCGGGGTATAATTTTTTCAAATTCATATCGAGTGTATCGAATAACAAAAAAAGAATGTCTATCACTGATGACACAAAAATATCCTAAATCCCTTGGTCCGGAATCCCCTGGAGGATTCCAAGCGCGGACCCCCTCCCACAAAAGTTACGCGCGCTACAAAACCTTCGCTGCCGTATAATTGAACTGTATAATCCGCTGCCAGTAAAATCAAATCATCTACCACCGAGCGTCCCCTACATGCCTGGTAAATAAAGTTTTATTTGATTTTTTTAAAGTTTTCTTTTTGTTTTTATTTATTGGCAATCTACATCATTTATTTTATTTACACATTTCAGATACACTATCCCATAATATTGAAGAAAAAAAACTCGATATGCACGATATTCACGTATGTACCGTAATAGGCACGGTGACATGAAACGCAGCACATAAAGCAATATCTGCGGCACGTGCAGCACGTGTCGTAATGATTGAGTAATGTACTGCGACTTGTGCCGTTTGTCTATTAGGGTACCTACGTCCATGTATATCGATTTTTTCGTTTTCACAATCAGACAAACGGAAACGGCAAACCCTTTTTTTAATCATATTCGGGCACATCACCCTGATAGATTGAGTCACCAACACGAACTTATGGTTCTGTTTCTGACCGTGAGAAAAAAAAATGTTCCCACTTCTACTGAGAGGGATTTTTTGTTTGTTTTTCTTTAATTGCGCAATGTTTCGAATAAATATTTAGATAATAATTTGAAGGAGTTTTTTTTCTCACAATTATAATACTTTCTCGTTTTTCATACGTCGTATGCAATGGGAAAGTAAAAATTCCCGACCGACATTTTCACATTGAAAATTATGTCAAAATACAATATTTTAAACATAATTTTATAGGAGATCAAAATACCAATACTTTAACATCTCTATCATGCTAGTTAGACTATGTTACCGTTGTCGGAATAGCGATGGCCGGGATATAGTGTATTGAATTTGCAGTTATCACTGGAATGCAGTCAGCATCGTCAAATCGTACGTTGACATTTGCAGTACCTGAAATAAATTTTTAACTTTCAGACAATATCCAATGACCAGGAAAACTGATGCAAAACAGATATAATGTTTGGGCGAAGGTAAACATTCCCAGTCTCACAACGTCTTCTCTTGAACTGCTCTTAGCAACGGTCTGCGCAATGTCAAGAAAATGGCACGAAAAAAAAAATGACGCAAATGGCGTTGATTGATTAAATACTTGATAACCCATAAAAGACAAAAACGCGTCGCTCACATAAACTATCAGAAAAAGAATCCACTGGCACGTCGACTAAATATCGCGAACGTACGTTTATTAAGAAAAAAATATATATACAAAATAACGCAAACGTCTCCGTGAAATCTACTCCTTTCCGTTGAATAAATCCACACGCGCAAAGCCGAGCTTTATATCGATAGCTGTTGCCCTCCGTGTCTATCATCAGTCGGAATGCCCACCTGGAGTCGATGACTCATTACCGGTTTCCTCTCGACCAACGACCACGTCTTGTTCTCGTTATGCGCTTCGAGCTCTTTCTTTATAGCGCCGATCCACTTCGATGAATCCTCGCTGCTCATCGCCTCGTCGAATGTTCTCGGAACATCCTACTCGACTACGTTAATCTCGGAACGCAACGGTCTCTTTAACAACCCTCGATCTGTCTATGTGACTTGCCAATGTGACACGAATCGCAGAAAAAGTCAACCGTCTTCGGCAGTCCGACCCCTTCCACCAGTCCTTTCTCCACTAGTTCAGCTCTGTCAAGCTAGCTGAGCAAAGTCTCGGAAATGAGTTTTGGACATACCAAAATTAAATGCTTTATATGTGCTAATTATGTGCCGAAATCGACATTTTTGTGCTCCTTTCGATTAGCTAAAAAGTGCATGCGAAAAGTGCTCTGCTAGCTTGACATCAAGTGAGCAAAACCTCTGTTCATATTCATGTTATTATTTAATTAACTTACATCAGATTTATGTACTTTTTACGTGCTTCTTAAATATATACATTTGAACCACAATTTTCTATTTATTTTTTTTACCTCAACGAATACTCGTAAAAGATCTATGCTATTATGCATCATACCATGTAATCAGATAATTCTCACGTTCTTATATCCTTTTAAATAGAGACCGACCGAAAAATTCGAAAAGGACCACTTTTTTTTTAAATCAAGATATCGTATTGTATCCTTCGCCATTCGCCAATTTCTCAATCTTCACCGTTCCTTTACCGACCACTTTACATTCTTTGTCGTTCCCGAAAGACACCGTGCCACCGTCAGATAACGCGCAATACTCTTCTTCTTCTTCTTTCAATTTTGGCTGGGGCCCTCGATAGAGGGCGACGCAAGTCTGGCCACTGAGAACAAACCCGCGCCGGCCAATACTCTTTATTGGAATTTAACGTTTTGAACGGATCGTTTAACCGTAAATGTGCAATGCGATTTTAAACTCTCAGGGACAGAACTAGACAGCACAAGGAAAGGACAAGATAGGACAGGACGGGAAAAAACACCCAGAGGCTTTCGTCGGAAATCGAACCCGCGACAACGGGGACTACACTCTTGCACGCTAGCCAGCAGACCACCGTTGCCCCCCAACGCGCGATACTCATTAAACCACTGACGTTGATACGTAATATGTCTTGACGCGCCACTATCGGTAAGCCAGATTTCTTGCCTACTAGCGATCAGCACCGAATTCACGACACCGACAGGAAGCTCGCTGTTCCCTTTTTTTCCGACGTTTACCGACCGTTTAGCACCTCCTATCTCCACACAAAGGCGTTGTCACGTGATTCACTCGCGTCGCTGTCTTCTTTTTCCCGCTTTTTTTTGCCCTCTTGCACATAGTGCCCCTTCTCTTGACATCTAAAGCACTTCGCTTTGTCTTTGTCTTTCGCGTTACGTTTCTTTTTCACATCGTGCGAACTCAACCCTGTCACTTTTTTTCGCGTTCGATTTCTTTGTCGCCAAGAAAGCTTCTGGAGTTTCGTCGTCCACCGACAAGCGAACTTCTTCGCGAATTAGCCGATCCTCAAGATTCGAGAATCTGCATTCGAGAGAGTCTGACATATTATCTCACGCGGTCTGAAATGCAGCGTATTTCGTCGATAGGCTGCCGAGCACCTTGGCCATCGACTTTGGTTGTTTTGGACACTGGTTCACTCACGGCGGTCAGTTGTGCCACAATATTTCTCACTTTGGCCACGTGTTGCACTACCAAGTGTCCCGGAGACATTTTATACTCGTACAATTTCGACATAAGCGTTAACTTATTACATGCGGACTTCTGCTCCTGAAGTCTTGATGACGGCCCCGTTCGTGACCCGTCGACCACACCGTATATTCGATGCGCCATAAAAAATGCTCGCATTTGAAATTTCCACCCTTGGAAATCCTGCCCGTAAAATTTCCTGACGTTACGCGTCGAGAACGCCTCGGACATCTTCGATTAATTATCACTCGCGATCGCGTGTCAATGCCCCGGGAGAAAATCATCCCTCAATCACCAGTCTATCCTCACAATTTCATGCAGTAGGGTGACTGGGCCCATAACCTATTGAAACAAGCGTGATTGTGAGGATGGGAGCAGGATGAGTAATAAAATAAACCGGTATACGACGAAAAGTAACACGATTTAAATTCTTTAAGTAATCAGTATGTCCGATGTGCTTCGCCACGGGCTGTTGACTTACGATATGGCCGCCGCTAGACCGAAAACTCTCCCTTCCACGCTTCTCGACCGTTCACTCAATCCATTCCTACATATCACACAGCGCTCGAATACCTATTGGCTCGGCTCTCGATTCTCTCCCGAATGCTCTTGATAAATTCCGAACTCATGCGAACGACGCGACAAGCAAAGGCGACAAATGTTATTAAATGTTTCAAAATGTTATTAACTAATGAGTTTAAATAATTTTTCAACGAATCATTCGAGAACCTTTTTGTTACCAGAAATTGATGCGTTATTTTTTTTTAATACATATACATTATTTTCATTTTTTTCTAATCATTAAAATCCAATTTTTTCCTTTTTAAAGGATAGTAATTTTCTAATTGTTAATGTGAATTCGAAAAAAACACTACGCATTACAATCAAGAAGCTTCCGGGTAAATGATCAAACATATTCGCAAATATCGTAAAATTTTTCTTTTTCTTCTGCTCATCTGAAAACGGGATTTTCGATAATTGGCAGATGTTCGCTCTTCGGTTTCAGAGCGAAATAACGATTTCGTCAATTTTTGGACTACTATGGACAGAGATAAGTAGGAAGATGCACAACGCTCCGGTTTTGGGCGATCCCAAAAGAATGGCGCTAAATGATAGCGGCGAGCTCGGAACTGAGCGTTGCGTGAGCATTACCTCGGGCGATATTGCAGAGCCGGTAATCACCGCTCTGGCGGATAATACAGGCGCGTGGTCGCGAGAGAGTAACTTGGCGAGCACTTCTTCTTCTTTAGGGGGGGGGGGGGGGGGTGGCTTTAGGCTGACGCGAGCGCCTTTACCCATTTGGCCATCACTGCAACTTGGCGAGCACGAGTTCTTCGATGCTCGCGGCTTGTTCCGCGGTTTTCCGTCGCGGCTTAACGGAAAACCTCTTTCTCAGCTCGTGTGATTGCAACACTCGCCTTTGGCTCGACTTCAGCGTTGTGCATCTCCCTACTTATTTCTGCTATGGAAGTCCGGAAACAGATTAAAGTAGCTTCAGTACTGTTAGAAAAATACGAATAGATATAAGCAGATGACAGTCCCTGGATTTAAATTCTACTCGTTATATTTGTTAATGTCTGTTGATATATATATGTATTTTTTTAAATTAATTTCTTCTGTTCACACTTACCTCACGCATGTTCAATTCGTAGTTTCTTTTCTCTCTTCTCTGCCCTCTGCTTACTGTGCTTGTTCAGTGTCAATTCTTAAATTGTTTATCATCAGTTTGTATGTACCAATGTAGTCGGCGCTTTAGGGGACTTGTCTCGTGGTGCATATATTCAATAATGAACTCTTAACTCCTTTTCGGAATACTGATAATCGGGACACTATTTATTAAATGCATACTAATCACTGGAGTGAAGTTAACATAGCCAAATACGACATGGACATTTGTAAAACCTAAAATAAATTCAACCACTCGTTCAAACAAATTTCGATTATTCAAATGAAAATTAAAAGTCTGCATCAATTGTAACTCACGCCGCAAAAGTTTTCTAGTGACAGAACGTATATTTTTCCAGCAGTTATTTTGCAAGGTTCAAGAGTCGCTCTTAGCAGCAGAAGAATCAATTTTCTTGAACGCACCGACATCATGTACCATCTACAACTGTATCTATATGACATAACAAATGAATTATTGGCAATGCTTCCTCACATATTTGAGACCCGACTAAAGTTGGTCACGATCACGATCATGAACTTGCATTTCGATATTTTGATAAAAAAATATTAGGATTCATCGATTTTTTAGTAAACGAGCCATTAATGGATCGAGAGTACGTACGCAGAGTCCGGGAAAAGAGCACTTTCGGACGTTAACCAATGACTAGGTAAGCTGATGCAAAAAAGATGATATGTTTGAGCGAAGGAAAATGCTCCATTTCTTATAACGTCTTGCCTTGGAGTATACTTGGAAACTGTCTGCACAAAATCAATGAAATTACACAAAATAAACAAAAAACACAAAGATTAATTGATTACTTACTTGATAACTCGTAAAAGACAAGCTCAACACACTTATACCCACTATTATCAAAAGCATCCAGCTGCAAGTGATTTCCAGGTCTTGCACGTATCTTCATTGAGAAAATATATATCGAATTAAAAAAAGATTGCGGGTCGTCACTGGTGATCAATATTGAGACAAAGTAATAAATATGCACTTCTGATTTCACAAATTTTTACCATGTTAAACCGGACCGCCATATTCACCACTTATTCTTGTGTGCTTTATCTAATTTTTTTGTACATTTTGTAATTTGTCGTCGCTAAATTTTGTTTAACCCCTCAAGTACGATGGATGCATTGAATTACCCATACAGATCTTATCTCGACGGCCCGGTGTCGCGAAGCGATATTCAAATTATTATTCACTGAGCAGCCGATGTGAAAAATTGTAGGAGGAAATGGCAAAATACCGATAACTTAATAATATTCCTCGACTTCTCGAATAAGACCAAACCAACAAACTTTGATATATGGTTTTGAAGAAACGAGCCTTTAGAAAATTGTCCCGAAAGATTAGCTCTGAAAATCAGGTAAATGTTGGTTTGCACAAAATAGGGCGTGGAAAAAAAGGCCAACGGAGAAAAGGCAGCAGAAAAAAGCTCCTCATCTATTTTTAGAACTTGTGCAAATTGACCCACGTTGCCTCACAGCATCCATCGTTCTCGCCTGGCGGCTTTAGACACTTGTGCCTAATGTAGTTGTGCCACTAATGTAGATTTTTCGTTCGGCGGCCTCGGACCTAGCTTACGAAATAACCAGAACGCAAAGATCCCATATTTAAAGGGTTAAATGATAAACGATATTGACGGCAGGTTCCATCACTTACTCTAGGATGTTCTTGTGTCTCTTGATACAAGACACGATATTATGGAAAAAAACATCAGCATGATAGTCAGGATGAAGCGTTATGTCGGTCATCACTTCGTTGTCTTGTAATATATTCTCTAGATCATATCTGTGAAAGGGGCCACTCGCATTAGATAATTAAAGAATAAATTCTAATATCCCAATGGCGTACTCAACAAGTTTACGGTATAATACGCAAGACCATCGTTTCGACTATAACCGAAGTACAGCACAACCCCTCTTTTCTTAACTGTACGGGACCGAACGCTTTCGCTATTCTGTATTTCCCCTACAGTCCCCACTCCCGGTCGATTGCTGCCACTAGGGGTAACGAGGGGTATGCGCGTCTGTAGATAGAAAGCTACGGCGTCAGTCTGCGCGTGCGCAGCGCTCATAGTGGGGCGAGCGGACTCAGGGGAAATACAGTTAAGCGAAATCATGGCCATGGTAACGAATTAAGATAAGCGGCCGGTTGAGTTGAGTGAAGTTAAGAAAAGAGGGGTTCCACTGTACATCTAACAAGAAGTTTGCCTTCAGGCATGTCTAATTACATTTGGTACTTTAAGCAAACTTCATTTAAAATACAAAGCTTTGACACGAGGTTCGATGAAGTGAATAGGGTAACAATAGTGAAACTAAACCACCGTTCTTGTTGAATTTGACTATCATATTCGCTCAATTTTATATCCTATTGTAAAGAAAGTTGCAAATATTACCTCAATACTTCAAACATTCCGACAGCATGTTGTGCAAGAACCATATAGAATGCGTCAATGGCCAAGAGAATCGTCAACATAACAACAATACCAAACCCAAGATGAAAGAAAATCGGCCAGAAATATTTGTCCGGATCAATCATATAGTCTGCCGGAATCAGCTCTAGATTTGCTCGTGTGTGATTCAATGGTACTACTGCGTCCAGGACTTTCGGCGCTATCGGCACCATTATCCATCCGCCTATGACCACGTAGGACACCGCTATAATGAAATGTGTAATTTACAAATTTTCGTTAGATAAGGTCGGATCATTAGATCATTAGATTGTTAACTTAAGCACAATAATTTAAGACATTTGTACAACTAACTGGTATACAATAGCGTTAATAATCTCCCTATCTCTGCGTGTTCGTGAAGAATGTTTATGTTCGGCAAGTTTCTCATGTATTCCCAGTTCGTTCTTGTCTGATCGAGAATCTTTTTCATCTTCAAGATATAAGATTGAATTTCAATAGCTTCTATTCTGATTAAATAGCACAATATTCGTTTTTCTCACTTTGGGTATATAATAATGAGAATTAAATAGCATGCACAAGCAAGCTATGTGTATCACCCAAGGTGTAAAGGCTGCGACAAAACGATCCAATTCAGAAAATCCAATTATCACCGCCCGCGTCTAAATTCAATAAATACGTTAAAACACAAAAAATACACCCAAAGCAATGGTACAAATAGAATGTAGCATTTAAATGGTTAATTACCATTTAAAATACTAATTATGTTAATGACGTACAATTAGGCCTACCTGAGTTGGCAAACCAGTGGACGATAAAATTACTATACTCCAAAACTTGATGTTTCTATCCCTACGTAATTGATACGGCCATTGGCCGATTAAACTGAGCATTCGTTTATTGAGACGAAAGTAAGGCTCATCGAAGATATCACCAGACCATGTAATAGTATTCTTTTTATGATTCACTGTTTGAATCTCGTTCATCCTAATACCGTTGGCTACCAGTCAAAGTATGTATTTCCAAAGCAGACTATATGGGCAGATCGAGTTTTCGAATTCAAGTACCGTACTTTCGCTGAAATAAAAATATGTGAGACAAAGTCGCTCCTCCGCTAGCTCCGTCACCGTGAACAAACCCGAGGTCGGTTGTACGGTGGTGTATGCTTTACACCATGTCGTAAGAAGCTGAGATCAGATGCCAGGCAGTAGATTCAGCGGCGTTACGGGCGGAGCGATTAACGCCGAAAGCTCTACACAGGCGTATTCAAAAATCGTGTAGCGAAGTTACGAAATCAACAAAAACTAACTGGGTTATGAAAACTACGAGTGACGCAAAAAATGCAAATGTTAAAAATAGTATTCCAAATGTTTTGTTTTTCTTGATTGTTCGTGGATAGTTCTATACAAGGCGGCAGTAAATGTACGTATGATTAAAAACCGTATTCCACGGACTCATGCAAATTGACCAACTACGGAGTTGAAACGGTTCGTGCACATAATTCACTGTTGCGTGTCCCTAAACGCCGACAATAAGGTGCTACTATTATATTCCACATTTTATGATCGAGTGACTTCTCGAATCGACGCGATGGTAGATGGATAAAAACAAAATTCTAGTGCGCAACGCACTACGTTATTATCAGTGAATTGAACCACATGGTAATCGTTAGAAAAATAGCGTTGATCAATAGTTATAGCAGGCATACCGTATCATTACCGTGGTGGTGGAAAATCGAGAAGTAGTATTATATACAAATAAATTTCTTAGTGAGATCATGTCACGGAAAAGTGACGGATAATCAAATGGCCTATGTCGGAAGCAGAGCTGACGTGCGTTTTTCGTAATATTGGAGTAGTCTGCTATATTTCTTCTTATAGTTATCGGGGAAAAAAAAAACCATCCCTGATATACGGCAATACCGGCGATAGCGTCAGCTACATCATGGACAAGATCGCATCGATCATAAGTGTTGTCAAATATAAGTTGATTAGAAATAAATCAGAAATTAATACTGTGAAGTGATTTTTTTTAATCATCGTTATAGTTACCGATGTTTATTGCTATAGTTCCCAATTTATTACCTCCATCCAGCGACAGTTATCGTTTATGGAGTTTTAGTTCCCATAAGATCTCGTTACAGTTCAGATTTTCATCCTGTTGTATCTTTTTTTTTTTCGTGTTTGCCCATTCCACCGACCTTCGGTTTAGTCCGGTTCGTCAATACTGGCGGAATAAAAATTAACTGGCGCCCACCGGGACGCCGATGTGCTTGCGAGGATGGACGGCCGAAGGTGACGATAGAGTTTTCTATTTAGCGTTTTTTTTTTTTAAGGTTTCGATTCGTATTTATTTTTTTGGTTTTGAGAATTTGTATGAAAATTTCGACTTGGCGTCGAGACGATACCGCGTCTCTTGATACACCGTCGACTTTGTTAGGCCCGAAGAGCCTAAGAAATGCAAGACCTGGTAAAGACTCAGTCGTTAACAAACCGGTTTCTCTATTTTTTCGAAATGCTTGACGTGATAATAAGTGCAAGTAAAAAACGTTTTGAGTAACGCCAACGAAACGCCAAGGAAACGAAACGGAATATTGAAATCGTTTGAGTACCACCACACTTAACCACTCACACGAACGTAAGAACACGCGTTTCTGTTAAGTTTCAATATTCGGTGCAAGTGGCTAAACAGTCATCACTCAACACCAATCGAACAACAAGCGTCAATCAGGAAATCTTATTTCAATAAAATAATGTCATCGAGCTTCGTGCTCTCGAGGATTTGGAGGAAATAAAAGTACCAGTGTTTTTATATTTCTATTCTTCCAGTTTGCTTATACTATGGTTGGCTATCTGGATACATCGACAATCGGAATACATTGTAAGATTTAAATTTACTGTGATCATTGGGTTGACGTTAGCATAGCCAGATAGGACATTGACGTTTTTAATATCTGTAAAAAATTTGATTACACGTTAATATAAATAGGTATTACTCCATTAAAAAATGAAAGCCAGCGTACGGGATGTAACTCACGGTGCAAAAATTTTCCATCGACATGACATATATTTTTCCAGCAGTTATGACACAAGGGTTGATGCTCGCTCTTATAAACAGAAGGATTAATTTTCTTGATCGAATTGACATCAAGTGCCATTTACAACTGTATCTGCGTGATGTAATGAATAGAATTATAATTTCTGTTTTTTATATGAATAATGAAGCGTAGTTTGTTCGGTAACTGCGCGCATCATTGCTGAAACTTTCTACCAAATTCGAGATTTGACGAATGTTGATCTCAATCTTCAGTATTACGCGAACAAGGGTCCCAATCACGATACAGTATTCGACAAGATAAATTGCATCATCGTAAACAAATTCTATTAGGCATGACCAGGTAAATTGGATCCCATACTACTTGCCTATTCCCCTTTCCCTTAACTAAATGTCCCTTTTTCATCTAACAGCGACGATTTTGGTCGCAGGTAGAGAAATAGTAAAAAATGTATTAACACTCTCCACCAAGAAAGTAGTCGGACCCTAACCCAACTTAGCGGGTCAGTGCAATTTCTGAGACTACAACTTATCTAGGCGTGTACTATCATTTATGGTAATCTAGTATTTTTATTTAAAAAAAAAAAAAATTATAAATGCACACGAAAAAAAAATTAGTTTGATGCACCATTTGCTTTTTAGTAGGCGAGCGATTAGAAGTTGGATTGTACGTACGCAGCGTCAGGAACAAGCGAGCTGGCAGATGATATCCAATGACCAGGCAAACTAACGCAGTAAAGATGATATGTTTGTGCGATGGTGAACAGTGCCATTCTAAAAACGTCTTCTTTCGGGGTGCCCTTATCAACCATCTGCACAGAGTCAACGAAATTACACCAAAGAACAATGAGAAAGAGAGATGATAGAATACCCACTTGATATCCCGAAAATGACAAGACGATCACACTCACGCCGACTGTGACAAGAAGTGTCCACTCGCACGTGGACTGAATGTCGTTTACGTACCTTTATTGAGAAACAATTTTTTTTTTTAATAATCGCCTTGTCACCAATTGCATCGAAAAAACGCATCACTTACTCTATAAGTCGCTTGTGCCTCTTGATACACGACACAATATTATAAAAAACAATATCTGCATGGCATACGGTATTGATCATTACGTCACTCATGGCTTCGTCCTCTTGTAGTACATTCTCCAGATCATATCTGCAGATAAAAACAACCAGAATTAGATAATAGATGAATACATTGGATTATCATCATTGCTTATTGACAAGTTTAGATGATAATTACATGATAATACGCTAGATGAGAGAAATAGATCGATATTACCGAAAAATCATCGTACGGAAGTACTTACTTTTAGATGTGTCTAATATTATTCAGTACTTTAAAGAATTTTTATTTGCAACTATTTTTGCTAAATTTCATCGCCATATTGGCTTACAGTTAAATATTTTCTTAAAGATTTAAAATATCACCTTAATATTTTGAACATTCCACAAGCATGTTGGGCAAGACTCATGTAGAACGCATCAGTGCCCAAAACGATTGATAAGATGACAACAATACCAGTACCAAGATGAACGAAAATCGGCCAAAAGAACTTGTCCGGGTCAATCATGTAATCTGTCGGAAATAACTCCAATCTTCGTCGTGAATGATTCAATGGTGCTACCATTTCCAAGAATTCCGACACCAAGGGCGTCATTATCCAACCAGCTATTATTACGTAGGACACCACTGTAACGAAATTCGTAATATCAGAACGTCCATTAGATCTTTAAGTAAAAAAAAATAGTGCGTGTAACTTTTACATACGGTTCAAGTGAAATTTGTTTATTTGAAATCGCAAAATTTAAGGCGTTACGTGTTACCTTGTAACATTGCAATCTGTCTGACTTACTTTTCCGTGAAATAGCAGAATGTAAAATGCAAAAAATCCCTAAAGAAGTGTCTCTTAAAAAAAAAATTAATTCAATTGTTCAACTAACTGGTGTATAGTAATGTAAACAATCTCCCCATCTCCCCGTGTTCCTGAAGAACTGTGATTTGTGGCAAGCCTCTCATGCATTCCCAGTTCTCTCTCGTTTGATCAAGAATTTTTCTCATCTTCAAAAAATATGATTAAATTTCAATCGTTTTTGCTCTTATCAAATATCGTAATTTACATTTTTCTCACTTGTTGTCTATTGCATTGAAAATTTATGAAGATTCCGAGGCACGCTATGTTCGTCACCAGAGGTCCAAAAGAGGCGACAAATGAATCCAGTCTGCCCCATCCGACTATCAGCGCTCGTATCTGAATACAATGAGAACGTTAAAACACATGAAATGTCAACAGGCGAAATGATATTCATTGAATATTGTATTTCAAATTGTTGATAACTATAAAAAAAATTAATTTCGTTACGCGAAGACCTGATCGATTAAGCTTACCTGAGGCGGCAAACCACTACACCCTAAAATCAATACAAAATAAAACTTTATAGTGCTTTCCTTGTGTAATTGATACGGCCATTGGCCCAGAAAACTGAGAAGCATTTTATTAGGACTGTAGTATCGCTCATCGAAGATATCACCAGGCCATGAGTAATTATTGTTTCGGTGATTCAGTGTTTGTATACGGTTATTCATTCTAATTGCTAGTGTACTCTTCTAAAGTTAAGAGATCAGAAATTCGTTTCCCAGTGTCGTACTTTCGCTGAAATAAGAAGTTTTGCAGGCAAAGTCTCTCTAAAGATATACGTCACCTGACTATCTGTAGAACCAATATTTACGCGTGAAATTTACACATCGATGAGGCAGTAGTCAATATTTTCGTATACACCTCCGTTTGTGCCGAACATTACTTTTTCTTGAAATAGTAAAATAATTTAGATAAGCAATTAAACAAAAAATTAATCTTTTTTTCAAAGAGCTTTAGTATATTAAGCGTTTTAGAAATTTGACCACTGCAATGCGAAATTAATAGACACCGCAGGGGTGTCATGCAAATGAAAAATATTGAAGAATATTGAATCTCTCGGTTTCCTTGACACTGCTTCCGATATTTCTATACAAGACGAGAATGAAACCACGTATGAGAGAATTTCAGTACGATGTAGCGTCGTCGAATAATGCAGAACAGTACTGTGTAGCAGGTAGAGCCACGCAAATTGATCAATTTTACACAGTTGCTCCAAAGCGTTTCATGCCCACATTACCCTGCTGTATTGAAGCAAATGCACATAACATTGTGTCACCCTATTGCATAATTGATGATCAATCGAAGTAGCTGGTGTTCGAATGATGGTAGACAGTTGAAAAAAATATACTTACTTCCGCAACACATCCCGTATTATGACGAAATTGCGTTGAAAATTATGATTGTTACAGAAGCAGCCACAGAAAACAAAATTATTGACTTTCATAGCAATATCATTTTAAACTTTTTTTTTGCTTCGAGAGTATAAATGAGTTTTATTTCGAGAGTGCCGGGATTGGACGAAACATAAATTTTTATCGAAATCGAGTACTTCAATAACTCTCTCACAGGGTTGAGATAATTTTATGGATATTGATCCCGTCCTGCATTACAATTGAATAAGTCCGCATGTGTGGATAAACGAATGAATGTAGCTACGAGGGACTACATGCAAGCAAGTTTTGAATATACGTAATTGTTATAGTATCATTTCTCCAAAATGTGCTATTTTTTGATGATCTTGATCCGTCGGCAAAAAATAAATAAAATTTCTTTGTTGATTATTGTTGTGTTTGTAAAGATTTTTTTCTCTCAGCGGTCATATCTTGGTTTGGCGATAAGATGGTTCAAGTCTGACGATGTTTTGATGGCCAACGAAGTTCCCCCCATACTTTGCGAGTCGTCTCAGTTGGTACCCAAGATGAAGAAAGCCATAATGAATCACAGTCACCATCGTGATTCCCGATCGAATGCCCGAGGAGCGGTATTGATATATTCCTCTGTTCGTCTCATTAGTCCGGCTGACTGCACTACTTGTCGTATTATTCAGTTATCTTATCGGTCTCTCTCTCTCTTTTTATTCTCGAAGATCTCCTTTCCGACCAACAAAAATTCGACGCCTCGGTTGGCGCAGACTTCCCACAGCACGAACTCACGTTCGTTAGACGTAGTGAAATTGTAAGTAGAAACAAAAAATATAAACCTATCTGGAATGTGAAGGTCAAAACTGGAAAACGGTGTGATTCCAATGTAAAATGGGAATAAGTGCATGTTAAATGCTTGATGGTAAATTTATGGAAAAAAAATTCATGATCGATATTTTCACATCAGTAAATTTCGGCACGTTAGGATATTTCACCGGAAATTGACAGGATTTATAGGAAATGAAAGTCCCAGTATCGTTACATCTCTATTCATCCAGTTTGCCTATACTATGGTTCGTTATCTAGGAATACCGATAGTCAGGATGTATTTTAATCAATTTGCTGTAATCACTGAATTGAAGTCAGTACAGCTAAATAGGATATTGACGTTTTTAGTATCTGCAACACATTAACATAACTCGTTCAAACAAATTAGAATTATTCCATTGAAAAATAAAGTCCGACGTACATTTTGAAACTCACCGTGCAAAAATTTCCCATTGACATGATATACATTTTTCCAGCATTTATGACACAAGGCTTGATACTCGCTCTTATAAGCAGAAGGATCAATTTCCTTGATCTACTAGACATTTTGTACCATTTGCAGCTGTATCTGTATAATATAACAAATGAGTTATTACTTTTGTTTCCTCATGAAAAAACGCTTCGTGGGGGACTGTGCGCGTCGGACGACCGAACTGGAACAGTATCTTGAGCATGACGCTGAAGTACATTACATAAGCGCATAAGTTGAATTATCGGGAATCAATTGAATTAGGCAAAACCCGATAAGTTGGATGGTCTAGAATCTTCCCAAGTATCTGTCCACTCTATCTTCCCATTTGCAAAATTCCCCTTCCGTTATAAGAACGACAATTTTCATCAAAGGTAGGGAAATGGAAAGTCTCACACCAATCAGAACCTCCACCAAGCAAGTAAACGGACTCTGAGAAAGCCGTACTGATAGATGCAATTCATGCGATCGTATATTGTACAGAGAACTTGCATTTCCACATTTGAAAGAAGAATCGTCACGATCCGTCTATTATGTTTTAGTAAGCAAGGGATTAGAAGATCAAGTGTACATACGCAGCATCCGGAACACGTGAACTGGCAGCGGAGATCCAATGACCAGGTAAGCTGACGCAATAAAGATGATATGTTTGAGCGATGGTGAACAAGCCCATTCTTAAAACGTCTTCTCTTGGAGTGCTCTTAGCAACTGTCTGCATGAAATTAATAGAATGACGCGAAAGAAAAGTGGCAAAAGAGGGGTGATTTATTTCATACTTGATAACCCGTAAAGGACAAGAGCACCGCACTCATGCCGACCGTGACAAGAAGTATCCACTGGCACGTGGACTGAATGTCGTTTACGTATCTGTGTTGAATAAAAAGTCAAATTGTTACTGGTAATTCATGTAAGCAAAAAGTGATTAATATGAAGCACTGATCTTCAGGGTTTTGTTATGTTCACATAGAATGCCGTATTTGCCAAATATTGTGCCTTTGCTTATTGTATCTAATTTTTTTCTATGTATGGCAATTTGCTGTTACCGAGAATTTGGCTTAACCTCTAAAAGACGACGAATGAATTGAGTTAATCATACGGATCGTCTCTGGGCGACCAGGTGTTGCGACATTAACTTCTCAGAAGGTCTTTTTGCCGGCTATGTCCAATGCCTTTTTCTTTCGTAACGCATAACAATACGTGCAAACGCCACTTCAAGGCTATTTTACAATATTTTACAGAATTTTTTTCACGAGATTTTGTAGTCATTCGGCTCATTTGAAGATTGTCATTACAATTACGTCACTCACACGTGAGAGGATAAAATTACAGTACAACCCCCGTATTCTTAACTCGACAAGACCGGACACCCTCCTGTTTCTGTATTTCCCCTACTATCTCTACTCCCGGTCAGTCGCTGCGAGTGAGGGTAACGCGTCCGTAGATACGAAGCCATCTTGTAACCGCTGCGCGTGCGCACCGCTTGGGGTGGGTCGAACGGACTCGGAGGAAATGCAGTTAGGAGAAATCGTTGCCATGGTATCGAGTTGAAATAAGGGAGCAGTTGAGCTAAGAGGAGTTAAGGATACGAGGGTTGTACTGTATTCTACAATGAGCAGCCCGTGCGAAAAATCGTAGGAGAGAATCAGTGAATGCCAATTAACAATATTCCTTGATTTCTTGAAAAAAATCATATTTCATACCAAACCACGATCGAACCGACATACTTTTATTAATTTTTCGGAAAAATCGCAACATGTTATTCAATAAAATTGATGAATAAACATTTTTTTCATTGAATTCATGGAGTGCACATTCAGTGACTGGGATTTACCGATGTGACGGGTTATTGCGATCAACTGCGGAGGATAGCCGACGAAATAACAAGAACGCATAGCTGGCATATTTCAAGAGTTAAACAATATTGCCACGGATTCAGTTCCATCACTTACTCTATGAGGCTCTTGTGTCTCTTAATACAAGATACAATATTCTGAAAAAAAACATCTGCATGGTATTTAGCATTTAGCATTGCTTCACTTATAGGTACATCCTCTTGTAGTATGTTCTCTATATCATATCTGAAAAAATCATCAAAATTAGATAATCGAAGGATAAATTCTAATATCCCCATTGCGTATTAACAATGTTACGGCATAATACGATACTCCACTGTTTAGACTATCGTAGAAGTATATCTTACGTATAAGTTTTGACATAAAGTAGGATGACGTGAATAAAGGTATCGAGCATTAACATTTATTGTTAACTTGTTTAAACAACAATTTTAGCGAACACTTATATGCTGTTACAAAAAAACGTTACCAGTATCACCTTAATATTTCAAACATTCCGCTAGCATGTTGCGCAAGACTCATGTACATTGCATCAATGGTCATGACGATTGACAAGACAAGAACAATACCAACAGCCAGATGAATGAAAATCAGCCAAAAGAATTTATCCGGATCGAGTGCGTAGTCTGTTGGAAACATGTCTAATCTTTTTCTTGAGTGATTCAATGGCGCTACTGCATCCAAGACTTTCGGCAGCAATGGTGTTAGTATCCAACCAGCTATGACCGAGTAGCCCATTGCTTCAACAATACAGAAAATTAATAAATTTTCATTAGGTCTGTAATTCAAACACAAGAAGTTTATACATTTGCGAAACTAACTAGAATAAAGTAGTGTAAAGGATCTCCCTGTCTCTCCGTGTTCCCGAAGAACTTTTATTTGCGGCATGCCTCTCATCAATTCCCAGTTTTTTCTCGTCTCATCAAGAATTTTCCTCATCTTCAAGATTGCGATTAAATTCAAATAGTTTCTATTTTTATTAACTAACACGTTTATTATTTTTTCTCACTTGCTGTCTATTCCGCTGAAAATTGACCAGCGTGCCGAGAGCTCCTATGTTCGCCACCAGAGGCGCAAACGACGCGACAAATAGATCCAGTTTACCCCATGTTATTATCAGCGCCCGCATCTAAATGCAATATGGCAAAATATAAAAAATAAGAAGTAACACAATGGTACTTATAAAGTATTATACTTAGCATTGCTTAATACCATATAAAAACGAATTTTATCATTATGAGACCCGATTAGGCCTACCTGAGGCCCCAAACCACTAAACCCTAATAGCAGTAAAAGCCAAAACTTGACCGTTCTCTCCTTGTTCACTTGATATGGCCACTGGCCGAGAAAACTGAGAAGCCATTTATTGGGACTGTAGTATCGCTCATCAAAGATGTCACCAGACCATGAAAAATCAGTGTTTCGATGATTCACTGCTTGTATTCCGATTTTCATCCTGTAAACGTTGGCTAGTAGCGAGAGTACATATCTCTAAAGCAAAGTCTTCGGTTGCAGGTAGAGGATTCGGTTCCAGGTGCCGTACTGTCGTTGAAAAAAAAACATTGTAAGGCGACGTCGTTCCAGATGTATATCATACGGCTGTATCGGTAGGTCCCATATTCACATTTTGCTTGAAATGGCCACTAGTTGCGTCCCCGTAATGGGATCCAAAACCAACTGTACCTTAGTGTAGGCTTTCTGCAATTGTCCTAAGTCGCTCCTCGCGAACGTTGGTAGTTCTAAAAAGTTTACTGCAACCGCAGGGAATAGTCAATAGAGTAATGGGTCGATCCTCATTCCCGTAAGCTGTAAATAGGCCTTTTGCCTTCCGCAACTGACGACAAAATTAGCAGAAACACATTGATTATGGAACCACGAACGACGCGAAAAATAACAATACTGAAAAGCATTGAAGAGCAAAACCTCTACAGTGTAGGAGAAACCTACAAGAATCTAGAGAGCCGTCGAATAAAGGAACGATAAACAGCATTGACGCACTATGTGTACCGTATACAGTCATGCAAATTGACCAATTACGGGCTTCCGGGGAAGCATTTCAAGCCCACAATTCACTGCTACGTTAAAGTAAATCTACACAACACACCGTCGCCCTGTTGCATAGTTAATGATTAACAGTAGGTGGTATCTAAATGATTATAGGTTATTGAAAAAAAATACTCAATTTTACAAAACATCCCGTACTATGAATAAATTGAGATGAAACTTGTGCCCGATCGAGACAAAGGGAAAAAACATTTTATTGTTATAACGTCACTTTTATCACTTTTGTAGCCCCACGTGTAAAAATGGAGTTTTATTCGCAAAGAGACAGGTTTACACGAAACATTGGATTAAATGAAAAATAGAAAATCTCGGTGGCTACCACGTGAAAAAGAAATTATTTAAAAATTAACAACGATAGCTTGGAATTAAACAAAAAATTGGAGCCACGACGTTTATTTAAAATCGAAATTGTGCGATTGCGACCCCAATAAAAATGAAGATGTCGATGACGCCTTCCAATTACAATTGAAGAAATCGGTTCTGCATTATGGATGGACAGTTAAATGTATAGTACATTTATACAGGCAAATTATAAATAACGCGTTTGTTATAGGAACATTTTTGAGAAATGTGTTATGAATGTTTCTCGATTATTTTACATCGTGTGGTCAAGAAAATCGATGTTGTTAAGGCGACAAATTTTTTATTTGTTGTTTTACAAAATTCGTGTGCAGTAGAGTGTATCATTTTTTTTTCTATTCGAACTCTCTAAAAGTATAGATAACGACAAATAAAAAACATTTTGCAAAAGAGGGTCGGATTAGTTCGATTTTATAAATCCTGCATTCTTATTCCGTGAATCGTAGCAATATATTGCATCTTATCTCTTGCAACTTTTTTCTAGTAATCAAACAAAATATTGTCGCGATGTGTAAAATCAATCAATATTTTCAATCAATGATTAGTTGTGGACTCGCAATATTTTCTGAAGCAATTTAGAAAGAAAACCTTATTTCAAATACGCTTGTTTCTTTCACCAACTGAAGCACCCGCAATTCCATCCAAAGGCCAGAAATTATAACATGAAGTAAAGAAAAGAGAAATTACCGCAAAGACGGTACATATATAGTCAGTAAGTAATAATTTTGCAGGACACAAAAATTCCGGTCGTTTTATATTTGTATTAGCAACCAATTGCACGCGTTTGCCTATGATACGGATGGTTATCTGCTGATAGTACTACCCAGGGCACGCGATGTATTGAATTTAGAATAATCACTGCAGTGAAATGAGTATCGTCAAATAAGAGACTGCCGTTTGTAATACCTAAAATAAATATCATCGTTCATTCAGACGACTCGAGGTTATCTATTGAATACTAAAAACCAGTAAACATTGTACAACTTACGCTACAAAAATTTCTGACTGACATAACGTAAATTTTCCCAGCGGTTATGGCGCAAGGCTCGAGACTTGCCCTTATAAGAACAATTATCAATTTTCTTGATCTCATAGACATTATATACCATTTACAGCTGTATCTGTAATATATAACAATTCAGATATTACTTTTGTTTCATCGTAAAGGAAACCTTGTTTTCGTTGGCGTCGGCGCATGTCGTTGGACGACTTTTCTGTTGATTTCAAGATTCGACCGAATTTTGTCATATTGACGTTCACCAGAAAAATGCCAGAAAACCCTTCAATACCAACGACAATGGTACAATCAGGTGACTACAAACTTTTTAATAGAAGATCGACTGTACGTACACAGATGTCGGAAAAAATGAACTTTCCTCCGATATCCAATGACCTGGTAAAGTGATGCAGTAGAGATGAAAAGTTTGACAGAAGCTGGCGAGAGCCATTCTTAAAACTTCTTCCCTTGGAGTGCTCTTAGCAACTGTCTGCACGAATTCAATGAAACTACACGAAAGAACAGCGACGCGAAAAGGGATGTTTGCTTGCCTACCTGATAACCCGTGAAGGACAAGACTAAGACACTCGCCCAGACTGTACCCAAGAGCATCCATTCGCACGTGGATTGAATGGACTTTACGTATCTGTATAAAAAAATATATATATACAGACTCTTCCCAACAGTCGAATTGTCATTGATGACAATGTAGGGAAGAAATTGTGCATATAGATCTCTGATTTTTCTGGATTTTACCAAATTAGGTCCACATTGTCATATACCATAGAATTATAGATATACACCATTTTTTCCCATCACTTACTGCATGAGGATCCTGTGCCTTTTTATACAAGATACGATATGATGATATACAGCATCTGCGCGATATTCAGGCTGAAGGACAACATCGGTGTTGGCCTCATCATCTCGTAACGTATTTTCTAAATCATTTCTGCGAAAAAGAGCGACCAAATATGATAATCATAGAGTGAATTTTAATATCCCCATCGCGTACTGATGAATCGACTGCCAAATCTGCCAGTCCACTATTTAGACGATTGCAGAAATCCTTCCTATGGAGGCGTTTTCTGGCATTCGACACACCCAATTTTATTTTGTAGGTATATGAAATATCTACATTCAGCTTTTATTTATACTACGCATGTAGTAACTATTAAATATATCACCTTAATATTTCGAACATTCCGCAAACATGTTGTGCTACGATCATGTAGAATGTATCAATGGCCACTAAAATTGTCAAGACAATAATAGTGCCTGCAGCAAGATGAAAAAATATCGGCCAGAAAAACTTGTCCGAATCGATCCCGTAGTCGGTTGGAATCATTTCTAATCGAGTTCGTGAGTGATTCAATGGTGCTACCGCATCCAATAATTTCGGCAGCAATGGTGTTAGTATCCAACCAACTATAGCCAAGTAGTAGAGCGCTGTAAAAATATACAGAATTTCCAGATTTTCATTAAATCGTTAACTTAAACTCAATAGTATAATACATTCATTCAACTAACTAGAATACACTATTGTAAACGTTCTCCCTGTCTCTCCATGTTCCTGAAGAATTTTTATATGCGGCATGTCTCTCATACATTCCCAGTTCTTTACCGTCTGGTCAAGAATTTTTCTCATCTTGGAAACATAAAAAATAATATCAATAGTTTTAATTTCAATTAAACAGACGAATCTTCGATATTCTCACTTGTTCAATATGACACGTAGAATTTATTAAGGTGACGAGGCATCCTAAGTTTGCCACTAGAGGTGTTAAACACGAGACAAATGCGTCCAGTTGGCCCCACGTCCCTACCAACGACCAGGCCTAAGTACAATGATATGTCAAGATACCGTAAGTAATAATAGTCAGGTAATTAAAAATCTGATAACCAATAAGAAATTAATTATCCAGATATGGCTTACCTGAGGCCCCAAACCAGACAAACTTAAAAACACTATAAACCAAAACTTAATCATTCTTTCCCTATCATATTGATAGGGCCACTGCCCGATTAATTGAAGCAGTCGCTTATTGATACAGTAGTATCGCCCGTTGAAAATGTCTTCAGTCAATGAAGCAATATCATTTTGATGATTCATTGCTTGTAGTTCGTTGTTCATTGCAATAAGCGGGTCTAGTGACTGGGGTGCATGTCTCTAAAACAAAGTATCGTCGGATCAGAAGTTCGATACCCGGTGATACAATTTCACTAAAACAACAATATTGTTACTCATAATAGCTCCATGTATACGTCAATCAACAGTGTCTAACAGTCCACACCCGTGTAGGTTTAGTGTTACTTTTTATATAAAATGGGTAGTCAGTTCCGTCGCAATCGGCAAACCCGATACCGGCTGTACTTACGTTTAGGGTTTATGCAATTTTCTGACTCTTTTCTACGCGAACTTAGATACGCCAAGTACACAGTATGGAAGATAGAAACAGCAGAGTTACGGTGGGGGTTTTAACACTGTAAGGTCTAGACGAGTGTATGAAAAAAGCTTACTACAATCTACAATGCTCGACTGACAGGAAAGAAAACACTACTCTACGGACCTACGCAAATTGACCAATTATGGGGTTAGAACGGCTCGCATACAGTATCCAGCGCTACAGCGCGTCGACAAATGCCCTTGATACGATTAGGGGTATATTTCATATTTAACAATCAACAATAGCACTGGCGCCGAGATGATGGTAGAGGTTGTTTACAATAAATGCCTAATTCTGCAAAACAGTTGTTATTGACAATAAATTGAGCAAAAAATTGTGTTTGTTTGTGAAATAGCTGTCAGAGGAAATTTGTCTTTGGTGGGAGATTCATCCGTGAGTCTAAGCAATCCTTTACACGACCTTATGTAACCGCTATGGTGTTCATACATTCACGTTATCGTAGAAAACGAAACGCTTAGGATTTAACTTAACTCCTAAAAAGTGTAAAGTGGCGGACCGAGCTGTGAAACATCCTGAAAATTCTAGGGACAAACCCGGTCACACCGACATGAGCGCCCATAACGTCTAACTTGGGCCATGAGCTCCGAGATGTCCTCCGATGACAGTATGCATTTTTTTTAACGAATTGCTTGAATTAAATTACACCACATTCACGTGCTTCTGATGTGTTTACTGAATAGTGAAACCACAAATTGCAAATTCGGAGCATTTCTTGAGATACCCCATCAACGAAATTGAAGGTACTCCCTCATCAAACCAATCATACGTTCTTGCTACGATATTCAATAAAACTACGTCACGTTCAAGTGCTTTTTATGTGCGAATCAAATTAAAAAATACTTGCTTCCAATGTGCTTAGTTCCTTCGGATTGGAGCACTCAAAAATTACTTCCAACGGTCAGAAATGTTTGGAACTCCGTCACAATTTTCTACGTATGATACAGCAATGCTGAAATGGTCCCAAAGCCAAGGTAGCTACTGATAGCAATTGTTCTTTTGCAATTGTTAATTGCAAAACTGGTTAACTATTAGAGATGTGTGTGAACGGTAATTCTACCTTATTTTACCATATGATACCATATAAATACAGTACATAATCACTATAAAAATTACCATTTTCGTAACCAACCCGTACTATGTACATTTTATTGAACATTTTTAACGGTAAGATTACGAAAAAAAAAAAAGTGACCGAACATTCTTCACGTCGATAAGTGAATGTAACCTATTTTAACGATATAGCGTGATGGAAGTAAATTTGCCTTCATAACAGCAAATTCAGGGCAGGAATGGTGACCGGTATGTTTTGCATCACGGAATAATGAATAAAGAAATTATGTCAGAAGAAATAAAAATGTATTGCTATCAGCAATCTATTGCGCACATTTACATGTGTTATAGTCCATTGTGGATTTGGGAACATTAGTATTTAGGGTACGCATTGTATCTAAAATAATCACTGGAATGAAGTGAGCATCGTCAAATAGGACATTGCTGTTTGTAGCACCTAAAATAAATGAAATTACTCGTTCACGAAAATCATAATTATCTATTCGATAATAAAAATTAGTGTGAATTACGTTACTTACACTGCAAAAGTTTTCAACCGACATAACGTACACTTTTCCAGCGATTATGACGTAAGGCTTGAGAGTCGCTCTTATAAAGAGAATGATCAATTTCCTTGATCTTAGAGACATCATATACCATTTACCGCTGTATCTGTTTAAGACGATAATTCAGTTAAAACTTTTGCATCGTCGTGAAGGAAGCTTTATATGCGCGTGAGACTGCGCAGCGTTGTTAAATATCTTTCTGTTGGATTCAAGACTCCACCGTACTTTGTCATATTAACTGTCGCTGGAGCCAATTAAGACAATAATAAAACGCCGAAAACCCCTTCGATACCAGCGAAAATAATACGTTAAAGTGATCACAAATTTTGCTTTGTTTTGATGAAAAAACAATGATGCAAATGGGGTTGGCACATCCCTTTCACATTTTGTTTTTATCGTCATTTACGAAGATGAACTGTACGTACACAGATGTCGGTAAAAACGAACTTTCCACCGATATCCAATGACCGGGTAGAGTAATGCCGTAAAGATGAAAAAATTGCGCCACACAGAATAGACCATTCCTTACAACGTCTACCCTCGGAGTGCTCTTAGCAACCGTCTGCGTGATGTAAATGAGATTATAAAAAACAATAGTGACAAAACGAAAAGTGCTTAATTACCTACTTGATAACCCGTGAAGGACAAAGCTACGACACTGATCCCGACTACATAAAAGAGCATCCACTCGCACGTAGACTGAATGGCGTTTACGTACCTATATTGAGAAAAAAAAATGCACAGAATCTTATTAACAATCGAATTGTTACTGATAATGCAAGGAAAAAGAAGTGAATATGGATTACTGATTTTGCATGGTTGCATGGTTCTATCACGTTATGACCACATTGACCTACCATGGGCACTATATATATATATGTTTATTTTACGTTTTACCCCCGTTAAGGAGTGAACTTAAAGTGTGAAATGATATTACCGCAGAAAATATTCCATCACTTACTCTATGATACTCTTATGTCGTTTCATACAAGAAACGATATGATGATACATTGTATCTGAATGGTAATCTGGCTGAAGCTCAACATTATTGTTGATGTCATCCGCTTGTAGTGCATTTTCTAGATCGTGTCTATAGAAAAATATCGACTAAATTGGACAATCAATGGACAAATTAAAATATTCCCGTCGCGTATTTTCGAATCGACTGCCCGCTAAGCTAGTCAATTCTTAATTACAGGAATACATCTTGTAGAAGTGTTTGCCTTCACGTATGTTTAAGTTTAATTTTCAGGAATATGAAATATTTATTTTAAGCAAACTTCATTTACGAAACGCATTTTAACGCTGTTATAATTGAGCAATAGAATAAAAAACCAAAATTAAAAAGGTTCCCATGTAATTGTGGTGTGCATGGCGTTTCTATTGTAAATAGGAGCTTAGGGGGGGGGGGGGTAATATGTATCTTATTTCATGTTCCTTATGATAATAAATATTTAATACATCACCTTAATACGTCAAACATTCCGCAAGCATGCTGGGCAAGAATCATGTAAAACGAATCAATGGACACTGGAACTGACAAAACCATAATAATAGCCGTAGCAAGATGAAAAAAAATCGGCCAGAAGAACTCGTCTGGATCGACAGCGTAGTCTGCCGGAATCAATTCTAATCTGTTTCGTGAGTGATTCAATGGTATTACCACATCCAAGAATTTCGGCGCCAATGGTGTCAATATCCAACCAAACATGACTCCGTAGCACACCGCTATAACAATGTGTATCATTTATAGCATTTTCATTAAGTCGTAAACTTTAACACTATAATGTACATTCATTTTACTAACAACAATACATTATTGTAAACAGTCTCCCCGTCTCCGCGTGTTCCTGAAGAATTTGTAATTGCGGCATTTGTCTTATGCTGTCCCAGTTCTTCGCCGTCTGATCGAGAATTTGTCTCATCTTCGAAAAATAATATAAAATTTCAATAGTTTCTATTTTAAGACTGAAAAGGCCAATTTCCATTTGTCTCACTTGTTGAAGATGCAACTCAGAATTAAGTAGCATGGCGATGGATCCTATATTTGCTACAAGAGGTGTAAAACTCGCGACAAATGCGTCCAGTCTGCCCCACGTCAACATCATCGACCGGATCTAAGAGCAATCATACGTTTAGAGACATAAATTGCCAAGAAACTCAATAACATTCATAGAATGTATCAATAAGGACTTCAATTTCGTATGCGAAATTACTTATGTTCCTATAAAAACCTTATCGGTTTTTGTAGGAAACTTACTTAGGAAAATGAAAAAGGAAACTTACCTGAGGCCCCAAACCAAAAAAGGCTAAAATTATTATCAACCATAACCTAGCAAGCCTTTCTCGATCATGTTGATAAGGCCACTGCCCGATAAGTTGAAGAAATCGTTTATTGACATAGAAATATCGCCCGTCGAATATGTCCCCTGTCAATGAAGAAACATCGTTTTGGCTATTCATTGTTTGTAATTCCTTGTTCATCCCACTATTTCAGTTAAACAACTAGGATCCATGCCTCTAAAACAAAGTATCCGTAGATCAGGGGTTTGACACGTCGTGTCGTAATTGCCCTGTAATTAAAATAATGTGACCCATCATAGTACATGTGTGTACTTTTTTGCAACAAAATGTTATTGCATAACATAAACGTGGATGCATAATTGGCGTTTCTGAAACTTTTTTTTATAGATTTTTAGACAGTACAATCCCAAGCTCGCCCGGTGGTCGGGACTAGAAAAGCGGGTAAGTGAAAGGACACTTGTTTTCATAAGACACATTTATAAAGGATACCGATGTTATAAGTTTTTCTAAACTTCCTTTCTGTAAATATTAATAATAATAATAATAATAATAATAATAATATTCACATTTGAAGTGGAAGACTTACTAGCTCCGTTACCGGGAACGACCCCAATAACGGATATACGTCGATGTACGTTTTTCTGGAGTTTTCGTGCACTGTTCTACACAAACATTGATCCTTCTAAGAAGTAGAATGCAGAGACGGAGCAGTTAGTGGTAGAGGTCGAGGTCTCCACTAAGTGACGAGCGCAATCTTAGGCTATATTAAAAAACGCACACAGACGATGGGGGATAAACACAGAGCAGTTAAGGGGGGAGCTGTAATACGGTCAGGTTTTTACGGGCGTCTGAAAAGTGCGTGTAGCAAAACTGCGAAATACAATGAGACACCAATCCTACTTATTACAAATGTTTTTGGTGACATCCGGTGCTCAACAGACAAAAATAAAAAATGGTAATCTAAGGACTGGCGGAAATTGATCAATTACATAGGGGGTCGAAGCAGTTTGAATAGATTATTCACTGCTCCGTGACACGAAACAGCGTCATGAGGGTATTAAGACATACGGGTTATACCATCGCATTCTAGACAGTCAATAATGACGCAGGCGTTAGAGGGTAGCTAACTTTCGCACAACTCATATCGTCGTTGCGGGAAGTCCATAACGTCGAGTATCTCCTTAGTTTAGCCCTTATATGTTTTTTTATGCCACTCCGTGTGAGAAGTCGCACTTCTCGCACTCGTGAAATAAAATTTCGTAAGATACTCGCGCGAGACACTTTTTGTTAACTCGTGTGATTGCAATACTCGCATTCGTCTCGTGCTGCAAACTCACACTCGTCAGAAAAAGTTCCTTCGCAATCATATCGTAATGTACCATAACCTCTATTATCGTAATGATGAGTTATTCATCTAAAGACAATCTAGTCGACATTAATGGAAGTAAATTCAACTGCAAGTCTAAGCAAAATTCTTGGACCCTCATGAGATCTTGTCGCTGTGCCTACTTCCGGTGCGTGTTGAACGTTCGACCGATCGGTCCTTTCACATTATTGGTCCGAGGCACCGATACTTCTGGGAAAGATTGTCGTACCAGTGTTTGCAAGTATCACGATAAACCGCTAACAGTGGAAAGCCAAATGTTTACAACCATTTTTTTTTACATTAAAAAGACAACAGCTTTTGCCATATAGAAGTTTGTTTCTTCTGTTACACTAGACCCATATCATTTAATTTATTTTCTAAAATAATTTTTGTACGGAGCATTTTTAAGTATTTGGCATTCCATTTTTTTTTTATCGACAAAATGTTTTTGAGAAATGTAATTTTTTTTTTCAACATTATTTCATTTTAAATATTTTTAAAGTTATTAGTTAAAAGTTTTTGAAAAAGTTTACTCCCTCAAGAAACTTTGCGTGAATTTTTTTTTTTTTTTTTGCGAAAAATGTCCTAAATATGGCTGAATAAAATAATTTAATTTAATAATAATAATTAAATTTAATTAAAAAAAGAAAATGAAGTCAAAATGCGGTAGAAATGCACTTGTTTATTATTAATTTTATACGAAAGAAATGAAAATTCCGATATTCTTACATCCCGATGATAAGCAATTAAGCACATTTGCGTGTGTTACGGTTGGCTGTCTAGTGATGTCGGTATTCGGGATAAGCGTTGCATAAGATTTACAGTAATCACTGGAAAGAAGTGAGCATCGTCAAATAAGAGAGTGACGTCTGTAGCACCTAAAAAAAATTGTAACCATTGGTTCAGACAAATCGAATTAATCTATTGAATGATAAAAGCCAATGCACATTATATAACTTACGCTGCAAAAGTTTTCGACTGACATAACGTATATTTTTCCAGCTGTTATGGAGCAAGGCTCGAAACCCGCTCTCATAAAGAGAATCAGTAATTTCCTTGATCTTAGAGACATCATATACCATTTACAGCTGTATCTGTAAGATATGATAATTCTGTTTTTACTTTTCCATCCCCTTGGAAAAAGCTTTTCTTGTGTGTAGAACAGCACTAGCCGTGGGACAACTTTTCGGTTAAATTCGATGCTGCTAACCTAACTTATTTGTCATATTGACGATCGCTGGAGACAATTAAAAAATAAATAAATAAATGAAAATCCCTTTGACACCAGCGACAATGATACGATACGGCATCTCCAAGCTTTTTAAGAGAAAAAAATACTGTACGTACACAGATGCCGGCAAAAATGAACTTTCGTCCGATATCCAATGACCGGGTAAAGAGATGCAGTAAAGATGAAAAGTTTGGGCAAAACTGAACAGACCCATTCTTAAAACGTCTTCCCTTGGAGTGCTCTTAGCAACCGTCTACGCGAAGTAAATAAAATTATAAAAAAAACAAAAGTGATACAAAGAGGAGGGTTTTGATTACTGACTTGATAACCCGTGAAGGACAAGGCTACAACACTAATCCCGACTACAAGAAAGAGGCTCCACTCGCACGTGGATTGAAGAGCATGTACGTACCTATATTAAGAAACAAAATATACAGAATCTTCTTAACGATCGAATCGTTACTGATGATAATGTAGGAAAAAAATTATGCATATGGACCACTGATTTTGCAGAGCATTATCATGACAAAATCACCACTTTCGCCTCATATACCATGAGGTAATCGCTATCAATTTTTGTTTTTCACCTGATGCAAATTTCGTTTAACTCTTCAATAAGTACGACAGTTGAGTGAGTCACCTAATTCGAATGGTATCTCTTTCGTACTGAAGCGATCGCCGTGGACGTTCATACCGCTTATAATTTCCACCGAATGCTAGTTTGTCAAGTACGCTCTCTGTTCCATATTTTTCCAATATCGAATTTAAAAATTATTTGCGTTCACTTGTTAAGATTTTACTGCGCGTATATCCTGAAGTCAATTGAAGAAGTAACTACGGTATAAGGCTACTTAACGGCACGACTTAAGGGTACTTAACGGCTTAACGGCTAAGTATTAAACGATAGTATCGCAAAAAAAAATTAAATAACATACTGTATGAGACTCTTGTGTCTCTTCATACAAGATACGATATCGTAATATATTGTATCTAAATGGTATTCAGGCTCGAGGTCAACTGCAGCGTTGATATCATCCTCTTGTAGCGCATTTTCTACATCATTTCTGTGGAAAAAAAACCAACGTAATTGGATGATCAATAGACTAATTGTACTATCGTAGTCGCGAATTGCCAGGTCCCGATAATCTGTTCAACTGTTTCGACTATTACAGAAATACATTGTATACGGAGGTGTTTGCCTTTGCCAGGCATGAACAATTCAATTTGATTGATCTAAACGAAATTTACTTTAAGAAACGTCAATTTCCACTACACATTTTGATACTTTTACAATGAAGCAAAAAAATAAAATATATATAAGGAACGTATGTCTTCAACGCAACTTTGAGATATGTTAGGATAAGTATGAATAAGATAACACATAAATGGAAATGATATTCAAAATCATCATGTGTTTGGCGTTTCCTTGCTAACTATTGTAATAAATATTTAATATATCACCTTAATATTTCAAACATTCCGCAAACATGCTGTGCAAGACTCATGTAGAATGAATCAATGGACACGATGACCGACAAGACAACAACAAGACCCCCACCAAGATGAAAGAAAATTGGCCAGAAAAACGTATCCGCATCGACCCCGTAGTCAGTCGGAAACATGTCTATTCTATTTCGTGAATGATTCAATGGTACTACCGCATCCAAGACTTTCGGCAGTAGCGGTGTCAGTATCCAACCGAACATAACTGAGTAGCATACGGCTATAACAATATGTCGTCTTTATAAATATCCATTAGATCGTCAACTTAAACAGAATAATATACCATAATACATTCATTCAACTAACAGGAATACATGATTGTAAACAATCTTCCTGTCTCTCCGTGGTCCTGAAGAATTTTCATTTGTGGCAGGTTCCTCACACATTCCCAGTTCCTTATTGTCTGGTCAAGAATTTTTCTCATCTTCAAAATATATAATGAAATTTCAATGGTTACAGTTTAAATTAGATAACACAATTGTTGTTTTTCTCACTTTCTTAATATGCCATTGAGAATTGATTAGCATGCCGAGGGATCCTACATTCGCCAGTATAGGTGTAAAACACGAAACAAATGCGTCCAGTTTACCCCACGTCACCACCATCGACCGGAGCTAAGTGCAATGATATGTTGACATTCAGAATGGCGCAAGAGACTTTTAATGGCATTCGAAGAATGTAGCAATTAAAATGATGATGTCCAATAAGAAATTAATTACGTTACGTTACGTTACATTACGTTACTATGACACTCTGGCTTACCTGAGGCCCGAGACCAGAACAGCCTATAAAGGTTATAAGCCAAAACCTAATATGTCTTTCCCTATCATATTGATAGGGCCACTGTCCAACAAATTGGAGTAATTTTTTATTGATACTGTAATAACGCTCGTCAAAGATATCCCCAGATAGTGAAGAAATATCATTTTGATATTTCATTGTTTATTCCGATACTTCGATCTACTAAGTTAGCATGAAAGTGTTCTTAAACACGGTATCGGCAAAACAGGGATTCGATACTCGTTTGGGTAATTTTGCTGAAATAATATATTGTGACACATGGTAACTCCTCCGAAATGTCATACGACTGCGTCTTAAGGTCAAATATTTGTATTTTCAGTAAAATGGTGTCGAGACTGTACCGTAGTGTACGTTTTCCTTAGTATCCCTGCACCGGCCTTCGCAAACTTTAAATACTTCTAAGAAATGAAGTATGTACACTGGGTGATAGAGACAGAAAATTTGCGGGAGGAACCCTAATACCGTAAGGTGTAGACGAGCAAGTGACAAGTATGCGTAGCGACGTTGTGAAATACAAGGCGATACCAAAACGACATATGAAAGAAGCTTGCTACGGTGCTTGACTGACAGACACAAAGACGGTACTATGAACGGCGGAAATTGACAATCAGGCGGTTGAAGTGGTTCGTGTACTTTATTCATTACTGCGTGTCAGTAAGCACCGATAATAAGGTTTTCTTACATAAGAGTCATATTCCATTTTTAACAATCAATAATGCCGCTGGTGTGAAAACGATGGTGGATGTTCAAAAATAAAATGCTCAATTCCGCAAAACGCTCCTTATTAGTAGCAATTTAAGATAGAAAGGTATGGGTGCTCGTAAGAATAGCTATTATGAAAATGAGTCGTTGTTATAACATGACATGACTCATGTCAGCTTTTTACCTCTACTATCATAATGATGGGGGTTGTTTCTAAAACAACCCAAGCAGGTATCGATTCATGTCGATTCATTTATGCCCTCACGGCTCAGTTCAGAGCCTTTGGAGCCGTAAAGACATTTATCGGTCAAGAGTCATAGCGTTTACAAGGAGATCCTCATTCCTTGTTTCTTACATATTCCGTAAAAACTTATTTGTGGTTTTCCCTCGATCTCTTTCTACCTGTCCACCCTTCGATACTCTTTCTCTCTCTCTCAGACGTGCCTTTCATTTTGTGTACCCCTTTTAACGAAACTGCCACCCCCGTTAAAATCCAACTCTACGGCCGAAAGTTTTCTAAATCCCCCATAAAAGCTCTCGATAGAAATTTAATGATTCTAAGTCTCCATATAGAGTCTGCAAGTCCTGATTATTCGAAGTCCTGATAGAAGTGTTCTCCTGCCCATTATTATTCTTAGTCTCTTTGGCAGGATTTCCCAGGCATTTACTGCATTGCATGTCTGTATTACACACCTTTGACAATAGACGAACGAACGAAGAATCGATACGAATTCGATTGTCATAATAACAGTCTTGACTGTACTTTCAAAGCGAATAGACATGTGACATTTTGTGATCGGGATAATTAACATTTCTTATTATTAATAATATCCCGTCGTTACAATATTTATACATTGTATTATGTTTTATTGTTTTATATTATAAATGAGGGTTCCAACCGTTTTCTCTCGATGCCGTAGTGAGACGCTGTATTTGATGACGCGAAAATTTGCGTACCTAGAATCGGATGTCCGTTCATCGAACACTAGCATTCTCGCACTAGGTAGGTAGAGGGTTTCAGCTGTTGGGAATTTCTTATCCCTACCGCTGTGAGTTTGGAAACTCTCGTAAGATGCACATTTCGAAAAATAAAGAATTGTATCAAACATTTCTAAACCATTATTTCCACCCTCAAATGTATCGGTCGCTGTGTCCGAAGATCAATGATGAAAAAACTTCGTCTTCGGATAATGTGACATGAAAAGCGTCAAGTTGAGCCCTTCAACAAACTAACATTCACTCGACAAAAATAAAGTTCGACTAAGAACAAAAATTATCCTGGTTGTCTATTTACTGGTGAAGCTACTGTCGCAAGCTATCCGGGATGTGGTTACCAACCCCAATGTAAAATTGGAAAGCGGTGTTGTTACTGGTCGACAGTACATTTACGGAAAAAAAATTCGTAACCGATATATTTTCACGACGCATTTACACGAAAGTACGCTATACTCATTATTGTTTACAAGGATTTACGGAAAATCAAAGTACGAGTATTTCAACATCTCTATTCCTCCAGTTTGCCTATACTACGGTTGGCTATCTGGGAATACCGATAACTGGAATACATTGCATTAAATTTACTGTGATGATTGGATTGAAGTGAGAACCGCCAAATAGGACATTGACGTTTTTAGGATCTGTAATAAAATTGATCACTCGTTAAGACGTATTAAGATTATTCTATTGAACAATAAAAGTCAGCATATATTGCTCAACTCACGGTGCAAAAGTTCCCCATTGACATGACATATACTTTTCCAGCAGTTATAACGCAGGGATTGATACTCGCTCTTATTAGCAGAAGGATCAATTTTCTTGATCTAATGGACATCATGTGCCATTTACAGTTGTATCTGTATGATGTAACAAATGAATTATTGCTGATACTTTCTCCCGCAGTCAGCATTGTTTTCGGGATAGACTGCGCTCAGACATTGCATAAATCCTCCGTCAAATTCGAGGCTCAAAGGAACTTTATCGCCATGTCCAGCAGTTTGCAAATACGTGGTGACAATCACCACACGGAACGCGGCCACATAAATTGAATCCTCATGAACCAATCCAATTAGACACGACAAGATAAGCTCATTCCCCTACTACCGGCTTAAGTACTTCGGTCCCTTACATAGATATCCATTTTCCTTATAAGGTAAAAGGCCCAGTTTGTGACTTTTCTAGACAACTCTCTCACTTTACGAGTCCAAAATTCTAAGGATAAACAAGGAGGACCGAGTGTCGCAGTTTGTGACCTCCCGAACGCGCACTACCCATTGGCTGCATATTAAATGGTGGGAGAAGCCGTCTATGCTAGAGGTACCCGAGTCACAAACTGCAACAGGGTCACAAACAGGGTCATTTTTTAGTCTAGCTTTACCTTAGCTAGACTGATACGTAGACGGACTTTATGCGAGGTTACAACTAACTCACGAAAACGTAATTTCTCAACTTATCTAGAGGCAACTTGTCTTGTCGTGTAGAGTATGGTATATTTGCATTTCAATATTTGAAACAAATCGTGATGCACCAACTACTTTTAAGTAAGCGAGTGATTAAAAAACCGACTGTACGTACGCAGCGTCCGAAACTAGTAAAGTTGTAGACGATATCCAATGGCCGGGTAAGCTGATGCAATAAAGATGATATATTTGGGCGAGGCTGGCCAATGCCATTCGTAAAGCCTCTTCCTTCGGAGTACTCTTAGCAACAACCTGCACGAAGTTAACGATATTACACAAAAAAAAGATGTGACAAAAAAAGGCCGATTGATTACCTACTAGATAACCCGTAAAGGACAAGAACAACGTACTCGCGCAGACCGTGACGAGATGTGTCCACTCGCAAGTGGACCGAATAGCGTTTATGTACCTGTATTTAGGAAAAAAATGTACAACATTTTTTAACAATCGATATGTAACGGTTGATTAATGTAGAGAAAAAGTGATGAACATGGACCACTGATTTTGGAGGGTTTTTGCATTAGATCACCTTATTCGCCACATATATACATATTAAAATTGTTATTGAATGAGCAGCCTCTCCGAAAAGAATGAAGACACGCGATAGACATTCTCACATTCTCCCCTACGAAAATTGTGCATCCGACCATCTATATGTTAGATAGTAACTCAGAACTTTCTCGCTAAAATAGAGAACGAGGGGAAAGACACAAATCGCGCGAAAATTCTTCGAAACCCATAGAGGTGAAATATACATCGATCAACGGTCCGATGAATGACGAACACGACTTTATGCATATATTAACAAAAAGCATTATTAGCTAATTCAACTGACTCCGTTCGGCGACTAAATCACATTAAACTATCTCAATACCCTGATTGCACAGTAAGGTTTTTCGCAAAACAACTAGAACGGAAAGCTTCCATATTGAAAGGGTTAAATGATATTTTTTCGGGAAAAATCCCATCACTTACTCTATGAGGCTCTTGTGTCTCTTGATACAAGACACAATATTATGAAAAAAAATATCTGCATGGTATACAGTATTGAGCATTACTTTATTTAGGGGCAGATCCTCGTGCAGTATATTCTCTATATCATATCTGTAGAAAAAGACCCCCAAAATTAGATCGAAGAATAAATTCGATTAGAATTCGATGAACAAATTCAAGGAATAATACGCCAGTTCACTGTGTAGATTGTTACAGACGTACATCTTATGAAACGGCTTGACTCAAGATATGCCCAATTTCATTTGACTAAATTTGACCGGCATATTCGCGTACAAATATTATAAAAATTGTTGAAAATATCACCTTAATATTTCAATCATTCCGCAAGCATGTTGTGCAAGACTCATGTAAAACGAATCGATGGTCACGAGAATTGACAAGATGACAACCATACCAATACCAAGATGAAAAAAAATCGGCCAGAAGAATTTGTCCGGATCAAGCATATAATCAGTCGGAAATATGTCCAATTTTTGTCGTGAATGATTCAATGGCGCTACTACATCCAAAAATTTCGGCAGCAATGGTATCAGTATCCATACGGCTATAGCCACGTAGGACACTACTGTAATGAGTAATTTACAAATGTGCATTTGATCTTTAACTTAAATCAATTAGTTAATACGTTTCTCCGACTGACTAGAATACATTAGTGTAAACAATCTTCCTCTCTCTCCATGTTCCTGAAGAAATTTCATTTGCGGCAAGCCTCTCATGCATTCCCAGTTCTCTCTCGTCTGATCCAGAATTTTTCTTATCTTCAAAAAACAAGATAACCGAGATTAATAGTTTGTATTCTGCACAATTTCACACAATTTCAAACACAATTTTGATATTTCTCACTTGCTGGCGATTACACTGAAAATTAGCTAAAACGCCGAGGCACCCTACGTTCGCTACCAGAGGTGTAAAAGACGCGACAATCAGATCCAGTTTGCCCCTTGCCGTGAACAACGCCCTCATCTAAATGCAATTACTACGATTATAATACAAACCATAAAAAGAAACTTAATGATTACTCATCAAATATTGCACATGAAATAGTTGATTACAATAGAAAATAAATTTCGTTACCGTATGACCCAATCACGCCTACCTGAGGCCCCAAACCGCTACACCCTAAAAATATTACAAAATAAAACTTGATGCTGCTTTCCCTCGGCAATTGATAGGGCCACTGGCCGAGAAAACTGAGAAGACGTTTATTGAGTTTGTAGTATCGCTGATCGAAGATATCACCGGACCATGAAAAATCTTCGCCTTCGTGATTCACTGTTTGTATTCCGTTTTTCATTCTCGTGCTTTGGACCTTTTTTGAATAGCCAGAGGACAGACCTGTAAATTAAAGTCTATGGGCCGATTAGAGATTTGGTTTTAGGTGTCGTACTTTAGCTGAAATAAAAATATCGTGAGGCGACGTCGCTTCAGATATTTATCGTACAACTGTATCTGTAAACCCAATATGTTTTTCAATAAAATACCTACTTCCTCCGTCACCGTAACCGAATTCGAAACCCACTTGATAAGTCTCCTGAAATGTAACTTCTAAGAACACTTCCAAGTAATGTATTTCAGACGCTGGATTTAGAGTCAACAGACTCACGGACTGAGTCCTGACACCATGAGATGTAAACAGATTTGCCAAAAGTCTGTCCGTCCTTCGGGCGAAATTAACAGAAACAGATACGCTGCGAAATCATAAACAACGCAAAAAAAACGAAAATTTAGAAAGAATACTGAATATGTTGTCTTTCTTGAGTTGTCGCGATAACCCATACAAGATAATAGCAAAACCACGTATGGGAGAAGTGTAGTGCCATTTAAAGTCGTCGAATAACGAAAACGGAAACAGTACTGTGTAACTGTAGAGCGAAGCAAATTGGCCAATTATAGAGTTGCGGGAAAACGTTACGGGTACATAATCCACTACTGCATTCAAGTAAATGCACATAACATAGTATCACTGTATTGCATACTTCATGTGTACAATAGTAGCAACTGGGGTTCAAATGATTGTCAGTTGTTGTAAAAAATGCTCAATTCCGAGAAACATCCCGTATTATGAATACATTCAGTTGAAAATTGTGATTGAGAGAAAATTAGCGATAGTAAAAGACAATCCATTTTTATAACATCATTTCAATCGTTTTACTTTCATACGTAAACATAAAATCTATTCCGGGATCGACGGGTTTAGAAGAAACATTGAACTTTTGTGAAAATAGAGTATCTCGTTGACTCTCCGCATAGGGAATTTTTTCATATAAAAATTGTTACTTCGATGGTTGTTTATAATCGAAGTCATGCTAATTAAAACAAATGAAAATTAAGTTCTCGATGACGTCCTGTAAGTAATTATAGTTGAAGAAGTGAACTCCTCATGTGCCGCCATGGACGATTCGATGGACTTGCGATGAACGTACGCGTAGGCAAATTATAAATTAGGTAATTAATTTCGAAACATTTTCGGGAAACGTGGTATGATTGTTTTTCGATTTTCTCCCCTTGTGTGGTTAAGTTTAACGACGTTAAACGACGGCGGCGGCGGCGGCGGCGGCCGTCTGACGGCGGTTGTGAAGCCCACACTCGCCAAAAGTTCGATTTTACGTACTAGTAACGCAAAGTACTATTAAGTCACAAATTTTTGATATGTGTTTGTCATACAATAACCCACTGAACCCAAGAAGTTTCTGGAAGATTAATCAAAGAAATTCGTAAATGCAAATCAATCGTGAAAAAAAAAACGCAATTCTAAAACAGTAGACAAAATTCTGAAAAAATTGATACGTATTCAGAAAAATTAGTATATCATATTGATTTGAAAAAAAGGATAATTTGTTGAACAATTTTTTTTTTTTCCACCTATTTATTAATAACATTTTGGAATTATTTTCATGCAAAATTAATCTTTTTTATTCAGATTTTTATCCCATCGAGAAGTGTTCGAAATATCTCTGTGAATTCTCACTTTTGTCGAAATATCGTTACGCAAATTTCCCCGTAAATGTAGAGATACCTGAATGCTAATACTTTTTAAATTGCTTGTTTTAGTTTGACGCCCAATCGACGCGCACCTATTATAGAGATACAAGAGTATACGTGATTACTATGGAATGTAGAGACGTGTCGCAACTGTTCATTATAAACTTAATTCTCTAATAAGTCGTTCTGTAGTTCGTTTCTGTAAATCCGGTGTCCTTATTCCACACATCATAGCAACTCTTCCGTTGTCGACGACCGTGAAACGGCCCTAAAAATACTGGTCGTGTTGTGCCAAATTGTACCATTGAAAGAACACCAAAAGATTTTTAAAAACGCAAGTACCGCAGATAGAAATGAAAATTTGCGTTTTTATTTATTCCAAGACATGTTAAACATATCAGTAGTCAACAAATTGAGAGTCAAATTTTTTTGCGATTACAATACTTTCTCTCTTCTCGTACTTCGTGTGCAATGAAAAAATTTTAAAAAATGTCATCGCATTTCCGTAGCCAGTGGATAGAGTTGCGCGATAACCGGATTTATTTGGGTAAATGAGATATGAAAAAACTCGCGAAAAATTAGGTAAAAAAAAATTTGTTACCGTTCGCGGCGTTTCGCATAGTCGTAATGGAAAATCACAGTTCTGTATGCTGCTGTTGCTGCTGCCGCGTCGAAAGCAACGAATCATCTGCCTCGGCGAACCAACGATCGTACACTTCGATCGGATCGATTAGCCAAAATTTGTGAAACGAGACGGGTTCCTGTGACGCTAAATAAGCCGTCGCATAGTCCGACGGTCGGGCCTTTGAATTAATAAATAAAAAATTTAACATCAATCCAAATAACTGCAAATAATTTCTTTTTTTCAAGATTAGTAAACCATTATGAGAAAAACAAAATTTCTAAGCGCCGCGCTAGTGTTTTCTAAAGACTAAAAAAAAAATGCGCGTTTGTTGCTAAATCTTTGATATCCTCGTAAAAAAAAAAAAAAAAAAAAACGAAATTACAGTTTTCATTACCGACTTCGATACTTCGTATCGCCCAATCGACAATAATAATCAGTCATTAATTAAGTAATTAATAAAAATTCATTAAATTATTTCTCGTAAACAAAAAAATAACTAGTGACAAAAAAAAAAAAAAAAAAAAAAAAATGCTCACCTGATGAAAGAGCGGCGAATGCGTTACCGGCACACCGAGGACTTTAAGACAAAATCCAAATAAATACATGTCGTCCGGTGTCGTGGGCGTTGGACAATCGCACCAATCGGAATTGACAATTTTCTTTACAAGAGGCATCGACAATACGAGACCAGCGCCACCGGTCAGATAATCGTAACTGTCTTCCGAATTCTGACGAACGCGAAATCCATAACGCTCTCCCAGTGCCACAATACTCGATGGATTATAACAAGTCAATAATCGAGTCAAACGTCCCATACTGTGGATTAAACAACAACAAAAAACTGAAAAATGCCTTTTTCAATCACAAAATCAAGTTACGAAGGATCGTTCTTTGGATTATACCTAAGTATCGTGTCATCGTCGGTAATTACCAACCAATCCAATTTTTTTTCCTTTAAGATTTTGTAAGATTCTCGAAGAATAGCTCGAGTCTTGGTGCAGTGGCCGCGTTCGGTGTGCGGCACGATGTGAATATTCGGCAGACTATCGTCTGTAACATTAAATACTAAAGTTACAATAATAATAATAAAAAAATAATAAAAATAATGATAATAATAAAATAATAATAATAATAAAATTATAATATTAATGACAATAATAAAAAATTAATAATAATAATAATCATCAAGTTACCCGACTCATTGGTGAATAATCCGAAGTGAACGACGTTCTTAATCCAAGTTTTCCTCAAAACTGAAATTCTTTCGATGTGATTTTTACTGCAGGTTTTTACAGCTACATAAACTTTTTCTCTGGGCACAGGATCACTCTGCAAGCATAAAAAAAAGGAGCGGAGAATTCGGATGTTTCCAATAAATATATTTGTGGAGATTAAGCCGAAAGGGTCATATAGAGATACTTTTGTATTTTTTAATTTCCCCTTTTTTACGTCAGAAACTAAAAGTAAGTAAGTAAGTAAGTAAGTAAATAAGTTTATAATAAAATTTAGTTTGTGACGTAAAAAAATAGTCCGTAAAATAACTCTGAAATTATTAGTCAAAATTTTGTCATCTCGATTTATTTTTTTTTTTTTTCCGATTTTTACTAATTATGTCTTAGAAACGACGGAATCGCATTACGTTAAATACGAAATTTGCAGAGAAATTTTAGAGTGCAGTTTGGTTAGTTGCAAACGAAAGTAAAACAATTTCTGTTTTTATGAGTTAAAAAAAAAAAAAAAAAAAATTCCTGGAAAATTTCTATTTTCTATTTAAAATCGATGGTGAAAAACTTACGCACGGATGAAAAAATCTCGGATATGTGGCGCAATCGGTGCTCGAGACAACGCAGAATTCGGGAACGTGTATCAGTCGTGAACCCTTTCCATCGTCGAAGATAAACGATGCCAATTCGTAGGAGGGATCTATAGAGAAATCTACGATTTCGTCGCTTTCAACGATTCTTTCGCTTAAACTGTGGATAACAAAAAAATAATGATAATTACGTGAAATTATGAATCGTAATAGGAACGGAATCCGGAATCGGAATACAGAGAAGCTAAGGATCGAAAAACAATTTTTTAAATTACCGCTTTAGCAGGTTTCCAGTCATAGCGAAGCCAGACGCGAAATTTGGATACTTGAATCTCTTGGAATGATTGGCAAAGTGATGAATTATTGTTGGTTGACGATCGTAGAGCGCGTGACCGATCCATAATTCCTGTAAATCATATTTATAACATTTTTTTCTTATATTTGTATTGAATGGTATTATTATTTTTTTTTTTTTGCGGTCTCGTAATGTATTTAATTATTATGAATTTAATTTTAATAATAATAATGTAACAATTATTCTTTTTCTCTTTAACTTTTTTTTTTATTTTGGATTATTTTTTTTAATTTTTCAATTAAGAAATTTCACGTTACTTCAAGAAAATCGCAAGAAACATTGTATACATATGAATTTTTTTTTTTGCCGAATTATTTGCTATTATTTAGAGGTTTTTTTTTTTTTTTTAGTTCCAAATTTTGTTTGTAATTATTTTTTGTCGGGATAAATAATAGGAATCAAAGTTACCTTTTCCTCGGCCAATGAAGACAATACTTTGATCAAAGCTCCCAAACGAATTCCTGTGTTTTCGAGACAAAAGAAGAACCACTTGGCCTCTGGATAATCGAGACGAAGACGCGGTAGCAGCGGAAACAGAGTCCATGATCCGTTGATTTCGAGTTCATGAGACAAAACTATCCTCGGCGGATCCTGTCGACCGATAAAAAATTGTTATAAGTTGAAAAAAAAAAAAAAAAAAAATCCAATTAAATTTCATAACGCGCGATCGCTTTATCGTCCGTTTCGTCGAACCGCTAAATACGTATAGTGAACAGACGATAGACGGTATTTAATAAAAATAATTGCAAAATAATGATTTCCCTGTGGAAATAAATAAATATTAACAGGAAAAGAAGTAAATACGTTTTCGTGATTCTGCAAAACATCGGAATCGTATATTAACAATTTATTATAATTTTTTTTTTTTTTTTTAATTCCATAGGAAATTATAAACATATGGAATTATGGATTTTATCCGCTTATTAAGCAAATTATGGAAATATCAATGTAGGATACTGGAGAGCGTAGTAAGGAAAAAAAATAGAGATTCCCTCCTAACAAAAGGAAATTGGCGAATAGAAAATACTTTAAGAAAACTTGACTGTTATATCTACGCATATAAGCGCTATTCGCTTTATATTTTAGTGTATTTTTTTTTATTGTATTATATTGTACAATATCATGAGAATAAATTACAATGAAATTAAATTAAGAATTGTTATGTTTAATTCTTGTAATAGCGGTTTTCCAGATCTCGACAAACATTCAAATAAGAGATCTAAAAGTATCGCAGCGGCGCACCGACGCAACGAACGCTGCGGCAGTTTCAACGGCACCTTATAAAATTGTCACATAGTAATACCGCTGTAAAAATCTGAATACTCATGAGAAATAACGTCATAATTACAAAATAATTGTTTCGCATGATTCAAAATTTTGCAAAATAATATATAGTAATACAAACCTTAAAAAAAAAAAAAAAAAAAAAAAAAAAAAAAAAAATTATCAGACTGAAAGAAATCGTTTAAACCGAAAAAAAATGATATATTTATGTATAGTAACGGTAAAAAAAAAAGTTTATTACCTTCTCGAGAGCGATTGCCTCGTCTTTGATATTATCTCTCAACAACGCGGCGTGTGCGGCGTGATAACCTTCCGGCTGACTGAGCACAACAACGACGAGATCCTTCGCTCCTGAAACAAACAAAAAAAAGAAAAACAAAAATTCTTACGACTCTCCAAATGTTCGCTAAAAATTCCTTCAAAAACAGAAAATAAAACGAAAAACTTACCCGAGCCGCAAATCGCCGGAACGACAAAAAACAATGCGAAAAGTCTCGACAATATGCGACGTTCCTTCATCTTAGAAAAAAAAAAACAAACAAAAACAAACATCTCGAGAACCTCGTCACGTATTTACGAAAAAAAAAAAATTTCATACCGTACATTTTTTTTCTTCGACAATATTAAAACTGTCTTTTGAAAAAAACACGCAATTTTTATTTACATCGGATAAAACGAATGAGAAAAAGGTTCAAATTTGTGAATTAAAGAAATTCGAAATCGAGGAAACCGGAAGGGAATATCCTCCACCAGGTGTCGGGGATACGCGAGGCGACCGGAAGTCGGCCGAAGTTTCGCATAGAATCCGTTGCGCCTTTCGGCGTTTCTCAATACTCGTACAGTCGACGAATTTGATATATATATATATTGAATGAAAAGAAGGCGGCAAGAAAAAAAAGCGTTATAGGGGGAAGCACAGAGAGCGCGCGGCAGAGCGGCGTTTTATTTTTAGAAGAGAACAGCGGAAGGGGACAACGCGGTGTGCGGTGTGCGCGAGAGGAACTTCGGCCGACAAAACTGACAAAAGCGTGTGGCGCCATATTGCTTGTGTTTGGTTTGCCGTTGTGGCGCGTGGTCGAAACGACGAGAGAATATTATTATAATTAATTAAAAGTAATTGATTAGAAGGATGTCCGACAATCAGGTAAGCTTCAACGTCTCGAATCAGCGATTAATCTGATAATCATCGTAATCCCCGTTGCAACGTAGTGTACGAGAAAAACGTTTGGCTTTCGTGCGAAAATGTGAAAAAAAATTCTCGCGAGCACACGATTAACGGAGGATAGATGACGCTAACGAAATTGCCGCTTTTATAACCTTTCTCTCGTGTTACGGTGTGTTTTTTCTCGTTCCTCGAACAGGAACAAAAACCCGAAGCCGGCCCGGGGGACGCGAACTCTGAGTACATCAAACTCAAAGTCGTCGGAAACGTGAGTACCGTCGATATTTTTTTATCTTTTCGCATTTTAACTTTCGCGACAAAAAGATCGAAAAAAATATCGTTACGATAAAAAAAAATCATTTTTTTATCATTTTCAATCGCAAATTGCATAAATATTTCTTCAAATTCCTATGCAGGACAGCAACGAAATTCACTTTAGGGTAAAGATGACGACGCAGATGGGAAAACTCAAAAAATCGTACAGCGATCGAGTGGTTCGTAATTCATAAAAATCTTGAAGACGCGGCGTCTCAAATTTTTTTTTTTTTTTTCACCAATAAGCGAAGAGAAAAAAAAATAAATTTAATTTTTCTTTATTTCTGAAGGGCGTACCGATGACGTCGCTCAGGTTTCTCTTTGACGGCAAAAGAATCAACGATGACGAAACACCAAAGCAGGCAAGCAAATTTTTATCGTCAAAATTCACTATACATATATATATATGTAAATTTTTTTTTTTTCCAAAACATTAATAACGAACGAATTTTTGTTTCAGCTGGAGATGGAGAATGACGACGTTATTGAGGTATACCAAGAGCAAACAGGCGGCAAATTTTGAACGAACAAAGAAGAAAGAAAAACGAAGAAAAAAAAATACAAAAAAAAAAAAAAAGACAAGAAAGGCGCCATGCAATTTGGGTTCAATATTTTTTTAAGTGAAAGTGATTTAACGTATATAAATATGTGAGAACAAAAAAAAAAAAACAAAAAAAAAACAACAGCAAAAAAAAAAATTCATGGACGAGGCTATTTATTAACGAATATGTAATGTCGGCACGAGAGACGAAAGAAAAATCCAGAAATAACTTAAATTTTTTCGTTTATCTTGGAAAAAAAAAAAAAAAAAAAATTAACTTTTCGAACGATAAAGTCCGCGAGTCTTACTCTACTGTATTACATTCCTTCACTTTTGCCGAGAGAAAGATTCAAACGACGGTGCGTCGTTTTTTTTTTTTTTTTTTTTTTTATTCACCTTGAATCGTCTCTTGGGTAAAAAAAAAAAAGAAAAATAACACAAATAATAACGTAAACACGCCTCGAGTAGAGAGAATCGTTTATCGTGAAGCCACATGTCCAATTTTTGTCGTATCTTAGAAAAAAAAAAAAAAAAAAAAAATGAAAATATTGTAACAACAATTTAATAACACATTTTACTTTCAATTAATTATTGATAAATGTCCAATTTGCCGAGTCGCAGCTTCGTCAATTCTTCTTTCGTTGTAATGAGAAAACAAAAAAAAAAAACAAAAACAAACCAACAAACAAAAAGTACCGTCGTCCCAATGTAACATAGTTTAACGATCTAAAGAAGTTCTTAGGATGGTATGACGATTGTATGTACTCTACTACTCCATTTATAAGTATAAAAAAAAAAAAAACAAAGAAACATCGTGGCTAACTTGTACCGGAAAAGTTGATTAATAAAACGCTACAATTAATCACACGACAACGATATATATATATATATTTTTTTTTTTCGATTATTTTTATTTTTTTATTTAATTACCGTATTTATTTTGTGATAATTTTTTATTTTTTCGCTTGAAATTTCTCCAATTAATTTGTTTATTGATCAATTTTTATTATTTATTTCGGGACACCAACGTGATTCCGATGTTTCGATATCTCGAAGTTTATTTCTTATCGTTTATCGTCGTAAGAAAAAAAAAAAAAAGCTTCGAAAATCGGTAATTATTCTTCTTGCGTTTTAAATTTTAATACGAAGAAAAGAAAAAAGAAAATGCGAAGAGAAACAAAAAGATCGAATAACTACTCGAAACGCCGAGCAGCAAAACCAACGAAATCAAACGAATAATCACGAATAATTTTATAATGAAATTGCGATTTCTGGTATCTCGAAAAACAGCGATATCTACGGTTTCCCATAGAAATACATATAATCCACGATGTTCATCGCGTTCTGCTGAAAAAAAAATACATAAAATAGACCACTCGGTAAAATTGCAAAAGAATTTTTTCACAACGATACAGAGCGACGAAAGTAGGTAATCACACGTCACGACGCGACATGCAAGGAATCTGAATATTTTTCAGCCAATCATCAGAGAGCGAAAAAATCAATAATCCTTTCGATATAATATCGAAACACGAATTATGACCCAAAAAATTCATAAATTTTTTTTTTTTTTTTTTTTTTTCGACCAAAAAAATGGGAAAAATCGAGGAATCGAATAAAAAAAAGAGGGGCATTAACTTGTACAATTGCATTTTATTTGTCGATCAGACATGAGTTATCGTAACTATTGTTAATTATCCACCATTTTTTTTATTTATTTATTTATTTTTTTAAATAATTCAATCATTTATACGTATTGTTTTTTTTCTTCATTTTCCGTATATATCATATCCTCCGATGCAATGTAAATAACTCTTCGCGTTTGAAAATTAAATCGTTCGTTTGTTTTTTTTTTTTTTTTTTTTTTTTTTTTCTAAAGAACATTCCCTAAAAAATAGTAGATTAATTCTACCTATATACAAGGTTTCGTTACACAAGGCGTTAACTAACAATGCGGCGCGTGGCGTTTCTCAGAAAAAAAAAAAAAGAAAAAAAAAAATCAGAAAAAAAAAACGAACACACATTGATACATATTTACAGGCAAATACCGTAACACAATGGGGGGGAAAAGTGAAGGGCGAATAATTATATAAATGAGAATAATTATCATTAACAACGATTCTTCGAACACAATTCCAAAATTCTTCGTCGAAAATGTTTCCCTTTTTTTTTTTTTTCTAAATTGTTTGTTTTTTTTTTATATTGGTTTTCGTCCACCGCCGCCGCTAGAAAAAAAAACCCGAAGTGTTTTTTTTTTGTTTTAATATTTTTAATGTTTTTTTTTTTTTGTATATCATCCCCCGTGTCGTCCAAATAATCACAGATTTCTCGGCGGATTGCTCCGTTTCGATGCTCTCGAGATCATCTCTGAAATAAACGAATTAAATCGATCGCCTTCGGGCGCCAAAAAAAAAACAAAATTGCTGGGCTTGTAAATTTGTAATTAATTTTTTTTTTAATCTCTCCTTCAAACTTCGCAAAACGTCCAAAAAGCATATATATTGTATATTTCATTTTTTTTTTTTTTTTTCTTTGAAATATATATTTTGTATATTTGCATATATATATTTTATATTTTGCTGTCTCCTCGATCGTCAAAGAAAATATATTTTAATCGTCATTACACAGCGTAGATAGAGTTTATGGTTAATTAAAAAAAAATGATTGATTATTCAACGGTTGCGAAAGAAAAAAAAAAATTGGAAACAATTTTTTTTTTTTTTTTATATACTATGGACAATTCAAGCCCAGCGCTAGTTTCGGCGCTTATTAATACTTTCGATAAACTCTGCAGCGTCGTCAAGTTCGTCGTTATCATCGAATAATTTTACTCGTTCGTTTTTTTTCTTTTTTTTTTTTTGTTATTTTTTGTTTTTTGTTATTTTTTATAATCGTAATAAATATATATAATGTCTAAAAACTATAGTCGGAGCAATCCGTTAAATTAATTTCATCCGTAAGCACGAATTTTATCTCGTTGGCGAGGCAATTTTTTTCGTTCTTTTTTTTTATTTTTTTTTTTATTAATTTGTTTCTTAGATGACGGTGGACAAGTTGAAGAAGTCGATGTATCGTTGCTCGTCGACGTGCTCCTGTTCTTCTTCTTCTTCCTCTTCGTCAAGCGGACGAACCGGTATCGAAAATTGCGTAAAAGGTCACAGAGCGTCGCGATGCCAGACCCACGTCTTTTTCGTGTGATCGAATCTGTGCGCCAACCATTGCTGTTCCAATAATTGATACCTGTCTTGGCTGAGATACAGAGGTTTGCCGCGTCTAGAAACAAAAATTACGAAATAGTTAAAAAAAAGAAAAAAGGAATGTCGAAAATCGAGGAATGCCGAGGGATGGAAAAACGAAAGGTGGATTAATAAAAAATTAATTAACGGGTTTCCCGTACTTTCAGGAAATGTAAGAAAAGTAAAAAAAACTTTAAAAAAAAATATTAGGAATATGTTTCTTGTAAAAACCAAAAGTGGATTAATAAAAAATTAATTAATTAATGGGTTTCTCGTACTTTCAGGAAATGTAAGAAAAGTAAAAACCTTAAAAAAAAAAAAATGTTAAGTGTTTTTTCCGCTATGAAAAAAAAAAAAAAAAAAAAAAATTTGGAATATGTTTTTTGTAAAAACGAAAAGTTAATTAATTAAGGGGTTTCCCGTACTTTCAGGAAATGTAAGAAAAGTAAAAAAAACTTGGAAAAAAAAAATTTTAAGTTTTTTCCCGCTATGGAAAAAAAAAAAAAATCTGTAATTTTTTACGTACTTCAGATCTTTGTCTTCCTCTTCGAAATCATCTAAATACAAAGAACCCCATAAACATGCTCTCCGACCTCGTATCACGATTATGTAAGTCGACGTTACAACGAGATAAATTCCAGTACCACCGCCACAATCGATCGAGTGCTGAAATAACAAAACGACAAATTTAAAAATTCGTTTAAAAATCGTTATGAGTCGATACGCCTGTATCATGAAAACCGGTTGACAAATAATTGCCAAATTTTTATCAAATTTTCATTGGATTGATACAAATGTTGTTGAATTTTTTCAAATTTTTTCGATCCTCTTAACTATTTTTAATTTTTTTTTTTCGTAAAGTCTATGAAACAGTAAAAAGCAATTTTTCAAAATAATTAAAACTTTTCGCAAAATTTCGCAAAATTGCAGAAAAGAAAATCACATTGTCGACGTTCCGTATAAGTGAAATATAAATTGTGTACTTTTGCGGAAAAAATACTTCGTTTTTGAAAAATATAAAATAGAAATAAGCAAACGATATTCACAAATTAAATTGAAATATACCGATTTTTCATATTTCAATATTCGAATGAAAAAAAAAAAAAAAAAAAAAGAAATGTCTCACCTGTACAGCTTCACCGATATTTTGTCGTTTGCAGCAATTCGTCTTGAGACAAACAATAGTGCCGCATAGCAGACAAATACTTATCTCCGGAGGTACCGAGTGGCACTTGCGACACTGTCGTTCGTGATAATATGTGAATAATTTCTCGTATTCCCTCGGGAGACTAAGGAGCTTCGGCGCCTGATAAGATATATGCTGATCGACGATCAATCTTCTCGCGGCGATCACGCTGCTCGTCGAAAAGGCGATGAACTGCTCGGACCACAGACGAGGAACAGTAACACTTGATTCGTCGTCCTGCCAATTCAACGCGACAGCGGCGTTGAAACAATCCCAATCCATGCCTTCGGTAACGAGTTCGAGATAATAAACCAATCTAACGAATTCCGTTTGCGGCGAACGCACGAGAGGCAATGGCTGAGCGTAGAGATGATAACGCAACAGTGCTGCGACTCTTAGGAACGGTAAACACAATGTTTGAATCTAAAAAAAAATAAAAACAAATATAAAACCGTTAGTACAATAAAAATTGTGATATTGTTTTTTTTATCAAAAAAATGAAATTTCGAAAAAAAAAAAAAAAAAATTTAGCGCAATTTAAAAAAAAATCTATAAATATGCGGTAAAAACTTTATTTATGTAAAAAAAGAAATCAAAGTATAGATTTTAATAAGATTATTAAACAAATAAACTATAAAGGATTTAGGGATGAAAGCCGTAAACTCTATTTTTTCGAAAAAAAAAAAAAAAGGATTTCATCGGTAGAATAGATTAAAAAAAAAATTGTTTAACGTCTAATTCATGAAAATGGATTAATCGATTAAAGAAAATTTTTGATGCCTAAAATTTAAATAGCAATTTTCATCTAAACTTCGAATTTATGAATTTTTTAATTATTTTTATTTGTATTGATAAAAAAAAATAAATAAAATACTCGCCTCGACTTCTAACGATCGCGCGTTAGTTCGCGGAGCCGTATCCTCCCAGAGGAATTGACTTTCGCTTAGATACTGAAATACGGTGGATAAAATAGATTCGGAGGACGTCGGCGCCGATGTGCGTTCGCCGCTCGACTTTCCAGCGCTGAGATTGCTTCGTTCATCTGGCGACAGTGTGCTGATCACTTGCACGACGACTTGATAGTACAATAGATTGTATATTACTTTAACTACGCTGGAAAAGTACGCTGAAAAAAAGAAAAAAAATAATAGTTAAAATTTGAGAAAAAAAAAATAAAAAATTTCTTCGATTTTCAGAAACGAAACAGTTATTCTTATTGCTTTTTGCATTTTTTTTTTTTTTTTTTATGGACCCAAACATACTTTGATCGAGATGCAGCGGCAAAAGGAGTATAAATTGTATCAGAAGCGCCGTCGGGTCTCTGAGAAGTAGAGGAACTTCTCTCTCGTGTGGCGCAACGGCCAGCGGAGCCGCGGGATCCGATGGCAGACCTGTGAGCTGTTGCCATGTGTGGTGAACCGGCCAATTCGTTAAAACTCGCGCGTGCATTGCCAATACGTGTAGAAGAGCGACTGTAAAAGATTTTCAATAAAATAAAATCAATTTTTTTGTAATAAAAAAAAAAATTCTTAAAAAATGGAGATATTTAAACAAATTGATTACAATATAAGATAATAATACGTGAGTAGTGAAACACACGATTTTCAATTTTTTTCGATTTCTTTTTTTAAAAAGTGAAGAAGTAATTCGTCTTTTTAAAGATTATTATTTTTATTTTTTTAATTTCTCACTAATAATGGCAGCGAAAACGACGACTTCCGGTTTATTTCGATTTATTTGGAAACATTAAGAAATACGAAAAAAATTGAATTTTCTTTTTCTTTTTCTTTTTTTCTTCGTTTTTGGTATATTTACCTATGCAATCCCGCTTTGGGGTGAGAGGCACTGCAGTAGCGGTAGCGACGCTTAACGTACCGCCGCGCTGAACGAGTTCGACTTCGAAATTCGTTCGCGCTACCGAGGTTACGAAAAGGAACAGACTTTGGTGACTAGGTGTGCAGTTCTTCTGCTTGTACTTCAAGTACGTGCAGCCCGTCATCTCCTCCATGGCTTTGCCCATTGCCACTGATAGATTCGATGAGATCTAAAAAAAAAAAAAAAAAAAGAAAAAAATTATATAAATTAAAAATCAATAGCAATAATAAAGTTTGCGGTTAATAACCGAACGTTTTTGTCACATAGATTACCATTGTACAAAATTTCTTTTCCGCGAAATTCGAAAATTGCGACGATTTTTTTTTTTAGCGTTTACGGTCGTTTAGAATTTATAATTTTGTAGAATTTCTGTTGCATTTACTTCGAAAAAAAAAAAAAAAAAAAAAAAAAAAAAAAAAAAATTGGAAACAGATGACTCGCTTCGGAATTGCTACTAACCGGATTTCGCTGTATCTCTTTGAGAAAATTATTGAGTTCAGCGAGTATAGTGGCCGACGATGCGTGTCGGGAGCGAACCACAGCGGCGCATTCGCCGAGTTGTGGTGACAACGGTAATACCGAATTGGCGAGTTGTCGACAGAGCGGACAAAGATATTCGCCGCGATCGACGGCGAGACTCTGTTGTCTCTGTTGGCTTCTCAGCGATTGACGATAAGCTTTGAGACAATCGAGATGCAGATGGTGTCCGCATGTTTGCACGTGAACTCCACCTTCCCAACCCAAGTTTACCGAAAGTAGCCACGAGAACTGTAAAAAAAAAAAATTATACATAACATTTTTTTTTAAAAAGTCGAAACTATTTTTTTAATTTTTATCATTAATCCATTTTTGCTCCTTTTTTATTATTTTTTTTTATTGCTGTACTTACCGTGTCAAAGTGACGATTCATCTCGTCGATTCTTAGATCGAAGTTTGCCGCTCGCGTATCCTTTCGCGGTATGAAAGGATCGTCGTCCGACGTCGGTAGATGAAGTCTTTCGGATTGTTGCCTCTCGTGACCGACGACACTCGTCGCTTGTACGAGTACAACGAGTCCCATTGGTTTTTCCTCGGTGCTCGTCGTTGTTTGATTGCAAATAACACAGTCGTATTCCTTTTTGCTCGCCAATTGCGTCGTCGTTTCCGCCTGATCCCAATCCATTCCCGAAGCTCCTGCTTCGTCTAAAATGAATACAAAAAAAAAAAAACAATTTTTTTTTTTACGCATTTCTTCTTCGATTCTCAGTCTTCGTCTTGTAATTTACATTATTCTTTCATTCGTTTCATGTAAACGCGAATAATTCGCAAATAAATTTTTCCAAAATCGAAGTTATGAGGAAAATTAAAAAAAAAATGGACAGTAAAAAAATTCGAAAAAATTGCATGTGAAGCGATCTTTAAAAGTTTTAGTTGCGAAATTTGCAATTTTATTCTAATTTTTTTTTTTTTTTTTATTATGAATTTTTTTAATTAAAATTTTTTAAAAATTAATTTTTTTCTTTTTTTTATTAATTTTTTTTGTTTAATTTACTCACCAGTTTCCATGGCTTTCTTCATAAATTGTTTTTGCTTATTAGCGAATTCAGCCATTAATTTTTGTTGTCTCTCTTTAGCTCTCTTTCGTCTCTCCTCCCTCTCGCGATGCTCTCGTTCCCGTTGCGCGTCTTCGAATTCTTTCATTCGCGGCCACAGTTTGTTTCTCGTCTCGACGATGTTTTGCTTGCAGGTGGCATCGAGATTCGATATTTTACGTAAGAGCTGAGAGATGAAGAAGGGACCGTCGCCGATGCGAGATTCATCGGAGGACGGCGCTGGATTTGCGCCGCTGGTACTGGTGCTGCTGCCGGCTTCGGCTTCCGTGTAATTCGGCACATCGGGATTGTAACTATCCGGCACACCGGACAGTTGAGAGTGAAGCTTCAGAAGAAGAGATATTATCGACTCTCCCATTCTTGTCCCCGGAAGATACATCGGACCCGATTGCGATTCTCGGCACGACAAGGGTTGATGACAATTGGAAGTCGACGGCACGATATCGGTTGTCGTTACGCCCGATGCGCCGAGACGAGGGAATATAACTTGGAGAAGATCCATCTCGTTGTTTACCATACCGGTCGAGCGTTGAGGCACCGGCGGCAGCGCTGCTTGTTCGCCAGGCGCGTCTGAAAAATAAACGAAATTCTGTTTAATAAAAACCCCTTTTCAACATTTTTTTAATTTTCTTCGATTTACTCGGAAATTGAGAGTTTTACGAAGATTAATCTTAGAACCTTTTTTCATGAGAATTTTGTGATCTACAAATAAAGTTCTATGAGTTTAGAGCGTCAGAATAGATTTTGTTGGTGTAAATCGAGTAATGATGAAAAACGGCGGTAAGACGATTTGATTTCAACGAAATTAGGCAATTTTCTTACAAATGACTGCGTCAAGAAGAAAAATGCAAAGAATCTTTTTTATAGAAATTTTCATGCTCTACAATTAAAGTCCTATGCATGTTGAACGTTTGAAGCTGTTTTCATCACTAAAAATGGCGTTAAATACAAAAATCACTTTGACACGTCTCGTCTCGACGAAACCTGGCGATTTTCTTGTAATCGACGACATTTACAAAAAAGTACCCAAGGACCTTTTTTGTAGAGAATTTCATTCTCTACAAAAAAGATTATAAGCATTTACACTGTTAGATTAAGGATTAGAGAGTTATTTAACAAAACAAATATTAATTCATACTTTCGCGAGGCGATGGAGACTCCGTCGCCAACGCCATCGATTCCTCGGTTTCTGCGGGCGGTGGTAAAGCGCGTTGTTGGGTATTCAGACTCTCCGTATCATCCTCGACATTGCCACGTTGATTTCCGTCAGTAGGAACTACAGCCCATTCGGTTAAAGCTGAGAAATGGGGTTTTTGGTATAAGAGATTAAAAAACGAAGACGGCACGCGATTTCCAACGTGTTTGCCGTCTACCGATTACATTCGGCGTTTAAAATTCGGGAAACATAAGTTTTTTTTTTTTTTTTTAATTCACATCGATCATTACCTTCGTTGCTCGGTGGAAGAGCCGGCAATGTCGTCGCCGTTTCCATCGCGGCGGTGATATTTCGTCGATCGTTGTCGAGAGCGTTCAGCAGTTCCAATTCCCAGTATTCCGGCGGCTCGCCGATTTCAACGTCGAATTCGTCGTTTAGCATCAACGATCCTTCGGTTATGTCGCTACCAATTTCCCAATCTGAACCTAATGCCCATATAAAGACAGAATAGTCAAATAAAAGTGATATTTTGCAAATTTTACTTTTGAAAATTTTAAATTCCGTTAACGCTCACCGTCGGGACTTATGCCATCGGGCGGCGAATCGATCAGCGTAACTCTCGGTATGAAAGTTTTCAAATTCTCGACAAGATTGTCGCTATCGTACCAATTTCCAAATTCGGGGTCTTTGGCACCGCCGCTCGTCACGTTACCGCCACCTCCCGTATAGGGACAAAGCGGATTCGCCTGGAAATTTTGTTGCAACTCTGTTTTAGCGTAGCTGCGCTTCGACGAACGATTTATTCCGCTCGTAGTCGCGCCTATGCTTACGGATTTCTTCGGCACATCCGCCGTAACGACAGACATTTCTAACAGATATATCGTCAGCGCCATTATGTGCTCCGATATGTTGTGATCGTTAACAGCTTTGTACAGTATCGCGAATACCATCGAGTGAAAGACTCGCGAACGCAATACTATACGCGGATCTTCGTAGTCCGGCGATACCGGTGCCGGATGACGAAACGGTGGCCACAGCGTCGAGCCGCTCTTCAAATTTCCCGATTGCTTCGCGCTGCAATATCAAACAATTTTTCGTTTAATATAAAAAAAAAAACGCGTTTACATTCAATCGCAAGAAATTTATCTTCGAAAAAAAAAATGGTAATTTCATTGATTTTTTATAAATTCTCGTAAAAAAAAAAAAAAAAAAATTCGGAAAAAAAAATTGTAAATTCAATAATTCGTAGAAAATTCTCTGCAAAATAATTCATCAAGTCGATTATTCGGGAAAAAAAAAAAAGAAAATTACGATTTCATTAATTCGTAATTAATTATCGCAAATAAAATTCACATTTTCATTAATTTATTATTCATTTTTGTTCTCTTCTTTTACTTTGATTTCTGTCGACGATTGACTTCTTTTTTGTTTCTTCAGAGAATTAAAATTTATACTCACTATTCGGTGAAACGATCCATCGATACTTGATAATCTCGTCGATGAACAGCTCGCAATAGTACGTGAAGCGGATCGTAGAGTTTATGCCAAACTTGGGGCCGCGGACCGTACATTCCTTGCTGCATCGTGCCGCTTGCCTCGAGATTCGGCGCTCTGTACTGCGCGACCTGTGAATTTTTTTTTTTTTTTTTTTATCAATAAAAATTCGAAGCGATCGACGATATTTTTTTCTATTTCTATTTAATATTAAAAAAAAAAAAGTTATTCATTATAATAATATTTATTATATTAAATTTGCAATTTTTTTAGATCAATAAATACTTATAAAGTGAAAATATCTTAACGCTTCTCTTTTTTTCTTTTTCTTTTTTTTTTAATGGAATTCTCGAGACTTCGAAGTTGTAAACCATAATAAGTTGTTTTTCCTATTATTTTATTACGACCGCAACAAAAATTGTAATAATAATAAAAATAATAACATATATTATTGTTATTGATTAATATAATTATCTTACAAAGTTCTATGAATAAAAAAAAATTACCTCCGCAAGAACAGCTTCGAAATCGCGGTTCTGCGTACTGCCGCAACGTTCCGGCATTAGTTCCATCAACTGACTGTGCGTTTTATCGCTCATACACAGCAGAGTTACCATTTCGAGATATGACATTTCCGAGTCGGATAAACCTGCAAAAACACGTAAATATTATCACAATTCTTCGATACATTTTTTTTTTCTTTTTTTCGGAGTAAAAAAAATTTTGTTATTAAAAAGGAAAAAAAAAAAAAAACGGACGTTTTTATAATTTTAATCTTTAAAAGTTTTTATCTCGCGGTTAAAGATTTTTTCGCAAGAAAAATGTTGTACCATAATATGAAATTAATCGAAAAAAAAAAAAAAATTACCTAAATTTGTTCGCAAGTTGACGAGAGTCGCTAAGAATATTAGGCAACTCTCAAGCATCGGAGTGTCGTGTTCGCCGATCAATAGAAGATTTTGTCGGGAGCGAACGGTCCGTAGACTCAGCCATTCTTTGACGTGAAATCTGAAAAAATTTTAAAAAATGTAATAATTTAATACGATTTGTAATGAGATGAATTACGAGAATTTTTTTTTTTTATAATAAAAAAATTTTGCTCACTTGTCTATAATCGTTCGAAGAAATACGTTCGGTTGAAGTTTCGTGGCGCAGATTTGCAGGAGATAGAGATCGGCGTCTACCATGGAGTTACAGAAGTTACACTGTATGTAAGTCATCGCCTGTCCTTTGATTTGCAGACCGTTGCGGACCCATAGACCGTTCAAAATCTCGTAAAACGCAACCTGAACGATGAAAATTGCAAATAATGAATGTTAATAATATAATGCAATAATGTGATATAATTTAAGGTCATCCTATCGCATGGAATAGAAGCCGATCGTCGATGTCTCGTTTCGAAGTTTAGGAAACGATTTTCGAGACATTTATTCAATCAATTATGCTAAAACGGCTCATTTTAGGAAATATACCGTTACAACCTTTTTTTAAGAGAATTTTGTAATCTACAAAAAAGGTCCTATGCATTTATAGAGCCAAATGCTTCCTTGTTGACATAAACCATACGAAAGAAAAATAAAGAATCGATAAATTAACAAAATCCATTGTACTTAAAGAAAACTATCGATTTTCCCATTATTGGTTAAGCCAACGAGAAAAATGTAAGAGACCTTTTATCTTTAGAATATTGTGCTCTATAAAAAAGGTTGTTAGCATTTAAACCGCTGGCCAAAGATTGACCATTATTTTCAGCAAAAACGTACATCGCGTCTGCAATTACCGCAACAATCTATCAACTATACATTAACCAACAAATTGCTCCCCAAAATGCATTCCCACCAAAAATATCCTCAGAACTTTTTTTCTTCACAATTTCCTTCTCTACAAAAAAGCTCTCTTGCAAAAATCCCCTAACCCCCTTCCTCACCAAGATAAACCCTTATGACCGTTTGCATAGTTTCAAAAAAATTCTCAATCCCTTTAACTCCTCTAAAACCCGTAATTCCGCTATTTCTCACCTTAAATCCATCAATCAAACTTCCATCACGATCTCTTTCGCTTCTCAGAATATCTCTCATCTCATATCCTCCCCTCTTCAATAAATATTCAATTTCGCCGCCACGGCAATCGCCGACTCACGTTCGCCCAATGGCCACTCGCCTCATCCAACGATCCTATCAACTTCGCTCGTCCATTGGTCATCGCTACCAGCGATGACCATCCTCACCACCCGATTGGCCGCTTCCTCTATCTCTCATTGCCTATCCGTTCGGCCATCTGGGATCGCGGACTCGGACTACAGACCTCTCGCCGCACCGTTGTCCAGATACATTCAACAGACCCACACGAGCTGAGAAAACAATTTCATATCCGTTTCTCCTCCTCCCGCATCTAAACGCTGCTATAGTTCAGACCTCTCGCAGCGCACGCATAGCGAGACAGAGATTCGAGTTGTTCCCCTCAGTCTTTAAGCTTCTCTATCGCCTTCTCTCCCCCATTGATATTATCCCCGCGGAGTTTAGTGCTCTCAGCTCCGTGGTGGTGCTTCGGCAATATCGTCGTTCATCGCTCGCTGTGCAACGAGCCAAACGCACAAGGCTCGCGCAGCTGTGGTCAGGAGGTGAGCAAAAAAAATAAGAGAAAATCGACTCCATTTAATACACCTTTCGCTTCACCGACGAGTAAATTCTCTGCTTTGCCTTCGCGAGCAGAAATTTTTAACTTAAACGCAAAACTGCGCGATAGAAAGTCCTCGTTGATTCAACGAAGTCAATGAGCTTTGATACTCGTCGTTAGGTCTCTTCGGGGCGTTTACTCCAATTAACAAACCGCTCGAAGAAATGGCTCGACCGACGCTGACGTTTGTTATTCTCGGATTGATTCTCGTATTCGACAATCGCGTGGCAACTATAGAGCTTAGTTTCGGCGACATAACGGAGATCTTGAACTTCAGTCGTGAAACCGTTACCGGAGTACTCGAGGCATTGGAATGGACGAGACGAGGCGAACCCGGGGATCAAGGGTACGACTTTCCGTTCGTGAAAAAAATGGAACGACGACTGATGAATCAGATCGCCGTTGTGTCAGCGAAGATCGAGAGATTCGAGGATAATATGGAACGCCGCACGGATGAGATACTCGCGACTATTGTTCGCGATTTGCCGCTTCGCAATCGTTTGGACAGAAATTTACACGAAATCTCCCGGGAGATTGGACGAGTCGACGATATTTATCGCAATTTTGTCGATTACTCCGAAGCACCGGAAAAATTTGAGAGTTACACGATGAAGGACTTTGCCGCGGCTTGCGTGTCGAATGGAATCGGCGCTTTGCCGGACTTGTTGAAGGATATTCATCGATTGGCGGTCTCGTCGCCGATGGATGGTTTCGAAAATAGCGCACTTGTCCTATTGGCGCAAAATACTAAGGTGAGTTTCGATCAATGACTCTTTTTTTGTTCTTTGTTTTTGGAGATATTGGAAAAGACAGAGAAACAGGGAGGCTGTGCGCAGCGGGGAGAGAAGGGATTCTTTGTTGCGATCGTCGAGACGGAGGGGAATCCCCTGTTAACTCTTTTTAGATCGCTGATTGGCTGTTAGACCAATGGAAACTCGATGCCAATTCGTGAGAATCTTTACAGCGCGCATGGCAAATAGATCGAGATATCTTGAAGTTGTTTCTTGAGAAGAATTCTTGGAAATCGTTTTTTTCTTTTTTTACTTTCTTATCGGAGACGAAGTATTCAGAAAGACGAAGAATTTTGACTTTTTTTTTTAGACTATGAATTTTTTTGGGTAATTTTTTTTTACTTCCGGTTCGATATTTCTCTTAATAACGATTAAAAATCGTGATAAACGCGATATTTTTTCGTATTTTACAAACAAAAAAAAAACAAATTCATACAAAAAAAATCATTGATGAAAATCCACTCGAAAATTTTAAGTAAATAAAAATTTGTTCCAAAAATTCCAAAAATTCAAATGAAAAAAAATTCACCCCAAAAATCAAATAAATAAAAATCTTTCAAAATTAATTTCTTTCTATCCGCTTCGTAGAAAAAAAAAAACAACAATGCTATCTTCCCGTTTCGGAATGCCTCAGTTGTTGTATATCCGTATCAATTACATATTCGCGATGATCCTATTTCCCGTCTCGCGTCTCCTTCGTCCGCGAAAAATGATACCCGCGCCGTCAGAAATTCGTGAGAAGTCGTTCTCTGAACGCTCATTCTCTCTCTCTCCGTCATAGAGTGAGAGAAAAAAAAAGGAGCGTCGAGAGGGGGTCACAACTCCGGTATTTATGCGACGTTATGCGTCACACACAGAGAGACAGAGATCGAGAACATCGTCGATGTCGCGCGTCGCGCAAAGCTATTGGTATACATCGGTATACTATATTCATCGTGTCTCTGTGTGTCCGTCCGAGAGAGAGGCGTAAAGACCGAGAGAAATACACGGGGGAGAGAGGGTAAACGGTAAAAACCCAACAGAGCACAAGCGCAATTCACTGGCTTTCAGTTCAGTCGGTTAGAATCGAACGTTCCCAACGGGTGCGCAACACCGTTCGGTCTATTCTCACGGATATTTCTCGCATTTATTATTACGACCAAAACAATCAAAAAAATTCAATAAAAATACGAAAGAAATTTTTTTGACGACCAAATTATTTGTTTTTCGCTTTAAGAGCTCTTAACCCTTTCGTCATTAAATTCATGGAAAAATCGATAAAACATCGCGAAAACGTTGAAATTTCGTTGTTCGAGAGTTTAGCTGAGTAGCAGCTAACGAGTTTTCACCTTCGGGTTGCGTTGAATCATTTCGATCTTTAGCTAGAGAACCGGAGAGCTCTGTCAAGGATTGCTAACTGCATCAGCAGCAGCAGCAGCCACTGTGCTTCGACGCAACGCGCACCGAGTTTAGTGCAACAAAGACACATCACCCTTGTCGTTCCTTCGCTCGGAACAAATTGCAAATTGCCGCTGATACATTGATATCACCAACGACCGTCATTTGTCAGGTGTAATTTTTTTTTTTTTTTTTTTTTTTTACGAACTTCCGAGTGCGTCACGTCTTTATACAGAGTGCGATATATATATATTTTTTATCGGAGAGAAGTGAATTGGAAGGACGAAACTTCGTCGTTTGGAGCGAAAAAGAAAGAAAAAAAATAACATCGCTGTGTGCTTATAATTTTTTTGAAATTTGAATACGAAAAAAATTGACGAAAGGAAAAAGTAAAAAAAAAATACATCGATGTTTTGAGAATTTTTTGAAAATTGGAGTATGATAAATATTGACGAAAAAAATACGAAAAAATCGTCGGGGAGTCAGGAATACTTGGAAATCGGAGATTTAGAACTTTGAAGAGGAAAAAAAAAACGTAAAAAATGGCGAAAATCGTGTTATCGCTGATAATTCTCGTTGGAATAACAATAGCGCAGAGACGCGATTTTTCCGACGTCGATCAGCTGAGATACGAATTGTTTGCGATAAAAGATGTGTTTCGAAACACCGGAAGATCGACGAATCCCGGTGAAGGGACTTATATGAGACTTATACAATTTTACGAAGATTTCGGCGTTTCGGTGGACAATGCGCCGGCGATGGGAAGCAAAAGTCGATTGAATTCATTGAATTCTCTGTGGCTGTGGGCGCGAGTTAAGGAGGAAATGAGAAATGTCGACGGTCTTTACGCGACTTTCAGGCAAAGAATTCACGATACAGCGGAAAAACGAATGCCGATGGATCTCAATCAATGGGTGGATTTGGCGAAAACAATTCTCAGCGATCCAAACATCGCGGTACCCGCGACACTCGATAGAATTGCCGACATTATTGTTCATCAAAATTTGTTTATATCGGCTTATCAGGTAGGAAACGTCGGCGGATTGAGGTTTTAGCGGTTTACGCGGGTTTCGCGATTAAAAAATTGTTTTTCACGGAGAAACGAAAATATTTACGTAGAATAGAAAACATCGATGGAAATTCTTGTTTTTTCCAATGAAATTAAATTTTTTTTTTTTTCTTTTTTTTTTTTTTTATGCAATGTGTTTGTTTTTCATTCTTTATTTTCGGGGGGCGGACAGGAAGCCGCGACGCAGATATGCAATGAGCAACAATCACCGCAACAGCTGCTGTACAATTTGTATAACACCATCGCACTTACGGAAATCAAAGGTTTCGCGATGATGCAGTTCTCTTACACTCTTCTACGATTATATAACAACGGTGAGTCGTCGTTCTTTCGGTTTTTTTTAAGAATTTTTTTTTTTTTTTTTTTTTTTTTTTTTTCAAAGAAAATTACAATTTTGGATATTTTTTTTTTCTTTAGAGAAAAATTTTGAGATATTCCGTGAGATCGAAACAATTTTAAGAATAACAAAAAAAATCGGATACTTTATAAGATAAAAACGATTTTTATTATTTTTTTGTAGTAAAAAATGATTTAAAAAAGTCTGAAGCATTTTTGAGAATTTTTTCGAGAAATAATTTCCGATACTTTTCGAACGAAAAAAAAAAAAAAAATGGATATTGGAATTTTGAGAAATTTATCATTATTTCGTTTTTTTTTATTTGAAGGAACTTTTAATGAGGAAATTAACAAAACTGAACGTGAATTCACGGTCAGAACAGCGGAAACTTTGAGAGCCGTTAAAACCGCAATGGCGTTCGCGCCTCGAGAACTTTGGCGATGCGACCCGAGTGTTCATAAAGAAGGTAATTTTTATAAGAAATTTCGAAAAAAAATAATACACATTTCGAGAAAATAAAAATTGAAAAAATCGAATTTGAAATAAAGTTTGAACTTTATTTCTATGTTTTTCATTCGAAAAATCGCTTTAAACTTAAATTTTAATCGACGCAATTTTTTTTTTTTTTTTTTTTTTTTTCGATCTCCTCATAGATTCAACTTACACGGAATTGAAGCAACTTTTCCAGGGTTACATTGTAAACGAAGTTGATTTGAATCCCACGAACACGTGCAAAGAAAATTGTGGTTATTACAGTCTCGCGAAAGTAAGCGGTTGTTACGAGAATCAGTACTGTTCGCAACAGCGTAAATGCAACGGAAAAGTACTGAATTGTCAGTACATTGACTCGGACATGTGGATTTGTCCATCGGTAAAAAAAAATATTTATTTTATTTTTAAACCTCAAATCGAAACCCCTATAGTTAAGAAAAAATTTCCTATTTATAAAAAAAAAAAATCGATTTAATTTTTTTTTCGAAAGGCGAGAAACCGCCAATGAATTTTTATATTTTTTCCTATTCACGAAAAAAAAAAAAGCCAATTTAATTTTTTTTCCCAAAGGCGGGAAACGACCAGCGATTTTTTATATTTTTTCTTATTTGCGAAAAAAATTTTTTAAAATGCCAATTTAATTTTTTTCCCGAAGACGAAAAACGACCAGCGATTTTTTATATTTTTTCTTATTTACGAAAAAAAAAAAAAAAAATGCCATATCAATTTTTTTCTCCCAAAGGCGAGAAACAACCAACGTAGATACGAGTATATAGAGTACGAAAACGGCAAAGTTTTCGGAAACAAGGGAACGTGTTCCAGAGGAACGACTAAAGTCGATAGCTGGTGGCGTTGGCTTTTCTGGCACTGCAGCTACTGCATGTGTACCTGCGACGATCATAATTCGAGTTCCGATCGTTATTTCAGTCTCCGGGAAGTAACTTCCGATGTCGAGAACAACAAGTAAGTGTCTCAAGGAAAACAAATTTAAAAAAAAAACCATTTTTTTCCCGATAATTTCCCAAATTTCGAGTCGAAAGATCGAAAAAAAAAAAAAAAAAAAATCGTATCGAATCGAAAGCTTCGCAAATATCAATGAAGAATAACTATGCATTAGCGAACCCTCAACAACTCATCAACAGCTCATCAGCGTCAATTCAAACTTCCGGTATTCGATTATCACGTCTTTTTTCTTTTTTTTTTCTGACGAAAATTGTAAAATATGTTTTTTAGCGAAAAAAAAAGAAAAATCGATTAATCGAAAAAAAAAAAAAAAAAAAAAACAATGAGGAATGACGAGGCATTAATGAACCCTCAATAGTCGTTAATCAAATTCTATTAGAATTTCCGGCCGTTCGTTACATTTTGTTTTTTTTTTTTTTTTTTTTTTTCTAGAAAATGCAAATTTAGTTTACCAAGAAAAAACAAACGAAACTTCTAATCAAAGCTTTCATAGAAAAAAAAAAAAAAAAAAGAGAAAAAAAACACTAATAGACCCACAAAAATACCAATGAAGAATGACGAATATTTAATGAACCCTCCATAGCTATTCATCAGCCTTAATTCAAACTTCCGGTCTTCAAGTTTTTTCTTTTTTTTTTTTTCCTCGGAGATGCAAAATTTGTATTCAGAAAAAAAAATAACAAAAATTCCATTTTGCAATTTTTAAACGAAAAAAAAAAAAAAAAAAAAATTGGAATCTCAAAAATACCAATAAACTATGAAAAAGTATTATATGTTATATATAAACAAACTTTAGATAGTTGTTTATGACTTTCAGTTCAAACTTCCGGTTTTCCATTAAAATTATTAATTTCCCGAAATCCAAAAATTAATTTTTTTCAATTTTTTTTTTTTTTTTTTTTCTTCGCTTTCAGAGTGATAACGGGAATAAAATTGACAAAGGTGAACAAAATAGTGCATCTGCAGATTCAACAGGGCGTACTATTGCCGCGCGGCGGAGTAGACGAGGCGACGGTAGAGTGGAAAAAGGTTGATAACTTTACGGTTTCCGATCGCGGCGTCGAGAACGGACGTGACTATCATACGCTTGCATGGGAGCGCCGAGCCTTGGACTTGGATGACCACGTGGCCCCGGAGTCTCACCTTCTAACCGGTGAGTCCGACAATCAGATTTGCGAATTAATTCGAAAAACATCGCATTAACGTTGCGCGCGCAACATATTCATGAATTTCATCGAATTTCTACTTCTACTTCGTAATTTTCCGTTTTTTTTTTTTTTTTTCAGGCGTCAAGTATCGATTGGTCGGAGCGCATTTGAATTTTGAAATTCGCGTTACACCGTTCAATTTTACGAGCGGAATGCTTATTAAACCTCTGGAAAAAAGCACGTGGCTGAGCAACGATAATACCGATGTTAAGGATTCGTCGGCAACGGATAAAGCGCGGTAACGAAAAACTTTAATTAAAAATTAAAAAATTTCATCGAATTTTTTTTTTTTTTTTTTAGTTGAGATCGAAGTTTTTTTGGAAATTTGAGATCAAAGAATTTTTTTTTTTTTTTTATTAATCATTGAGATCAATTTAATTTTTTTCTATTATTGAGATCGAAAGATAATTTTTTTTTTTTTTTTATAATGAACATCTATTTGTGTTTTTTTAGAAATGAAAGTCTTCAGCGACTATGCAAAATCGAAAAAAAATTTATTATATTGTTTTTCTAATTTTGTTTTTTTTTTTCTCAAATTTTTTTTCAGAACCGAATTCAAGTTGAAAAAACCCGATATTCCGACGCGTTCGCGAGCTCCCGCACTGCCGGATTCGCGAACGAATCAGTATCTGAATTTCGGACCGACTGATCTCGAGAAAGACGCCGCGCAGACGACTGTACCGTTTCTCGACGTTCAACCCGTCGTTACTAATCCACCGTTTCCCTTATCGGGCGCCGGAGTTTTTCACAAGGGACGCGAAGGTTCCGGAGGTTACGTCGCTCTCAGAGTCGTCACTTACGACTTTACGAAACATCTACACGCCGACGTACCACCGCTTCCACCTGTTCTCGCGATCAACGAGATACCCGCCGTTTAGAAATTTTTTTCACCAATCTATTTTATCGATAAAGTGAAAAAAATTTTTAGCGGATAAACAAAATAAGAAGAAACCACCGACGGAAAATCGGGGCGAACAAGTTAAACATTATTTTTAATAAAAAAATACTCGATTTCTTTTTTTTTTTTTTCACGTAGACGCGCTGTGTAAATAAAAGCGAATAGTGTTTAACGATTCTGAGTTTTACGAAAATACGTTACGAATCTCTCTCTCGCGGCTTATGATAAATAAGAAAAAAAAATTCCTGCGAGAATTATTATTATTATGATTATTATCAATATTTTTTGTTTTTTTTTTTTGTTTCGTTTTTTTTTTGTTTTATTACTTTATATTAATTCGTAAGACTTTGACAAGATAAGTCGCTATCGTCGACTTTGTAATCTTATGCTTCCCTTTTTTTTTTCTACTTGCGTAACACTTGAGTGTTGTGATCATTATTTGTCACGCAATGCGTACGTGCGGAAGAAAACAAACATGTCGATCAAATTTGTTTAAGAATAAAACATTCCTGTTACGCGTTGAGATTTGAAAAATGTTTTTTTTTTTCCCTTTGATAGTTTTTTTTCTTGGAATTTCTGAGGTAAACGATTTTTTTTTATTTTTCGTTGAAGAATCGAGAAATTTCGGGCAAAGAAGAGCTTTAGGCTAAAAGTAAGAAGATTTTTATAAATATTCAAAATTTGCGTTAATTTTGATGAATTTTTACTTTTTTTTTTTTACGGAATAAATTTTGAAGAATTTTTACTATTTTTTTTTTTACGGAATAAATTTTGAAGAATTTTTACTATTTTTTTTTTACGGAATAAATTTTGAAAAATTGTTACTTTTTTTTTTTTTACGGAATGAATTTTGAAGAATTTTTACTATTTTTTTTTACGGAATAAATTTTGAAGAATTTTTACTTTTTTTTTTACGGAATAAATTTTGAAGAATTTTTAATATTTTTTTTTAACCGGAATACATTTTTTTAAGTTTTTGCTACTTTTTTTTTTTTTTCGTATCGTATTGAATTTTGAAAAGTTACTATTTTTGAAAAATCTTCCACCGTATGGAGTTTCTTCCCATTTTATACTCTTTTTGATCCCTAATTTCGTCATTACTCCCCGACGTATTCTTCCAACTATTGCCTATCGTATCAGTCGAAAGAGATGTCGAATTAAATGTATGAAAGAATAAAAAATTTCCGGATCGACGGTTACATTTAAAAAAAGAGATTTTTTTTTTTTTCTTTTCGAATCCTTCGAGTATCCAAAACGTATTTTTCATGTAAGCAATTTGTTTTTTTTTTTTCGCCAAAGAATATTCAAAGAATTCGCCAAATTGATTCAAAATTCAATTTTTTTTCTTATTCATCAAAAAATAGTTAAATTTCGATCGATTCGATTGAAAAAAAATTGAAAAACGATTCAATAAAAAGATCGAACATTTTTTTTTTTATATTCTAAATACATTTATAATACCGAGAGGAAACGATAAGAAATAAAAATAAATTTGAATAATTTCTGTAACTCACCTGAACGCGGAGTGGATGCATCATAAGAAGATGAAGCATATCTTCGCCGGGCAAAAGTTCCTCCAAAGAGACGCCTTGTTGTCGCACCGCTTGGCACATGAAGACGGCAAAGTATCGATGCAGCGGTATGTGAAACGAAACGTGAAGAACATCGCACTGTGAAAACATAAAAATAGCGAAACAATTAATAAATATAATAAACAAATTAAAAAAAAAATGCGTAAAACAATAACTGTATCGCATCGATAAAGTAGAAAACTAATTCTTCCGCTCAAAACAGAACACATGAAAAAAAAAAAAAAAAAAAAAAATTCTGTCGAAAAAAATTTCATTGTTTTCTAAAAAAAAAAATTAAAAAAAATCTGTTCATTTTTTTAATGGATATAAATATCACAGAGAAATCTTCAGAAACTTTGAAATGTCTCTAAAAATAAAAAATAAATAATATCGATAATAAGATAATAAAAAAAAAATTAATAATAATTCTCACCACATCAGGACTCGTAAAGTTAATCGCGTCGAGCCAATCGGTGAGTGCGGTGAGGCAAAAGTTTAATGCTCTGCGACTTATCTCCGCGCTTTCGGGTCCACGAAGATGCGATACAAGTGCCCACATGGGATAAGCACTCGCTTCCAGTTCCGCGCTGAAAGCGGCGTAATACGTCGTCGGCTCGAACTCCACATGCGCTCCCATTTCTCTCTGATTCACGTTCATTCCTTCGAGAAAAAATTTAAAAAATAAATAAAATAAATAACATGAATTATCGAAAGAATAACAAAATTTTTTTACGATAACATTTTTCTGTTGTACTACGCGATTTTTTTTTGTTTACCTTGAAACATGGAGAGAAACTCGAACCACATCTCGAGGAGAGTATCGTCGCTGAGAAATCGAACCGCCACCGGTTTATGAGAAAAAACATTATTCAGATCGGAAACCAAAGGCCAATAACAATGTTCCTTCATCACTTGACGACCGCAGTCGACGACATAATGCAAATTTTTGCTCGGATCTGCGAAAAAAAAAAAAAAAAGAAATTGAAAAATAAGATTTTTAAGAAAATAAAATAAATGCAAAATTTTCATATAAAATATATGAAAATGCGATGATTAATGACGGAAAAATAATCTTCAAAAAGTTAATTGTTTTAAGTAAAAATTTGTGTATAAAAAAAAATTTAAAATCAGATATAGAAAATCGAAGTATAGAAACTGAAATTATTGAAAATAAAAATAATAAAACGGAAACCTATAAGTTAGAATTGTAAAAATTATAATTCTAAAAAATATCTATAGATTAATTAGAAATCAAATTCATAAAAATGAAAAAAAAAAAAAAAAAAAAAAAAGGAGAGTAGAATATTTTGAGTGATGAAAAGAGAAGTATAGGAATCGAAAATATTGATAAACAGAGATAAAGAAATGAAAATCTATAAATTGAAATTCTGAAAATTATAATTCTGGAAAATATCTATTGATAAAAAAATTATACGGCGCGAAAATGAACTTTTTGATGAATATTTTTCGCGTTATTTTGCTTCGAGAAACGAGACTCACTGTGAAGCGTATTCTGGATGAGTATTTTGCACATCATGTACTTGAGACTGATAACCATAACGTGAAGTAATTTAAGCTGATCGACCATCCGGATAGCAAGACCCTCGTTACTGAAGAGCTGTACGCTAACGTGGACCACTCTGTTGCTAAGAGTATCGGGATCCGTCGATCTCTCCAGCATTCTCGCGATTCTGCTGTAGTGAAGAACGAACGCTCTTGTCAGCGCCTCTTTGTAGTCCGGATCCGGCATCATATTCAGCAGAAGGCAAACAAGTTTCTGAGGAAATTCGTAAGCCACCGTCCAGAACATCAATTCTTCGAGGAACGTGTTGTGCTCCAAGTGAGTTTGCAGCGACGGACAATCTAAGAACGTTAAAAGAAAGAAAAAATCAAGTTTCCGAATACATTTACTATAGAATTTTTTTAACACCAATGCAGTGGCAGAAAAAATTTGAAAAAATTCTCAAACAATAGTAACAACTTTCCGAAGATATGATAAAAATTTCGTGATTTTTCATTTGATTGTTCACAAGATACATTGATAATTGGAGTAGAGATGCGAAAGATATCTTCTCGAAGTGCGAAACTACGTAATAAAGTGGGAAAATATTTTGAAAAAAAATTGAAAAAATTCTCAAAAATCGGTGATAATCCTTCGAAGATTTTGTGAAAATTTCATAATAATCCATCGAAGCATATGGAATATACGGCATGTTAATCATTGCAATTGCCTTGAAAAACAAAGTATCGGTATTCAGATGAATTCATATCATTTTTTTTCTTATAAAGTTATCACTCGATGTTGGTAATTTTTTTTCTATGGAAATATTTCTTGCTGTTGCTACTAAATTTCATTAATTTTTACCTCTGTACTCATCTGGTGGTTCAGGATTGGGCAACGATTTAATAGCCTCGAGATAAATCTTATAATTCTCCTGGCAATAGCTTTGATACTCGGATTGTCCTGACGTTCCCGCCTGATCCATAAGCCCGCGATACTTTTGAGGATTCGTAAGCGCGAGCGTCATAACGTGTCGCATTAGTGCTCCCATGTGATTGAAGTCGAGTAACATCGTGAGGTAAGCATCGGCGCTCTGTATCGCCATCAGATAATCCGTCGCTCTCATTTTACTGCAAAGCAGAAAAACACAAAAAATCGTTCGGTTAAATAATAAAATAAAATTTCGTAAAAATGGTATTCAAATAAAAGAAAAAAATTCGAAAAAAATAAACAGTTAAAAAAAATTATTTTTTTAAGAAAAAAATCGTAAAATCAATATAATTATTTTTCCTTCCAGAAGAAAAAAAAAATAAAAATTCTTACCAATTTTCTCTCGTTCAGTTAGATAATTAAATAAAATTTCGTAAAAATGGTATTCAATCGAATGAAAAAAAAATTATAAAAAAATAAAGTTGAAAAAAAAAAAAGAAATTCTTTCTTTAAGAAAAAAATCGTAAAATCGATATAATTATTTTTCCTTCCAGACGGAAAAAAAAAAAAAAAAATGTTTACCAATTTTCTCTCAAGTGTTGAATGAGTCGCAGAATAATTCTCGGCATCATAGCCTCGGCGACGCACATGAGATCGGCGGGTGCCGGTGATTTGTTGACCGCTGCTTTCGGTCCGTGTCTATCGCAAAATCTAAAAAAAAAAAAAAAAAAAATTTATTATGTTATAAAAATTAATTTTATTATGAAAAATTATTATAAATATCTTTTCCTCGGTAAAAAAAAAAGAACAAAAGATAAAAACGGATTGTGAAACTTGTCGAAATTTTTGCATCAAAAAATCGTTTTATAAACGACGAAAAATTATTATAAAAATTTTTTTTTTCGGTAAAAAAAAAAATTAAAAAATTAAAAAAATTGTTAAAATGCATTATGAAAGTTACCCGGTTTCTTGCATAACCGATGTATCGCCACAGTCGCAGGCGCCTCCTGCTTGACTGAGAAACATGTTGAAATCGTGTCGATAATGATTCCCTTTTTTGAAGCACTCGGTGCAGAGCGCCATGCAAGGTGATATTCCGCATGTTCGGCATCGATAAGCGACGAAATTCGGTGTCCACACGAGTCCGCAAGTCGTCGCATTGTCGTACTGACGAACTGAAAAAAAAAAAAAAAAAAAGAAAAAAAAACATTACGAGTTATCGAACAACAAAGATTCGTCGCAAAGGATAACATCGACGGCCAACGATGAATCATCGACTTTAGATATACAGGAAACACAATATAGGTAACCGAACGATTTCTATGAATAATCTTCGTGACGCAACGTTAAAGTGTTCTATAAACAAATTAAAATGTTGGATGAGATCGCGAGATGGCGGAATTATGATTATTGAAGGTGTTTCGGAGAAAGTCAAATGAAAACGCAGTTTCGGAACGACGAGGAGAGAAAATATCATCTCGAGAGACGCGCGAGTTTTTTTTTTATTTACGAAATTACGAGTTTTTTTGAGAAAAAAAATGTATTTGAATTCTTTATTAACATAATAATCAATTATTATTGATTAGTAACGAATTTTCGATATCTTTTATCGTACATTTCGGCGATTAAATTTTTTTTTCGTTTTTTCGATAGTGAAACTGAACGATTTATAAATTGTTCCATATTTCCATATAATGATCAAAACATTGACTATTGAATAATTATTCGCGATGTTTTTGCGGATTGGCCGACGAAAATATTGTCTTTCAGTTTATTTTCGAATTTACCGAATGATTAACCATTTTTTTTTTCGGTTTAATTTTTAGCTGATCGACGATATACTGTTTCCTTTCGTTTTATTATTAATCTTATCGATTATTAATCGTTTACTTTCATTTTACTACTAAAATTCTCAACAATTAACCGTTTTCTTTCGTTTTTTTACTAAACTAATAAACATATTACTATTTTCTTTCGTTTTAATTGCAAACCAATCAACGATAACATATTATTTTTCATTATTATTATTTTTTTTTTTTCGTATTAATTTTCATATATTTTCGTCTTTTTTTTAAACAAATACCCAATTCTCCAAAACCACTTGTTTCTTCGAAAAAAAAAAAACAAAAAACGTTAAAAAAACGTAAACAATTGTCGTCTATCAAATCAATTTATATAATTTTTTTTTTTTTTTCGTAATTTTTTCTCCGTTTGTCGTGACGCCGCGACGCAACGTTTTTCCCTATTTACCTGTATTAGAGAATTCGTCTGGTGTTCTCCCATCAGCCATCAGCCATTTGCACCAATCTATGGTATCCCAATCGTCGATTGGTTTACTGGGCGACAAAATAATATCGAGCATTTCGTCCAAAAGCTTCGGCTGCCCGCCGGCGCCGCTGGGATTGCTGCATTCCGCGTGAATGTAAGCCGCAGCTCTCTGCTTTCCTTTCATCAGCACCTGAGCTGAACTCGTAAACGTCGATGCCATTTTGTCGAAAAAAAAAAATCGTCAATTTGCTCCGAAGAAAAACGAAATTTTTTTTTTTTTTTTTTTAAATTATATATCAGCGAACGCTTTGTTCCGAAACATCGGCGAGACACAGTTTTTCGTCGATGTGTGCGAATCGGAGTGTAAATTATCTCCAATTTTTCGTGTTCCACGCGTACCCCTCGACGACGTCGGCTCCATATCTAGTTAACTTGACGGCGAAACTCTCGACGAGCCAAAGAAATTGCCTTCGGTATCATAGCTCAATATTTTTTCGTTTTTTAAATTTATTTTTCTTCAAATATCGAACGATCACCGAGTCTCGATGTATTTGACGCAATTTTTCACGATGTTTCGATATTTTTCGATTTTTCTTTCCTTCTCTCGTGACGAAAAAAAAAAATGTGAATGGATTTTTTCGTGTTTCTTTTTTAGTTTTTTCGGGGATTGCGGGGGTGCGAGAGGGGCGGAGGGGGATTATATGCGGTGGAGAGTTAAGTGAGAATCAGTGCGAGACTCGTTCGCTTCCCGGATCGTCGTCCTCCCGTGACAAGAACATCAACGTAACGACGGGGATAAACTCGCTCGTATCGTCCAAGAGGCACCCACGTCAACTGACCAATGACCCCTTGGACAGCCCCCAACACACACAACTCCGGGTTCTCACTCTCCGCGACCAAACACTTTGCGGATTTATTAAAAACCTTATTCTCGTTTTTCCTCTCGTTTCCGACGTTTTATTTGCCGTATCACCGCGGACACGGACCACGTCGGCGTCGTCGCGTACGCGCAGTTTTATCCGACGTTTCGCGAAACGATTCGCTCGGTCGCGAGAACGTAACTCGCGATGCGAGGAAGTTTTTACCCGACTTAACTTCTGTATCGCCTGGTTCAACGGGTTATCGAAGACGATGGTGGACGAGCTTAGACTCGGGAACACTGCGCCTCTCTTTCTCTCACGAGAGAGGCCTTCTCTCGCTTTCCTTGGGGTTTCGCTGTGGCGAACGGTGCTGCTGGACTGCGCGAGAACTTCGCTGCGGCGAAACCGCGAAGCTTGTTTCGAGATGAGAATCGAATTGATATGATTGCAGGTAAATTAATGGGCTGAGGGTTAAATTACCGATTTTTATTCATATTTTTTAATGTAATTAACGAATTTCTGATAGCTAAGATGCTTTTCAGTTTTGGTACATAAAACTTTGCGTTGTACACGTTAAATGACTATTTTGTTAGAGATTTTTATGCAATACATTTTCAATTACGATTTTATTTAGATTTAAGCAAATTTACTAAAAAAAAAATGTTATATTATTACAAAAAAACAACTTTTACACATAAACGTCTCAGGATCCCAAATTAACATTGACAGTTGTTTTTCTTAGAAAACAATAGTTCATCGTAGACAAAATCGGTTTACCAAAAAAAACTGCCTGCATACCGACTGATGTAGCAAGTTACCTTACCAACCGAGTTTTATAAATTTCTTCAATTCCCATTTAACAATAATTAATTCATCCAATTATTATGATTACAATAATCGTCATTAATTTTTCGAATGAATTTATCGTCACACACATCATCGAAGCACGAATTTCGTTAAAATCGACTCGACAGCTGTATTCTTCGAGATGTCGCGACAATCCCAAAAAGTTTCAAAATTTCGCCGCATGTCCGCGCCACCGCGACTTCCTCTCCCACGGCACGAATTCTTTTCTTTTTCCTCGGATAACCTAGCGTGTCTGTCGGTGTGATAAACAATCACAAATCGCAGGTAATCAATGTTGCAAAAGTGCATCGATGAAAAATTTGCAATACAAACAAATCTCCGTCAATTCGTTTACGTCGCTTTAACGATATTTTGCGTAAAAATTGCATTTTTCACGGTTATTCACGCGATCAAAAAAGTGCGTGCAAAGTGGCGGTAGAACCCGTATCCTGCCTGTCTCCGTGGCGAATATAAAATCTTGCGGTTTCGATGTTTTAATGCCCAAAAAAACTCCTTAAAAACCATTAAAATGTCATTTTTATCGTATTTCTCAAAAGAATCGGTTATGACGTTAAAAAATCGTTTTTTTTATCTGTGAAATTTGTGGGTTATGTGTCGAGTGTATCCCGCGAAGATTTTGACAATTATCTTTTGTTGCAGCCATGGTTCGCATGAACGTACTCAGCGATGCTCTAAAATCGATCAACAATGCCGAAAAGAGAGGCAAGAGGCAAGTCCTCCTGCGTCCGTGTTCCAAAGTTATCGTCAAATTCCTTACTGTCATGATGAAGCATGGTAAGTCGACGATAAAAAAAAAAAAAAAAAATTACGCTGCGACTCGGCGGATTATTATTTTGAAATTTTTCATTTTTTTTTTTTTTTTTTTTTTCAGGATACATTGGGGAATTTGAGATCGTTGACGATCACCGCAGCGGCAAAGTTGTCGTAAACCTTTCCGGAAGGTTGAATAAGTGCGGAGTTATTTCGCCGAGATTTGACGTACCGATTACGGATATCGAGAAGTGGACCAACAATCTACTGCCATCCCGTCAATTTGGGTAAAATTACCATTTTTTTTACCTTTTTAATTGACGATCCATGTGACGATTTTTTTTGACAATTTTATTTGGCGGCCGATAATCGTCAATTTTTTACATTTTTATGGCATACCTGCAAATTTTTCTTTTTTATTTATTTATTTCATTGTCATTTAACAGTCTATACAAGAATCCAAAGAAATAATTTCATTTGCTGCAAAGTATTTAAAAAAAAACGTTTTTTTTATCCATTAAACAAAAAAATAAGTTATTTTGTTGTAAAAACTTTTTTTTCTACTAAAAATTGATAGATTAATCCATTTTGTTGTTTAGAAATTCGTAAAATTATTTTTAAAGCTATTTATGAGCATAAAAATCGAAAAAACAGTTCAAAATTGGCAAATATGCAATGTTTTTTTTTTTGCGATCGGAATTACTTTGGTTAATTTTTCGTGTGAAAAAAACCAAAATCACTGATTTGTGGTTTTGCCGCAATGAAAACGTTTCCCGAAATCCCAATTTTTCGGAATTAAACGAAAAACTTTCGGTAATTATACGTTTTTTTTTTTTTTTTTTTTTTTCAATAGATACGTCGTTCTCACAACGAGCGGAGGAATCATGGACCACGAAGAGGCGAGGAGGAAACATCTGGGAGGCAAGATCCTCGGATTCTTCTTCTAAGTTACGCAAAAAAAAAAAAAAAAACTACGAAAATAATTAATTTGTATCGATGAAAACACAACATCAATAAACGTTGGTGCAGAAAAAAAAGCTTATTGACGATTTTTTTAAATTTATTACTTAATGATTAATGATATCGCCGTAGTTATCGTTCCGTTATTATATCGGAATTTTAACATGCATAACTCGCGGCTCAACGTTTCGACTTCGTTCTCATAATTGGAGGGAATTACGATAGCGATTAATCCCAATTGGCTATAGAATAGATCGCGTACCGCAGCCACGGATCTCGACGATCTATTGTTCATTTCGCGCTGATTTTTTTGACCCCTTTTTTATCCATTAGATTATTTTTCCGACTGAGAAATGCGAAATATTTCGAATAAACGTTATTTTCGTATAGCTCTTCGTAATTTTATTAATTTTTTTTTTTTACTCCCGACGCTCACTGATTTCGGACAAAATAATGCTGCGAAAGTGCTTAATACGAATTTATTGATGAAAACATCGCTTTCGCGGTATTATACTTACGATAATACAGAAATAAATATTTAATGTCACAAATTATTAATTATAAAATTACAATTACATGTTACCTCGATAGCCTCGATATCTTATTAATTATTTTTTCCTCCGTTAGCTGTCGCCACCATAACAATTTTACTCGGCAACTTTCGAATATCTTCTTACCCCCACTCACGGTCCCTCATTTCTCCGAATCTCATTGGCGCTGTTCCTCAGCCCGTCGTACACTGGTGCACTCGGTGTCCCGCCGTCTTGCGCTTCTGCCACGCTGTTTTCGAGTTGCATTCCATCGCGCGATCTCATAGCGAGCGTCACGTTTACAACGACGACTCCTAGTCAACAAACCGTGCGTGCACCGCCTTCCCTCGTTTGCTTTAAAAACTCTCACCTGACTAAATAAAAACTCCGCGCAGCAACAACAATTAAAATAAACTTCGTAGATTCTTCGTAAATCATAAAAAAACTCTGTCGTTCCGGAATCGGCGCCGATATCGGGTTTACCGTCGAATAACCGTTAATCGCGTCGTTCAGGTGAAGCGACGAAGAGCCAAAGGGTTTTGGTACAGGCGAACGGTCGCCGCTCGCGCGCTGTCTGCCAGGGTTGCCAGGTTGTGTTCGGTACCAGGTGAAAAAAGAAACCGTAAACTCGTCGCAACGAACTTTTATCGTCCGACAATAAAACTAAGCGTCGATTTATTTCTTCACTAATGATCCTAAATCCCTTTTCACAACAAAACTAAATCCCCGAACTGTTGAATAAAGTTTTTTTTCCGATTTATTCGAACTCCGAAAAGTGTTTTCATTCGACGTTGTCAGTTTCCATGTGACCGTTCCACGGGGCCCCCAAGAAATAACCGAGCGTGTACGACGGACGAGAGAAAAGAAATAAAATAAAAGGCTTCCACACTGGATCATTGGATTGTATAAATCTCTCAATCTAAAAAGAAAAATTGTGTTTTCGTAACTCGTTTTAAATCGCAGAAAATTAATAAAATTGTGTGATTGTTTTTTTTTTTCGTTTATATTTCATTCGAAGTGTCGTTTATTTCGTTATTTTCCGCGATGTTTCGATACTACGAGAGTGTTTTGTTCGATCCGCGAAAACGCGGCAGGTCAATGGGATACGGTGTCTCGATCACGCGATGAAAGGCCTTCGCAGGCAGCAGCGTCCTTACGAAGGTATTTCGCGTTCCGCGGCCTCGTTGCAGCGTAACTTCACATACAGATCTGTGCCGTGTGTTGAGTGATTAGAGAAAAGAAAAAAAACTCGCGTGTAACGGCGAATAATCGACGAAATCAAAGCAGAATGGAGAGAACAATCGGGCGTCGCGTTAATGTCAGTGATCGGCTGTGTGAGAGATAAATCGGCGGGGGTTTCGTGTTCGTGCGCGATAAATAAATGAAATAAAAAATTTCAAAAATATTTCGTGAGGTGTGTGCAAGTGAAATAAAAAAAAGGTGAAAATAGTTTCGTGATAGTTTTTGTCCGGCAAAGAGGACTGGGATTGCGATGAAAATCGGTGACATGGGGACTTCGAGATATCGAAGAGTCGCCGTCCGGCCTATTGGGATACTGACAATAGCGAGGCTTCTCGCGTTTGTCATTGCAACAATCGTCTCGAACACGGGAAATGCCAGAGCTTCCGGTGAGTTTTTTGTATAAAATGAGGAATTCGTATATATACGGTTGTAAAGTACAGCGAGAGCAGGAGTAGGAGGGGGGGGGGGGGGGCATTGTTGACAATGAAGGATGTGAGGGCTGCGATGCGCGGAAATCGTGGGAGTATCACTCGCAGGCATTTAATTTAATTTAGTGTCGGGCTTCGAGGACTTTTTATTATTTTTAATTGAGATATGGGGAGCGGCGAGGGGGGGGGGGGGGACGTGAATCCGAGTTATTGTTTGCATGTTGATTTTGCGAAAAGATAAAATATTCACAATAAAACTTGAGATTTTACTTTACGATACTGAAATTGACAGTTAAGTATCGCAACTAACTTAATTTTGGGTTAATTAACATAAGTTAACGGAATTAGATACTTGGAACAGTTAAATATCGAAATAACGTTCTTTAAAAAAATGATACATATTTCAACATCCCGATTGACTCGGTGCTAAAACCGATATCCGATTCGCGTTCATCGCGAGTAGTCAATGTTGTGTATTTATTACCATACAAAGTAATTAATAAAAAAATGAATATCAATGAAAAAATTAAAGTTTTCCGTACAAAGTAAACGATGTTAGAGTACAAAAAAATCGCTGGAAAATATCGATCGTATTATATAAAAATCAATTTCTAAAAATATTTTTTACATTGTTTCCTCGTATTATAAATATTTTTGCAATGAAAAAAAAATGATTATCGATTCTTTTATCGCTTATAATCAAAAGCTCTACGGAATACGAGAAAAAAAAAAAATTCCATATTCCATCGACAAAACAACAGACCCTTCCCAGCTTTTCTGCTCGAACAACCGCACCGTATGTCGAGCGTCGCACCAGGTGTGAGAAGTCGAGAAAGAAAAAGGGGACGAAAAGGAACGAAAAAAAAAAAAAAAAAAAAAAAAAAAAAAAAGATCGCGCGGCTCAACTTCGTTGTCAAGTTGCCGAAGCTAACGCCCGCACGCAGTGCAACAACTGGTGTATGTCGCGTAGGGCGACTTTAAAAGAATTGGCGCATACAGGGCGTGTTAGTTGGAGAGATCGGGAGGGTCTCTCGTCGGACGGACACGCGCCGGCACGTGCTTCCGACGCGCTCGGTGCTTAGCAGCACAGTCTCCACGCACCACGGTGGCACCGGTCGCGACGACACCGCGACCGGAGAGGTCAACGCTTTAACTTCGTTTCTCACAATTGGACGGAATTAACACGACTATAAATCCCAATTGAGATACAACATACCAAAAGCAGCCACGAGTTTCGACAATTTAACTTACTTTGCGCAGATTTTCTTTTTTTTTTTTTTCGAAATTTCGTAATAACCCGATTTTTTTTTAATAATCATAAAAAAAAAAAATTACATCGATTTTTACGCGTCCCTTCAATTTTCATAATAATAATAATAACAATAACGGAAAATGATTCATTTTCGTAATATTTTTTTTTCAGTCCCTTGTTATGATTATTTCCGTCCATTGCGCGATGTTTTTTTTTTTAATAATCATAAAAAAAAATTATATCAATTTTGACGCGTTTTTTAAATTTTATTATTATTAATAATAATAATAATGGAAAATAATTCACTTTCGGAGTATTTTTTTTTTTTACTACTTGTTATGATTATTTCCGTCCATTCGGTGAATATAATTACGTATAATATCGTAGAATAATAAGCGACGTTTCTCGTCAATTGTTTCGGTCCCTCGATATCGGTTGATCGATAAAACGCCGACTCGCAACTTGTAACTATCATGTAGACGGCAACTCGAGCCACAAAACTCGTGTGCTGCGCGCGAAGCTTCCGCTATCTTCTTTTTTTTTTTTTTTTCTACTACACAATAGAAGTGAATTGTGTCCCAAGTAGGTATGCGTGCGTCCGCCACGGTTCACCTTTATTCGATGCGAAGGTAGAGACCCCCTAACGCCGCGACTGTGGGATACAGTCGTTGGCCACTTAAGTCGCATTGTGTTAAAAAATATACTGGAAATTTAATGAATTCGTAAATTAAAATTGATGTACAATTGCGAAGAAAAATTAACGTACGCTACATTAAAAAAATCGTAAAAATACTTCCCATTTAATAATTTCTTTTAATTTTATTATAAAAATACTGTGAATTCGATAATTTAATAAAATTTTTACCGTATCGTAAAAAAAAATGATAATTCAATGCAATTTAATTAAAAAAAAATAAAAAAACCCCAAAAAAAAACGAAAATAACCAAATTTATCGTTATTTTGCAAAAAAAAAATATTTAAAGTACCAAAACAAATTTTTTTGAAATTTATTACGCGATTAATGAGTAGAAACTTCGTATATCGGTAAATCAACCGGAACCGGAAATAGTGTTTTTTTCGTCTTTTTTACTCCATTTCCCTTTGATATACGTGTCAATCGATGTCAAACGGCCAATAATTGTCTCCTTTCGAAATATACGAAGGTAGCGCACTAAATGGCGCGGGGGATATCCCCCCTCTTCTCCTCCCTTTCCCCCTCTTCAGTTTTTTTCGAGTAGAGAAAAATTCATTGGCCCTTAAGAAACGGAAAGACTTGTTTAGCATCATTTTGCATGTTGAATTGATCGGAGATACGACCTTTTGTTTCGGAGTTTTCGAAGTCTATATATATATATGTATAGAGCGTTATGGAGCGCGCGATGTGCACGCGGTGTGTAAAACGCTGTGAGGGAAAGGTACGTGTATCTATCTATCACTGGCGTCAGCTATACGCCGGCGAAGCACAATGGACGACAAGGGCCTTTAGCCGTTCTTCGAGTAGCTTCTCTCTTCTTGCGACCGACGGTGTGTTCCCCCGAACCCCCCGTCCACCCCTTAGGCTACACGTTCTCTTACCAACGCGGTTGGTACCTTTTCCTTCTTCTCCTCTTTCCCCACCTTTTGTCGTTCCGCTCGCTACACTCGTAGCTAAGTCTCGTATGCTTGGGGGCAATTTCTTCGTCATGGAGAACCTTTGCCTACACGCCTTACCTTTATTCTACATTCTACGATGTTTCTCACGACTACTGATACTTTGATGCGAAAGAAAAAAAAAAAAAAATAATAATAATTCGCAATTAATGTGAGTACTTTGCGGCGGAGGATACGAGAAATTAAATGGTTTTTCGTGACTCCAAAAGTCTGGAATTTTTTTTTTTTTTTTTTTTTTCGATGGGCAAATGAGAATTTTTGTTGAAAAAATTTCGATATATCGATGGTTTTTCGTTGTTCGATTTATTGGTGAAATTAAAAAAAAAAAAAAAAAAAGTTGATAAAAATTAATTTTTTTTATTGATTTGATTAAAATTATGGAAAGAATAAACAATATGATAAAAGCGGATTTTTTTTTTTTTTTTTTTTTTTTCGCGCGATGTTTTATATATTTATTTAGATCGTAATTTGAAGGTTCTTTTTTCTCACGATTTTAATACTTTCACTTTTACACACTTTGTATGCGATGAGAAAGTGTAAAGTTCATTAAATATTTAAAGGAGATACAATATTGAGAAATTAATTGATTAAAAAAATAATAATTTTAAGAAAAATCTCGTTATTGATTTGTTATTGAGAAATATAGAAATATTAAAAAAAAAAAAAAAAAAAAGACGATGATGACGATGATGTAAAATTAATAATTAATTTAAAAAATTGAATTTAAAATTGTGTTTATAACTCCGAAAGCAAAAAATAAAAATAACGTAATAACGTAAAAATGCTTATAAAAGATAACATTGTAACGCGAGTAAAGGTTTCAGTGTCTCGCTGCGCTCTGTTTCAATTGATCGGAATCGTCGACCCAATTCTATGGTCAACGCTATCGATATTGATCTTTCTCGATATATCAATCGTCGTCTGTAGTCTCCGGAACGGCGATACAGTGAGAGTAGAGCGGAATTCTTGATTTACAGTCTCTCGCTGTTCTCACTGCAAACCCGAGAGAAATTGCGGTCGACCTTTTAAAATTTTGTATCGCAGATTCTCTTAACTACGTAAAAAAAAAAAAAAAAAAAAAAAAATTACACAAATTTTACAAACAAAAAAAATTATTAAAAATAATGTATAATCATTTTTATAAAATTTATCCAATTAATATGAAATTATATTAATATTAATCAATTTTTTTTTTTATGTTACGAATTATTTCTATATTTTTCACTATATAAGTATTACAAGTATTTAATTATTTCGAAAATATATATATTATTCATAATGATGCAAACTGCGAAATCGACTCCAAAAATCCCAAGAAACTCAAAAAAAATTTGCCAATTTATAAAAAAAAAAAAAAATTTCTTCAATTTCATTTTTTTTTCGCGAAATAACACGATTCACTCAGTAAAATTGCTCTTTCGAATTCTCGTTTTCCTTCGACCGGATGCCGGTTCTCTTCCCAGATGCGCGGCTCAACCCTTCTCCGTCCGCTTCACCATTTTATTTTTATATTTTTTCCTCTTTCTTCCTTCGTCCAGTCGTCGTTCTTCCTTTCTTCCCAATGCACGCGCCTAGCATCGGGGGGCACCTCTCTCATTATTGCCCTGCAATACCCCAACGATCCACGCGATCGAGAGCTCCCGCTTCTCGTCTTCTTCCATCGCACATACATAAACTTGCGCTGTGGCCGACGCATAAACGTCGTAAGTAACGCTTTGCGAGGTCGTATTAAATCGTTCCTCGTCCGATCTCGTCTTCTTCTTTCCTTTTCATCTCTTCGTTTCGCTCTCCTTTTTTCTTTTCGATGATGCAGCGACACGTAATCCCTGGTGGCCTTGTAGCCTCGAGGCGGCGGGGAGAGATGGAGCTCATCGCTACCACTGTAACCACCGGCCGAGGCACGCATACGCATACCTTCATACCTAACCTATCGCGGAAGCCTCACTAACGCGAGTCGCGTTTCTCCTCTCCGTACGAGAATCGCTTCGCATACCTCGGAGAGGGAGGTCTATCGCGCGCGCAAACTGCTAAACAATTTCCTCACTGTTGGGATTATCATCGAAATGAAAAAAAAAAAAAAAAAAAAAAAAAAAAAAATGCTTTCACGAGAGAGTCTCGGAGTTCTGAATCTCCGGTATCTCGATATATAACACTTTTCTCTATCTCAGCCACTTTTACCCTCTCTACGAATCACAAAAGCCCGAGCGTTAAAACGTTTTGTCCGTATCGCTTCATGGTCTCCGGTAACCGTACTCATTCTTCCATAACGCACGAGCAACAACGGGCCCCGGTCTCTTGTTTTCTTATCTCCATTATCCTTCTTTTCCAAAGTAGTGCTGCGGCCTCCAACGCGCCCCGGGCGTTTCGCTTCGACTCTTGTACCGCGCGCTGTAGCGTAAAATATTATCAAATAGTATTCCATAAGATCGCGAGCAGCCAGGTGGACAGCGTTGGATGTGAGTCCCTAATAATCAGCGGGAAGAAATAACAACGAATAGCATTTTTTTTTAAATTTTTTATTTAATACAAATTTTCTTCATATTGATATTTTTCGGGCAATAAGTCGATATTTCGATAGTATAGATGTGTATTTTTTTGGCTATTATTTCATTTGCTGATGAAACATTTTCAGTTGACTTAAGTTCGATGCAATGGATTTCTCACATTTTACAATTAATTTGATATTAACATTAAATCGCAAATAAGATGAAAATACAAATGTTATTTAAGTTTAAAGTGCATTCCATGTATCACTTCAAATTTCGATTGCCACACAAGTGTAAACTTAATTTGCAACACGGCGTCGAACTTTATTTGATGTTTTCAAACTTCAGTTGCGATTAATGCTTCAGCTGTAGTTGCGATATGAGTTCAAATATTTCAATTGCGACATACGGTTGAACTTCATTTGCAATATGAGTTCAAACTTCGTTTGATGTTTTTAAATTTCCCTTTCGATAAAAGTTTACGCTGGTTGCGGTATGACTTCAAACATTATTTGACACGTAAATTCAATTTTCAGTTTCCATTGCATACATAATTTGAAACTTCATTTGCCACAGGAGTTTAATCTCAGTTTATCATAATAACTTCAAACTTCATTTGCAATACGACTTCAAACGCTGATACGTAAATTCAAATTCCACTTTCCATTGCATACATAATTTCAAACTTCATTTGCCACAGAACTTTAGTCTCAGTTTATCATAATAACTTCAAACTTCATTTGCAATATGACTTCAAACGCTGATACGTAAATTCAAATTCCACTTTCCATTGCATACATAATTGCAAACTTCATTTGCCACCGAACTGTAATCTCAGTTTAACATAGTAACTTCAAACTTCATTTGAAATATGACTTCAAACGCTGATACGTAAATTCAAATTCCACTTTCCATTGCATACATAATTTCAAACCTCATTTGCCACAGAACTTTAATCTCAGTTAAACATAATAACTTCAAACTTCATTTGCAATATGACTTCAAACTTAATTTGAGGTGAAACTTTCAATGGACATTCTCACTTCATTCCCTGCAACCTACAATTATAAAATTGTCCCTTATACCTCGGAAGACTCAGGAAAAACATAGGTACAACATAAAAAATGAATGAATGCCACCACGATCTTATAATTCCCATTATTATTCCCATGAGTGCGTCGCACACGAGAAAACGAAGGGAGAAGGTGGCATTTGTGAGGTAGAAGAGAGGGGGAGAAGGGCGACTGTCGAGTAGTCGCTCGTCTCGTGGTCTCTCTTGTGGTAGTCGGTGCAGAGGCCACTGACCGCCCCCGGCAAGGCTCTCTCGGCCAACTCCTTCTCCTTCACCTTGTACTTTTTATTCTTCTTCTGCTTTATGCTTCATCTTCTCCTCCTTCTTCTTCTTCTTCTCCTTCGTCTTCTTCTTTTCGTCGTCTCTACGCTTCAGCATTCTCGTACGTTGATCACGCATCGCCGTCGCGATGCGTGCGTTACTCGGAAAACTTTCATGCGGCCGGATGGCGGATGCCATAAATGCTTTTGAAGCAACGAAGTCGACGAATGCTACGAATAGGGAACAGGGGGATGAAGATTATTACCTCTATATGCGGTTATTCGCGAGGATAGTAGACACACATGAGAAACACCAGAAACTCCACAAGGGCGCGTCGGGGCGTCGGGAAAACGACGACGAAGGCGCGACAAGCAATTTTTGGCGAGTCACCAGCAAAACCGACGGACGTCGATTCGCTCGGCGTCGACAACGACGTCACTAGCCGCGAGTGTCTACCGAACGCGTTTGCTGTCGTTGCAAAAACGTGTATTACGGATCTTCACTGGAAGAGACGAGAGAATAAAAATAAAAAAAAAAAACAAAAAAGAAAAGAAAGAGAAGGGAAAGAGAGAAGGAGAATCGATTCTATAGTTGGGAGACTGAAACTCTTGGGACAAACACTCGAGAGCCCTACAGAACGAAGACTTGGAACTCTATCGAGAATCGAAGTGTGATCGTTAAAACAAAGGAGAGATAAAGCGATGAAAAAGGACCTTTGTGTACTTTTTTTAAATTTTTTTGCGGACGGAAAAGCGCCATTTGTTATGCAGAATTGTTGAGGATTTTAATTTTTTTTTTTTTTTTTTCGGGATTTGGATATTAATCTTAACGTAGAAATCGACGATTTTACGTAAAAAATGGAATTTAATTTTTTTTTTTTCGATGAATAAGAATCTTATGAAGAGATTCATACGATTGATTTTTTGAAAAAGTGTTTTAAAAAAATTGAGATTCGAATATAATTTATATCATTTTTAGAAAAAAAAAAAATCAAATTATGCGCTCCAAATTTTTTTTTTTTTTTTCGGGAAACGTAGAAAATTTTAATAAATTTAATAATAAGTTATTAATTCTGCATTTGCAATAAAATTTTATTGAAGAAAAAATTAATAAATAAATAGAAAAATTGTTGTTTAAAATGACTTACATAAGTTGGATAAGTGACTAACGCTATAACGATGGGAACGGTGACTCGAGTCTCGTTTTCCACGCCGGTTGGCGAGATTCTCCATTTTCTCGATTATGGTAGTCGCTGGACGTCTCCGCAACTTTTTCCTCTATTCTTCAATCTTCGCTGATACAGTAGAAATATATATACACGAGCTATGCGCAGAAACTATACCTATAGATGAATAGTTTTACTTGTTCTTCTGGAGACTGCGACGATGCGCTGCCGCAGGTGCATCGGCTCCAGAACAGGGCGGCGAGGATCCCTCTTATAACCCGCTTAGCCAGCTTCGCCGACATCGTCATTGCTGCCTCTCTGTGCTCTCCACAGTGTCCTCACTTCACTTACTCGTGTCTCTCTACTCAAGCAGTTTTAACGTTACCACGATAATTCCCTTAGACTACAAGGAAGAGAAACTAAATGTCTCGAGGCGGATATTAACTCGATAATTTGTCGAAACTGTTATTTTCTTTACCGTACGAAACACGAAAACATTTTCCAATTAATATTAATAATTTTTTAATTATTAAAACAGATTTCCGAATATTTTTTTTTTTTTTATTAAAAATCGTAAAATTTATACGGATTGGATAAATTACAGCTGTTTTTTTATTGTTGAAAATTTTTTGACAAAGTTTCGGAGTAAATTTTTTTAATGCCGGAAATTAAAAAATATAATAATAATAATAATATTTATACACAATTGATGATAATAAAAATTATTTTTATTAACAATTTTTATGAAAATCTGATGAATTAATCGATGACATTTTATTTTATTGTGCGTTTACTTCCCGGCGAAAGGACAATAATTACGAAATAAAATGCTATTATTTAAATTAATTCATTCGGAGAGAAAAGTTACAGACCGTGTAAAGAATCTTCTTAGTGTAACTTAACGAAGAGATCTAACGATTTATATAACCATTATTATCCTATCTGTTATCCTACTTTCTAATTCTAATATATTCTAATATATTTGCACACATGCAAATGCGCGCGATGAACACATTCACGATGCATGTATTTCGAATGCAGATAAATGGCAACTTCGTCATTATTGAGAATCGAATACATAATGTATTAACAATTTTCAGTAATCGCAAAAATACAAATAAAAAAAAATATATATATAAATTTATTTTATGAAAAATATTTTTTTTTTTTTTATTAAAAAATAATAAAAAAAAAAAAATTTATGAAATTTTTTTTTTATTTATATTTTTGCGATTTCTAAAAATACATACGTAAAAAAAAAATGTATGAAATTTTTTTTTTATTTATATTTTTGCAATTACTAAAAATACATACGTAAAAAATGCCGATTTTTTGACAAAACATTGACAAACATTTTTCTATGTTCAAAAATAACCTCTCGAGAAAATTAGTAATCCATAGTACACGCAGTACGTATCGCACGAAAATATTACTCCCTCTCCATCCCCCCCTCGCGCGTTTCCATATCCGGTACGAGGGCGAGAACCCTGGATACTCCTTCGCAGCTATTTATAAAGAGATTCCAAAGAGAGCCCTTGAAGAGAGCACATGAACGAGAGGCGCCTCAGTTTAAAATTTTACTGCCTCTACTCTCCGAACCCTCGTGTCCTCACACATCATCCCCAAAGTGTATATTTTTCTCGACACTGAGATTGACGATCTTTTTCCCGACGGTACTTTGTTTTCACGACTGTTTCCGGATAGGATAATAAAAATAAAAAAAATAAAAATAAGAGACAACAAAAAATACATCGAAGTCGTAAAAGAAAGAAAAAAAAAAAAAAAAAAAAAAAGGTGAAAGAGCGATAGTCAAAGATAAAAGACAACAAAAAATATATCGAAGTCGTAAAAGAAAGAAAAAAAAAAAAAAAAAAGGTGAAAGAACGATAGTCAAAGATTGAACGGGATGCACATCTGTGTCCGCTATCGGTATCACGAGAGGATTTCCTGGGATCGTCTCTTTATAGAGGCGAAGGAGCGCAGGAAGTTCCTCGAGCGTAAGAAAAGAGATTTCCTAGTATATTGCATTACATTTGGGAGAGAGAACTCGTTGAATGAAGAAAGAGAGCAAACGAAAGCCGGTGAGAGGCTGCGGGGAAAGGGGTAGAAGAGGAAAAGGGTGGAAAGGGGAACGGGGGGTCGAAACCTCCGCAAAACGTTGCGCATTGCGTCTTATAGCGGGGAAACACGAATAGCGGCGGGGGTAACCCGGGGTTAGAGCTCCAGTGCTGTGCTATGGCGAATCTATATATTTTATGTCGGCAATCTCGTCTGTACATATGTATGTGAAAACGAAAACTGTAGATAACCCGTCGCGAAACTGTCTCTGGCACTGCAGTTTGCAGGTGGTCAGCTATCGCGCTTCCGAAACTTCGTTGGCCAATAATCGCAATCTATAGAGTTTTCGGAAGAAAAAAAATGCCGAACAGATTTTTAATTTTTTTTTTTTAATGTAAATATTTACGATTTTGAAAATATTAAGTTTTAATTTTTTTTTTTTCGATCTGATGGAAAAATTATTTTTTCGAAAAAAAAATTATAAAAAATATTTAATGTGCACTGTGGACTACAAAATTTGTATTTCGTAACTGAGATCATAAAATTGCTTTCGAACATTTTCTATTTTAAATAAATACGAATTTACTCCGATTGCCAAATTTCTACAAAATTTAATTTTTTTTAATAGTCATTTCGTAAAAAAAAATTCAGAATCGAAAATAATCATTCAATTTAATTCTGTCATCAAATATTTGCCAATTTGCATGCAGTCAACGAAAAAAAAATAAAAAAAATCGCAATTTCATTGTTTCATCAAATATTTACCGAGTCAACGAGTTTATTAAAAAAAAATGTTGAAAAATAAAAAAAAAATAAAAAAAATCGTGAAGTTTCCGAACATTTAAATTCGGCATTTAAAAAAAAAAAATCCAATTTCATTATTTTCACAAATATTTGCCGAGTCACGTACAGAGTCAACGCGGTCCTCGTATTTCCATCAGCGACCAGATTTTTTCATTACCCTTTCATTCATCGAAAATTCTGAAAAAAAGGGGTTCTCCTCCATACATTTTAAATGTGAAGCACTCGTAAACGAAGTTCATGCGTATTACCCGTAATTTTTTCTTGGGAACCGCACGAGTGTCGCTTTTATATGCCTCCCCGAGCGAACAACAATGACGCGTCTGTTCTCTCGAGTCCCTCTCTCCCGTTGAATGGTTGGTATAAGTACAACAGGGGGGCTGTTCTCTCTGTCGGATTTCTCTCCTATCGTCGTCGTGATGCCAGAGGGGTTGGGGCGTGAAAGCCCCGACTATGATATTTCTGGAGCGCGGTTAACGACTAAGGATAATTCAATAATCGGTTCTCATGCGTGAAAGCGAAGCCCCGTGAATGAAAAGAAACGATTCATTATATCCCCAGTAAGCGAGGCAGTGGGTTAATAGAAGCGTTAAGAACTCCGCACGAAATCCCGGATAACGCAATGAATGAAAGTTTTTTTTTTATATTTTTTTATTATCATATCGGATTGATGATTTCTTTCGCCATCGCAATACGGAAAAAAAAAAAAAAAAATTCGTTGCGCATCGTAAAATGTACACTGATCCACATCTCGGCGAATTCGTTGGTTCGAGTTCGTTGAACAACTAGCAATTCGGAAGGCGCGCGTTCTCTCTATTGCGATATTTTAATTAAATAATCATTAGTATGACTGGGAGCACGTGGCGAATTGATTTTTATCCGCAATGCACACGCGACTCGGAAGGGTAGGTGAGAGGGATGAGGATGTTGGGGATGAGGATTTTGCACCCCTTTTTGGAAGCGTTCCAGCTTCCCCTCGGCTTTACGACAGCTGCGGTCCATGCGGGGAAAAGTTGAATCCCCTTCCCTCCCCATGGTGAACGAAGGGGCGGGAAAGAGATTCAATGACACAGGTAAAGCTGTACGGTTCATCGCTCTGACCCCCTCTGACCTCACGTGGGATACAGTGGTTATCCACACATACTCTTCGGAATAGTATACTCATTAATTCACGAAAGGCTCGAAGAGAACTCGTAACGCCACTCGTCTATCTTCTGTCCAACTGTTCGAGTACTTTGTATCGTATTCAAGAGGCGTGGAATTTAGATTTGCATTTGCGATTGATTGCGAAACGAGTTTCCGAGGTAAAGCGTAATTAAAACTTTTTTTTATAACTTTTTTGAGATTTTTTTTTTTTTTTTTCGAACTACAAGTCGCGATGTAAAAAATTAGCGAATAATAATGTGGAACGTTTTTTTTCGTTCAAAATTGAGTGAAGCGTCCATTTTGGCAAAAGTCACGAGCAGTTCAAATTTTTTGTCAATCGAGTATTTTGAAAATTATCTCGAAAATCATAGCATCGTCTACTGTTGAAACAGAACAAATTTTTCCTTTGGCAAAATTTCGTACAACGCGAAGATTTCAGGTTATAAGGAGTTTAAGCATTCAGCCAATGAGAACCCGCGAAAAATGGCTCATAAATGGGAGAATCTTGTTAATCGGCAGAAATCGAACAAATTTTGTCTTTGGTAAAACTTCGTACGATCCATAGTTTCCGAGTTACGAGCATTCAAAGTTTTGACCAATAAGAGAAGTGCAACAAAGTGCGCATTTCCTCGCCTTCTCATTGGCTGCAATCTTTATTAATCAGTATGTCCGGAACTTAGCGCGCTAGAAAAAAATTTCAAAGGAATAATTTGTTCAGTTTTCGATCGGAAATACGATCCACTGATCAGATTTGCAATTTGGAAAATTCACCCTTTAAATATTGACGCATTTAAAGCCGATTCTTGGTCATCAGTTGTCTTCAAATTTAACAAGAGGTTATCGGAACACTTGTTCAAGAAGACAGACTTGAGAAAACCATTTGCCTTCGTATTTATTGTTTCGTCGCTCGACTCTCCTCGCATCCAAATAGCTCAAGTGTTTCCAAGTGCACTAGAAAAGCTCCGTAGCTAAAACAGAGACGAGATATCATATCTCTCTCTCTTTCTCTCTCTCTCTGGAAGATGCGCTGAGAAAGGAGTCTTGCGTTACCCACATACACCGGAGAGTCGAGAGTTTGTTTATCCAACGTCTGCGGGCGCAAGGCATGCTCTCTGAAATATTGAGGCGCCATTTATGCCTCCAGACCATCCGGGCCTCTGAGTCGTTTCTGATGGCTACCTATAAGCTCTGGAATCTTCTTCTCGTCTCTTTTGCTTTTTACCGCGTGGTGTGCCCTGTGGTACTTTAGAATCTGAGATGTTTCGCAGCTGGTCCCTCGGGTAGACCTTCTCCAGCATACATTGCACAGCGCCACAAGAGAGTACAAGAGCGCTAGAGACTCGTCCATCCAACCTGCGACCCGTTTTACACACAATTCTGGCTTATAGGCGTGAGAATGAAGATCTTTCCCTTCGAACGGTATATAACTACTTGGCTTACCACTATTACTATGTACGTATGAACTGCACGGGGCATGAATACCGACCGAGATTATTTCTCCTCCGTTAATCCAGAATCTCATCGCTGGAAGCGAAGAATAAGGAATAAGAAATAAGAAGGAGACGACGGAGGACTATATAACAGTTAGTCGTGCCTACTGAAGTAGGCATTGTCTCTCCTACCTCTCTCCCCTGGGAATGTGCCGCAGAAATTACATAATTCACGATACTACTGTAACTGGTAATTAGCGAATGCGTGTAGAAGTCAACGCTGTCGGATCATAATCGTAGCTAATTAGGAGAGCTTTCAGTACGTTAACTTTATGTCTGATGAATCCTCGACGAACGATGACGAAGAGACGCCGGCAAAGTCACGGAAAAGCGCCATCTGCAGTTTTGAGGTTAGATTTAAGTTTTTACAGGATAAAACAGATTCCTGTAATGAAAAAATCGGATTTTCGATGACTTTCGGTGGACTAACTTTGAATAACAGATTTGCAGTTCATAAAAGGGATGAAAAGACACACTTTATGGGGTTTTATCTTAGGATTCGATGCCAGCATCGGTTAATAAAGCTCAACGAAAAATTGTGTCGGTAACTCCGATTATCGATAATTTGCTTCTGGAAGGTTTTTCTGCCTGTCGACTTCGTCGCTTGTCTTCGTCGTCATTGTTTTTCGGGAAATACGATTTTCCACAACGATATACAACAGTTTTTGACCATTTGGGACCAAAGGATCTGTAATTGCGAAAAGTTGGTCCGGAATCGAGAGTTATAGCGCGATTTCCACTTTCGTGAACTCGCAGCCGGTGTCCGTTCTGTCTCGGTGAACACGTTAACGATCTCTCATCGCTTTGTGTGTACCTTGCGGCTCTGCCGCCTTCTCTCGGCTCTCGTTCCTTTTCGTAAGCACTCAACCACAATTTGCTATTCTTTTTTTTCTTCTTTTTTCACTCTCGTTACGCCAAAGATTCAACGAGGTGCACAGAGTTAATTAACTTTGAAAAATGTGCAGTAAGTATGTTAGTATATGCAAAGCTTATTAAAATGTGCGAATAAAAATTACTTTTTTCTAAAGTACATACTTCCGGATATACCGATTGATGAAGTTTACAGCCAATGGGATCGCGAGAAAACAAACATCTTCTTCAGCTTCTCTCATTGGCTGTGAGCTTTGAATGCATATAATTCAAAAACTACGCGTTGTACGAAGTTTTGCCAAAGGGAAGTTTCGTTCGGATTTTAACACCGGATGAGGTCCCCCCCATTTTTTTCAATTTTCTCGCGATCTTATTGGTCGATAACTTCCAATGCTTGTAACTGAAAAACTATATACTTTACGAAGTTTTACCAAAGGAAAAGTTTACTCAGTTTTTACGGTAAAACAACATAATACGATGTTTTCCGGAAGTTTGGTAATATTTCGTCGATAGTCTCATTGGCTACAGGCGCAATAGGAAAATCGTTCATATTTCGAGTCCATCGTCTATTACACCTGAAACTTAACGACCGGCTATTGAAGACCGATAAACTCCGCGCGCAAATGGGAAAGACATTGGAAGGAGTGCACGTAGAAAAATAAATTTGACATATCGGTTGAGACGTAGTGTTGCCGTTACGAAAGAATCCTATGCGACTGAGTCATCCGGCGTCATTAAGTTGCCGCAGTCGCCAGCTAAAAGGATAAAGACGTGAAGAATGCGGAGAGCCGGATACACACCGTTCTCGACCGCCCCGTGCGAGTGTCCCAAGTTTTAGATTGTAGAGTATATCTCCACCTCTCTTTTTCTCTCTCTTTCTCCCTCTCTCGCTCGCCGTATCTCACGGCGCCCACAATTTTTTAATTTTTTTTTTCTTTCCCGTGAAACTCGCGATCTCGACGAGCATTGAGTTTAAACACGAAGAACACAGGAGAATAAAAGATTCCGAATTAAATTGAGAGCCGTTTCGTGGCATCCTGCGATTATGGGAAACGAAGATCAGAGTTCGCGGATCGTATCGAGATTCGAGTTCTATCTGCGTGATTCAAAGAATTAGCTGTGGAGAAGCGACCGGAAAGGTCTCTCGCAGTTCTTGACTACGAGATCCGACCATCAATTACCCTTAATTTTTTTTTTTTCTTCAACATCCCCTTAAATTTACAGTTATTATTCGCAATAAAAAAAAATAATATGTATTATTTCTGACATTAATAAAAATCAATATAAATAAAAATAATAATAATAGATCTCTAAATAATCTCGTAATATTATCTATAAAATTAAATAAATAAAAAATAAACTAAAATTTTTTAATTTTTTTTTTTTTTTTTTTGTACGGCAGTTCCTCTTCAAGAGCCGCGATTCATCACCCAACCATCCGGCGTAAGCAACATACTCATCGAGAATCAAAGAAAGTTTCTACAATGTCAGGCGAGAGGTGAGTCTTAACGTTGAATTTCTTCGTATTTTTTTTTTTTTTTTTTTTTTTCGTGACTTCGATGAGATTTTTTTTTTGTATCCGAGAATCTCATTATTGTCGTCGAGACGAACTTTCGAGGTATCGATATATCCGCAGGTGGCTGGCGGCCGCGCTATACTATAAATATATAGATAGAACGGGCGGAGCGCACAAGTTCTTCGTGAAATATCGAATGACCGCGACGGATGAGGCCGACAGGCCAGATGAAGCCATATTGTTACTTCGTTGTTCACTATATGACTCCCTTTGCCCCTCTCGTAACACGATAGCGTGACCCTCTGTACAATAACTGGAGTATAGTAGTTAACTACGTTATCCATTATACCATCTATCTGCGCGCGCGCGCCTCCCCTTTAGACGCAAACTATAAACTCGCAAGTGATACGGAAAAATATTCGCCTCCATTTTTTTTTTTTTTTTTTTTTTGGATTTCGAGGTTTGCACATTTTTTTCCCCCTACGATCAGAATATCCGCAAACTATAAACTCGCAAACGATACGGAAAAATATTCGCCTCCATTTTTTTTTTTTTTTTTTTTTTTTTTTTTTTTTTTTTTTAATTTTGAGGTTTGTAAATTTTTTTTTCCTACAATCAGGATATCCACCGCCGAAATATCGATGGTTCAAAGACGGTGTACCGTTAACCGAACTCACGACCGACGAATATCTGATAATTCAGAGTCCAAAAAGAAAAGACGCGGGGATTTATTATTGCGTGGCGACCAATGACGTTGGATCGATATTCAGCGAGCGTGTCACGTTCTCCGTTGCCTGTGAGTCCCCTTTTCGTTTTATTTCGAATTGTTAATGTTTTTTATAGTCCTTTTTTTCTTATTTTTTTTGCTTTGCCATTCGATGTATTCGAAATTTATAATGTATCGAAAAGTAAACAATTTTTTTTATATGCAATTTTCGATGTATTTCTCGATATATCAAATTTTTTGATATACAAGATTTTTGAATATCCGAGATATTTTAATATACCAAATTTTTTAATATACGCGATTTTTGATATATGGAATTTTTCCAAAGATGAGATTCCGCGAGATTTTTTTTTTTTTTTTTTTTTTTACGAGATTTTTATATACGCGATTTTTTTTTAATAACTGAAATTCCCCAAATACTATCACCAGATATGGGAGTATTTGAGAATCTCACGGATATAGAGGTAGAAGTGCAATCGGGAAGCGCCGCGATACTCGAACTTCCACCGATTGAAAGCGATCCGACACCGGATGTAGCGTGGTCGACGCTCGACGGAGGGATTCTTTACGATATAAAATATGCGACGAGCCATCATAAGCAACTTATTCTCAACGCGTCGGACAAAGATGAGAGATCGTATCGCGCCAGTGCAACGAACAAACAGATTGGAAAAAAGGAAAACAGTCCGGTATTCAATCTAAAAGTCGTCGGCGATCCCGACGTTGAAATCGCTCCTTCGATAATCATCGAGCCGAAGGATATGCAAATTGTAAAAAATCAACCCGTTACATATTTGGATTGTATCGCTAATGCAAGGTATTTATTAAAAAAAAAAAAAAAAAAAAAAAAAAATGAATTACAAATTCTTGCAAATAAAAAATCATGAAATTTTTTTTTTTTTTTTTATTTCATTTTTAGATCGAAAATCTATGTCGAATTTTTATTAATCCGTTTCGTTAATCCATTAATTTTAATATTTATGTATTTCATTTATTTCTCCCAAATTTGAAATTCATATCGATGTTTTAACATAAAAAGATATTTATAATTTTTTAAACGAAATTTTATAAAATTACGCGGACTTTTTTTTAGCTTATATATTAATAAAAAAAAATCATTATTACCGATCTATTTACAGATTTACAATAAAAAAAAAAATAAAAAAATTCTCCGTAACGTGAAAAAACGGATAAATAGCTAAAAAAAATTCTTTTAGATCTCTTCACGAGTTACGAACGATATGGACGAAGGACGGCGTGCCGATCGAAAACGCGAAAGTATCTTACAATTTCAATGATTCTTGGAACAGAACTTTAGTTCTTATATCCGCGGATTTAACGCATACGGGTCTCTACACCTGCCATGTGGATTTGGTAAGCGGAGGATATCCGACTGTTAACGCGAGCGCCAGGATCGACGTATACGGTAAATCTCTTCGCCTATTAGTTTTATCCGTTTCTCTGTGTCTCTCTTCTTATTGGATATCGATTGCTGCGGACGCGAAGCGATTATTTCGACTCGTTTTACGCGTTGAATAGTCCAGCAAAGGGCTCTTCTGTTTCTCAACACTCCGATAACGCATTATCAGTTATTATAGTCATTAGTCATTAGTTATCGCTCTCCTTTCGTATCTTAACGATTCTTGTAACTTTTTTTTTTTTTTTTTTTTTTTTTTTTTTTTTTTTTTTTTTCTCCGACAACAGAGAAGCCGACTTTTGTGAAGGAATTGAAACGCGAGACGCAAAGCGATTATGGATCGACGGTTAACCTTCCCTGCCACGCGGTTGGCGTTCCAAAACCGAAGATCAGTTGGTTCTACAATGCTGAACCCGTGGATTCTTTTCTCGGAGACAAGTATGTGTTTTTTTTTTTTTTTTTTTTTTTTTTTTTTTTTTGAACAGTTATTGCGGAGAAAGTGGAAAAATATTAAACGTTTTCGTTAATTTGTTGAACGATGTGAAAAAGAGATATAAGACGATGTAAAAGGTTTGGTAAGAATTTGAGGACTTCTCCGGAATTTTTTCAGGAGATTTTCAGAAGACTTTCAGAACTTTTCCATGAAATTTTCAGGAGATTTTCAGGATTTTTCCAGGAGATTTTCAGAACTTCTCCATGAAATTTTCAGGAGATTTTCAGGAGATTTCCAGGACTTTCCTAACTTTCATACATATATACCGATCTTCTGTTCTTTTATTCTATGAAATAAAATGATATTCTTATCACTTTCGTGTTATCCGTGGGAATTACAATTCCGTTTCCCAAATAATGAAAGTTTTACTGTATAAAAATAATAAAATAATCAAAAATAAAAATTAAACCGATTAAACATCGATTGCCGAACCGATTTATTTATTAAATAAATCGGTTGTTTCATTTTTTTTTTTTCGCCAATCGAAATTGCCATTTATTTTGGCTATTAATTTTAAATAATATTTTAAGAATCTGATTAATCATTTTCATCGATTTATCATTCATCAGGTTGGATATGCAGGACGATGGCACATTAACGATCAAACGATTGACTATGGAGTTTTCTGGAATGTTCCAGTGTCTCGCGTCCAACGACGCTGGAGAAGCTTCCAGCTATACGTGGCTAAAGGCGAAAAGTAAGAGCGAATTTATCTATTGATATATAAGGATTTTGAAAAAAAATTTGAAAAAATTTACAATCGAAATTTTGCGTAAAAAAAAAAAAAGAAGAATTGCTGCAGTTTATGAAATCCCTGAAGTACTGCAGCAATTATTAACATTTTTATCGCCTATACGATAGCAATGAAATATTTTAAAAAAATTAATAACAATTTATTACAATTTTTTAAATATCGGTAAAGTAATTTTTATTACTCAATTTTTATTATTTTTCGCGATAAATTACTCCGAAACTTATAGCGCAGCGAATCACATAACAACAACACCGTCTTAAGGAGTTTATGTGGAATATTTATTTTTATTATTTTATTTTTTTCCACAAATACATTTAAAAAAATATATAAATATATTTTTAGGAGAAAATTTCATAAATTTTGATTAAATTGTATTTTTGCGTTAATTATCTTGCGGCCACAATATGACCGATTAATAATCCAAAAAAATATATAATAAATTCGTAATTATCTTAAAAAAAAAAAAAAAAAAACGATTGTGGAATTACGTGGATTGTAAAACTGATCCTTGAATATTTGTTGTGTGTGCGAAACGAAAAAACAGCGGAAATGAACGACGTCGCGAGGAACAGAGTGATTCGCCGGGCAGCCGGCTACAACGTAGTCCGCGCTCGCCAATCCGACGGCCGATTAAAATTCTTTCAATATCCAGACAGTAAGACCAATAGTTCCCTTAAAAAAAAAAAAAAAAAAAAAAAAAAAAAAAAAAAATTAGATTTTTTTTTTATCTTCGAAGTTTTTTATTTTTCAAATTTTCGAAATAATCACAAAAATAGATTAGTTATTTTGTATTTTTTTTTGCATACGGCGTGTCACTTCATTTATTTATAGAAAAAAAAAAAAAATTTCTGCATAGTTAGTTGTTTTATTTATTTTAATCATAAGGCACAATTGCGCTTGAAATTCCACGACACATTTATTTTTTCATTGGTATTTGTTTGTGTTTTTTTTTTTTTTAGTTGAAATTTTCATCGATACATAAGTAGAGGACGTTTTTTTTTTTTTTTATTTATTTGTTTGCGAATGTAATGGTTTTTACACAATTTTATTTATGCGAACGTTGTCCGTAAAAAAATCGTGTATAATGCGTGCTGCTCTGGGATACGATGGAGAACAACGATTTTTTTTCTTTTTACCTTTTTTTTATGTTTTTCTAGATGCATGAAATTTATCACCATAGTTTGATTTCACTTCGAAAAAAAAAAAAAAAAAAAATTTCTTCATCGGTAATTAATTTATATTAATCGCGAATTTCAGCTTCGACACCGGTTATCGAGAGCGCGCCGCAGAATCTTACGGTTCTCGATGGAAAAGACGCAACTATAACTTGCAGAGCGATAGCCGCTCCAATTCCAAATTCTACTTGGATTTACAATGGTAATTACAAAAACAACAAAATAACAGTTTTAAGAGTTTTTTTTTAACGATTTAAATATTTTTTTACCGGTTTCAACAATTTTTAAAAATGTTTTAAATATTTTTACAAAACGGTTTTGATTGATAGTTTTTTTTTTCACGAATTTTAACATTTTTAGGATTTTGATATACAGATTTAAGAGTTTTTACAATTTTAAGAGTTTTGCGAACAGTATTAACAGTTTTTCTAAGATATTTAAACGATTTTAACAGTTTTTCAAACTATCTAAACGGTTTTATCATTTTTCAAACTATTTAAACAGTTTTAACATTTTTTCAAACTATGTAAACAGTTTCAACAGTTTTTCTCAGATATTTAAACACTTTTAACATTTTTTTCAAATTATCTAAACACTTGTAACATTTTTTCAAACGATTTAAACAGTTTTAATAGTATTGCAAACATTTTCAACAAATTATTAAACCGTTTCAACATTTTTTAATATAATACTTCTCAGGAATCGACTGATCGATTATTATTATCTATTTTTTTATAGATACGGAACCCGTGGAGATTGCAGGACGAGTCCAGCTATTGGAAACCGGAGATCTGTTGATCGCTGCGGTGAAGCCAAACGACGCGGGAAAATATACTTGCGTGCGAGCAAACGAAGCGGGTTCTGTAAACGCATCGGCCTATCTAACGGTCGTAGGTAAGCGAGTCGTCCTCCGCTGTGTCTTTTTTTTTTTTTTTTTTTTCTTTTTTATCTTTTCTAAACTGAGAAAATCTTTCTTACGATCCGACAAGAGAATCCTTCGACGTATTTAATTGAAGTTTTGATTATTAACTCACTGTGGTGAAACTATTTTTCTTATTATTATTACTTATTGTTTCGAACAGTGAGAACACAGATTATACGACCGCCGAGCGATACATCCGTTCTCTTGGGACACACAGCAGAGTTGCAGTGCAAAGTTTCTAACGATCCTACCGTTCCTTACGACATTGTTTGGCTCTACAATACGCAGTAAGTATAAATCTCTTTGCTTTATTACAAAAAATATTAATAAAAAAAATTCAACGGCTTAAATGATTCATTTGACAATTTATTTATGTAATAACGCATTAAATTCTTTTACATTAATAAATGTAACGTTATCAAAAAAATGTTTAAAACAATATTCAGAAAAAAAATGTTGCGGATCGAGTGGAATTTTGACAATTTTATCGAAAATACTGCATAGTGGAGTTAAATTTTTTTTTTATTAAAAAAAAAAACAACTTTTCTACGATTTTTCTTAACAAGAAGATTATGATGAATAAAATTTTGCGAGTTTCGACAATTTTATTGAATTATATTCTATTGTCAAATTAAATGCTTTTCCGCGTTAAAAAAAAAAATTTAACTTTTTTTGAAATGCTGAATAAAAATTGTCAATTTTCATAATTTCATCGAATTTCATAGATCAGTAATTTTATTTTTTTTTTTGTTATAAAAAAAGTAATAGTGACGATTTTTTTTTTTTTTTGTACAAAATTTAGAGTTTCGTAGTAATGTTGAAATTAAAGCGAAAAGAATTGCGGAAAATTTCGTTAATGCAATCGAAGTTATCGATGAGATTAATATTTTTGATTTATTTACATTTTTTGTTATTTTTCCGCATTGCAGAGTAATAAATACACAGGCGAGTCAAAGAGTAAAGATGCGACACGATGGCGCATTGGAGATTATCGCTGTGCGTGCATCGGACGTTGGTGAATACGCGTGTTCGGTGATTTCGCCAGGTGGCAACGAAACGCGAACTGCGCGTCTCAGTGTTATCGAATTACCATTCGCCCCGATAAACGTTAAGGCGGAACGTGTGGAGTCGATATCGCCGCGAACGATAAACGTCAGCTGGGTACCGGGTTTCGACGGTAATAGTCCGACCGAAAAATTTATCGTCGAGAGACGCGAAGTTCCAGAATTGGGTAAGAAAAACAAGAAAAAAAATGCTTATCTCAAAATTTTACTGTTATTTGTCAATTTTATTTATCAATAAACAAAATTTTCGCGTCTAAAAATGATTTCAAATTCTCTATAATTTTCTTATTTCTCTAATTAAAAAAAAAATTTCAATCGATTTTCATTAATAATTTAAAATATTAAGATTTTCAAAAAATATATTAAAAAAAACAGAATTTTTTTTTTCGGTAATTTTTTATTATTTAATTTTTTTATTAATAAATAGAATTTCGGCGAATAAAAATTATTTTCAATTGGATTAAATTTTGATTATTTTTCCAATTTAGAAAATTAACTGATAGATTTTTATTGATAATTCTCTGGAGATAATTAAAAGTATTAAAATCTTCAAAAAATGTAGAAAAAAAAAGTAATTTTTTTTTTTTTTTGCTTATTATTTTGGATATTGAAGGCCCCATACCAGATCCTCTATCGAATTGGGTAAACGAGAACAGCAACGTCTCGGCGGATGAAAGATCGTGTTTGCTTAGCGACCTGAAAGCCGCTGCTGCGTATCAATTTCGAATAACAGCCGTCAACAGCGTCGGCGAAGGACCGCCGTCGGACCCCAGTAACGTTGTTATTCTTCCGCAAGAACGTAAGTAAATCGAATTATTAATTTTTCACATCGCAAACCTACTGAAATATATTTTTTTCTCGTGCAAACTACAAAAAACGCCTAAAAAAAAAAAAAAAAAAAAGAAAACAAATTTCTCGTTCGCGAAAAAATCTTTAGTTGCGTGAAAAAAATTTCCTCTCCGAAAAATTAGTTTTAAGATTTAAAAAAAAAATTATATTATTCCCATCCAATGCACAAATCATCTCCAGACACGAAGCAAAGGATTAATCAATTGTTTTCTTTTTTTTTTTTGTAACAAACAGCTCCGTCGGGACCGCCTTTGGGTTTCGTAGGCTCAGCGCGTTCGTCATCGGAGATAATAACGCAGTGGCAATTGCCGCTCGAAGAACATCGAAACGGTCACATATTGGGTTACATATTGCGATATCGATTGCACGGTTACAACGTCAGTCCGTGGACAACGCAAAACATAACGAACGAAGCGCAAAAAAATTATCTCATTTCCGATCTGATTACTTGGAAGGATTACGTCGTTCAAATCGCCGCCTACAACGACAAGGGCGTCGGGGTGTTTACCGATGGACTCAAAATTAAAACGAAGGAAGGAGGTAACAAAAAAAAAATTATAAAAAAAAAAAAAAAATTATTTGACAAAAACAAAAAATTTATTTAAAAAATTAAAAATGAAATTTTAATAAAAAAAAAAAAAAATCCTGAAAATCAAATTAAACACCGGGAATTCATAAATTTTCTCGATTTTTTTGTAATTGAAACTTTCTTCGTTCTTTTTTTTTTTTTCTCTCAAAAAAGTTCCCGAAGCTCCGCCGACGAACGTTCGCGTGAAAGCGATAAATTCCACCGCCGTGCAAATTTGGTGGAAACCGCCGAATCCACAAAAGATAAACGGCATTAATCAGGGCTACAAGTTGCAAACGTGGATCGGTGGAAATTTTTCGGAAGAAAATGAGTACAAGTCGATGACGGTACCGCCGAGTTTGTTCGATCCGCTCGCCGAGCAGAGCGCCGTTTTTACGGGTTTAAGGAAATTCACACTTTACAATGTTACCGTATTGTGCTTCACGGATCCCGGCGACGGCGAGCGCAGTAATCCCGTACAGGTTCGCACCAGTGAGGACGGTAAGTTTGCGTTATCTCGGACAACAAACAATTACATAACTGTCCCGCGAACGCTGGATAAACAATTTTTTCCTTATTTTCTTTTTTTCGCACTGTTTTCTCGTTAATTGTCTAAAAGCTTTGGTTTACAAGAAAAAGAGTCTCCGCAATCTTTTTGTATTACCGGAAGACACTTAAATTTCAAGTAAAATTCGAATCTTTGTGAAGAACAGTAAAAAAAAAAATATGCAATTTAAATTTATAGACAATTTTTCCATTTAATTTTTTTAACGAAAAAAATTAATTAAACAATTTTTTTTTCTTGGAAATATGAAATTCATAATTTCTTATATAAAATCCATAAATATTTTTATTTCAATGAAAAATTTCGATCAAAAAAATTTAAAAACGCAATTTTTAAAAAACATTAAAATGACAAAAAAAAAAAAAAAATTATTTTTCTCAGTTCCCGAAGAGGTGGAAAATCTCCAATTCGACGACATCAGCGATCGCGCATTGACGGTACGATGGAATCCGCCTAACGAGATCAACGGCGTTCTGACGTTTTATCAGCTGAAATATCAGATCAAAGATTTGCCGGATTCGTTGCGCGTCACGAATTTAACTCGCGATGTATTGTCGTGCAAAGTGGAGCATCTGCAGGCGACGACGCACTACAGATTCGAAGTCGTCGCTTGGACGTCGAAAGGTCCCGGAAAGCCGCGAGTCGCTACTATACAGTCGGGTGTAGAGCCGGTTTTGCCGGAAGCGCCGACGAAATTAGCGCTTTCGAATATCGACGCTTTTTCCGTTGTTCTCCAATTCACGCCGGGATTCGACGGTAACTCTTCGATCGTCAAGTGGAGCGTTCAGGCGCTGACGAAGAGAAACACTACTTGGTACAATATTTACGAAGTTTCCGATCCCGACGCGAGTACCATTACCGTCGGCGGATTAATACCCTTTATGCAGTATAAATTACGTCTTATTGCCAACAACGTTGTCGGCGCTTCGGGACCTTCGGAACCCACCAAAGAATTTCAAACTATTCAAGCGCCGCCGTCGCATCCACCGAGAAACGTTACTGTACGAGCGATGAGCGCTACCGAGTTGCGTGTCCGATGGATCGTAAGTTTTTTTTTTTTTTTTTTTATTACGTTTATTAACGATTTTGTTTTTATGTGAAAAAAAAAAGTGTTATTTCGCCTAAAATCTATGGATCCAAAAACTTGGAAAAATTATTTTCTTTGTCAATATTTATAATTAATTCGATGATTGGGAAATGAGAGAAATATATCTTTTTAAATATTAAAAAAAAAAATTAAACAAAAAAAACAAAAATCGATAGAAATTCGTGACTCATAAAATGCTTTCGATTATTTCGATAGAAAAAAAAGTTTCATATTGTAGATCGATCAATTTTTTTTTTCATAATTGTATTTTATGATTTTTTTTTTTTTTCTCGCAGCCACTGCAACAGATCGAATGGTACGGAAATCCTCGAGGATACAACGTGACGTATACGGAAGTTCGTACGAATAATTCGAAGAGCATAAGTATCGACGATCACACAGCGAATTCTTATGTTCTCGAAGGTATGGAAGAGTTTGCGTTGTACGAAATAGTAATGCAGGCGTACAACGACGTTGGATCGTCGATAACGAGTCCCAAAGCTATCGAAAGAACGAGAGAATCGGTGCCGTCCGTTGGACCGGCAAACGTCGAGGCAAACGCCACGTCCTCGACGACGATACTCGTCAGATGGGGAGACGTACCGGTAGAACATCAGAACGGACAGATCGAAGGATTTAAGGTTTACTACGGCGCCAATAGCCGATCGCCCTATCAGTACAAAAATATTCCGAAGAATACGACGTTCACAACTACTCTGACGGAACTACGAAAATTCGTTCAATATCACATACAAGTGTTGGCGTATACGAGACTCGGCGACGGAGCTCTCAGCGTTCCGCCGGTCAGAGTTCAAACTTTTGACGACAGTAAGTAAATTTAAAAAAATTAAAAAATTTCTATTCAATCTGAAAAAAAAAAAAAAAACAGAAAAAAATCTCTTAAAAAAAATTTTATAACAAAAATAACTGTAAATTTTATTAGAAAAATGTCTAATTGTTTAAAAAATGTGGAAACTATTCTAAGAAAAATATATGAAAAAATTAGAAAAAAAAAAATTAAGAAATTTCGATTCGATCTAAAAAACAGAAAAAAATGTTATAATAAAAAAAAAAACTGCAAACTGTCAAAAAAATTTCTAATTGTTTAAAAAATTTGGAAACTATGATAAGAAAAATATATGAAAAAATTAGGAAAAAAAAAACAAAAAATTGAATATAAAAAAGAAAATTGTTTCTAATTTTTCTAGCGCCTGGTCCGCCGTCGAACGTTTCATTTCCCGACGTCAGCTTCTCGACCGCTCGTATAATTTGGGACACGCCGGACGATCCGAATGGCGAAATACTTCGATACAAAGTGATGTTTCATCTGAATAGCAGTCAGGAGCGTCAATTCTCAAAGGAATTCGAGGCGTCGGTGCGGACGTTCCGAGCGACGGGATTGGAACCGGAAAAGTATTACATGTTCTCTGTTACCGCCGAAACGATACTCGGATGGGGCAAAACGGCTTACGGTCTCGTGCTGACGACAAACAATCGCGAAAGACCGCAACCACCGTCGCAGCCACAGGTCAGCAGATCGCAAGTTCAAAGCCGGCAAATTACATTCAGCTGGACGCCCGGACGCGATGGTTCCGCTCCTTTACGGTTCGTTTCTTCTTATTAACAATTTTTTATATTTATAACATTTTTTTATTATCCGAGAATTTTTTTCTTTAGTCTTTCTGATAATTTTCATTTTTTTGCACCGTTTTTTATTTATCAATAAATAGAATTTCAGCGGATAAAAATTATTACAAATTCGATAAAATTTTTCTTATTTTGCTAATTTAAAAAATTAATTGATACATCTTTATTGCTAATTCTCTGGAAGTTTTTCTTTAGTCTCCAAAGTGTTTCCAAAATTCCCTCTAATTCACTATTTGCTTTTTTTTTATTTATTTTTTTTTTTCTTAAACAGGTATTACACGGTACAGCAATCGGAGAATTCGGGACCTTTTCAAACAATTCCGGAGCGTCTGGATCCCTCTTTAACGTCTCACACAGTGAGCACTTTGAAGCCTTTTACATTTTATCAGTTTAGAATCCAAGCGACGAACGATATCGGGCCATCGGCTTGGAGCGCAGAGTCGGCACAGGTGCAGACTTTGCCCGCCGGTAAGACGATTTTTTTCTAATTTTATCAATTTTTTTTCTTTATGAAAATCGAAATTTCTGCGAATCGAAAATCAATTTTTTCCTTTATGCTCTCTTCAGCACCTTCTCGCGGAGTTACCGGTTTAAAAGTTGTGCCGATAACGACATCGTCCATCGAAGTTCATTGGGATACTATAGACGAGACGCACTGGAGCGGCGATCACGAAACCGGTGGTTATCGCGTTGTTTATCAACCGGTTTCGGATTTTCCTACAGCTCTCGAATCGACACCGAAGCAAGAAGTTTCCGGCATAAAAGAGACGAAAATGATTCTCAGCGATTTGATGGAAGATAGAAATTACGAGATCGTCGTATTGCCGTTTAATTCCGAAGGCGACGGTCCGCCGAGTCCACCGATCACGATATACGTTGGCGAAGCCGTACCGACCGGCGAACCGCAGAACGTCGACGCAAAACCAATGTCATCGACCGAAGTTCACTTGAAGTGGAAACCGCCGCAAGCGAATATGCAAAACGGCGATCTTCTCGGTTACAAAATTTTTTATCTCGTCACAGATTCGCCACAAATTTTGGAAAAAAAACAGGAAGAAGAGATCGAAGTTGTACCGGCGTCCTATTTAACACATAGTCTCGTCTTTCTCGACAAATACACCGAATACAGGATACAAGTTTTGGCGTTTAATCCGGCAGGCGACGGCCCTCGATCGCCACCGATAACCGTGAGAACGAAACAGGATTTACCGGGCGCACCGTACGATCTTCAATTCAACGAGATCACGATGACCAGTATGAGAGTCTCGTGGGAACCACCGAAATTACGAAACGGCGAAATCGTCGGTTATATCGTTACTTACGAAACAGCGGAACAGAACGATCGTAAGTTCGAAACTCTATTTTTTTTTTTTTTTTTTTTTTTTTTAGAAAATACGAAGAATTGAATTTTTTTTTTTCATAGTAACATTTTTCGTTGAAAGAAAAATGAATTAAATTTTATATAAATTTTTTTTATCGAAGTTAAAAAATTTTTTCATTAAAAGGAAAAAATCTCATATTTTATGCCATTTGTTTCATTCCATGAAATTCACAAACCGACAATTTAAAAATTACATTTTTGAGATTTTTAAAAATTGTTTACCGATTTTTGGAACTCATTTTCTTCGTTCTTTTCTTCGTTTCCAAAGGTTTTAGCAAACAAGTTAAGCAAAAGGTAACGGAAACGAGTCTCCTGGTGCAGCCGCTCGAGGAGGAAGTTACCTACACATTTATGGTTCGCGCGCAAACGATCGATTTCGGTCCACCGATTTCCGGGAACGTGACGACCGGACCACAGGAAGGATCACCGATGGCGCCAACCGATCTCACCGTCACGAAAACCGTATCGGGCGTCGATTTGCGGTGGAAAAACGGCGCATCGGGCAAAGGACCTCTACTCGGTTATTACATCGAAACTCGTCGAAAAGGTGAGAGAACATTAAAACGAAAAATAAAATAAAAATCGACAAAAAAAGGAATAATCTTCGAAGCCAAAAGTAAACAAATTAAAAAAAAAAAGCGACTTACTCGCCGCTATAAATGCCCAACAATAAAATTCCATTTAAAAACAAATTTTTTTTTTTTTTTTCTATTATAAATAAATTAAAAAATAATTAATGATATAAAATATCCTAAACGTATTGTCTTTTCATATAAACAGCAATGGAAGATTGGCAGCATTGTAAGTTTCAAAATGCCCCAAAAAATATGCTGAGAAATCGGAACGTTGATTTTAGGTTTCACCATTTTCTTTCCCCCCGTTAAACATCAGAGTTTACAAATTTGAAAAAAAAAAAGATTTCTCGATCACAAGAATACATTTATCCGAAAAATGACAATCAATCAATTGATTTATTAATTAATATATCGATCAATAAATTATCATTTATTAAATTATTTATTAAATTATTTATTAATTTATCGATTTGCGAGAATTAAATTTTTTTTTTTTCAAATTTGTAATCTCTGTTATCCGGATTGCTGTATAAAAGTATAAAAAAACAAAAGCATGAAATAAATTTAGTAATTGAAAGCTCCGTGAGTTGAATAACAAGCGATTGATTAGCGAATCCTTCTAACAACTTAGTCTCATATATACACACAACACAAACGCAAACTTAATACAAACGCTGAGAGACAAGCAGAGACAGAGCTGAGCTCCGTAATCTAATAGATTTGATATTGTGTGACAAATACTCAAATAGCTGTGATTTTTTTTATTTTATTTTTTTAATAAAAATGCGTGCGAAATACCATAATTAATACCCTCGTAGAAATCTTCTCGATGGATTGCCCCACGAGGAGTTGATCCTTCGTTAGTACCGACAATTTTTCGGTATCGTTTTCGGACGATCGCCTTAAATCTTTAAGAAAAAAAAAAAAAAAAATCAAATTATCAAAAAAAAAAAAAATATTAATTTTAAGAGAAAATTTTATTAGTTTGTGGAAATATCGTATGCGGTGCGAAAAATGTCGATTTCTAGAAATATCGAAACGTAAAAAAAAAAAAGTGATACGATGTTTTTTTTAGAGACGTCTGTGTGCTAACGATGGATTAATAGCTGGAGATTCAAACTTTTCGAAGGTTTTTAATATGAATATTTATATATTTTTTTCTCTCTGTTGGAATTGTAGACGACACGAGATGGCAGACTATCGTTAAAACGAGTAATGGACCATTGGGCGATTATGCGGTTTCGTATCAGAATTTGTTGCCATCGACGTCTTATCTGTTTCGCGTTATATCGTACAATCGATATGGAATCAGCTATCCGGTGTACTCTACGGAAACGGTAAGTTATATCGCCAATAAATTTAAAAAAAATTATTAACGATCGTATTAAACAAAAGTTCTGGTGAAATGAAATGATTTTGAAGAATCGATTATTATCGATTATTACCGATTATTATCGATTATTTTCGATTATTATCGACTGTTATCGATTATTTTCGATTATTATCGACTGTTATCGATTATTTTCGATTATTATCGACTGTTATCGATTATTATCGATTATTATCGATTATTATCGATTATTATCGATTATTATCGATTATTATCGATTATTATCGACTATTATTGATGATTATCGATTATTATTGATTATTGTCGATTATCGATTAATAATCGATAATCGTTAATTGATTATTGATAATTAATATTGATTATTGATTAATTGGTTTTTCTTCGATGTTTTACAGGTATTAACTCCGTCGAAATTGTATCTGGAATACGCCTATCTGCAGCACAGACCATTCTATCGGCAAACGTGGTTCATGGTAACCCTCGCAGCATCGTCGATCGTCATTATTATTATGGTTATTGCAATTCTATGCGTAAAAAGCAAAAGTTATAAGTACAAACGTAAGTTTTGGAAGAATATTATATTTTATATGCGTGAAGATGTAACTGTTCATTTTTTTTTTTTTAATACAATTTTTCGTATCCGCAGAAGAAGCGCAAAAAACATTGGAGGAGTCGATGGCGATGGATATCGACGATCGTCAAGAATCCGATTTGGAACTCTACAGATCGCGACAACCCGGTGGCGGAGCTATGAATATCGGTAGCGCGTGCGGTACTCTCGGAAAGAGAAGTACGTTGGCGAGAAAATCGATGCATCCACCGCCACCCGCTATGCTCGGTAAATCACCGCCGCGACCGTCGCCGGCTTCGGTCGCTTATCACAGCGACGAGGAAAGCCTAAAAGGTTACGATGAAAATCCCGACGACAGCAGCGTTACGGAAAAACCATCTGAAATCAGCTCTACGGATTCTCAGGTCAGCAAATTTTAGATTTCTTTGAGATTTTTCGCGCCAAAGTTCTAATATCTTTATTTGAGACGCGATGTATAAGGTATTTGGACGATTTACTGGCAAACTGTTGGGTTTATGCATGACGTTGTTAGGACCTTTTTTATAGAGAATTTTGTGATCTCCAAAAAAGATCCTACGCTTTCATACCGATAAATCGACATTTCTACGAAAAATAAGCAACTAAAGCATTTGATCCTCAGATTTCAATTTCATTCCGATCATTCAAACACTAATTACTCAATTTCTCCAAATCATTCGCACTTACGGAAAAAATGCTAAGAACCTTTTTCATACAGAATTAAATGCTTTACAAAAAAGCTCTCTTGCAAAAATACGCTCCGACTTAGTTTTAACGAGATAAATACTCCCAAACATTTCTTCTCTTTTCAAAAATTTTTTTCTACTCACTATTTTCCTAAATCGCTCAATTTTTCTTCTTTAGCCTCTTCAAAAGAAATTCTTCATTCTTCGGCTTGAAGAAACAACAAAAATCCTCAAATTATATTATTAATGTTAGTTTTTTCCATTGTTTTTTAGGGTTCCGAAAGCGAAAACGAAAGCGTCCAGTCGGATCCTCACTCCTTCGTGAATCACTACGCCAACGTTAACGATTCGTTGCGGCAATCGTGGAAGCGGCAGAAACCAGTGAGGAATTATTCCTCTTATACGGATTCGGAACCGGAAGGAAGTGCCGTTGTTAGTTTGAACGGCGGGCAAATAATAATGAATAACATGGCGCGTTCGAGAGCACCGCTTCCGGGTTTCTCGTCGTTCGTATGATCGAGCGAAACGAGTTCGATATATGTGCTATTCACGCCTTCGCTTCAACGATCGGGCGATCGTTGATGACGAGAAAATAGAGAAGAAAAAAAAAAGAAACGAAACATACTTAAGGCTTACGGCATCTTCAACAATATTGTGATATATACTTCGGTTACATATTATTTATATATATATTTAGAGATATATATATATATATATATAAAAATACGCGACGATCAATCGCGTGGAGAAAATGATGATGACGAGGATTTTGCCGATCTTAGTACGTAAATAACATTGCGATGCTTGAGAATAGATTTTAAAAGAGCTTTACGCAAACTATTTATCACATTGTCTCTCATATCATTGGGACTTGTCGTTCTTTTTTTTTTTTTTTTTTTTTTTTTTTAAGGGAAGTGTAATCCAAGTTCTCGAAGACTAAATTGGAGATTTGCATTAATTCGATATTTCGTCAAGTTTCGCAAACCATTTTTTTTTTTTTTTTTCGAAAACATTTACCTTTCGGTGAAATTTTTTTTTTTTTTTTTTCTTATAGTTTTTGAAGAAACAAAATTCAAAATATCACTTGAATTTACGCAAAGTTTCGAGTTAAAATTTAAACTTTGCTTAATTTCGATTTTTCACGAATTTTGTTTGAATTTTATGTTTTTTTTTTTTTTTTTTCTTGACTCGCGAAATGATGCGAATCTTCGACGATTGAATCTCCTCGAAGAACTTTGATATCACCTTCGAGTCCTCGTGGGACTGATCTCGCGTCTCCGGAATAATGAAATTAACTTTCATGTGCCATTGGAGACGTCAATAATTTTTTTTGTTTTTTTTTTTTTTCTAAATACCATATGTATCGAGATTATCACAAACATTTAAAGACACACATCGACACAAACACGAAAATTCCGTCATATCGAATCTTTTTTCCTCTAATCGCATAATATCATTAACTAAACTTCTAAGACGATTATCGACGAGAAAAAAAGAAAATTAATAAAACAAAAATGTTCGACTTTGCGAAGCGAAACGACGCCGCGAAATTTCGCAACTGCCTATGAGTGATAAATTCGACGAGCGCGTAATCAATCGACGCCCGTCGATTAGTAGTTTCGAATGCCTAGAAATCTCGACTCACGAAGAAATAAATACAATTCGTGAATCGAGAAAATTTATCGATAATTCAGCTTTACAAATAAGTAAAAAATTTAAAAAAAGAAAAAAACGCAATTCTTCTCCAGACAACAATCGCTCGCGTTTCGACGATTGTTTTCTATTGTTACTTTATTATTTTTGTAAATAAGACGAGAAGAATTTTCTTTTCGTACGAAAATCGCGCGAAATCGCGAGCGTTTTTTCTCTTTTTTTTTTTCTCCGATAGAAACTTAATTTTTAATCATTAAAGTTTTTATATAGGACCAATTTTTTAAGGGTAAAAAAAAAAACATAGAAAAAGGCTGATTCTTGTATTACTGAAAAATATTAATAATAATTATATGAATTACGATAACAATAACTTTAAGAACAATTTTATACCACACCGTTGTAGAGAAAAGAAAAAAAAAACGCAAATGGAAAAACGAGAACACGAACTTTCGAAGTAAAAATTAACTTCGATTATCGACTATTGACGAAAAAAAAAAGATTATTATAGTTCGATATTTCTTGTAATAAAAAAATTATTACAGCGAATGAAAAACCGTAACTAATTGCGAACTTATCCTCTGCAAACGAAAAACGTAACTTTCTCACCTCAGATGCTTCGTACGCATCGAGAAAGTAACGAGCGAAATGTAATTCTCAACGAAATCATTATATAGTTTATAGAAATAGAAAAAAAAAAAAACAAAAAATTTCACACATCGACACATGCAAAAGAGTGTAATCTTCTATACATATATATATATATATGTAAAATCGAAAAAGAGAAAAAAAAACACTGCCAACAAATCGTTTTAGTGCAAATTTTTCGCATTATTTAATAAATAATAAATAATAATAATAATATTTGTAATTTAGTTACTATCGTAGATAAAAAAAAAATTATGTACGATTTTTCAAATCGACGAAAGCGTATTAAAAAAAAAAGAAAAAAAAAAAAAAGCGTAACGCCAATCTGTAAAACGCCCGACGGAGAGAAGAAAAAATAACAAAAAAATGATGCAGACGTTTTTTCGATACACGTTATTATTCATTTAATAAAAAAATTTTATCAAATTTTACGAAATATCGTCGTACTTATGATTATTTGGATTTTTTTTTTAACACAAATTTTTTTCTTTTATAATATATTAACAATAAAAATATCGAGTATTTTGATTTTTTTTTTTTTTTTTTCTATTGTAAGAAAGATTTTTCGCAGCGACCGAACCACGCGGATAAATTCGATGGTAATTTTGTGAGTGAAGTTTTCTTGATCGCTGACCACGCGGCCGCGTCGGCTATTCCGGGTTTCGAATCGCTCGACAGCCAATTATTCTTTCCCAATTTTTCGCCGAATTGCGAAAGCGTCGATTGAATTTCTTTCGGAGATTCTTGATAAGTAAGACAATGCGAAAGATCGAGAATACAGTCGAGCGATGTGAGGGCTTCGGGCGTTGAAAATTTCGGCTCCAAGTTCGCCGGGAATTGCCTTATGAGATATCGCAGCAAATTCGTCTCGCCGATCAACGGATAGGCGTGAACGCCGGAGATTACGACTTCGAGATCCTCAACTGCAATAAATTGAATTTTATTTATAATAAACAATTTTTTTTTTTTAATAAAATACATCGCATAAATAATACCGATATTTTTATAAATTAATAATATAATAAAAAAAATTTACATAAATTTGATTTTCAAATTTTAATAATTATTTTTTAAAAATTTTAAATTTTTCGAAAAAAATTAAAATTATTGGAAATTTGAGAATTTTCGTTGAAAAAAAAAAAAAAGCAAAAAAAAACTCACCGTTTTTCCATATTAAGGAAAATTCCACTTGATCAATAAATGATTTTTTTTTTTCTATCCTAAACTCCGGCACGTCGGACGAAATACTGGAGTGCGTATAACAAGTAACGTCAAAATCAACGGAATTCCAAATCCTTGCCAACGCTTGAAGGGCATAACAGGGTTTCGATGGATCGGCTTTGATGACGATTTCCGCATTAACGGGATCTCTGCTCTGTGATACATTTGTGCTGTTTGTGGCGTTCAATACAACGCATAAATTCAAAACTTGCGCCTGAATCGCCGCCAATTGTGCCAATATTTTTTCTTGTCGCGCCTCCAGTGCCGTTACATCCGAAGGATCCTAAAAAAAAAAAAAAAAAATTTCAGGCAAATCATAGAAAAATTTTAAAAAAGTTTGGAAAAAAATGAAAAATAAACGTTTTTTTTCGTTATTTGTCAAAACGCTTAACACTAGTGTTAAAATTTCGTGTTTAAAACAAAACGAAAGTTTCCTAAACAAAACAAACATTTCGAAATTTCTCGATTTTTCTCAATTTTTTTTTTGAATTTCGTGTCATTTGATTTGTTCGTGTCGGTGAAAAAAAAACGTGTAAAAAAAAAGGACGAAAAAAAAAATTTCATTGCGTGGTTATAAAAGAAACGGTGTTTGGCGTGTGAGATCGATCAACTCGGTTAAGAAACCATAGTCTCTCGGGTCGATGCGTGATTAGTGCCTCGTGAAAATTTTTGGGGAGGAGTCCATAACCGTGCATCGTTAGTTGGTTCGTCGGTGAAAAATTCGTACGGATTCGCATCATGATGCGCGAAAAAATTGTGAGTAGAAAATTTTTATTGTTCCGACGGTTGCGATTTGCGATCGACCGGTTGCGGGTGACGAGGAGGAAGCGGCGAAGCGATTTATAGTTTTGCGAAGAAAATTTTTTGTTCATTAACTCATCGGATATAATGTGCTTTGACGAAAACCTTCAAAAAGTTGATAACCTTCTTTGCTATGTCGGCGACGATTCCGTTCTCTTGGCACGCATGGTCGTCGCTCCTTGCACCATGAATATTTTTCATTTCATACATGCAACAATCCCGCTTCAACTCCTCGTTTCTCGTTAATATCGGCTTTAACGCGTACATCGTTGTCGTATCGTTCATTTTTCGTCTTTTCACCGTTTTTTAAACGTTATTTCGCGAGTTTTCGATGATTTTATACGATTTTATTGTTTTTTTTTCCGCGAAATTGCCTTACGCAATTTTGATTATTAATTTCCGCACTCGTGGATAACCCGTACGGGGATACCCGTTTGATATTTTTAACAATATCGCCCTCGGTCGGCCATTTAAAGACCGGCTGACAGTAGCGCGCAGGTCGCTTGCGCTGCGCCTGCGCCGACTGGTCGAATCTTATTGCGCGATGTTGATTGGCCAATGGAAAAACAAAGATGGCCGACTCGTTGCACGAGGATACGTCGTTATTAACCTTTTTTTTTACTCATATTTTTGCACAATATTGCTGTGAATACTCGTTGAAAAAAGTATATCGAATTTTTCACGATTTTTGCATCAAGATCGATCGATGACATTTTTCAGATTGAATTTTTTTCGCTCGACTTCCGGTCTGCACCGGAAGCTCGAGATCTCGCAATTTGCGCGGGAAAACGCTGCGTGCCTCGGACAGCGACGAATGTCTGTCGAAAATTTTTAAGCCGCGCGACAAAAGTCTCACGATTATTTTTCATTCGCAAATTTGTGTTTTTTCTCGTGTGTTGGGCGCGCGTTTGTTGGTTACAATTGACAGTCAAGAATGAGCCAAGCACTGTGGTGTGTGGTGCGTTGCGTGAGACGCAATATGGCCGACGTCGTTTCTGTCAAGCTGCTGAACGCAATATCGTGGTGAATAAATTTCGACGTTGTGCGGTCGGTGATAAATGATTTTGTGGATTAAAAAATTAACGAAACAGCGGTGCATTCGTGTTTGTGCGTCGCTATCGTAAAATAACGACGATCATATGCGTGGCAGCGCCATTTTAATTCACGGGCCAAAAATCTCGTACGGGAGTTGACGATTAATTTGTCATTCTCGAATCCAGAGGGCGTTTCGTGCGCGTCGTGCGAAAACAGCCTCAAAAAAGATTTTTTACATCAATTTACCGTGAAAAAAAAACAATTCCAATCATCGAAGTGACAAAAAGAGCTTTTTTGCCGTCGACAATCGATGACCATTCGTTGTTCGGACAATAGCTAACAATAAAACGTCTAATATTCCTCGCGAAAAAATTATATCGTGCGAGAAAACAAAAAAATTGATATAATAATAATAATCGTGCCTCGAACCGTGTGAGAATTTTAGTGGCGGCCTCTCGCGAAGCTTCTCGCGTACTAAACCGTTTCATACGTGCATTCTTTTAGCCGCCAACGCTCTCGTCTCTTCTTCGTGACGAGAAGGGAACAAAAAAATCTTCGCAACCGTCTATCGCGCGTTCGTTGTTGACTGGGCGAAGGAAACGAAGCATCGTGAAAATAAACAGAAAAAAAAACATTCGCGAGCCGAAGCCGAACAATCGAGAAAAACATTTTTGCGAATCGTTGCCGAATTTCGTATAGCACGATTGTGAGGGTTAGAATTGAGTTTTTCTTTTTTTTTTTCAAACGCTCGAGACGCAATCTCGCGGCTCGTCGACGCGTCTGCTCGGTCGGCTGAAACGCCGCGTGTGATTGGCCGACGCGACCGTTGCTCGTGTACGAGGCAAACGTGACTCGTTTTATCAAAAAAAATCATCGTAACGACAAAAATCTAGCGCAACGCACTCGTGCGTATCAACGAAATTGATTTGAAAGGCAAAATCGTCGTTTCTCGACTGTGCAAAGATGAATATTCCCGTAAATCACAATTTCGAAGACCGACATGGCGGCGTTTCCGGTAGCCAATCGTCGTAGCTCTCTCATGGCTCCGCACTCTCGTGTATTCCAAATTATCCCCTTGCACACCGTCGCGTCAGTGAGCGGATAGAATACGCTTATTCAGTGCTTGGGCCGTTTTGTGTGTGTCGCTCGCGGGGGGGTTTATCGATAATATAGCCCCGGATAGCAGCCGCACAGAGGCGCAACTATTGTCGTGCGTGTCAAACTTAACAGGACCGAAAAAAAAAAACGGAAAGAAAAAAAACACACACACATGCAATAATAATAATAATCAAACGAATAAGTGAGCGCGGTGTCATCGTTGTGCAACACCATCGGTGAACGTAGTGAACAAAAAAAAACTAAAAAAAAAAAGATATAAAATAAACTCAAATAAACAAATCAACCCGACAAAAAAAACCTCGTGCGTGATAAAAAAAAACACAACGAAACATTGTCGAATATAAAAATAATGGAAAAATCGGTCACGTGACCGTGAAAGCCGCAAAAGAAATGGCGCAAAGATCAGAGTGCAAACATGGGTACGATTTTTATCCATCGGTGTCACTTGTATTTGTTTACAAGCGCGCGTTTTCACAAACCACGTGTTAAGAATTCAATCGACTCGTGAAACATCCGTTGAGTGTGAAAAAAAGGAAAAAACTCGTGAATAAAACCCGAAAAAACCTAATAAAACCCCGCGATCCCCGGTGATCCCCGTCAAAATCCGCGTCGCGCAGTGAATTAACAAGAAAAAAAAAACATCGAATAATAAATACAAAGATAAAAAAGAAAAAATCATAAATAACAAAATGACGGGAAGAGGCGGTAAAAGAAGGGGACGTCCCCCGAAATCCGTGGTGATGGAACGTCCGAAAAAATTTCAATATCACCTAATGAAAAAGCCGAAATATTTGCAAAACAAAGGAGGTTCGGAAACGCCGAATTCGCAGCCGAGTACCCCGACAGTTTCGCGGGCCTCGTCGCCCGTCGAATCGGAAGAAAGTCGGCGATCAACGCGATCGCGAAAAACCCGAAATCCCCGCGAAAAACACGCGCGAAAGGGGGGACACGCGGGAAGTGCTTATCAACGCCGCGGTTACAATCCAAACGTCGATTATCACGACTCTGAATATCACTATGGTTCCGATTTCGGCGACGAATCGAGTGAAAAAAGCGAAGCGGAAGAAGATCCTCCGCCCAGCGACGTTGAAACCTCCGAAAGTGTCGAAGAACCCGATCCGAGTTCTGACAGTGATTTTTCCCTATCGAGTTTTTCTACCGCAAGCGGAACTCCCAGAAAGGGACAACCAGCTGCGCAACGAGCGCCGAGTCCCGAACCGCTTTGGCTTCAAAATCGCGAATTACCGCCGTTACGACTGCCAAAAAGTTCCGAAGATCTTCTCGTTCCCAAGGAATACGTTATGCCGTCTTTGTCCGTTTATGAAGTTTTGCGACATTTTCGAACTCTCGTCAGACTTTCGTCGTTTCGATTTGAAGATTTTTGCGCCTCATTGGTTTGCGACGATCAGACAAATTTATTGGCCGAAATTCATATTATGCTTATTAAAGCACTTTTAAGAGAAGAAGATTCGCAACAAACGCATTTTGGTCCTTTGGATCAAAAAGATTCGACGAACGTCAGTTTGTATTTCGTCGATCCAATGACGTGGCCTGAGGTCCTGCGGTCTTACGTCGAAAGCGACAAAAATTTTGATCCAAACGTATTGAAAATCTTAAACAATTGCGAATATCCGTTTTCAAGTATCGACGATAGATTGAAAATTTTGCAATTTTTGACCGATCAATTTTTGATCACTAATCCCGTTAGAGAGGATTTACTGCACGAGGGAAATATGCATTACGACGATCACTGCAGAGTTTGTCATAGACTCGGCGATTTACTTTGTTGCGAAACTTGTCCCGCGGTTTTTCATCTCGAATGCGTCGAACCGCCGCTTGTTGATGTACCCACCGAGGACTGGCAGTGCAGCATCTGCAAAGCACACAAAATCAATGGAGTCGTCGATTGTATTCCTGATGTGGAGAAAAATGGACTGCTATGCAGACAAGAACATCTGGGATTCGATCGACACGGACGGAAATATTGGTTTTTGGCTCGTAGAGTGTTTGTGTAAGTTGGGGAGGAAATTGGTAGAAAAAAAAAAAAAAAAAAAAATTACGAAATTTTTTTTTTCAGATTTATTTATGTATTTATTTACGGCTCCAGCGATTTCGCAAACAAAAAGCAATTAATACGCTTTAGTAACATATAATATTTATTCAATTTATTTCATTAAATTCCTTTAATTTTCTTATTTTTTTTTTTTTAAAACGAATTTTAGTTATTAATTTTTCTACATTCATTTCCCATTTCATCTTTGTGTAATAAAAAAAAATGAATACTATTATCGTAAAGAAAAAAAAATACATCGCGTTGGAAAGATCAACGCGAAAAATTCTCCGATAGATCGCCAACTCGATACTCGATAATCGGTACTCAATTTAATTTTACTCTATTGTTCCGTTTTTTTTTTTTTTTTTTTACAGAGAAAGCGAGGATGGGGAAGTCTGGTATTACAGCACATCTCTCCAATTCGGGGAGCTGATGGCGAGTTTAGACAAAAACGAGATGGAAGTCGCACTTTATCGCGAACTATCGGACTACAAAGACGAAATCGTTAGACAGATGGAGTTGACGGAAACTATAACGAATCAGATAAAGGGTAACAAGAAATCCTATCTGGAAGTCGAAAATGGTAATTATATTTCTTTACCTCCGTAAAAAAAAAAAAAAAAAAAAAAAAAAAAAAAAAAAAAAAAAAAAAAAAAAAATCGTATCCTCTGCTTAAAAAATCCCATTGAAATAAAAAAAAAAAAAAAAGAATGAATGCATTGAGTAAATAAAATTCAATTAAAAAACTATGAGATCCTTTTCTACACCTTAAAGTATCAAAACCCGTAAAAAAAAAAAAAAAAAAAAAAACTTATTCCCCGATAAACTTAACTTCACCAACTTACCACCGAAAATCTTTTTCTAAAACCAAAAAAAAAAAACAAAATTTCAGCTCTAATCCTGAAGATGCAAAAGGAGCGTCAAGAGAAGAAAGAAAAGGAAGAAGAGGAGAAGCGTGAAAAGGAGCGTCAAGAAGCGGAGGACGCAGTGCGGCGAATGCACGAGGGAACGGATTCTCTCGAGGAGCGTCTCGCGCAGGTATCGGGGCAAAGCGACGAGAAGGATTCCTCATCAAAGCAATCGGACTCTCAAAAACCCGATTCCAAAAGCGAAAGTCCATCAAAGCCCTCCGAAAGCGAATCAAAATCCTCAAAAACCGGCGACGAGACGGAAGAAACCGAAGCCGCGGTGGAGGACGGTATATCGATCGGTAAAGACGGAAAAAAGCACACAATCGTCACGCGTTCGAAAACCGGTTCGCTGCAGCCGCGTACCTTCAATATGGACGATCTAAAGCGTCGAAGTACATCGTCATCACTGTCGAAAGAAGAACTCGATAAATTGGAAAAACTCGACAAGAGTCTAAAAGAAGAAGGCGACGGTACGCGTTTAACTCGCCAAAAGGCTCATCAGATCGCCGCGGGAACTCATTTATTTAAACTCGGAATGGATAACAATTACAAATCTTACGTTAACCAGTACAGTACAAATCAAATAGCGCTAAATAAACCGCAGCGGAACGAGGAACGCGACAAGAAACGGCACTTGTCGCATAAATTTTCGCTAACGCAGGCGTCGGAGTTTAAATGGATCGGTAGCTTAACGGGAACGCGAGCATTGCTCGTAAGTACTATAAGACAAACGATACTTCAACTCGAGAGCAATATTCAGGCGCCATATATGCATACAAATTGGCCGCTTTTGCGAAAACCGTGGACAACGGCAGTCGGCGCGTGTGTAAATCCTCGAGATTTTGCTCGCGCGTTGATCGTCCTGCAGGCGTGTATAAAATCGGTAGTATTCGCGAGCGTTTGGCACGATCAGCTCGGCCACGTAAAGCTCCAGCGAGTAACGGCTCTCGAACGCGAGGAAAAAAAGCGTTTAGATAAAAAAGAGAAAAAGGAAAAAGAGGACGAAGAGGAGAGAAATCGTTTGACTTATAATTTCGTTAAATACACTTTAGGATTGAAGCATCAGGTATGGAAGCAAAAAGGAGAGGAATATAGAGTTCACGGACAGTGGGGATGGCTTTGGATATCGGCGAGTCGTCGTTACAAATTTCAGGAAGCGAGTAAAGTCGGCCTGAGCGCCGGACCTCAAAAGATAATGGTGCAAATCCGCGATCGCGGAGGCGTTAAAATTCTCGCACTCGATCCGCCGACTTATGATTTTTTGATGCAGGAATACAGTCCCAAAGTTCCAAAAATCGAACCCCTCGATAGCGACGAAAAAGATTTGAAAGATCTTAAAAATATTAAAGTCAAAGAAGAGATCGAATCCGAAGAATCGTCGAAAGATGATAATACGAAGAAATCGAAAGAAATTTTGAAAACAGAAGTTAAAACAGAGATTAAGGAGGAAAAAATCGACGCGAGAATGAATCTCTCGTTTCTCGCGGGTATGAAAATCGAAAAGGTCTTCGAACCGATAAATAATTTCGAGGAAATCGATATAACTAAAGCGCTTACGACACCCGGACGTTTGCACTATCCGAAGATCGCGAAGAAAACTCGTATAGACGAGTTTCTCGCGCGAAGAACTCATCTTAAATTGTTGGAAGAGAGGAGATTGTTGCAATCGGAGAGAACGAAAGAATTGGCGGCAGCGGCGGCTGCTAAAGCTGGAAATACCGGCGCGACAACCGGAGAAAGCGACGAACAGCATGCGGAACCCGAGAATTCCGAGGAAAACGATGAAAATCCCAATGATACTTCGCTGCAAAGTATTCTCTCGGGAAAACCACCTAATAAAGGGATTTCGGCGGCCGCTCGGGATATGTTGGGACACATAGCAAAGAGAATTCAACACGTACGATCGCAGTACGCGAATATAATGCGATTGGGAAAAAACGGCGCTTGTTACTCGCGTTACTGCAATATGACCGGTCAGCCGGGAAAAACACCGGTAACACCGCAGAGTTTAACTTCCACATGTTATTCTCCGAGTTGCCTGCAAAAAGCGCGTCTAAAGAGAGAATTATTGACGCTATTGCGTAAAGCAAATGCATTAAACAACAATCACAATCCTCCGAGTTTAGCGCCGTTGGGCGGCGGTCCGCAGATTCCACTCGGCGGTATGAGAAAAGAAGGCGACGAGGCTTCGGACGCTATAAGAAGAGATTTAGAATCCGCAGTTGCGTTAGCGACTCATTGCGCGGAGGAAGTCGCCGCTACAAACGTAACAGTCGACAAAAAATCGATTAAAGATGAAAAATCATTCGCGAGCCTTGGAAACGAATTGATATCACCGAAAGCAAAGAGGCGAAAGATCGAGAGCTCCGAGACGACGGAGCCGGAGATCGATGTCGACAAATGCGAAACCGTCGTAACGACCAGTAACGTCACTACAACAACAACCGTTACGACTAAACAAACAATCAAAACTCTCGGCGGTGGTGTCGTACAAAGTTTGCAAACATTGAGCGCTAAAAATTCAATGGATTTTAGTAGCGAAACGAAAGTTACGACGAGTAAAAATTCTTCGGGAGGTTCGACGACGACGATTGTTAATCGGAGGGGAAGAACCGTTCATCGATTCACGACGGCGAAAGAGTTGAATGCCGATGGAAGCGAAAGAATTTACTCGACGATTTGTACGGAAGGAAAAGTTTATCTTAAGAAAGTCGCGATATCTTTGGCCGATCGGAGAAAAAAAAGAACTCCGGTTAAGTATCCGTTGTGTTCGACTTTTGCGACTAAAACTAAACATCGAAGTATTTTACTTTTGCCGCAACATGAATTGAGGAAATTGTGCAGATTGGGGGGACGGACACCCGTTCAGGGATTTCATCATATCGCGAAGGCTAATATGTCCGTCTGGCCGTATCCTTGCCCTCGACCTCTCTTTAAAACTTGTTGGCTGTACAGAACTGTGGGATTGAGATCTTTGGCTGCCGCGGCACTCCAACTTAGGATCCTGTGGGCGTGTCTCAGATGGGACGATATGGCTGCTAAACCCGCGAGCGCCGATGGAAAACATCAGATTACCACTGATACCGAAATTATGTCTTTGGAAATTCTGAAACATCGACAAGTCGGACAATTCATGGATAGGACGCAGTATTTGAGGAGAAAAGTCGTCATACCGTTGGAACTGCCGAAACAAGTCAGAGGTTTGTTGGATTTAAAAAAAAAATTTATTCGCAAATCATTTTTTTTTTTTTTAGAGGGAAGAAATTTCTGAATTTTTTTTTAGAGGAAAAAAATTTGGGGACTTTTTTTTACAATTTTGTTGATATTTTGGATACGGGATACAAATTTAATGATTTTTTTTTGTTGAGGAAATTTTGCAAATTTTTAAGCTGAACGAAATTTTTTAAATTTGGAAAAAAGAGTTGATAACATTTTTTTTTTAATTGGAGGGAAGGATATTTGGTTCACTGGAAATTGACTATAAGTTTGGTGATCTTTTGTCGAATCGATAAAAAAAAATATAGTGGATTGACGATGGCGATAAAGAAGAGTTATTATTTAATGAAAATTTGGAAAGTATTTGAAAAAAAAAAAAATAAAAATATTCGAAATAATTTGAAGAGAAATTCGTCGATAGACTCGAAATGGGATACAAATTCTATGATTTTTTTCCTGAACCAATCAAAAGTGATAGTACATTAAAAGAAAAAATTAAATTAATAATTATTATTCTCCGAAGAGCTAAAAAAAATATTTAAAGACCGACAAAATTTTTCGTTTTACTCTATACATCTTATTTACGTTTTTTTTTTTATAATTCCACAGAAGTAACGTCGATACGCAGCGGTCTGAGAAAACGAAAGCGTCCGGAATCGCCTCAAAGTACGGAGCCTCAGGTATCCGAGGAATGGGTCGACGAAGACAAATTGGAACTCTGGGAGATCAAGCAGTACGGCGATCGGTAAGCCACAGAAAGAAAAAAAAAAAAAAGAAAAATCCCAATCAATATATTTTTTTATAATTCCTGATACTCCCATTTAATTAAAAACGATGTGAAGCAGAATCAGTCGGTAACGAAAACTGTAATAAATTATTTTCCAATACTAAAAAATATTTCGGATAAAAAATAAATTCTCAAAAAAAAAAAAAAAAAATTTTAAATAAAAATAAAAAAAAAATTTTAAATGTTTAGGATCTGTAGAATCAATAGATAAAAATCAATTGATTCCACAAACCCGAAAAATTAGTTATGATCCAAAAAAAATTGCAGTAGCGAAAAAAAAAAATAAAAAAAATAAAAACCTGAATTCCAATTTCGTTTACCGACCGACACTGGAGGGAGTTTTTCGCATCGTCCAAAATTCTCCCGACTAACAAAATTTGTTCTGTGCGTAAAAACTTTGCAGTGTTTTTGTTGTTTGTTTTGTTTGAAAAATAATTAATAAAAAAAAAAAAAAAAAAAAAAAAAGAAAGAAAAAAATGCTGAAAATCAACGGGGACCGCTGAATCCTCTCCGCAGCCTTAACACCGTCGTCCGACACTAACAATTCGCTTGGGTGTGCGCTCTCTATCTGTTACTCGCAGGTTAGAGAAGGCTAATGCGCAGATTATTACTAGGAGTCGATCGGGTGTACCGCAGTCGGCGGTCGTCGGTGTTAATCGCGTTGCCGCTACGGCGCTATCGGAACAATTGGTAAGCGGCAAAGCAACGCCAGAGGAGATCAAGGAGAAGATGGAACAACAATTGCGGATGCAGAGAGCGGCGCATCAGCAAAAGAGAGCACTGGAAACGCTAAAGAGTCCGGCGGGCGCGTCGCCTGGACAACTCGTCAAAGTTACAACGAATTCCAATCTCGGTAAGCGATTTAATAACACAATTAACAATTTGGAAAAAAGAAAAAAAAAAAAAATTTGAAAAATTTATTTTTTTTAATTAAAATTTTTTCAAAATAACTGAATTGTAAAAACTTCGGTATTGGATTCTGGGATCGAAACTGAGAAAACTTTGTCTTTGAAATTTTTTTTTCAGAGTTCGTAGTTTTCGAGATACGAGCGATGAAACTTTTCGACCAATGAGAACAGCGGAAGAGCAGTGTATGTTTTTTTTTCGAGACTTCTCATTGGCTGAGATTTTTGGCTCACAGTGTCTCGAGAACTACGCATCTTGGAAAAATTTTTCAAAGGGAAAAGTTCTTTAATTTTGAATAGAAAACGATATTCTGCATATTAGTTACTTGTTACCGATTTTTTTAAAAATTCTATATGATGTAAATAACAATGTAGTAATTTCGCATTTTTTTTTTCAATGTATTTTCGTCTTGCAGATGGTACCGTAAAAGTCGTGTCGAAAGTCGCGATACCCGCGAGTCCCAACACCCAAGGAAAGTCGCAGCTAACGTCGCTACTCACAACGCCTAATCAGAACAAAACTTTCCTCGGTACTCGTCGTATTTATATGACAAAGTGTAAGTTTTACCTCTTAATTCATTGACAATGATTTCTTTTTTTGCTGATATGAAAGAAAAAAAAGTAAGAAAATTTTTAAAAAATTCAGTTTATAGTAAAACGCAATCTAAAAAAAGACACAAATATGGAAAATTTTAGCGAAAAAAAAAAAAAAAATGAACAAGAAATCAATCATTTTTCGTTTTTACATTAAAATGAAAAAAAAAATTGAAATAAAAAATCATTTATCGATGATTCATTGAATCGTTTGAATATCGATAAATTATAATAAAAATGTTTCATAAATCATAAATTATAAAAAAAAATTAAATTTCAGCTTCTGACGGAACAACGAGAGTCGTTGCCGGAACGACGAGTATCTTACCGAAAACGGCGCAGCAACAGCAGCAACAGCAGCAGCAGCAGCAACAGATTCAGCCGAATCCGCAGAGTCAACAGTCTCTAATAAAAGTTGCTGCGGTACCGCAGGTTCAGCAAAAAGTTCAAATTCTTCGGGGTCCCGATGGCAAACTTCAAGTACGGGGATTGATGCCGGGACAGCAGTTGGTGCAAATGCCGGACGGAAAACTTCACGTTCTCAACACCGGACACGCGATAGCCGCGAGTCCGGCGCAACAAACTTCAACGACGACGACGAACGTTGTTGCCGCCGCGACGACGCCAAACAAAGCCGCAACGATGGCGAAACTCGTCGCAACGACACCCGCGAAAGCCACACCGGGAAAAGCCATTGCTATCAAACCCGCCAATCAGAACGTTCAAACATCCACCCCAACGACTGGCCAATTAGTCACGCGAATCAAAAGCAACGCGACTCCGACGAGCGCCAACGCGACGCCGACTATTCAACCGAAAAATACGATTGTCGTTGCGAATACGGGACAAGTAGTTCCGGATCAGGTAATAATACAATTTTTAAAAAAACTTAATCTTTATTTAAAAAAAAATTGATCTCTATATGTTTTTTATTAAAAAAAAAATTAGCTATTGCTTTGATTTTTTTTTTAAATTAATATTTTTAAAAGTTCTATTTGATCTTTTTATTTTTATTATTACATTATTTTTTATTTACTTCAGATCGTTTTATTTATCTATTTATCTACGATTATTGTTGGTTAATTTTGGAGAAATATTTTCGTCTTTTTCTTTTTTTTCATTTTTATTTATGGATCGAAGCGATATGATTGGTTTATAATTTATCAATGTATCATTTATGAAATTTACGTTCATTTTACTGACAATTGAGTCGCGTTGCTCATTGGCAAATGCTTAACATTCCGTATTTTCGACTTTCGCAACGGGAAATATATATATTTTTAATAAAATGAAATTCTACAGTTTCAATATTCGAAAAAAAAGTGTCCTATTTCGCTGGAAAAAAGGTTCATAGACTAAACTTAAGGGTTCAAACGTTATAATTCATGTCGTCAATTAAAAATTGCAATTTTCGTTTCGCATTTGGTTTTAAAAAAATCTTTTTTTTCGTTAAAAAAAAAAATGTATAAATATAGTTTAGCGACCAAAATTTTTCATCACTTTTCCGAACAATTTCTGTTTTTTCAAAAGTTTTGTTTCTCCAACAACAATAAAAACGCATATAAATTACATTTCCAATACCATTAGAAAAAAAAAAAAAAAAAAAATCTCATGTTTTCTCAATCGCAGATAATATCGACGGGCGGACAGACGATAAACGCGAACCAAGTGATGGTGAATAACGCAAATTTGGCGCAACAGCTTGCGAGCGGAAAGGCGCAACTTGCGACGATCGGTGGTCACCAAGTCGTGATCCGTAGTACACCGACCGGCAATCAGATTGTTCACTTGAATTCCGCAAATAGTGGAATAATCGTGAAGAGTTCCGGAACACCGGGCAAAACGATAGTCGCCTCTCCCGCGGCAACAACGACACCTCAGGTTGTTCAGCAATCAGCGCAGCAAACGAGTGTCGCCACTGCGACAACTCCGGTCGCTGCGGCGGCTGTTAATCAGCCGAATACCGAATCCGCGAACGTTAACGTTTCGACATCGACACCGTCGACACCCTCCGCCGCTCCGAGCGCCGCGACGACGACGACAACGACGACGACGACGCAAAGTCCAGCGGCGCCGCTACCGGGTAGCGTCGAGGCTTCTCTTCTCGCCGGACAACCACCCGGCACCGTTATAAAATGCGTTACCGCGCAAGTTATACAAACGACTCAAGGACCTCGTATCGTTCTTCAGGGTTTGCAAGGGGCCGATTTCACGCCGCAACAACTCGCGATGGTTCAGCAACAGGTCAAACAACAATTGCTCAAAGGTACAATCACAGAGTCATTATACTTCGGATTTATAAGTTGAAGAGAATCGCTGTTTACTAAAAACGAAAACAAAAAAAAAAAAAAAAAAAAAAATGAAAACAAATTTCTTTAAGTACGAGTGGCGTTTATATTAATGTTGACGGGTTAATCAATTTTTAATGGATAAATTCGAAGGGTTAATCAATTTTTAATTAATTTCATTGAAGAATTCATCGATTTTTAATTAATTGCATTGAAGGATTAATTGATTTTTAATTAATTGTATTGAATGATTAATCGATTTTTAATTAATTGTATTGAATGATTAATCGATTTTTAATTAATTGTATTGAAGGATTAATCGGTTTTTGATTAATTGTATTGAAGGATTAATCGATTTTTGATTAATTGCATTGAAGAATCGATCGATTTAAAATTAATTGCATTAAAGTATTAATCAAAGCGCAAGAAATCGTGTCGAAGGATTAATCAATTCGTAATGAATCATGTAAAAGGATCAATCAATTCGTTGGGAATTCTTTGTATACAAATTTCCTGAAGAATTTTCTACTTTTGAAAATGAATATTTCAAATTTGGTGATAAATTTTTCGTCTGATATTTTCAACGATTCGAAACTAATTTTTCCTCACATGCATAATGTTATATATGAAACACATGTGGGAAATTTTTTTAACGAATATCACAAAGCTGTTTGATAAATAATTTTAGACAATTTTTGTAAATTTTTTTTTTTTTTTTTTTTTTTTTAATCATTAATATGTAAAATTTAGTTGTAGTGACAACGCGACAACAATCTCGTGGCACCATTGATTGAAAAAACAAAATCTGATTTGTTAATAATACATAATAAGGAAATTATCTTAATTGAAATATGTTTTTCGATAATTGATAAACATATAAGAAAAAATATACACAAAAATCATTTAAAATAATAATAATAATAAATTGTGCATTAACATTAGAACGAGTGGATGATTTTGGGTCGAATTTTTCCCCTATCCCTCCCAATTTTTATGTAATTAAAAAGAAATTTCAATTTTTTAAATATCGCATAATATCGTTTATGATGAAAAATGAAATTAAACAAAAAAAAATTGTCCCTATGATTTAAAACGTGAAAAATCGACAAACAAAAAAAGAAGAAATAAATCCGCTTTCCTCGTTCTGGTGTTAAAAATCATTTTTTTTTTTTCGTCAATCTATAAAGTTCATCGAAGCTATCGGCTAATTTCCATAAAATTTCAATCGCGAAAAATCACAATTTTATTTTTAATTCGTTATATTAATTTTTATCGTTATAATATCTATTTTATTTATTTATTTTTTTTTTTACAATTTTTTTTTTATAGCTCAAGCGACGACGGGAAAACAAGGAGTTTTAGGACCGACAAAGATTTATCTGGCCGTTCAGCCGGCGCCCGGTACCCAACCGCAGCAATCGCAAGCCTCGGCGACGCCGAGTACACCGACAACGCCGGCCGCGAAACCGGCAGCGGTACCGGCGTCGCCGGCGCCCGCCGCTTTGCCGAACACTCAGACGGAAACCGCTCCTGCGGTGGCGGAAGCTACGCAATCGGCGACACCCGCCACACCTGAAAAACCCAAAGTCGTCGTGCAACAGGTCAGCCGCGCCAGCGTTTCGGAAGACGAACCCGCGACGAAAACCGCCGTTGCGAATGGCCAACAACCCGGACAAACCTCCAAAGAGGGCAATCAACCGGCGGCTAATAAATTTATTCTAACACCCGATTACATTCAGCAGAGTGAGTCATCGCTTTTTTTTTTTTTTTCATGCAGAAAAACTTATTTTCTTGAGAATTTTTTCATTTTTTATTGGATTTTTTTTTTTTTGTTTTACTTTTTTTTTCAATCAATAAATCAATTATTATATAATTTTTTGGCTATTTAAAGAATTTTTTTTGTAAAAATGAAATATTTTTTTACCGATCATTTTTTCATTTTTTTTTTTTATATTTTTTAAAACCTTTTAATTAATTCCGAAAAAAAACAAAAAAATTTATTATAACAAAAAGTTTACTTACGAATTATAGAATTATTCAATGTTTAACTCGTACCTTTGTTTTGCAGCAATAAAAAACGCGCTGAAACAAGAAAATCTCAATCCGGAGATCGAGGAAAAATTATTGCAATTGCAGAGATATCAGGAGAAGCAGATGAAAGGCGGTGTTGAAAGTTCGGTATCGAGTAATCAAAATCACGGAACGCCGACGAGCGCAACAACGACGACGCCGCGAGCGCCGTCGCGCAAAAGGCCGGCGCCGTCCTCGGCGAACATTCCCGCGAGCGCAACGCCGATATCTCCATCGTCGAATCTCGCCGCCGGCGCCAACGAGCGCGAAGGCGATTGGTCGGAACCGCCGAGAAAAAAGATCGCGCCGAATCGACAAGAGCATCGCGACGTTTCGAGGTAAAAAAAAAAATAATAATCATTTTCTTAAAAAAAAAAAAAAAAATCATCACCTTTCGCGTTTCTCTCGCGCTTTTCCTTTATTTTTTTTTTCTCACACACATAATTTTTTGCAGGACGCCGCAATCGGTCGCCAACTGTCGCGCGTAATTAATACATTTTTTTTTAATCTATAAAAATAGAAAAAAAAAAAACAAATTAATAATTAAGTGAATCGAACAATTTTTTTTTTTTTTTGGAACGAAAATCTTATTTTATACATTTTATTCATCATTGTCTTTTGTTTTTTAACATGTTAATCATTTTTTTTCTCGCAAATAACAATCATCTGCTTGCATATATTTTTTTAGTTTTTTTTTTCTTCTAATCCACAATTCGAAAAAAAAAAAATAACAAAAATCATTGACGATCCTTCGATCCTTCCTGTTGTAGTTTTTTTTTTTTTTTTTTTTTTTTTTTTTTTTTTTTTTATGCGGAGAGATATAACCAAAGAAAAGGGGAAAAGAAAAGATACGTACAGTTTGGAAATATTTAGCGTCGTAACGTGTAGTCGCGATATATCTCTGTCTCAGGGTACATAAGATATCGGAGGTGTCGGACGCCGATTCGACGCCGAAGAATCGTTCGGGAAAATTGAAAGACTCGCAAGAGGCGAGACGTAAACAACAGGTACACTCGCGGATGCAGGTACTGTTGTTTCGGCACAAGGAGCTCCTGAAAAAAGACATATTGAAGAAGAGAGCTCTGCTGGAGAAGGAACTGCAGATAGACATACAGGTAAATCGAATTTTCAGAATCATTTCATATTTTTTTTTTTTTTTTTTTTTTTTCGTTTTTTACAATGATTTCTGTCCGAAGAGATTAAAGAATAAACCATTTTTTCTAATACTTGTAAAAATTCTTTCGGCACAATTTTGACTAATGAAGTTTTTTTGAAGTTTTTTTTTTTTTTTTTTCGAATTTCGTCTGAACTTAAAGATTTTCGGTAAAAAAAAAATAAATAAAAAAATTAGGAGTCTTTTTTCCGAACGCACGTGTCTGTGAGCAAATCGATCCTATTGCAGAAGGATCTCGCGGCGGAATTGACGACGAGAACGAAAGCCGAAAGGCATAAACAGGACGAAGTGAAAGTCGGCAGCGCGAAGCGCAAATCAAACGCTCAAATTCCTCAACAAGTGAGTCCACCGTCGAGGGGTGGAAAACCAAAGAAGCATCGCGGAGGTTCACAGGGTAACAGCAATACACCGCCCGGCGTTTCCTCCGCCGCGGCTGCTAATCGTATTAAAAAGGAAAAACTCTACTGCCTCTGCAGGACACCTTACGATGAGACGAAGTGCGTTTTTTTTTTTTATTATTTTTAATTATATTAACAGTTTTAATTGTCGCCGATATTTTGGATTGTTATACTAAACATTTTTTTTTTTTTCGTTACTTCGTTTGCAGATTTTACGTCGGCTGCGATTTATGCAATAATTGGTTCCACGGCGAGTGCGTCGGTATTACTGAGGAAATGAGTAAATCTCTGTCGGAATTTGTATGCACCGAGTGCCGTCACGCGCGCGAGACGCAGGAGTTGTATTGTCTTTGCAAACAACCATACGACGAGTCTCAGTAAGTTTTTTATATTAAAAAAATAAGATATTTCATTAAATTGGAAATTAAAAAAAAAAAAAAATTTGTCAAAATAAAAAAAAAATTTTATTCGAAATTTTTTTTTTTTTTTTTTAAATTCGACATAAGAAGAATTATAATCCAAATAAAGAAACAATTATTTTCAGTATATTGATGTTAGAAAAAAAAAAGAATTATCTAAATTAAAAAAAAAGTTTCACTATTGTTTTCGTTAATTTATTGATTTATTTATTTATCTTACAGATTTTATATCTGCTGTGACAAATGCCAGGACTGGTTTCACGGACGTTGCGTCGGAATTTTACAGTCCGAAGCCGACAATATCGACGAATACGTTTGTCCGAATTGTCAGCGAAATTCTTCGGTTAATTTTGCTAATATGAAAAATCTCAATAACAAGGATCTCGATTTACTGAGGAAACTTATAAGGCAGATACAGGTGAGGGTAGGGTATACAATATTTAATAAAAATATTATATCATCGATGTAAAATTGCGTAGAAAAAAAAATACTAATTTATTGTTTTTTTTTTAAATTTATTTATCGTATTAAAAATAGGCGCACAAGAGCGCGTGGCCTTTCATGGAACCAGTCGATCCAAACGAGGCGCCCGATTATTACAAAGTCATAAAAGAACCGATGGGTAAGTTTTTCGCAAATAAAATTGCGTTTTATCGATATTTCGAAAAATTTAAATAACTAAAAATATCAATTGAAAATAACTGATTATTTTTGCGAATTTATAATTTTAGATAATAATTTTTTTTAATCGACTTCAGAATTTATCAGTCGACATAGTATATACAAATTTAGTTAATCAATTGAATTTCTCTCTCCGAAAAAAAAAATTCATTCCAATAAATTAATTAAAAAAATGATTAACTGGAAATTTTTTTTTTTTTTTTTTTTCGTTTATAGATCTTCAGACGATAGAATTGAGGATAAACGAGCGATCGTACAAGAAGCTCAGCGAATTCATCGGCGACATGACAAAGATATTCGACAATTGCCGTTATTACAATCCAAAGGAATCGCCGTTTTTCAAGTGCGCCGAGTCTCTCGAGACGTATTTCGTTCACAAGATTAAGAGTCTCAGAGAAAAATTCTCCGAAGGCAAATGAGGAGTGAATATTCTTATCCCCGTCGTGAGAAACTTTAAACTTTCGCTCGAGTGTCTTATATATTATTATTTTTTTTTCTTCTTTTTAATCCCACGCGACGATGTTCCTCTCGATTATTCGCGTCGAATATCGTTTCTTTTGCCAGTATAAAGCGAAGAGCGCCGCTGAACCACACGAACTCTCAACACGAGTCGCTCGGAGGCCGCGGAGTCACCGAAATCCCCGAATTAGTGCGTACAGAATTATTTATTAGAGAAGCTGTGCTGATGAACTTTTTTGCCCGAGTGCCGTAAGAGAGACGAGAGAAAACGCAAAAACAGAACAAAAATCTCCGACCTAAAAAAAAAAAAAAAAAAATACGAAAAACGACTCAAACTAAAAAAAAAACGAACTTTTCACTCGAAAGAGAAGAAAGAAATCACGTAGCCGACTAATTTAATATTCGTAGGTTTACAACGTGAAAAAGAGTCGAAAATAAAAAAAACGTGTATATCGATTGAAGACAAAAAAAAAAAAACAATATGCATGTTTATTAAATAATTAAGATACGTAGAGATAAAAATACGAAATCACGCAGAGCCCAATATCTCCGGCAAATTTAGAAGAAAAACATAAAAGAAACAAAAAAAAAAATCGAAAAACGAAAAAAAAAAAAAGAAAATCATGACCAGCGACTTTATCTTAGAAAAAGTTTGAGTTACGAAAATAAAAACAAAAAAAAAAACAATTACGGAAAAATCGCCTAGCGTCGGTAAAAAAAACTCTGAATCGTCGTTCCGTATCGAAAAAAAAAAAAAAAAAAACAACTTAACGACTAAGAAAAAAAAATGAAACTTTAACACTAAAAAAAAAAAAAAAAAGAAAAAAACAACACGTAGTCGATAAGAATTTATTTAGGACGCGCATAATAAATTGTACAAATTTGTTTATTATGCTCACGAAAGAAAACAAAAAAAAAAAAATGAAAAAAAAAAAAGAAGAAGTAATTGATTACTTACGTTGTTTTAATCACATAAATTTTCTATGAAATTGTTTATAAACGGAGACATATGATGTTAGGTTGTAAGAAAAGAGAAAAAAAACAAAAAACAAACGAACATAAGAAAATAAAAATAAAAAAAAAGTGAGCCGCGGGGCTTTTGCGTCCCAAGCTTTGTAAATATCGGTAGAGAGTGTGTGTGAGAAAAGTGAGAGAAAAAAAAAATAAGGAATGTCCGCGATTATTATAAATTCGTCTGGGATTTATTGTACATCCCCCACCCCTCACCTTCTGCTCCGAAAAAAAAAAAAAAAAAAAAAAAAAAATACCCGCCGCGAACGAGTATCACAGGCGCTGCTTTCGACGACAGCCATTGTTTATATTTTATCTATTAAAGTATTAATCGTAATGTGAAAAAAAAAAAAAAAAAAAATTGCTACGATCTAAAAAAGAGAAAAAAGGAAATTTGCTCTTTGCGCAAAAACTATCGAAGATTAATAAAAAGCAAAAAAACGAGAAAAAAAAAATACAAAAAAAAAAAAGACAAAGTGTGAGAGATACGAATTTGGAGATCCAAGAGAGCGCGTTTACGTGACTCGTCGCGGGTTTTTTAGTAAAAAAAAAAAAAAAAGAAATTTACGATTTTTTTTTGTTTTTTTTTTTTTTTTTGTAATTTCGATAGAAACGTTATCAACGGATCCCAACGATAGGCCTTACGATTAATACGGTTCCCTCCCCGAGACCCCCCGTACTTTCGTTCGTACGATAAAAATAACTGAGATGAGGAAGAAAAAAAAAGAAAAAAAAAAAAAGAAAAAACGAACAAAAATTGCTGGAGATGAGAGAAAGTTGTACAGTTTACGCCCGGGTTGTGCGCTTGTACAGTATTTTTTAATTCGAAATCACAGAAAAAAAAAAAAAAAAAAAAAAACGCCCGGCACTCCGAATTTATTCCAATTTAATATCTATTATCATCATTATATATATACATATATGTGTATATATATGTAAACTGTTTATTTTTTTTTTCGTTTGTCGATTGTATCGATTAGTTACGATACCAATTTTTTTTTTTTTTTCGTCTATTAGTTCATAAGTTAACGAGAGATTGCCGAGGCTCAGCGGAAAGAAAAAAGGAAAATAAAGATTTTTCGTACTACGAGACGCCGACACGCGCAGCCATGAAAAGATCGACACGCCTGAGCGATCATTTTTTTTTTTTTTTTCATTTGAAAATTAAATTAAATCCATTCATTTATTTTGGCTAAAAAAAAAATTAATAATTTCACTCGTTTTTGTTTTTACGTCGAAAAAAAAAAAAAAAAAAAAAAAAACCAAAATGAGTCCATTAATTAATTTTTGTTTTTTCGGAATAAAAAAAAAATGAACTCAAATTTTTTTTTTTTTTTTTTCCATTTTGAAAAATAAAAACGAGTGAATTAAATTTTTGAGAAAAAAGTGATTGGATTTAAATAGCTTTTTTTTGTAAATGGGTGAATTTTAATTGCGACTTCGTTGTTTTGTGCTGAAAAAATTTAAATAAAAAAAAAAAAAATAAGAAATAAACACACACCGAGCACTTTTGCGATAAGATACGAGACAGAGAATGAAAACTCACAACGAGAGAGAAAAGAGTTACAGAGAAATGTTGACATAGCGGAAGCTACGAAGACGAAGAGCAGAAAGGATCATTTTTTCCGAAGTCTGTAATAATAAAGGAAAACAAAAAAAAATAATAATAACGTGAATGGAGATAATTTTATTTTTTTTTCGAAATTTTCTCAATTTTTAGCGCAACTTCGTCGTATATCAATCATGTAACTGGGTGTTTAGTTTCATGAAGAAAAAAAAAAAAAAAAAAAAACGCAAGCAAAATCGACCACTGAAAATATCAACGACGTGTGATTTCCCTGAAAAGTTTATGATTACAAAATCGGAAACGCTAAAAAAAAAAAAAAAAAAAAAAAACGAAAGCCCTTCGAACGTTATGTAGATGATAATTAATCGATATTTCTATTAATTTTTAATTCGTAAGAAACCGCCCCCTCCTTCGCCCCCCCCCTCCCTCTGTTGTTTTTATTGCACTACAATTATAAATTAGTTAAATCTAATTGTATCGGATATAAATATTGAATAATTGATTTTTGTCCGGTTTTTTAATTTGTAATTATCTCGGATCGAAATAATAATGATAATGATAATTATAATAAAAATGAAAAAAAAAAAAAAAATATATACATTGCTGAATTGCAGTATAAGAAAATTTGGTTATCGAGTTCTTCAAGTATATCCTTCGATTGCTATCGAGTCGTCGCTGATGAGAACGACGCGATTACAGCGCTATATCCATAAACTCTTTTTTTTTTTTATTAATTTTGCCGGTACTAAAAAAAAAAAACGAGAGATTTATACTATTTTATTTATATTTATATTTATTTTCGTCACTGATGAAAAAAGCGCGAGAATTTTTTTTTTTAAGTCTGCCGACGGTCTTTCTATTAATATATCGAAGAATATCGTAAAAAAAGAAAAAAAAAGAAAAAAAAATTCTTTTTTTTTAAATGCAGTATTTGTTCGAAAAAATTATCGAAAAAAAAATTTTACAAGTTATTTTCGTCGATCGATGATAAAAAAAAAAAAAAAAATAGACCGCGAAAGCGCTATCGTAAAAATTTCGTAAAAATTTCGCGATCGATCGTATTTCGAAAAACAAAAAATAGCCACAGAAAATAACTCTTACATCTGTTAAATCGGGAAGCGTTGTAGAGCAGAGTGCTAGACGCGCCCCCGCGACGCGTACCTATCAGAACAACGCATCCGGAGTTCGAAGTGTATGCGCAGTCGGAGAATTTCGGATACCCTCCGTCCGAGGTGCTCATTATCTATAAAGGACCGGTTTTTCTTCACGGAGATCAGTAGCGTTATAACGTTTCGTCGGCGAACATCCAGTGAACGCTACCCACACCGCGTACGTGGCGTTTGTTTTTTTTTTTTTTAATTCAAACGCGAAAATTCTCGCAGCGAGTTACTTAAATAATACGAAAAAAAAAAAAAAAAAAAAACGATAACCGATACTTTTCTTCAGGATATTATTCTCGCAGACGCGGTTGTGATAAAAACTACTGCCTTGTTAGACCGATATTTCTGCGGTGGTAGCGGAGAGGATCAATCGACAACATGCTGGTGAGGAGGTGTTCCTTTAGGCTGACAAGCCGATCGATAGCCAGGAGCCCCGTCGACGGTAAATCTACTTTACGCTATACGCATTCTATTCGTCATTTTTTCATTTTTTTTTTTTTTTTTTTCGTAATTTTGGAAAATTATACCTTAAAATTATGTAATGACGAAAATAAGAAAGTAAATTCCTTAATCGTAAAAGATAATCTGCTCTCTTATCGGATTTCTTATCAATGCTTTATTTAATCAAACGATGTATTTGAATAAGAAAATTACGAAACTATAAGAATTGCGTTTGTGGGCCGCGCAATGTCAGTCTTCTTTTTTAACGTAAATTTTTGAAAAATTAGAGAATTATTACGATTTTTTTTTTTTTATGGAGCGTTCCGTTCTATACAACGAAATTGATGAGAAACTGTTAGTTTAAAAATGCATTTCTGATTGGAAATAATATGATAATATTTAATATTGAAAGGATTTTTATGGCAATAAATTTTTTTTAATTTACATCGATCTATGGATCCAAAGATCGAAATCTTGAATTTCTGTTGTTTAGCGACGAAATTTTCTTCCGAAAAATTTTTCGATGTTTTTGTTTTAAATTTTTTAATTTTTTAATTTTTTTTTTTAATCAAAAATCGATCTATTAAACGTTATAAAAAAATAGTAAAAAAAAAGTTAGTGAAAGTTTAAAGAAACCGGAAAATCTTGTCGGGTATCGGTTCACTCATTATTCACGTAAGACACGGCTCGGCGAACACGAAGAATTTACGATGTTTATTATTTCGACGTCGATTCCGGATGAATTTGGCGTGTAATCTCAACATTGCCGATAGAATCATTGCACACGCATGTTATCGTATGCACGTGGAATATACCAGAGTCTCAATTGTCCTTAAGTGGCATCAATGAAACTATAATCGACCGCTTAGAATAACATAGAGTCGTACCACAAGGCAAATAAGTGAACCGGAAAACCTTCTCGTTGATAAGAACGTATTGAGAAATGTTTATAAAAATAAAAAAAAAAAAGATTATTACTCAAGTCACACAATCTGATGATCGAAAAAAAAAAAAAAAATGTCGATAAAAATATTTTTGAAATTTCCAAAAATTAATAAAAAAATGTTAATGTTATATGAATAAATCGAAAAATACATAAAATAATCTTATATAATAATAATATTGATTATCGACAATATTATTATTTAAAAAAAAATAATTTTTTGCGTTTTAATAATTTTTTTAATCAACAGAATAAATAGTCAAATTTTGAGAGCAATTTTTTTTTTTTTTTTTCGTAATTATTTATGATTTTTTAACCGACTTGCTGCAGATATCACAAAGATATTCTTTTATTTATATATCAGGAAAAATTAATTCGTGGGGACGATGTTTGGCTACAGTCGCGAGCCCCGCGGAGCCGAAAGGCCCCGCCGTTCGGACGGAAATTCCGGGGCCTCAATCGCGTCTATTATTTGACGAACTTAACAAGATGCAGGTATATATAATACATTTGTATACACAAAGAGATAACGAGAAAGATATTGACGATACTGATTAGAGACCTTGAGCTGTTTAGCGAGATTGCGAATATATGTTTGTGGAATATCCCGCGGCGCCAGAGGGACAAAAACAGTTATCTGTTATCTTCGATTTTTTTTTTTTTTTTTTTTTTTTTTATTTAGCAAGCGGGTTCTGTTCAACTATTTGCCGACTATGAAAAATCAGCGGGTAACTACATCGTCGACGTTGACGGCAATACGCTACTCGATGTTTACATGCAAATATCGTCGATGCCACTCGGCTACAATCACCCGGCGATGGTTGCGGCTCTCGCCGATCCACGAAATTTGGTGAGCAAACAACTTCGATGTATATTCTCAATAATTAACAAGAAAACAGTAGAGATTTTTTTTTTTATTATTACATAAATTTACGCTTTAAAAAAAAATTAATTTAAATTACTAAAAATTCAAATTATTTATTTATCTTTTTATCGATTTAATGCTAAACGGATTTTTTTGTAATATTCGATTTTTTTTTTTTTAATTAAATTTCTGAATAAATTCGTTTCGAAAAAAAATTATTTTCAAAATATCGAATTTACGAGGAAATTTTTTTTGGTACATTAAATTTCGAAATAAATTCACTATAAATGAAATTATTGCCGAAAATATGCGATTAAAATTCTTAATATGGGAAAATAAATAATTTTTTTTTTTTTTTTTTTTTTTTTTTTCAGTCGATGATGGTAAATAGACCGGCGCTCGGTGTATTTCCTAATCAGGATTGGCCGAGCCGTTTACGAAAAAGTCTTCTGCGACCCGGCGTAGGTATATCGGCTATAAAAACGGCTCTTGAAAAATTCTTTCTTATGGATAAAAAAAATATATTTATTAATCGAAGTTTCGTTGAAATTCAACAGGTCGTTCCTCCGGGTCTCGACTGCATAACAACGATGATGTGCGGCTCGTGTTCCAATGAGAACGCATTTAAAAATATGTTTCTCTGGTACGCCGATAAACAGAGACACGGCGCGCCGTTTACCGCCGAGGAAATGGAAACTTGTATGATAAATCAAATTCCGGGATCGCCGCGATATTCCATTCTTTCTTTCAAAGGTAAATAATAATCCGCGCGAAAAAAAAATTATAAAAATCAAAAAAAAAAAAATTATAAAAATTACGAAAAATTAAAAAAATTCCAAATACATCGTAAAAAAATTTTAAAAAATTTTCGCCGTTAATGCGAAAGCAATTTTTATCAATATTTGTTTGCAATATGAAAAAATAATTACTTATTAGAAAAATGGATTTTAGAAAATAATAACAATTTTTTTGTTTAATTTTAGTATTTTTTTAATACGTAACGATGTCGTGACGCGATGTTAATACATTTTTTAATCAATCGCAGGAGCTTTTCACGGTCGAACTCTCGGATCTTTATCGACAACTCACAGCAAATATATTCACAAGATCGACGTTCCTGCCTTCGACTGGCCAATCGCTTCTTTTCCGGTATACAAATATCCATTGGAGGATAATGTTCGTGAAAATAAGGCGGAGGACGAGCGATGTTTGGCGGAGGTGAGGAAAATAAATTTTTCTTTCAGTTATTATTTATTTAAAATTTATTTAATAATTAATTTTTTTTAATTTATTTAATAATTAATTTTTTTTACCAAAATTGCGTCAATTATGTTCCGCACAATTTTTCAAAAGACTCAATTAATCGGCATTGAAAAAAAGGAGATAATCGAAAATTGTATTCAGAAGAAATAATAATTTTTTTTTTTTAAATTGCGATGTATTTGACTGTATATAACATTTTTGTAATTGCAGATCGAGAGTTTGATAGTCAAATACGACAAGGAAAAGGGAGTTCCCGTAGCCGGTGTGATCATCGAACCGATTCAAGCCGAAGGAGGTGATAATCACGCGTCTCCTGAATTCTTCCAAAAACTCCGACAAATTACCAAAAAGGTAATTAATCAAATTATTCAAATTAAGGAAACATTTTTTTTACTGATTTTTCTAACATTTTCTATCCTTAAAAAATATTTTTTTTAAATCAAATCAAACGGAGAAAATTAAAATACAAAAATCTTCCGAAAAAAAAAAAAAAAAAAAATCAATTTGAGTAAAAAAAAAAAAAAATTCACACGCGAAGCAATTTTTTTTCATCATTTCAATAATATCATTAAAATTCCGAAAAATATGTAATTATTGTTAAAATAATAAACCCAACATTTTTTAATTTTTTTAATATCTTAAATTGTTCTAAAAATTTAATTACTTTAAAAAAATTGCGATCTCAGTAATTTTTTTTTTTTTTAATAAAAGATTTTTTTTTTTTTTTCTAACGACCCAACAAATTTCTCATTGGTCTTCTAATTGTTCCGATTAGCACGGTGCCGCTCTGCTGATCGACGAGGTGCAAACGGGCGGAGGACCAACCGGAAAGATGTGGTGTCACGAGCACTTCAAACTCGAAACGCCGCCGGATATCGTGACGTTTAGTAAAAAAATGCAAATGGGCGGTTACTATCACACCGCGGATCTCAAGTAATTATATTCCTTTCGAAATTTTTTATCTCATCGTATATCGCAAACAACGATTGCGTGTCGTTGACTTTTAAATTTCCAGAGATATAAATCGACGTTATCGAGAATCAACTCGTAAATTCGTCCCGACGACAGTCTGATAAAAGAAAAAAAAAGAAACGTTTATTTTTAAAAATCAATCTATAGCTGTATCTGATGATAATCATCCATTTTTTTCTTTTCTTCAATAATCACCCGAAACACTTAAACATCGATTACAAATTCTTTTTATCTAAAGTGTGTCTTTGACTAAATCTCTGATAAGAAATTTTATCATTTTTTTCTTTTTTTACCATTTATAAAAAAAATTCCACAAAAAAAAAAAAAAAACGATTAAGAGGAAGAAAATCAATTATATAAATGCTTTACTTCTAAAAATTTTTTTTTACCGGATTTTTTGATAATCTATTATTTAATTATTAATTTGAATTAATTTAACATTTTTTTCAGTTTTTATTTATTTTAATTAATTTTTAATTATAATTTTTTTTATTATTTTGAATTAATGATTTATAGCATTCCGTTGAATTTTTATTTCTTTTCTTTTTTTTTTTTACTTTAAAATGCAACTAATAGACGTCATAAAAAAAAAAGCGGAAAAGTTTAAATTTACTAAAAAAAAACTTTACTATCGTTTGCGTTCAGACCGAAGCAGTCGTATCGAGTCTTCAACACTTGGATGGGAGATCCAGGAAAACTTATCCTTCTCGAAGCAATACTCGACGTAATACAGAAGGATAATCTCCTCGATAACGTCGCCAAAGTCGGCGATTATATGCTTCAACAGTTGATGACGATGGAAAAGGAGAACTCGAATCTTATGAATTCATCGCGGGGTCGTGGAACGTTCATCGCTTTTAATTGCGCATCTCCGGAATTGAGGGACAACGTCGTTAAGAAATTATTAGCGAGAGGTTCGTTCCAAAAATTTACTTCTCGAAAACAGAAAAAAAGAAATCTCACGAATTAAAAAAATCGTTCAATCAATTTTTTTTTTTCGATTTATCAATTTTATCAATTAACTTTAATTTTTAATATATTAATTTCATCGATTCAATCGAACATTTTTTTTCATCAATTTATCGATAAAAATTTAAAAAATGAAAAAATGTTAACTTTCAAATTTCAATTTAAATTGTTTTTATTTAAATTTTCAATTAATTTCGATTTCAATTTAAATTTTCAATTAATTTCGATTGGCATTAATTTTTCATTTATACCAATCAATTTTTCTACAATTTATCAATTTTATTGATTACTTTTATTTTTCTGCAATTTGTCAAAATTTTTTAAAATTAGTAATCTTTTTTTTTTCACAGGTATTCAGGCCGGTGGTTGCGGCGCGAACGCTGTACGTCTCCGACCGGCATTAACGTTCACCAAACAGCACGCCGATATATTTTTGGATGCTCTCCGCGTCGTGCTAAAAAATAATTAAAAAAACGCGTAGCAAACGTCGCAAAGTCGCGAGTCTCGCGTAATCCATGTCTTCCAGAAAGCTTTACAATTATATACGTATATACATTATAATTATAATTATGAAACACAGAAAAGAGAAAAGAAAAATACGAGAAACAAAGTCTTCCAAAAGTGTTTTACGAGCGGCGAGAGTTTTCGTTTTATATTCGATACTCTCGTTATTTTTTTATCAACGCTCCGCATTCAGAAGAACGACGAGGAAATTTTTCGCGTTCGGAACTTTGAAATAGCGGTACAGAAAAAAAAAAAAAATAGTAGTTTTGTGTGGAATAATTTAATTATTTGCCGAACGAAGCATTTCTCCAGCGTTCGCTAACTTTTCGGACACTTCGATCGGCAAAAGATTTCATCCTTTGAAGAATCGATTTTTGTTTAGGAAAAAAAAAAAAATGAACGTAATAGAAAAATAAAAGAAATTACCGTTGATAAGATAAGACACGTTGAATTGTAATCAGTTTTTGTGTATTAATTTCCCACCCAAATAATCTCTTATCTTACAATTTTTACAATAATTTCTCAACGAACTTTCCTATTCTTCATCTCCTCAATTTTTTTTTATACCGACATTTTTTGCAATATTTCCGAGAGATGCTGATACTGCTGCTGTCGACTTTTGCATTTTACGTATTCGATTGTTCTTATCTGAAAAAAAAAAAAATAATCATTTTTATCAATTTTGTCAAAAGATACATTTTTTTCGAAAAAGAAAAAAAAAAATCGAAATGTTTGATTTTTTCAATTAAATTTTCATCGATATCAGAAATAAAATTTTTTTTTATTTTTAATAATTTCAGAATATTAATGATGAATAAATTATAATGTTTTTTTCAACATTTTCGATTTTGGATCGATTCAGTCAAAGAGAAATGTTAATTTTTCTAATTATAAAAATTCGTGACTGTTAATGATGAATAATTAATTTTTTTTTGGGTTTTTAGCGATCAATTGCGTAATATTTTTTTTTTGTTTTTCGTTTGTGCGGATAATTATTAATTAATTAATTTATCAATTAATTATTATTTACCCTCATTTTTGGATCCGTGGAGCCGTATTTTTGCGACAAATTCCACAAACTAACGGCGATACTCGCGAGCGCCGGTTGTCGTAAATCGGCTCTCATGAGAAGTCGACTGAAGAGTTCAAGTGCGAGCGACGATTGTTTATCGAATTGATCGGTCGTCCCAAGATATTTAAGATGATTGAGAATCTCCTCGAGCACTTTGGTGGATATCTTGTTAACTTCGCCGATGAATTTTTTATCGCTGCCGTAAAGCTTGTCGTTCGAGTCGACCTGTCGAGTCGAAATTAATAAAAATTAATAGTAATTCATAGAGATTTATAGACATTTATTAACAGTGATAACAATCTATAGAAATTCATTGAAATTTATAGAGATTTATAGAGATTTATCAGAATTAATGGGAATCTATCGAAATCTATCGAAATTCATTGAAATTTATAGATATTTATAAAAATTTATCAGAGTAATGGAAATCTATCGAAATTTATCGAAATGCATTGAAATTCATTGATAATTACGATTACCGAACTTCTATCGGCTAATACGTGTCTCGCGATCGAAAAACCCTTTTAAACTGATAAAGAAACGGTAATATAATTTTTTTAAAGTGATTATCTCATCCATCAGTTTAATGCGGTATTGCAAAGTTCCATATATCGATTCATATTTTGATTCAAATAAAAAGAAATTCAATCAAAGGATATATACGAACCTTATCCACGTGATAAGGATAACTCTCTTGCGTGATAATCGACAAAAGATCGAGAACACGAAGATACAGATACGGTTTTGTCGAACTAAACTCGTCGAAACATCGCTGAACGGCGTTCAGAAGGCCTCTCATTAGATACAAAACTCCGTGTTCCGGACTGTCCTGTTGACGAAAAAAAATTAAAGTTCATCTTCGATGTTTCGTCTATCAATTCCTTTTTTTTTTTTTTTTTTTTACAACATTGTAAAGTTGCGTAATACATTTTTTTGAATCATAAAAAAAACCCTTTCAGTCGACTTATCAATTTTTTTTGGAATTTCAATCAAATTGAGATAATTGAAAAAAATACATAACGCGTTCGGAGCGCTGATCGCAGCGAAAGGGTTAATATCCACGAAAAAAAAATCTAAATTTCTAGTGACTAATTATTTTCGTGAATACCATTCTTCAATTTTTTATGCAAATTGAAAATCACCGATAATCTCACATTTAAAAAAAAATTAATTTTCAAGAATTAAAAAAAAAAATGTATTCAAAATATGTAAAAAAAAAAAAAAACAGTTACGAAGTCGTACAGTCTATGATTAAAAAAATTAATTTTCGACTTTACACAGTAAAGATATATACTTACGGGAACGACGAGAAGCGTGGATAAGAAATTCGACAAATAGGAGAGAAGATAAGGTTCGGAATTTTTCGGTCTTCCGTCGATTTCGATTGATTTTGGCATTTCCGGTACGAGACTAAGTGCGGCTTTGAAACACGCATCGGCTGTAACGTTAAAACAAAAAAAAAACAAAAAATTAAAAAAAAAATTGACAAAATTTTGACAAAAACGATACTTTCTTTACGAAGAATCAAAAGCATCGATAAAAAAATCTATAAACGTCGTATGTTACATTTTCGAGGCGTTAAACGCTTTGGAGGCTTTTATTAGTTTTTTTTTTCGGTTATTTTCGATTTAGTTACCTTGTCCGAGACATTGATTGAGAAGCGCGACCTGTCCGGATAGCAGATACAGCTGTAGTCTCGTCTGCACGAGAGTCAGCGATGGTATCGTTATGAAGCAAAAAGCGGCACACGCGCGAACGAAAGCCGACGTTCTTCTGGTGTGATGTCCCCTAACGATTTTTCTCGTATCGACGGCTTGACGATTGACGCACTGCACGAGCTGCACGTGTACCGAATCCAAATTTGGAAACGCTGCTCTCGCCTCGGCGTAGAAATTCAATTGTTTCTCAAAGTCCCTTCCGTAATCGACTCGCTGCACGAGACCGCATATCAAATTGCCGATCTGACGCTTCTCGTCGTCCACTGTCAGCGCACTGAAAATTATTATAGAGAATTTAGAATTTTTTTTTTTTCTTTTTTTTTTTTACTATAGTTTTAGGAATATGCGATTGTAATATCGATAAATGAAAGATTGCAACTGTAATTTTGCGAAAGATAGAGAAATTGCTATTGTAAAGAGATAAACATTACGATGATTTTGATTTTTTAATGTTTTTAAATTCGAAAGATAAAAAATCATAGAAATGCGTAAAAATTTGTAGAAATCTATCGAAATTTATAGAATTTTTTGTAAATCGCAGAAATTCTTTTAAATTCATAGAAATTTTTTTAAATTCACAGAAATTCTTTTAAATTCACAGAAATTTTTAAAAATTTGTAGACATTTTTTTAAATTCGTAGAATTTTTTTTAAAATCCGTAGAAATTTTTTTAAATTCGTAGAAATTCTTTTAAATTCATAGAAATTCATAGTTAACAAACGTAATTGCAACTGCATAATTTTAGTCTTATGTACAAACTACAGTCAAACAGAATTTTTTTTATAGCAAAGGTAACAATAGACAACTGTTTGATCCAATTTTCTACAAACCTCACAGAATCGTGCATTATCCTCGCGATAAACATGAGAGCATTTATGATAATCGGATCAGTAATGGAACCGCTTTGAGCTCCGAATCCTTCGATGATACTTTTGCAAACTTCAACTTTAATACTCTCCTTGTGAAACATGTCGATCAACGGCAAGAAATTCTCCTGCGGGCCGACGATGTATGTAAAATATGAAAAAAATGTTTTTTAAATTCATTCCGAAGATATTTTCCCAATGACCAGAGGTAATAATATTTAAAAAAATAATTTATATTTCGCAAATTAAATGTGAAAAAAAAAAAATTATTTATATTTCATAAATTAAATGCGAAAAAAAAAAAAAATGTATATTTCATAAATTAAATATGAAAAAAAAAAAAAATTCGTACCATTGTAAGAAGAGATTCAAAGTCTTGCGTATGCGAAACGATCTTCTCGACGATCGCCTGAAGTTGCGTGTAATATTGTTCGAAGGCGCGATTCGGACTCAAATGATTGATTATCTCACCGAGAAAGAGATTCAACTCTTTGACGGTAAAATGAATCACTGTGAATTGTATCCATATCTCCGTGCAATGCATGAACTTTGCCGGATCTTTTAAACTCGTTATGTATTTCCAGACAACAGTGAGAACCGCTTGACAATCGTTCTTCGGCGGCGCTTCCTGCACGAGGCATTCGCCTAAACTTCGGTACAAAAGATACTGTGGAAAACCTGCAAAACAAGATAAGTAAATAATTATTATCATTCGTAAATCGTTAATTAAAAAAAAATCATCAAAATGACGAATTCAAAATCATTAAACATTTTTCTAATCAATTATTAAATCGAAGCTTTTCGCGTTATCGATTTTTTAATAGAATTTTTCTCAAAAATTCGACATTCAGATTTTTTTTTTTTTTTTAAAGAATTTTCAATTTTTCGCGAAATTTTCACAGAAATGCGATGAAATTTTTTTTTTTTTTACTTTTTCATAGAAAAAAATTGAGTTTCGGCATTAAAAAAAATTTGAAAGATTTATAATATTTCAAAAGCGTGAAAAAATCATATTTACGAACATTTTTCCATTTTTGTAACTTTCGTTTCTTCGCAAATAAAAGATAATAAATTTTTTTTTTTTCACATACCATCCTCGTCGTCGCATTCGGCGATCAAATTAACAAATTCCATTGATCTCGTTGCGATGTACGCGGGTTTAAAGGCAACGAGAATGGCGTTCAACAGGAGTCCACTGTGCGCCTGTTGTTTGCTGCGCGACAAAACTTCGACGAGAAGATTTTCCGAAGCGGTGCGCGCCATCACTTGAAGAATCCAATCGAGTGCCGGTGTGTAAAGATTGAGATACGAGTGCAAAGTGAGATTTTGTTTGCTAAGATCAGTTCTGACGGTGTTGCTGAACAATTGTTGATAAGTCGACAAAAAATCGTTGAAATTTTCGCGAACGAATTCGTAATCCGAGGTTTTCAACGCGAGTCCGACGCGACAGAGGTAACATCTCGCGTAAACGGCTATCAAAGGATTACCGATGCCGCGTATCATTCTCGTTATTCTTAAAAGTGCCGTACTGAATTCATTTGTCGTCAGATAACCGTACGACTTTATTATCGCCATTTCGACGTACAAACGCGGCACCAATTCTCGTATCGAGGCGATTTTGTAAAACCAATTGCGACAAGTCTCCTTCGCGTTCTCCGGCACCATATCGGGAGTAAAGTTTTCCGGAAGAGTCTTCAAAACAGAAAAAGCTCCGGGTCTGTAAAAAAAAAAAGATATAAAAAAAATTAGAAATAATTTCTCGAGGTTCTCAATGCGTCGAAAAAAATCGAAAGACGCAATAGAAAAAAAAAAAAAAAAAAAAACGAAAAAAGTGATTAAATTATCGAATTCGAAAATCAGAAATCCATTTTTTAATTATTATATTTATAAACTATTATAAAAATTTTTAATATTTTAAAAATGGAATCTTAATGTTTTAACGATTCTGATTTTCCAATTTTATAATTTATTTTTTTTTTGTTTATGGAGGAAGAAATTTGAAACTTACGTGTAATAGTCAGCCTTCGTTCTCAGTCTGTCGTAAACAAGTTTGCCGAATATATCGAGAATATCGGTGATAAGAACAAATTTACTCGGATAGAAAGCCACTGCGGAAGTATCGACCAATAATTTTGCGCATTGTATAGCGATTTTTAGCGCCTTAACGCGTTGATCCGAGTGCCACGCCTGCACCAGTTCGTTGTTCAATTGTTCGATTCTCGACGTGTATTCCTGTTGCGAAAGATCCAACATTTGCCTCACCGATCCCTCTTCGAAATCGTCGAGTTGCTCCAATCGCGTTCTCACTTTGTCTACCAGAGTACCGGTCGGTTGTACTTTTACGACGACTAAGAGAAAAAAAAAAAAAAAATTAAAGGTTCAACAGTTTTGCGAGATATTAATAATTTTTTTTTTGATTCACAGAAAATAAATCGAAATACTGAGATATCGAAGTATTAAAAATCGCGAAATTCAGTTGCGGAAACAAACGAATAATTATTGCATTGAATAGAAAAAAAAAATACAGTAAATAATTATATTAAAAAAAAAATAGTTTAAGAATCCGATTTTCTTTTTGCGAATTCCGATAATCGTTAATTCACGGAATCTGATTATTAATCTCATCACAATAGCATAGTAATAGATAAATAAATATTAATAAAACAACAATAATTAACGTAAAATATGAAAAAAAAATGCGCTAATTTTTTCACACCTTTTTCTCCTCCGGAAAGAAAACTCGTTACGATCGATAATTTCTCGGAAGTCGTATATCTGTTTAGTATAGCTGATCTTCTCGCAGACCACGGCTCAGCCAATTCGTCGCCATTATCTTTATTCTTCTTTCCTACGGAGACAACATTCGACGAATAATCCCACTGGAAAAACAAATTTTTCTTCAATGTCATTTCTTGAAAAAAAAAAAAAAAAAATGGTCTTCAAAATTACCTCGTCGGCTGCCATCCTGGACAGAGGATCCAATTCCTCTCTAGCAAATAGCGTTAAAGGATCGGAACCGTCTAAAGCAGAGTGTCCCATTAGGGGATCTGAGAGCGGATTACCGATCGGCAGCGGCGCGTGAGTCGGAGTCGGAGTTCCCGTCGATGAACCGGTACTTGTACTCCGCAGTGTACTACGCCTGACTCCGCTGCGTCCATCGATCAACTGAAAAAAAAAATATATATATATTTTTGAAAAAAAAAAAAAAAAAAAATAAAAAAAAATTGAAAATTTTATTTTTTTAACATTTCCTCACCGTTACTGTGACTGGTTTCAGCGGATGTTCTGTAACTTCTTCGAGACGCGAAGCTTTGACGATTTTATTGTCGACGGGAGACGCAACCCTAACGAAGAAAAAGAAAAATAATTTTTTTTAATAATCCGATTACAATAAATTATGAATTTCGTAATTTTTTTTTTTCACGATTATTTTTGTTTTTCCATTGTTTCTGTAAAATTAATAACGCATTTTTACGGACTATAAAGAGTTTTTGTTTTTTTTTCGTGAAATTTTTTATTCGATTGAAAAAACGTATTGAAGGGGATTAATTTATTTGAATTATTTACCAATTGATTTCTGTCATTTCTTCGAGCGATTTTGTGCACCGGATATGTACGTATATTATTTAACAAAGTTGTGTATGTATTTGTGTGTTTTGTTTTATCAATTTAACGACGTATCGTTTAGATAGAAGATCAAACACCCTCGTGTCTCGATTATTCATTCATTAATTGTCAAAAATTCATAATTGTCGCAGATATTTTCGTTCTTTTTTTTTCGGCAGGAAAAACAACATAATCTGACGGATGGGTGTAGCATACACCGACGATCGTCAAGAATGGAGTGGGGGAAATATATCTTGTTTTTTTTTTATCGTCCATCAAAATCTCTGATTACAGTCTTCGCAATTTCGAGGCAAGATAGCGCCTCGAGATGATTCCGGAACTTTCGAAGCTTCCGATTGGCTCGCGAGAATTATGGCGACCAATAACAGTGTTCGAAAAAAACGCAGTCAATAACGCAGATATCTGTTTTATCGATATCAAAGCTATACACATAGCCTCAAAATATTTAGCAGTTTAGTTGAACAGAAAAATAGATCGACGACGGCGTAACGCGCCGAGCACGTGTTGACTTGTGCTCTTGATTACTTTTTCTCAGTGCTGTTTTTCGTGTGAAATCGTTGACATAATTAATCACACAACATGGTCGTCATCGGGAAGAAAAAGGTAAGGAAAATTTAAGCAACGATCTCCTGAAAATTTGTTGCAACGAAATCCGAAAAGAGGTTAAACTGTCTGTCGCGATTAAGCGACAACATTTTCCGAAATTTTTGTAGTTATTTCGTGAAAACTATCGTTTCAGAGATGCAAAGACGAATATTTCGCGTTTATGATAAAATTCTATCGATCTAATTTTCGATTTTTTATAAAATCCTTTTTTTTTTCACAAAAAACCATTTTTTTTTCGTAATTACATTTTCTTCCGAGAAAAAACTTTTTTAACGTCAACCCGTTTCCTTGCGATTGCTGGATTCACGCTGCTGACGATAATAACATTGTTGTATTACAATTTCAGTACCAATCGGGTGAAGGAGCGCAATTTATGACGAGAAAAAGCGCTTTAAAGAAGCTGCAACTATCGCTAAACGATTTCCGCAAGTTATGTATACTTAAGGGAATTTATCCACGAGAGCCGCGCAATCGTAAAAGAGCACAGAAGGGAAATTCGGGAATAAAAACTCTCTATCATGTCAAAGATATACAGTTCTTGATGCACGAGCCGATAATATGGAAGTTGCGAGACTACAAGGTAAAAAAAAAAAAATTCTAAACAAATTTACGTATTTATTTATAATTTTTTAATTAAATTTTTTTTTTCTTTTTTAAATTATTCTTTTAAATAAATTTTTTTTTTTATTTCACGTATTTATTTTTTTTATAATTTACGTATTTTTTAATTTACCTATCAATTTATTTATTTCACTGAAAAATAAATGTCTCAACACTTCTGTATTTTTTTTTACAGATATTCAACAAAAAAGTCGGAAGAGCAAAAGCTATGAAAGATTTTGCCGCAATGAAGCGCTACTTAAGTAATCATCCGGTGTTGAAATTGGATCACATCGTCAAAGAACGTTATCCGACTTTCATCGACGCTTTGCGAGATCTCGACGATTGTCTGACGCTGTGTTTCCTGTTCAGTACTTTTCCTTCTATGGCTCACATCCCGAGAGATCAAACGGTTCTGTGTCGCCGACTTACCGTCGAGTTTCTTCACGCCGTCATAGCCGCGAGTGCTTTGCGCAAAGTTTTCGTTTCCATCAAAGGGTACTACTATCAGGCGGAGATAAAGGGACAAACGATAACTTGGATAGTACCTCATCACTTCAGTTTCGAACCGCAATCGAAGGCCGAAGTTGATTTCCGCGTTATGTCGACTTTCGTCGAATTTTACATCACGATGTTGGGTTTCGTAAACTTCCGTCTCTATCATTCCCTCAATTTGTATTATCCACCGAAATTTAATGCAGTCGGTAAGTTATTAAAATTAATATTTTTATATCGACAATCTCCGCAATATTTCGAAAAAAAAAAAAAAAAAAAAAGTTTCGAACTTTTTGCGAATAGCGAATACCGATTTTTTTTTTTCGATTTTGGCGTCAATTTTCGTGCGAAATATCGAACGGCGAGTAAAATTAAAAACGCTTGAAAGGCCGTGAGACGATGAAAGACTTAAAAAAAAAAAAAAAATAGTGTTAATAATTGTCGTGATAAATCAATTTTCTTACGCAGGTGATACGGAAAGTTCTCTTGTCGACGAAGAAGCATACGTAGCCGAAAGAATAGCGGCGCTAAACGTTCCATTGATACATCTCGACGCGGCGCAACAGAGTGGACAAGAAGAGGATATCGAAATCGACCAATTCGCAGACGTAAGTTATTCCAATAAACAAAATAATGATTTCGCATTACTTTGGGATAATTAATTTATAATAAAATAAAAAATAAACCAACAGAGCGACGCAACGAAATTGGAGGAGGCGAGAGCCGAAGCCGAGAAAGTTAAGAAACTAAAAACGCTATTCAAGGGTTTGAAATTCTTCGTTAATCGCGAGGTACCGCGCGAGCCTCTCGTCTTTATTCTTCGCTGTTTCGGAGCTCAAGTATCTTGGGACAAATTGCTATTCGTCGGTGCGACTTTTGACGAAAATGACGAGACTATTACTCATCAAATCGTCGACAGGCCTACGATGGATAAACAATACATTTCCAGGTGAATTTGAGAATTTTTCTGTCAATTGATTATCAATAAATGTTTATTAATGATTGATAATAATAATCTATTAAAAGTAAAAATTAATATTATTATTATTATTATTTATTTTTTCTTCAATTAATAATAATAATAATAATAATAATTGGCGAATTAAATAATTAATTAATTATTATAATTTTTTTTTTTTTATTTTATTTTATTATAATTTTCGTTCATTTTTTTTTTCTTAAAGATATTATGTTCAACCGCAATGGGTCTTCGATTCGGTGAACGCGCGTGAGCTGTTGCCAGTCGAGAAATATCTGATGGGTTGCGTTTTGCCGCCTCATCTATCACCGTTCACCAATAGTCTTCTCGATCAGACTTACATGCCACCCGAAGAGAGAGCTCTCGTCGATCCGAACTACAAAATGAACACCGAAGAGAACGAATCCGAAGAGGACACAGACGAAGAGCCGGAAGTCGAAGGAGAAGCGGAGAACGAAGAGATCGCAGTTGCCTCCGACGAATCAGACGCTGATTCGCTCGACGACGAACTTCCGGAAGAAGTTGAAGTTCAAGAAGTCAACGAGAAGGAACTCCAGAGACTGCAGAAGGTAAGTTTGCATTTTTTGAAAATAAAAAAAAATTATTTATTATTATTTTAATTTTTTTTTATTTTTTCGTTATTCGAGAAATAATTGATTTACAACATTAATAAAATGTTTTTTAAATTAATTTGAATCAATTCAATAATTTTTTTTTTTATTGAGTTAAAAATTGACGAATTATCGACATCATTAAATTTACTGATTTAAAACGAAAATCGTTTTGGTAATTACATTTTTTTTTTCATTTTTTAACGCAGAAAAAAGATATGAAGGTGAAAGCCGGCGAGATAACGAAACAAGATCCGTGGGAGTTGAACAGACAGGAAAAACAGGAGTATCGTTTGCGCGAAAAGATGATAAAGAAGAAGCATCGCAATCTCTACAAAGGTATGATGAAGGGACGCGAAGACAGAGCGCGAGAAATTTGGCTTTTGCGAAAGAAGAGACGACTACACGACGCCAACGAGAAGGAGAAACGCAAAGAGGTACGAAAGGCTAACAAGAAAAACGCCGTTGCGGAGTAAAAAAATAAGTAATCGAAACTTATCGGGACTCGTCGGTCTTTTATTTTGTACAAAAGTCCAAATTTCTGTAAAATTTCATATATACAATAAACAAAAAAAAAACAGTTTAATTGAGTTTACAGATTAAAGAGGGACTTTGGTAGCTGATGGAGGCGATGGGCCTTCGTCTGCTGCTTTTTTTCGCTCTTTTCATCCTCTTGAAAGTCCGATTCCAAAAAATCCCTTTTCAGTAAATCTCTTCTCGCGTTGTGAAAGGAATAGTCGCATCGAATTTCATTTCTTATATAAAAGAATTTTAAAATATGCGGATTACGGCACTGGCGTTCGATACCGTTGCGTTTAGTTAAAGAGTTTTACTATTATCTTTAAACTGAAAAACTTTATCGAAAAATTAGCGCAATGAGCTGTAAACTCTGATAACACGACGAAACCAATGATCCGAACGCTCACTTTTCGTTATAACGAATCCACGACTCCGAAACTTGTAACTTTTTTAATTTCAATTTTTTATAGCGTTACTTTCAAAATGTGTGGAATATAAAAAGAAATCAATGATAATTTTTTTCTTCTCTACAATTTCAACGAATATATTTTTCGTAAATTGATTTTTCGTTTCGCGCCGTTAATTCGTGAAACAAAAAAATGAATTTCGGAAATATTGAACTTCGAACGATTTTTTTTTTTTTTTTTTTTTTTTTTTAATTCTTCGCCATCATAACTCTCTGCGAAAAGGAATGATAAGAAATGAGGAAAAGGTATTTAAAAAAACTGAAATGACATCGAAGGTTTTTTTTTTTATTTAAATTCTTGTATTTTTCTCACCATTGACAGATTAAACAATTTCATTGCGGGCGATGAAAATGCTGTCTTTTAGTCTCTCAAACGCGCGACTATATTCTGTCCGAATGTTCGAGTCATCAAACAGCATCGAGTTACAAAAAAAAAAAAAAAATATATATATATATATAAAAATCAGTATCAGCAGTAACAGTATTTATCTTCGGACCTCTTACAATGGTACATTTTAATACTGTATGCCGTTACCGATTTATTAATCGCCCCCAACTATCATTTAGATTACACAATGTATAAAGAATCGTATAAATGTATATATATATATTTATTATATATATATATATTTATATTAATATTGTATTACTATTACTATATACTATGATGACGCCGGCTCGCCGGAGAAGCAAATATTCGTCGTTGGTCCTCCGTGCGAGCCGCATATTTGAGCTTTGAGTTTCCGCGCACACGTTTCATTTTTTTTTTTTTTTTTTTTCATGTTTCTTCTTACAAAAAAACGGCGTATACTTGTCTCATTAATCGCGATGTCTACGTGTTTTTTTTTTTAATTTTTTTTTATTTAATTATTTATTTATTAATTATTTGCTCCATCGCGGTATTTTTTTTATTTTATTTATTTTTTTTTCGTTCATCATCGGGCCACGTCGCGTGACAGTATATTATACTCAACGATCCCGCGATTCTTTCAACCGCACCGTCGGCTTCGTCAATCCATGGGATTTTTTTTATTTTATTTTATTTATTTTTTTTTTTTCGCCGAGTATAGTTCGGAAGAAAAAGTCGCAGTGATCGTTTATCGTTGCTGCGACAGGTCGTGGCCACACCTAACTAATTACTAATTACTATCTGTGTGGTTGTTGTTGCGTTTGTTTTTTTTTTTTTTTTTTACCAATAATATTCGTCAATTATGGGAGTCCTTAGTGCCCCGTAGTTACGTTGGGGGCTATTGCCTGATTCTGATCGTCTCTATTCTTCATCGTCTTCTTTTTTTTGTTTCTTCATTATTTGTCGTTTAGTTTTTTTTTTTTTTTTTTTTTTTTTCGCGAAATACTTTTCCAGTCGATACTGCGATCGACGATCAAAGACGCTGGCAGAGCTGATAATATGCCATTAATCGTTGCTGCTGGTCGGGAGCAACAAAAGCCAGTGCCGCTGGCACGGGCACTAACCAAGGCACAGTCATAAGTCTCGTAGTTGTGTTGTATTATATTATTCATCATCATCATCATCATCATCATTATCTTCTTGTTATCTTCGTTATCTCCGCCGCCGAAGATCGCTAAGACATGAAGCGATCAACTTGGTTATCTTCTTTTCTTCATCGTCTTCTGTCGCGTCGCGTATGGGGACGCAGCCTATCTACTAAGTTTTCATTATCCTGTGCGCGATCGTTGCTTTTCCCGTAACATTTTTTGAGTTTTTTGTGTGTTTAGTTTTGTTTTTTTTTTTTTTTTTTTCTCGTTTCATTGCTTTCGTAGGTATAATAATTAATAGTATAAACGTTTACGTTTTGGCCACTCAGTTCGTGATTCGCCGAGTCACACTATTGTCCGTGTTAATCGCGCGACGACTTTACAATAATTATTTAGAATAATTTTAATTCACTTTTATACAACACTCGCCGACGCCCTCGAAAACTTCTCTTCGTTCATTTTTCTTCTCTTCCTTTCGTCTTCGTCTCTTTCTTCTTTTACGTATTTCTGTTTTTTTTTTTTTAATCTTCGTTTACGCGCTTGCGGTTTTTTTTTTAATTCATCGCTGACGCGCCGATCGGAGTTTCGTGTAAGTTGGATTTTTACTTTAATGCTCATCTCCTCCTTCTCGCGGTCGCTGCTGCTATCATTTGTCTCAGCGTTGGCTCGGGACTGCATACTCTCGGATCGCACTTCATGTTACCGTCGCCTCCGCAACTGCAATAGTTTTAACGATCGATTAGTATATGCGGAGAAAAATTACCAAAAGTTTGTTTAAAAAATAAGACACTTTAAGACTCGAGACGCATTCCGATTAATTTTTTACCGATTTTTTTTAACAATAAAAAAAGGTATAGCAATAAAAACAAAGATACTTACGTGCAATGAAGACACGGGCCAGAAGCCGACTTGATGACTTGTCCGACTCTGTATGCTTGTCCGCCGATTTGACATCCGCTTTGTCTCGCGGCTCCCTTGTAGGCGTGAGAGAGGAAATGCGGCGGAAGTGTAGTTGTGGTCGTCGTTGTTGTGGTCGTGACGTTGAGCGACGTCGCCATCGACACGTGACACTCGTACCTCGGACAACAGAAGCCTCTGATAGGTTCTTCATGACATCCAGGAATTGGCGGTGGACAACTCTGTTGAAGACATATTATGTCGCTTCTGAAGCAGAAGCAGAAATCGCAAGGATCGTCCCGAGGTATCTGTTGCGCCGAGACGTAAACTTTGCCACCGTAGCGACAAGTTCCCGGTCCATAGACGGCCTGATCATCCTCGTCGTAATCCTCGTCGGGATTCAAATAGGTTCCCGAGTTCACCGGGAAGTGAGGGTTGTCCTCGTTTTCCACGGGAGTCTCGGGATACTCGACATCACCGCCCGATGGTCCAGCGCCAGTTTCCGGAATGGTGTCGTTTGCCGCGGGGGAAATTTCTCCCTCGGGTACTTCTTCCGGTAGTTCAGTTTGTTGACCGTCTTCCAATTCTGGTTGTGCGGGATGCTGAGCCTCCGTGTCTTCGTGTTCTTCCGGTACGATTGGCGATTCGGTTACCTGTACGTCGACATGATGTTGTTCTTCGTCCGGACTGACCGTAGTCGCTTCTTCGACCGATGGTTTTGGTTCTTCTGTTGGCTCTTTAGCAATCTTGTCAACTATCGCCGGCGTCTGTTCTTCTACTTTGGGCTCTTCCGTAGGCTCTTCGGTAATCTTGTGATCAGCTTCGGTTGTTTGTTCCTCAACTTTGGGTTCTTCTGTTTGCTCTTCAGGAATTTTGTGATCGACCTCTGGCGTTTGTTCTTCTTCCTTGGGTTCTTCCGTTGGTCCTTGTCCTTCAACTGTTTGTTCTTCTGTTGGCACTTGCTCCTCTACTTTGGGTTCTTCCGTTGGTTCTTGTTCTGTAATTGTAGCCGCTTCCGTTGGCTCCTGTTCTGCTATTTTCGGTACTTCCGTTGGCTTCTCTTCCTCAAGTTTAGGCTCTTCTGTTGCCGCTGGCTCCTCTATTTTTGGCTCCTCAGTTGGTTTTTCTTCCGCAATTGTGGGTTCCTCAGTTGGCTTTTCTTCAGCAATTGCGGACGCCTCAGTTGGCTTCTCTTCAGCAATTTTTTGTTCTTCCGTTGGTTCTTGTTCGGCAACTGCGGGCGCTTCCGTTGGTTCTTGTTCGGTAGTTATGGGCTCTTCCGTCGGTTTCTCTTTTTCAATCTTGGGCTCTTCGGTTGGTTTTTCTTCAGTAACCTTCTGCTCTTCCGTTGGCTCCTGTTCCGCAACTGTGGACTCTTCAGTAGGCTTCTCTTCAGCGATTTTCTGCTCTTCCGTTGGCTCCTGCTCTGCAACAGTCGGCTCTTCAGTTGGCTTCTCTTCAGCAATCTTCGGCTCTTCCGTTGGCTCTTGCTCAGCAACAGCCGGCTCTTCAGTTGGCTTCTCTTCAGCAACAGCCGGTTCCTCAGTTGGCTTTTCTTCAGCAATCTTCTGCTCTTCCGTTGGCTCTTGCTCAGTAATAGCCGGCTCTTCAGTTGGTTTCTCCTCGGCAATCTTCTGCTCTTCCGTTGGCTCTTGCTCAGCAATAGCCGGCTCTTCAGTTGGTTTCTCCTCGGCAATCTTCGGCTCTTCCGTTGGCTCTTGTTCCGCTATAATGGCCTCTTCTGTTGGCTTCTCTTCAGCAATTTTCTGCTCTTCCGTTGGTTCTTGTTCTGCTACAGCGGGCTCTTCAGTCGGCTTCTCTTCACCAACCTTCTGCTCTTCTGTTGGCTCTTGTTCCGCAACAGTGGGTTCTTCCGTTGGCTTCTCTTCCTCAATTTTGTGTTCTTCGTCTTCAGGAACCATGCTCGGCTCAACACTTACACTAATAGTATGTTCTTCCTCTGGAACAGCACTGCTAACTTCCGTTGTCGCTTCCTTGAATAACGGCGTGACCGGTGATTCAGAAGACGATTCCGTCGATTCCGTTTTATCTTCTTCGCTTGATGTTACTTCCTTTGCAGGTTCCGTCACAGCAGTCGGTTCGCTGGTTACCTCCGTTGGTTTTTCTTCTGGAGCAACAGACGATGCTTCTTCCTCAATTTTCAGTGTCGATGATTCTGGTACCGATGGAGTTTGCGGTTGTTCTTGTTCGCCCGCAGCTTCAGAAGTTGCAGGACCTGAGGTGATTTCCTCTTCGGGCCCTTGTGTTCCTCCTGCTTCGCTAACGCTGCTTGGTGTCGCTTCAGCCTCTTCATCACCAACAGTTGAAGGTCCTGGAGCAATTTCCTCCTCTTTAGCGACTTCCGTTGCAGATGTTTCTGTAGGCTCAACTTCTCCAGTTGGAGCGGCAAATTCTTCAGTCGGTTGCTCAACAGGAGCAATTGGTTCGACGGTTTGTTCTTCCGGTGCGCTAGTTTCTGCTTCGACACTCGTCACCTTTGGTGCCTCAGTCTGTTCGGGGGTCTGTTCCGTAGGTACAGTCGCCTCCGATGTGTGATCTTCGGTTGGTGCGCTCGACGTTTCGGTGGTTTCTCCTTCTGGTTTTTGGCTTGGTACTTCAGCATTTGTCGTTGGAAGCTCTTCAACCGGAACTTCGGGAGTGGTTCCCGTTTGGTCAGAAGGTTCTTCGGGTTTTCCCTTGATCGTTCCGATTTCAGGCGTTGTGGCTTCTTCCGACACGGGCGGAGTAGTCTCTTCTTCCACACTTGGGACTTCAGGAACTTGAACTACACTTACTGTTACCTGTTCCTCCTCAATTGCTGGTTTCTCACTTTCTTCTTCCGCCTTGGCAGTTGTAGGAGTAGGTTCACTCTCAGTAGATATTTCTGGAGTTTCGGCCGTAATAGTAGGAGACGCGGGCTTCTCTTCCGCAGAAATTTCCGTAGAAGGTGTTTCATGCTCTGGTTCCGACTCGACAGGCTCTTGTGTTCCTTCTATCTCGGGACTAGTTGCAATTGGTTCTTCAGTATGTTCATCAATTGCCGGTGAGACAGATGAAGATGCTCCTGCTTGCGTCGTACCTGTGATTTCACCCTCAGCCTCTGTTACAACTGGTACTAGAATTCCCTCGGTAGCTGCGCTTTCTTCTTCGACTGCCGTACTAGTGGCGGTCGTTTGGTGTTCCTCAGTAGCGATTGGAGTCTCAGTTGTTGCTGCCTCGTCGGATGGAGTCTGGCTTTGCTCAGTTTCTTTCGCAATTGGTCCTGCAGCAGTGGCTGCTTCTTCACCTTCAACAGGTTTTTCTGGTGTAGAAGCATTTTCCTCGGGTACAGTGGCCGACGGACTAGTTGCCGCTTCCTCAGGCTTATCGGTATGCTCTTCTGCTTGTTCACTCTCAGTTGGTGCTGAACTAACCGCTGGTGAACTTCCCTCTTCAGAGATTTTACCTTCACTCGTACTGGCAATCGCCTCCGTCGACGTAGAAATTTCCTCACTTCCTGTCTGAGCTGGAGCTTCACTTTCCGTTACGGCGGGCGTCTCTTCTTTTTCCGTGACTTCAGTCGTTTCCGGTGAATGATCAGCAGTTTGTGGGGTTTCGGTAGTTTCGACCGGTGCTTCAACATCTGCAACGCTCTTTGTGATTTCTTCCGTTCGTTCGGTAGATATTTCAGTAACTGCAGCTACCTCGGTTGTCGGTTGTTCCTCTGTTGGAGTTTCACTGGGTTTGGTTTCTTCGCTAGGAGTTTCTTCTTCACTTATTTTTGGTACATCTCCTGGCATTTCTTCAGTGGAAACTACACCGGGGGTGACTTCTTCAGGTGTCGGCTCGATTGATGGAGTTACTTTGCTCGGTTCCTCAGGCTGCGTTACCATTTCTCCTTCTACAGGAGTTGCAGGTTTTTCGGTTTCCGTGGTAGCAGGCATGACTTCCGTGGGTCCTTCAGGCTCGCCAGTTTTTCCGGCTTCTTCGGTCGGCGCTGATTCGGGACTAGCCGTATGTGCCGCTTCTGTCGAGGTCGTTTGATCTTCGGGTCTCTTCTGATCATCCGCTTCCAAGGTAACTGTAGGCATCGAGTCGCAAGAGTACATTGGACAACAGGATTCTCCTGCTGCGGTATTGTGGACTGGCATGCAATTCTGCAGATGCCTAGGAGGTGGAGAGCATTCGACAAGATCGCACTGAACGATACTGCTTACGCAGTGGCAACCAAGCTGGCAGGGACTAGATGGTGGAATCTTCGAATTGTTGCTGTAAGATTGACCGTCGACGAGACAGTTGCCTTCACCGGGAATTCCTGCGGGAGGTCCGTACACTTCGAATGGTTTTTCACTCTCCTGATCGCCTCCGGGGGTGAGTGATTCTGTCGTTTGTTCTTCGGGAATATGGGAAACTTCGGGTCCCTCTGACGGTTGACTTGGCTCTGGAGTTTCTTCCAAAGGTTTTTCAGACTCAGTTGCTGCTGTTGCTGCTTCCGTTGACAAACCATCGCCTACAGCTGCCTCCGTCACTGGTACAGTAACTGTTGCCTCTTCGGTTTTCGCAATTTCAGTAGAAATACCTTCGCTTGGCGTTTCTCCTATTGTTTCGGTACTCGGCTTTTCTTCAGCTGCGGTTGGAGCCTCTTCTTCCACCGCTGCCTTGGTAACGGGTTCTTCAGGCTCTACGGCTGCGTGTGTTGCTGATTCTTCGGACTCAGAAGTTACCTTTGTTGCAGGTTCTTCGGGTTCTACCGCTGCAGGCGTTACAGCTTCTTCAGGCTCTCCAGACGCATTGGTTACACTTGTTTCGGGCTCTACAGCTGCCGGAGTTACACCTATTTCGGGTTCTACCGCTGCAGGCGTTACAGCTTCTTCAGGCTCTCCAGACGCATTGGTTACACTTGTTTCGGGCTCTACAGCTGCCGGAGTTACACCTATTTCGGGCTCTACAGCTGCAGGAGTTACAGCTTCTTCGGGTTCTACAGCTGCAGGAGTTGCTGCTTCTTCGGGCTCCACAGCTGCCTTCGTAACAGCTTCTTCGGGCTCCACAGCCGCCTTCGTAACAGCTTCTTCGGGTTCCACAGCCGCCTTCGTAACAGCTTCTTCGGGCTCCACAGCCGCCTTCGTTACAGCTTCTTCGGTCTCCTCAGCTGCCTTCGTTACAGCTTCTTCGGGTTCCTCAGCTGCCTTCGTTACAGCTTCTTCGGGCTCCACAGCCGCCTTCGTTACAGCTTCTTCGGGCTCCTCAGGTGCCTTCGTTACAGCTTCTTCGGGTTCCTCAGCTGCCTTCGTTATAGCTTCTTCGGGCTCCACAGCTGCAGGGGTCACAGCTTCTTCTGGCGCTACGGTTGCTTTAGTAGGTTCTTCGGACTCTTGTGCTGCTTTGGTTACTGGTTCCTCGGGCTCTGCAAGTGCTGGTGTTACAGCTTCTTCGGATTCTACTGCTGCCTTGGTAGCTTCTTCAGCTTGTGTAGGCGCTTGCTCCGTGATTGCTGGTTCTGCTTCTGAGACTGCTGGAGATGATTCGACAGGCTTCTCAGCAGATTCGGTAATAACTTCGCCTTCCGCGATTGTTCCCGCTGTAGACGCTGGCTCTTCAACCGGTGCTTCAGTGGCCACCGGCGTTTCCGGCTCTTCGGAAGCAGTAGAAGTGCCCGCTTCCTCAACAATCGCAGCTTCTGTTGTCTGTTCCTGTACCTTTTTCTCTTCTTCAACTGCAGGTTTCTCAGTTGGTGCTTCGGATATTTGTTCCGTTGCCGGAGCTTCGGTTTCTGTGCCCGTCTTTTCGACATTTTCTTCCGGAAGCGCCGATGTAGGTAGCTCGTTTGACTCTACGGGTCCAGCAGTTGAAGGTTCTTCAGATTTTTCGACTGGAGACTCCGTCTCCGAGGGCGCCGAAGTGGCAGGTATCTCAGGAGTAGCAGGTTCTTCGATCGGAGATTTAGTTCCCTCTTCCGGTATGATTGGTTGTTCGGTCTGTTGCTCGATTTCGCCTTCCTCAGTGACTGGAGTAGGTTCTTTTTCTTCGCTAGGTTTCTCTTCCTCACCAACCTTCACAGTTATTTCCGTCGGTACTTGTTCTGCTTCGACTGTTGGTGAAGTTGACGATGAAGTCGATTCTTGGCCCTCTGCGGTGGTAGCTTCCGCGGCAGGTGTCTCAGTCGGCATGGCTTCTATTTCCGGTTTTTCAGCTTCCTCGTGAGCTTGGGTTGATGTTGCGGTCTCTGTGCTCGTTTCTTGGAGTTCTGGCGTAGATTTTTCTGTACTTTCTGGTAGCGCTCCTTCGGTCGGGTGTTCTTCAGCTTGAACCGGTGCTTCTGTTGATTCATCTTTGTGACTCGTCTCCTCTATAGATGCGGGACTTGTTGGAGTTTCAGACTTTTCTTCTTCTTGTCCTGGTGTGGCTGTCGCTTCTTCAGTGACCTCTGATTTCGGTTGTTCCTCAATTGCCGGCAGCGAAGGGGTCGCAGGTTCCTCGGTGCTCGGAAGCTCACTAGATATACCAGTGGACGTTGATGGTTCTCCAGTAACTACGTTATCTCCTGGCAATGTTACAGGTTCTTCAGGGATTTCTTCCTTCTGTGTTACTTCTTCTTTTTGTGTTACTTCTTCCTCTTTCTCTGTAATGGAACTTTCCGTAGGACCTTCAGAAATACCTTCTGGTGTTCCAATTTTATCGGATTCAGACGGTGTTTCACTGGATTCTGTACTGCCACTTTCCGTTGGTTTCTCTTCCGCCTTTGTTACTTCTTCTGCTGGAATTGCTGTGGAACTTCCTTCAGTTATTTCTGTAGGTTCTCCAGTCGCAACTTCTTGGGGTCCTTCTGTCGCAGCTTCTTTCGGTTCCTCGGTCGCAATTGCAGGCTCCTTCGGTTCCTCAGCTGCACCAGATGGTTCCGTTGGTTCCTCAGCTGTACTTGTAGGTTCCGTCGGTTCTTCCGCTGCATTTGTAGGCTCTTTCGGTCCCTCAGTCTCAGCTTCTTGCGTACCCTCGGTAATAGCCTCTTGTGGTCCTTCAGTCTCAGCCTCTTTAGTTCCCTCAGGAATATTCGTAGATTCCGTTGACGGCTCCTTGGCTCCTTCGGGTGATGGTTCCGCTGGTACCGCGGCCGGTTCTTCGGTAACTTCGGTTGCCTTCGCCGGTTCTTCGGTAACTTCGGTTGCCTTCGCCGGTTCTTCGGTAACTTCGGTTGCCTTCGCCGGTTCTTCGGTAACTTCGGTTGCCTTCGCCGGTTCTTCGGTAACTTCGGTTTCTTTCGCCGGTTCTTCGGTAACTTCGCTTTCCTTCGCCGGTTCGTCGGTAACTTCGGTTGCCTTCGCCGGTTCTTCTGTAAGTTCGGTTTCCTTCGCCGGTTCTTCGGTAACTTCGGTTGCCTTCGCCGGTTCTTCGGTAACTTCGGTTGCCTTTGCCGGTTCTTCGGTAACTTCGGTTGCCTTTGCCGGTTCTTCGGTAACTTCGGTTGCCTTTGCCGGTTCTTCGGTAATTTCGGTTGCCTTCGCCGGTTCTTCGGTAACTTCGGTTGCCTTTGCCGGTTCTTCGGTAACTTCGGTTGCCTTTGCCGGTTCTTCAGTAATTTCGGTTGCCTTCGCTGGTTCTTCGGTAATTTCCGTTGCCTTCGCCGGCTCTTCGGTAACTTCGCTTCCCTTGTCTTCAACCTCTTCCGACGAAGTTTCACCACCTTCCATATCACTAACGCTGCTCGGAGCTTTGGAACTCGTTTCTTCCGACGATTCCGTAGATTCTTCGCTCGAAGATTCCAAAGTCAATTGTTTTGGTGGCAATTCTACCTTCTCCTCGGATTGCGATTCCGGCGTGGTTCCTTCCTCGGCCGGTTTTCCCTCGGGAATACCGGCGAGCGTTGTCGGGCTCGTCTCCGCTGGCGTGGCTTCCTCGGTCACCGTCGGTTCTTCGGATGTTTCTGCGGATGGTATTTTCTGAATGTGTTGCTGATCGTCAGCCGGAGTCTCCACGGGAGTTTCGCTCGTTGATACGCTCTCGGGCTCCACCGCCAATGAAGACGTCGCGGTTTCGGTGCTCGGTTTTTCTTCCTCGGTGATGTGGCCCTCTTCTACCTCGCCAGGCTGAACCGACGGCTGGGTAGACCTTTCAAGACTAGGATGATAGGTTGTAATTGTTATGTCACCAATTTCCGTCATTAGGTTATCCGGTACATGCAATTCTGGGTGCTGAGTGTCGGTTGAACCTTCCGTTACTTGAACTTCGCCCGCGGTTACCGCTTCTTCGGTCACTGCTTGTTTGTCCTCCGCCTTTGTTTCCGGGAGACGCTCGGGAATCGTTATACCCGCTGGGCCCTCCGTTGGAGTTTCGTCGACCTTTTCGCCTTCTGTTTCCGGTGTTGTTTCTTTCTGGCCGGTAGGAACTTCCTCTTCGGGTTTGCTGGAAGGCTCGCTGGTAACACTTGGTTCTTCGGTCTTTTCTTCCGTAACGGTTTCTCCTTGCGGAGTCGATTCCAGAATCGACGGTGAGGAAGCCTCGGTCGGGCTGGATTCTTCGATCGGTGCTTCAGTAGCTTCTTCCTCGGTAACTGGTGATTTAGCGGTCGAAATTTCAGTCTGAGGAGTTTCCTGAGGCTCCTCGCCAGCAGCGCTTGCCGGCTCGGTCGGTCCACTAATATTTTCCGCTTCAACGGGTTTAGCCGGTTCCTCGGTACTCTCCGGTTTCTCCTCGGGACTCTCGGGAACGCGTTCCTGAGGCAGTGTTGCCTCATCGACGCCAGATGGCGGCGCAGTAGTCTCACCCGGTTCCGATTTCTTTTCTTCTTCGAGTTCCGGTGTTACTTCGGCTTTTTCGGTAGTGGGCAAAGTTTCTTCGCCCTCTGGTTTCGCCACTTCAGTGATACCTGCCTCTTGCGGTTGTTCCGTCAATTTTGGTTCTTCAGGAGTCTCGGAAGGCTTCTCTTCAATCTCTGGTGCAATTGTTGCCGGTTTTTCCTCCTCCTCGACAGGTTTCTCGGGCGTAGCCTCTTCGGCAGCTTCCGTAGACGTCACTGCGGGCTCTTCGGGACCTGCTGCGGGTGTAGCTTCTTGTTCGACAGCTGCTTCTTCTTTGTGCGGAACTTCGGCTATTGCAGGCGCTTCAGTCAGATTAGGAACTTCTTCCGCTGTTTCAGTCGAGCTTTCCGGTTTTTCCGGCTCAGCTTCAGTCTTTCCTGGTTCGGTGACCTCCGGCAGTTCCGCATGACCTTCGGTAGTCGCTGCCTGTTCAGCCTCCGTTGATTCGCTACCCTTTTCCAATGGCACTACCGATTCCGGAGTCTCGGCTTCCTTCACCGTTCCTGGGGCAGCAGTGATGGCTTCTGTTGTTTTTTCAAGATCCTCCTGACCGGTAACCGTCGTTTGGGGCGCGTGGATCTCAGGAATTGCGTTATCGGCACCTGGGAAGGATTCTTCGATCGGCAGAGTCGATTGGGTCGCTTGGAGAAGATCGTTATCGTCGTGAGATACTTCCGTCGTTGCTTCGGGATTCTCCTCGGCTGCGACGGTCTGCTGGGTCTCTAAGATGCCTGACTCGTCTTCTGTAATGGAAATGTCGTAATGCAATGTAGAGAACCGATTTATCAATGGGAAATTTTCAATAACCGATTTTCAGGAACGATTCATTTTTTTTTCTGTATAAAACACGTTTTGAGGTAAAGATCGATGATGGAATAGCGTTTACGTGGAAAATTGAATAAGGAAAAATCACTTACCGCATTCATAAGTGGTCGGGCAGCATTCGCCTTCGGGTGGCGCAAGGGCGGTGCAATTCTTTCCGTGGCTCTGCATCGGCGCTCCGCAATCTTGTACGGCGCAAGCGATATCACCGCGGAAGCAGTAACAGTGCTGACAAGCTTCGGTCGATGTAATCGATTGTCCATCGTCGTACATTCTACCTTCGTGAAGGCATTGAGGTGCCATACCGATTCCGGGAGCCATCGTTGTCGTCATTATGAGGCCGGGGCCGACCGTCGTGCCGGTTTCTTCGTCATAGTCTGGGAAGAGGGATAAAAAAAAGCAATCAACAACGGCGGTCGACGAAGAGAAGAAATCGGTCGATCGATCATTGATTTTAATCGATCGTTATTGCAGGAATTCAAAAATGTATCCGCGGTAAAATGGACCATTTAGTACAATTGCTGTATGATGAAATATAGTTATTAATGTCGAGAAAAAAAAAAAAAAGAAAGTGTAATTACTTACCACAATTGTATTTGACCGGACAACATACACCAGGCAAGTAGACGGGTTCGCATCCGGCGACTCTCAGCGTACATTCTTGCATAACGCATGTCGTACGATTTCTGATGCAATAACAAAGTTCGCAAGGATTGCGTGCGTCGACTGGAAGCTGCGCTCCATCCGCGTAAAATTTGTCTTCAACGCTGCATCCGTAATTGTCGTGGAAACCAACTTCGGTCGACGATTCAGGCGGACTGGACGTCGACGTTAGCAATTGCACGGGCACTTGAGGACACGTTATTACCGGACAGCATTGATCCGCGCGTTTTTCGACTTTGCAGTTTTGTCCGATCGCTTTCGTGAACGGACACACTCGCAGGTAACACATTAACATTCGATTGTGACAAGTACAGTTCAGACATGGCTCGTTCGTTATTATTCTATCGCCTTCGCGATAGTGCTGAAAATTGTAGAAACAACCGCCACTCGCCCCTCCGTTTCCTTCGTATTCGGCTACTTGTGTCGTATCCTCATCGTATACCGGTGCTAAAAAAAAACAGAAAAAGAAATACAAATTTATAGATTATAATGGATTTACGGATTTGCGGATCGTCATTATATCGATTTATAGACGATTTTCCAGATTTATTGCTAATATTGTAATTTGTCAATTGAATAATGTTCTCTCGCGAAAAAAAATAATTAAATACATTTTTTTTAATTTTTTTTTAAAAACGAGACACATTTTTTCTATATATATGTATGTATATTTTTTTTTTTTTTTATTTGGTAAAAGACATTTATAGAACGAACACGACGCGAATGAAGTGTATTTACTTTTCATTAAACTCGGAATTGGATCGTTTACCCAACATTCAGGTTTTTTTTTTATTGTTACGATTCACGAAGTGGAGATAGGAGAGTAGAGGAAAAAGGAACAATTCACGAAGAGTTGATTGCAACTCATATGAGAAACGAGAGGGTACACACGGGGTCTACGGACGAATACTCGTTAACAACTCGTCCCCAGTGAAGCGAATTGTATGGCATCATACGACAAGGAGATCTCTCTCTCTCTCCCTTGTCTCTCATTCCCCTCATTCGTTCGCTCCCGTGAACACACAGTTTCTCGCAATTTATCCGAAATTGGAGTGTCGCGTGGAAGTACACGGACTACACGAACCGAGCGCTTTCCAACAATCATCCGCGTTCGTCGCGTCCCCTTCGAGTATTCCTGTGTGCTGTATGGCTTACAATGAAGCAACCTACAGTTCTCCTGATTCTTTATCCCATAGTCTTCTACAGGATACTACGCTTCTGCCAATTCCCTCGGATCATCAAAAGCACCCTCTTTTTTTTTTGTTATCTCACGCGATGGCATGAGACGAACAATAGACGGATTTTCTACTTCCGACAAGTGCTTTCTTAATCGACATTTTTTTCAACAGCTCCGAAGGTGCAACGCGATGAATTTGTTTCTTTTGCAGAGAAATCGTTGAAAGTTTATTATTATTATTATTATTATCTCATTTTTTCGTTAGTTTTAGAGTTCTGATTGATAGTCAATAAAAATGAATAGTAAGTTTTGAAGCGAAAGGACCAAATCTTTGAAAAATGACTAACAATTCGAATTTTCTGAAATTGCGAAAAAGAAATTTCTAATATTTTTTTAATTCCTTCAAAATATTCGATTCTCGAAAAATATTATTAAAAAAAAATTGAAAATCGTTTTCGCTCCGAAATTCATTTACTTTCCGACTATAATTTTTTTAAATTTATTAACTTTCCGAAATAATTTTCGAAATGTAAAACTAAAACGCAATAATTATTTTTTAATGTTTATAAATCATTTTTATTTTTTAAACAAAAAAACTCAGTTTCTCTTTTTTGCGAAAAAAAAAAACCACGTGACTTAAACCTGGAAAATCAGTCTCCCCCTCCCCCATTATAGATTCGTGATCGTAATTGTTTTCATGGAAAAATCGTCGTGCGAATTGTGATCGAGGAGTGCATATAATCGATCCATCGTTCGTACGTTTGGGGATTCGTGTCGTGTGTACAATTGGTTACCGTCGCGGATTCCACGATCTTTCCGAACGACGCGCGTTGCGCGCAACGTGCTTATGCTACATAGTCGTAGCTTGAAGGATGGATGAAAAAAAAAAAAAAAAAAAAAAAAAAAAAAATCAGCATTCCAAGTCGACTCGCAACACCCAGACGGTTTCCAGCGAATCGAATTGTACTGGGAACGAGGCGAGCTCCATGAATGGAAAGCCAGAGGCGGAGAGGACTCTCCGGTGGCCAATGCCATGGGCATTGTCCCACGACGAGAAAACGAACGTACGGTCTCGTTGGTACCGGGCCGCGTGCCTCGGCGTGTCCCTCAACGATTCTGCACGTAGTAAGTACCCGCGGAGAGAGAGACGCTCGCGAAGACGAACGAACGAACGAACGAACGACGGGTCTGACTGCTGCCTATTTGCACGTGTCAAGCTTTAGCCGCCGGACACTTTTAACTCCCCCAACATATAAACCCACGACGAGAACGGCGAGAACACCGTTCGTCGTTGAGGATTCGAGAGAAAGAGAAAGATAGTAGAACGCCTCATGTAATATGTAACGCGAATAATCCTATCAGATGTATATCGCGCCGATCAAACGCCAATGGTATTGTACAGAAAAAAAAAAAAAAAAAAAAAAAAAAAGATCGAAGAGCCAAAGAGTCGTGGAGAAAGAAATAAAAAAAAAGTATTATAGAAGATCTATACATAGGGAATAGGCATTGTAAAGTCATTTGTCAATTATTCTTTGGCAAACGGCAGCCAACAATCGGGAATTTTCATTCTCGAACGTGAGATGAGTTCGAAATTGGATTTTTTTTTTTTTTTTTTTTTTTTTTTTTCAACGACCTACGAATAGCTTTGGAATTTCTGGGATTTACTTACAATCGACACGTCCGATTTTTTTTGTGGAGCCGAAGGCAATGCGATCATCGGATATTTTTTTTTCGGCCGTTTGGCGTTAGAAACGGCTTTTGATGAGGTCATTGACCGTTATGAGAAAAAAAGATATTTTAAATTCTAATATTGGCGAACTGAAGGCGGATGGATTCGATTCGAAGTTTAATTCTTTCAGTCATTATTTTGACGATTTTTTTTTTTTTTTCATAAAATAAACTTTTATTAAACAATATATTCATAAATATACCTGTAATATACCATTTTTCGCCCAAAATATATTGCATATATCAACATTTTTTTTCGATTTATATATATTTTTTTTCTGTCGGGTTATCGAACTTTCTATCGGCCATTAAATATTAATCGATTCAATTGTTATTTATCGACATATTTGTCTGTCTGTCTGTCGGCATTTATTCCGCTATTTTCAATTATAAATAAATTATTTTCTCAGTGCAAATACTCATACAGGTATTCGCACAATTCGGCCGCATAGCCACTCGAAGTCTGTGCATCAAAGTGCATCAACGTCGCGGCAAGAAAAAAAAAAAAAAAAAAAAAAAAAATCGCCAGACAAACACAAAGGAGGAAAAAATTCGTTCGAAATTCTTCTCGATCCATTCTCGTGTTAAACAAGCAAACGATTTGTAAGCCAAATAGAATCCGTGAATTGATTTATTCACGATTAAGATGCGGAGTATCCGCGGATACTAATTTGCTGGTTCGGTGAGCGATGCTCTTGGGGCCGTAACGGGCCTTCGGGAAAAACCCCATCATGCGCGAGCATTATTACATCAGTGAAGCTTTGACGAGTTATGAGGCAGAGAACGAAGAAGAAGAAGTAGAAAAACTAAGAAGGAAGGTACCGTCACACATCGTGAAGAATTCTCGCGAATTCTTCGAAAGAAACGTGTCGATTCCACGCGAAGTTCCAGGAACCATCTGACGAATCTCTTTGAATGAATTCCGGAGTCGGCGTTATCCCATTGAATAACACACTGAGAGGCGTGCAAGAGAGACCTACCTGCCAGTTATGAAATCATCGTTTCACGGCCTTGTCTCGCGAAAGGTTCATTACCATTAACCGCGCGGTCGCGCGAGCGCCCGCGAGAGATCGGGAGAACGGCACACTCTCCATTCTACACCGACGACGACGACGAAGGCGACGGCCAGTGGCACTTGCCAAGCCTCAGACGAGACGAGACATTCTCTCCTCTCGAGTCAGAGAATCTCACAGGTGTCGTCTTCGAGGACCCTGAGACTGCGCATGTATATCCTCGCTTTTTTTTTTTTCATTCGGTTACCCATTGATTTGTCCGTGAAAGGAATTCGCGATGGAGCGTATCAACGCGAAACTATTCAAGAGGCAGTCGGCGGAGTCGGACGGGAGAAGAAATAAACTACCGAAGAATTTTTTTTTTTTTTTCAATCCGCGAAGTCGAGATGATTTTTCTTACACAGCATCACGATGAATCAAATTTTCGTTGATGACTCGAAGTATTTTTTTTCATCACTATATTATTATTAAAAATGTATTAAAATTTTGTAATTTTTACGAAATCGATTAAATACCCCAAGAAATTTTTTTTTTTGATTCAATAAAATTTATTACATTTCATGAAAAATTTTTATGGCAATCGCGGAGTGAAGAAATAAATTTTCCGCGTCCGGAATCCGCGAGTCGTTTGCCCGGTATAGGGGAGTCGTTGAAAACCGGAAATTCGCGATACGCCGTTCGCCGACCTTACGCGACTACATAATAAATAGTCGGTAACGACTCGACTGGCAATGGGCAATTACGATATTTTCGTTTTCTTCATCCCATAGATCGGGATTAGCATAATTGTATAATCTTCAAAGTGCCCCCCCCTTCTCCCTTTGCATCTCTTGCGGAGCTATTAAAACGTCACGCTAAGACGCACGCGCGACTCGCCGAAGAGGTGACTTCCCCCCTCGAGGTGATTCCTCCGCTGATTTCTCGTCCCAGTTTCTTCACGCCGAAGAATTTCAAAGCCGCAGGAGGTATAAAAGGTACATTATTCCGCGTTGGTGTATATCGTACCGATGAGCTCCTGCGGCGCAGTAGACTAGTAACGAGCGCTTAATCCGTGTCACGTTGACGTTCCACCCACGCGTTTAAACCCCCGCTATGGTGCATCTCTCTCTTTATCTTCGCAACGCGTCACGACGTATGACCGTTGTTGACCCGTTCCACCGTTCTCTCTATCCATCCCTCTTACCCGCTTCTCTTGATTCTGTCAGTATTCTCAAGTCTAAGATACGTACAGTTGGGACAGTGGCGAAACGCGTTGGAAGATGACGCTGAAGGCATCTTCCCTCTGGCGGTCGCGTATGCGCAAGTTGAAGCGTTCTAAATGTCCGACAATGGCCTATTTCTCTCATTCTCATGGCCCCGATCGGTCGACACTTCGTTTTTTTTTCTTCTTCTTGTTCCTCGTTGCATCTTCTTCTTATAACCCTTTCATTATTACCGTACGTTAACTCTCGCGTAGGTAGGACATCGAGAAGAGGCGCAAGGAGATAGCGCTGAAGGCTACTTCCCTCTGGCGGTCGCGTCCGCGCTATTGAAGTGCTCTAAGTGCCTGACAATGGCCCGTTTCTCTCATTCTCATGGCCCCGATCGTTCGATACCACGGCTTTTTTTTTCTCGTTTGTATAACCCTTTCGTTAGTCGCGTATGTCAACTTGTATAACAGCTGGGATAGTTAGAAGATGGATAAGAAAAATGACGAAGTATGTCTTCATTCTGGCGGTCGGATTGGCAACCGTCAGCCTATTTTTGTCATCTTATGGCTCCGATTGATCGACTTCTTGCTTTTTTCTTCCACGTTCAACCCTTTTTCATCCGCGATCAGTAACTTATTCAGAAGATGTCGCTAAAGGCTTTTTCCTTCCGGCGGTCGGATTTGCAACCCCTAACCTATTTCTTTTATTTGTATAGTTCTGATCAGTCCACACCTCTTTTTTTCTCTTGTTTCTTTTCGAAACTTTGTTAGTATAAAACCCCTTTTATTGGTCCAATATGCCAAATTGACAAGTTGAGACATATAGAAGACGCGGAAGGTTTCTTCCTTTTAGCGGTCGCGTTTGCGACCTCCTATTTCATTCATTTTTATGGTCCCGATTGGTCCACACGTTTTTTCTTCTGTTTCTCCTTGAAATTTGTTCCTATGACCCTTTCGTTATTTCCATATGTGAACTACTTCTGTACAGCTGGGACACCACGAAAGAATGTAAGACGATTCTGATTGCTCTTCATCCCTGCGGCGGTTGCGTCATGCGCCATTAAAGCATCTAACCTCTAACAATGGCCCATTTCTCTCATTCTCATGGCCCCGATCGGTCGACACCTCTTTTTCTTGTCTTCTACCGCGGTTAGTTTCCATATCCCTTTAGTTATCCTCGCTATGCACGCGCGCGGAGATGGTAAAAGGCAAAGGTGAGGCGCGAGTCTACCGTGAAGCCCCGATGCGATTACCAGCGACGATAGCGACACTTTGCCGACATTAGGCATAAATATGGAACGTTCCGTGAAGTAAACGTGCCCAGGGGCGGGGGTCAGGTGCGCGACGAGAGTAAGGAAGCTAAGCACGTAGACCGGTGGGTAGCGTAGGTTCAGAATATAAGGAGCATTGCCATAGTAGTGTTAGTTGCTGTAGTAGTAACAGTAGTATAAAGCCGCGCGCATCAGGAGAAATGAGGAGATACATTGGACCGTAAAGTCCAGGGGGTACCCAGGGTCCTTCCGAGTTTACTCTATGTGGACGCGCCAGAGGAGGACTCTCCTCTTACAGGTTTGACCAGAATTCACGGCAACGCTCGACCAGAAACCGCTATACGATGGACTCAGCTGTGTTCTTCGCCGCTTCTGTTGTTTCCACTGAGCGTATTATATGATACTCCATGGTGAATCCTGACCCGACCATATAGTTTCGCGAGTCGTGACCTCCAGGATGGTCATTTCCGGGAATGAATGGCCTCCAAATCGAAAACTCCGCATTTCCTTTCTTGCCGTTTCGTGTAACTTGAGATTTTTTTTAGGTTATCTCGAGGGGTTAATCGTACTTCGGTTGAAGATATTGCAACTTCCATAAAAAAACAGGGTACTTTCAAGGATTCGTAACTTCAACCCATGCCCCGGGTCGAAGTTACGAATCCTTGGAAGTACCCTGTATTTTTCAACAAAGTACACAATTAACCCTCGTGACCATTGTAGGAACTACAAACTTCTGATCTGCCGCTCTGATTAGCTGTGTTAAATTTGATACAAATCGATTCACGAAACCCCAAACTAACCTCAAACCCGCATCCAAATCTAACCTCAAATGCGATCGAATGCAAAATTGGCTAATCTAACTTAGCGCTTCCAATTCAAATACTGTATATCTATCTTCTGGCAACAATCATAACCTAAAACGAAACCTACAAAAGCGCTTCTTTTGAACATCTTAATGAACAGAACACCCGCCATTGTTTCCGAACTTTAACCTCAAAAAAAGATCGCTATAAATAACGAAGGATCGTATGTTTTAGTTCCATACGTCATAAAAATGAAGAATCATTGTTGAATGATGTCTAAACATGTTATCCAAGCGTCTCGATCGATCATTCTAGATCTTTAAGTATGAATGGCGCATGTCTATAAATAACGATTCGGACATTATTCATAGATCTCAATTGTTTATCTTGGTTATGACGTCGTAAAATTGTATTGTCACGACCTGTATCGATGAGAGGGCAAGTTGATCGAGTGTCATTGAACACGAGTGACCAACAACGGGTCCTTGACCTCGCCGTTCAAGTCCGAAGTAGTAACTGGCTCGACGCAAACGTGCGAGGGAAGAGGGATAGAGATCGTGTGCGAAGAACGTTGCGGCGATACCGCGAAGAGGAACGAGTCCGAGGGTCTGACTCCGTGTGGTTGTGAATGTATGTGTCTTTCTGTGTATATCTTTCTCCGAGTCTCTTGGCATGGTCTCTCTTCGATGACCCGAACCAGCTTAGTGCCCCGAGAGCCCAAGATGGTACTATACCCACTATACTAGTTGCGCATTGCTGGACTATCATGAGAAAACGTTCAGATCCGAACGCAGAGACGACACACACGTATCCGCGGTTGTATCCCTCTTTTCCATTACGGGATTCGACTCTACACGAGTTAAGAGATTCAGGAAGAGACGAAGAAATCCAGGCGCAGTTGAAGATATAAAACGGAAGGGGGAACAGGGAATAGAAACGAAGACGAGGGAAGGATGTTAATGGAGAAACGAAGATAATGAAGAAACCGATCCGGGTATCCGTTCGATGAAAAAAACAAAAAAAAATGGTCGCATGATGCGAAAAGGGATGGTGACTCGTTTGATCCACAGCTGTCCCTGAAGAGGGACACTCTATCAGCTTCATCTAACACAGTTCAGATCTATCGAGTCGGACTGTTGCGCGCATTTGCACGGACAACAGTTCGTAACGGTTTATCGTAGCAAAGATCCTTAAAAGGTGAAAAGCTTCTTGATGGGAAAACCTGTACCAATCGAGATAATAGCGGTAAGAGTTCTTCATCCGGATTTGCGATCGCACGATCGATGGTCTTGTTTTGTTTTGCCGCGCGTATGGAAGGTTCGATTAGTGATTTCTTCGTTTTTTTTTAAGGTTTAAGGTTTTAGGTTTATGTACTTTAGGTTTTTAGGATTTTAGGTTTCCGTTTTTTAGAGTTTAAAAAGAGTATTGAAGATCATTTAAAATGTGTAATTGGAAACTTACCGGATTGCGTGAATCTCGATCCTAAGAGGATTGCGAGGAAGAGAACGATCGCGGGCCGACACAGCCCGCCACTCAACGCCGACATTCCGGCAAACTTCCGTATCCTGTAACAACAACAAAAAGAAACATTTAGTTAACTAAGTTTCAAATAAAAATACATTTATTTATTAAATCTATAAAGTTAATAATCAATTGATCAATTTATCTTAAACATCGGAATAATTACTTTAATTAAACTTAACGAAAAAAAAAAAAAAAATGTATTTAAGATGTAAATTTCATATCATTTTCAAGATTTTTCATAAATTGCAATTCAGATTTTTTCTTCCCTACAAATGTATATATTTTTTTTTTTAATTTGTATCTTCGTTAGTGATACTTTGTAATATGTGTATTTATATTGTTTGCGTGCGTTTTTATTTTCCTTCGTGCCGCTTCGAGAATCGAGTTATACGAGAAACGGAAACAATAAGATTTTTCACTTTCCGAATCAACGATGCAACAGTCCGTGGATAAACTCCCCTTCGCGAGACTAAGGAAAATAAGCTCCGTCGGTATACTTTCCACCTTTCGCATTTCCACTCTGTCGGACAGGGCTACTCGGACGTTTACCTCGTTTGCTCAGAAAACCACGACGTTAATTATATTTGCCCTCTTTACTATCCTACTTTATTGAGCTTAAGAATGGCTGACGATGAGCATTAGTCAATTATTGTTACACAGTCCGCCGAGCGCCAGTCGATTAACGTTGATTCTCTTTTTATTTTTCTTCTTCAATCAATTTTACGCCTTTGTTTCAGAAACCTATATTTTTTACTAGAATATTAAATAGTATGTCAGGATAAAATCATATCGATTTCACTATCAACGAACCAAAAAATATAAATTAAAAAAAAAAATTAATTTTTTTCAATATCAATTATCAAAATAATAATTTTCATTTTTATAAAAAAAAAAAAAAAAAAATTGTCTCATTGCTGTCGAAGAGCAATGCTCCTCCGGTTAAAATCGTATCGCAGCATCGATAAAAATCCAAATTGCCTTCAACTTATATCCACATGTTTCGACCCGTTTCGATGGTCTCTCGACATCAATAAACTGACGTTCCTTCGACGCGTTACGATAAAAAAAAAAAAAAAAAAAAAAAAAAAAAAAATCGGGTCGTTGACAACTCTAATAACGACGAAGCGAGGAGGGAAAAGAGACTCCAGGACTACACATATAATCGTATCAAGGTGTTACGATCTTCGGTAACACCGTCCTTATGTTAACGACGCGGTCGAGTGAGTCCCATAATCGGTTCCTCATCCGGCTTGGGTCGAGGGCGTTAATTTCTATCGCTTCTCTCGTTTGCCTAGCATAACTTTTGCCTCGTATAACAAAATAGACTCCTCCGTTCCACCGAAGGTGTCGACTTCCCGTGACTTCTTCGCCGTCTGTATCTCTTACCGACAGAGCTTATACGACGCTTCGTGACTATTATTACCCAATCTACATGCAAATACGTTCCTCATCTTCATCGTCCTTGTCGTCTTCCACCATTTCTTCCCCTCTCTTATATAGCTTCCCGTTCTCTTTCTTCTTCTCGTCTTCCCTATTTTCTTCCTCAACCGAAACCCGAGCTAATTGCATGAGAATAAGAAGAAGAAAAAACGAAAGAAAAGAAGAAACGTAGAAGTGCCTCGCAAAGCGAAGATACGTTGAAGAAGAGGGACGCCTTCAACCTCGAGTGAGTCTCACAACTCCTTCGCATCGTAGACTCTTTACAGTTAAGCTTTCCGTATGTTGACCTTAAAGGAGGGGTCTCCATGGCTAGAATAGCGCTCACGGGATGAGAAGGAGGAACGATCGTGGAGTGGAAAAAGCTCTCCTTGTCGTACCGAATGAGTTTAATGCTCCGGAGAACTCGAAGAGGAAGAGTCTCTTCGGAAGAGTCTCACTTTTCTTCTCGCTCCGCCTCATCGTCGTTTTCATCTCTACCTGTTACGAAACTCGAGGATAAATACCCCCAAACCGCTGGGCGAAGAAACACGATGGAAGCGTGTAAAGTTAGGTGAGGCGTGTTTCCTGCTGTTGAGAACTCCGAAACGGGTGGGGAATGGGATTCACAAATATAACCGCGACGGAGATAAGGGGGGAAGTCTTCTTTTTAAAGTGCCGCGACTGGGCAATAATTGCAAAGATTCTCCACAAGCAACCGGAGTCGTCTTTCTTCTTTTTCTTCTTCGGAAGAAATGGTGGACACACAGTCATGAGGAATATGAGACTATGAATCAGTATGAAGTTATATATATATAGATATTTATATGTATGTGTATAGAAGAAGAAGAAGAAGAAGATGAAGAAGAAGGGGGCTGTTCACCAGTGCGGATGATTCCGTTACAGCCCGGAGGCTGCGTTAGTTCGTTCGTTCGTTCGTTCACCATTTACCGTGGAACGCGGAATATGATTACCTTCACCTGGGAACCTATGAGGCGCGTTCGAGAGTTGGGATTGTGGAAGAAGGTATCAACGTTTTGCTTTGGGTATTTTTTTTTTTTTTTTATTACTTGATAGGAGGAGATCTTGAAGAGATCGATTGTCCTGTGAGTGGACCCATTTACCGAGAATATATTAGCCTTGAAGAGGGCTTCAGAATTAGACGAACGATTTTGTGAATTGAGGTCCCGGAATTTTTTTTTTTTTTTTTTAAGGGGATTTTAAGATAAATTCTTTGATAATGAGAAAAATTCATCCAGCGGCGGGGGAGGAGGGGGAATAATCTAACGGAGTTCGATAGAGAATAACTTCCGCGTTAAAATAGAATTGCGTAAGAGGAAAGAGGAAAGATGAAGCGGTTGGTACGCGGTGTTGATGTTATGTTTTTTTTTTTTATACTGATGGCGAACGACGACGAGATGTTCACTGTGCCATTCGATTTATCGATGAAAAAAAAAAAAAAAAAGAAAAATCGAGCGCCGAGTATAATTGATAGCGGAACGCGCGTAACAGCGACGGCATGACTTGTCGATGCAAGCCGCTGTTATGCGTGACGGTGGACCGTTGGACTGTTTTGTACGGTTGAAATTGATTTTTTTTTTTCGCTTTTTTTTTTTTAAGGGAAGTGAGAGAATCGCTGATTTGTTCCGTTATTTTTGAGAAACCATAAGGGAATTAATTGTTTTTAAGTGTCTTTAAATATTTTGGGACCATTGTGGAGAGAAAAGGTCCTGTGGTGATTTTTTCTAAATCGCGTATTTTCGGAGTTAAGAATTTTCAAAAATTAATCGGAACGTTGTGTATTTTTTTTTTTTTTTCTAAAATTGGTAACTCCGAAAATACGAGTCACAGACAAAAGTATCATTGAACACTTTTCTTCGGTAATTAGTAAAAGTCGTGCAAAAAAAATATTAGAACTCCTAAAGATTCATCGACAACGCAGCAGCGTCGGTTAATCGTATTCCAGATATGCAAATTTAAGATTTTTTTTTTGTTTCTCAACTTCCGGAATGGCTGTAACGGTACCGGAGTTGTTTAGACCTTGAAAAAGAAAAAAGAAAAAAAAATGGATTTGTCTCGGGGTCAAGAATCCGCGCTTAACCGAAGCCTCGAACGTACGTGAATCGCACCTCGCTACGGCGCGGTTAAATGACGTTATGCAAATTGATCGTGAGGTGGTACTCCTCGTGATCGTATTACTATGCATTAGCACCGCCAACGAGAGAGAAACGAGAACCACGTTTCTGTATACACGTATATAAAACGCCGCGTTCTCGACTCCGCTGGGAACTCTTCCACGGTTAATTATGACGATTAGCGAGAGCATCTTGTTCCTCGAACGCTCGCACAGGAAGTTCAACTCTTCGAGCTTCGAGTCGCGTTCGAAAATTTACCGTGCAGTTGCGATTCAGATGAAATAAAAAAAAAAATTGTAATAATAATAAAATTTATTAAAAAATTAATAATTGAAGGGTTACTAATAATAATAATAATTTAAGGGGTTTTTAACCCTTTGACGCGTATTTTTATAATTTTAATTTATTTAAATTGACCAAATAAAAATTAAATTTTTTTATCGAAAAAAAAATGCATCAATTTTTTGATGATAGCGTAGTCATTTTTTAAGGATTCATCGATACATTTCAAAGATGGAAGTCGATTGAAACGTTTTAAAGAGGAGAGGACGACGGTTCATATATCGTCAGAAGTTTGCTGTAAGTTACTAATACGCGAGAGGAGAGAGAGGGGGGGGGGAGAGCTTTAAGAGCGTATAATAACTCGGCTCGTCCGCTGACGCGAGAAGCTTGTATATCGCGTATAATATCGAGAAGAGAAGAAAGATTGGATCGGTGCTCGAGGGTGAATTCCGTCGAGATACGCATCGAGTTCTCGACGTCTACATACACACATTCAGACACAACGAGAGACGTCCACCTTCTCATCATTCTCTGTTATAAAGTTTTTTTCATGTTATCGTAACCAACGCGCGCGTTCACCTTCAACATCGGCAATGTGTGTCCGATCACCTCGCGCGGCCGCGTTCGCGCATCATCCTCCTTCCTCTCCTTCTTTTGTATTTTTTTTTTTTTTTTTTTTTTTTTTTTCATCATCTTCAACAGCTACGTACATAATACAAGCCGTTGGTACTGTACAATTAACTATCGGTATATTCTTGTAACGTAACACGCGATATCGATTTTATAACGTTTCGATCGAATCGATATCGTGTTGAATTTTTAGATCAAATTTAAGTTCAAACCTGAGATCAAATTTAAGGTCAAACTTAAGGTCATTTTTCATTGAAAACCGATGAAATGAAGTTTAAGTTAACATTTAATTTAAAAACGCGAATTTCTACATCAATCTAATAATCTAACGATAAATGACTTTAAACCCCTTAATCATCTCATATTTCCCGGGAATGTACATTGGTTTCTTTTATTTCTCACAGTTTTTGTCTTTCGTATTCTTTTTTTTCTTCTTTCCCTCCCGGAGCCGTATGTTTAACGAGTGTGATAAATCCCGAAGCAAACAGAGACGTGTTTGCACAGAGCCATTTTCCACGGTGGCTCTCGCGCGATCTCCGCTTCTCCGAGTACTCTCGAGAGAGTAAGTTAGATTAGAAGCCGAGAGTTTTCGACGAGGGTTTCGGTAACGCGAGCGAATGAACGCACTATGGTAGACGAGTAGGTAAACAGAACATCTAAGCGATCGCCGTTGGCTATGTTGTTTCTTGGCAAAGATTACTATGTACCGGTGTACGGTGTCCCTCCGCGTAAAAAAAAAAAAAAAAAATCCCGTAGATTAGAGGGCCAATTATTCTCAATTTCTGATGTACCTTTGTGGATACGGTGGTAGACCTGTATATATATATGTGTGTATGTAAGAAGCCCTGTTATTAATGCAACGGTTATTTTCCGGGACCCGGAAACAGACACCTGAGAACGTGATAAGAGATGAGAGGAGAGGCTTGATTTCCTCTATAGTTTGCGAGCCGCGAGAGGCGAAGATTATAAAAGAGAGTAGCGACTGGTTTTCCTTCGGGATCGCTTGGCGAGATCGCTATTCGTTCGGTGTGTATATATATATATACGTAGATATATAGGAGCGAAGGAACGAACGTAGGAGAGAGCTAAGACGATCCCGATACTCGATAATATTCTCCTACCCAACGGAAAGTATCCGTTATGCAAAGCAGGTGCAGCTAATTAATTATTATTCAAAGTAACGGGGTTTGGTTGGGGATCGGGCCTTCGTCCTTTATCCCTCCAGAGTGCACTCTACGATAGATGAGATACAGCGTAGGCCGGTATTGCCAAGAGGGATAAGAGTTGCTTGAAAGATCGAGTGAAGACGCCGATATCGCAAAAATGTTCATGTGGGTGTGAAAAAAGCAATAAATCTTACTTTATGGTGATTTTCCTCAGTTTCCACTGAGTTTACTAGAAAAATACTGGAAATCTTTTTTGTAGAGAATATTGTGGACCACAAAAAAGGTCCTATACATTCAGAGCGTCAGAGTAATACTAATCGGTCTGTAACAAGAATAAGCGCAGGAGTCTTTTTTCAAAAAGCTGTACTATCATCAATGCCTTAACTATCATTTTTCTGGACAACGTGAATATTTAGGAATAATACGCATAAACGCTTTTTCATAGAGAACTTTCCGCTCTACAAAAAAGATATCTTGCAAAATTATCCTCAGACCAATAATTAACGCGTTAGATCCTTCCAAACACAGACTTTCGGTTTAACAGAGAATCTGCAACTTTTTCGGCCAATTAATGGTCATTTTCTTATCCAATTTTACACCGCCTGAAATCTGCGACTTCTCTTCGACTTATTCATCCACTTACGCGTAATGTTCGTTCCAAGAGCCAAAAAAAAAATATCGCTAGTACTCTATCTCTTCGAATCTCGAGATCCGCGTGCCGAAGAAGCTCCTTCCGTTTCGCGCGTAGGAGTCTTCTAGTGCCAGAGGTTTGGGGCGTATCCGCGCACGCGAGTAAGAGATTGAGCACATGAATTTATAATAAATGTATGCGCGAGGGTAGTTGTACAAATATTTGATCAATGCGGAATAAATGAAAACGGCTTATTCGACAGTAGGAAAGGAATTTCTCGTTGAAGTATCTACTCGCGGAGTGAGTGCTCGACGCGAGTTTCTTCTTATTCGTATCCTCTATATATAGGTATGGGTATGGTTACCGGTAGGTATAACAGAGGTATATATTCCCCCGGGTTGATTCTGAAAGTGACATCCCGAGTGAGGGGCAAAGGAACGTTTAACGTTCGGTGAGATCCTTTCTTCGTGAAGCAAACCGGCGAGAGGGCGGAGAGGAAAGGAGAAGAGATCCATCTCCTCTCCTCGCCTATACAGTTGGAAATGTTTGCGCATCTCGACACACCCGAGAACACCGGCCCGACGCCGGGACGGCTTTTCGTATATATCCAGACGCCCGGAGAAGAGAAAGAGAGATATTTCAGCATCCGCACCCTCGGAGTACGAGCCGAGTATATACACGGAAACCCCCTGACTGAATACATCGAGGTTTACTTTGTCCCGTGCGACGCGTTCCTCCTCACTGCGACAGGGCTTCGAAGCACTTAGCGCTGACGCGAACCATTGTGGAAGCTCCGGAGCTTTGCTCAACGGCAAACACAGCATCCCTGCCTTTTCTTTTTTCTTTCCGTCTCGGTATTTCAATTTTCATTCGTAATACTTGGAAGAATTTTATATCGGATGCTGTAACAGGATTCATCGTTTGGAAGGTGACGTTTGTTCGAGGATTCGATATATTCGAATATATCGATATATTTATAGTTATATCGATATGTATCGATATATTTCGAATATATCGATATGTATCGATATATTTCGAATATATCGATATGTATCGATATATTTCGAATATATCGATATATTTATAGTTATATCGATATATATCGAATCGTGAAAGACGACCAATCGGAATGAGATAAAAACGATTTAAAATACCGTTGAATATACTTTCTTTTTTAAAGAAGACGATAAAACTTCTTCAAGGTTAAGAATTAATATGATTGCTCCGTGAGTTCGATAAACTTTGTGCAGCGACTTGCTCCGAGCGATTATTACGCTGCTAATCCTTTTTTAATTGAACCAAAGGATCGTCGAGGAAGCCGGGCAGCGTGCGTGCGTTGGCCTGTGCTGAAGAAGTAAACGCGCGGGGTAAAGGGAGGCGTTAACACGCGACGAATAAATTCATTCGAGGAAGAGGAAGACATCCACAAAGCGATGGGGTTCAAGGTTTGTCTTCCTTTAATTAACGAATGGCGAAACTCGTAGTTCAGCTATTATTCTACGCGACTGGTACCGGGTTCCGGCGACTTTTAGTTGTAAATCGTGTCGCGGGTAATATCGTTGAAGGATAATGTTTCGGTATTATTAACGAAACGCGTTGGGGCTGTGAGGGGCGAGAAGAGAATTATGTCTGAATCTCTCGGGAGTGAAGAACGAACGGAGATTTAGCCGCGTGACTACGTGGTGTCCTGTCTTTTATCCTGCTGACACTATAAATAGGAGGCAAAGGAGAATTGAACGTTGAGACTTGCTGCTCACTCTCCGTTAAGCGCGAGAGTAGAACTGCTCCTGATGCTCGCTGCTGCTGCTGCTGCTGCTGCTGTTGCTGCTGCTTCTCCTGCTGCTGCTGGACACCGGGGGCTCGTGTGAAATAATGTGGACGGTGAACCGGATCCTGAGGCCACGACGAAGCCACCCAGAGTTTTGCTTAGTGCAAACCAACGCCATGCAGCAAGCAAACCCAACAGCAGCAGCCAGCAGCACCTAAGCGATACAATCTGCTTTTTTCATCGTCTTCTTCGTCTTATTCTTCTTCTACTCTCGTCTGGTACAACGCGGGGCGTGCATCCCTGGGAGCCTTAGCCAACGACTTCTGTCTACCCGTGAACCGGCTTCAGGGGGCTCACCCGTGACTCTGACATTAAAGCTCTCGACTAACATACAGCCTATCGCGGCGCTCACACGCGACAAGTTAAGCCAACGAAGGTAGAAAGAAGACTACAACGATTGCATGGGTTCGCGCGAAATGAGATCATTCGAAATGTTCAGGGATGAGGATTTCGTTATCTGATCTCTGTTTGGTGTGAGAAAATAAAAAGGGTTGAGCGGTTCTTTGTGAGAATTTAACGGTGGGATGATATTGTAGGGCATTTGGAGGTTAAGGACATTCGATTAATATCGATTGTGGCGATATATATCCACGTGGAAGAAAAATATATCGCGAAATATATCGTTAATTATTATATTCCGATGAATGCGTGTATTTTTTTTACTAAAAAAGATAACATCGCGAAAAACAATCAGTTTTCTTTTTCGATGTGAAAATAAATTTTTTAAAGAATTTTCCCGATTTTACTAATTCATATATATTGTTTTAAACACACTATTCATAATACTACAATTAATTTTTCATTCGAGAAAAAATAATTTGTACAAATCTCACGGCAATTAATAACGTGGTGAATTTTCAGATAATTCATAAATCATGAAAATAACGGGAAATTTTTTTTTCCCGATGCGATAAAAATTGTATATTTTTATTCTTTTTCGAAAAAAAAAAAAAAAAATCGTAAAAAATTATACATGTTTTTCAAATTTTTTTTTCCTGCAATTCTATCATTTTTTTGCAATAAACGATTCATAATAACCTCACAATTATTATTTGTTTGAAAAAAAATTAGTTTCTACAATTCTCACGGCAATTAATATCGCGATGTATTAAGATAATGCATAAACCCTCTTTCCACCCTCTCTCCCTAACAAAGTTACGATGATAATTCGTTCGGAGTCATTTAAAAGTTTGTCCGAGGAAGTTGCGGATCGTAGTATATAAGAAAAAAAAAAAAAAAAAGCCACATATATATATAAGAAAAATACATAATTGGCAACAGCGGGAATACAATGGAAGGTAACAAGTGTTATTTCTCACGAAGAAGTAGTTTCGACGTGGTCGTTTCTCTCCCAGACCTCTACAACTCTACTCGCAACAATCTTTATCAACATCCTGAAATATAATGACTCTCGTTTGAAGCTCGCAAGACAGATGAGAGAAGAGAAGAGAGGGGAGAGAGTGGGGGGCACCGTACGATTTCCGAGGTTAGGTTGCCATGTCTAATGGTAGAGTGATGTATATATAGGAAGGTAGCAAAAGGAGTTACAACAATACGTGTGTTCGTTTGCTACTGTGGTTTTGCCATATAGTATGCGTATATATAGGGTCTATGAAGCGAAGGAAGAGAAGGAAGAGAAGAAGAAATGTAAGGACCAGCGAACTCGTCCAACTGCGACTCTCTGGCGAGTTATCCTCACGGGTGCCTCTGCGCCAAGGCAGAGAAGAAAATGTAGCGAGACGAAACGAAATGAAATAAAACGAGGGAGGCGGTCGGGTTGGGAGGAGAATCGCGGAGAAGAGGAAGGAAGCCACTTCTAAGTATATAAGAGCCTCGCGGAGACTACGACGAGCTTTAGAAACTCTGGTCAGTGATCGTTACTATCTTATTACGAGACTCCGCAAATGGTGATCAGGATGCATACATCCGAGACTACGACTCCCATCGGGAGAACATTCGACGAACTACTTTGGATTTATCGATACTTATCTTTTATCGAAAATTGAGACACCGAAATTGGTGAAATTACGAAAAAAAGAAAAAAAATTTAACGAGTCGAGTTATTTTTTTATTCATTTATTTTGCAGACTTAATAATTATTTCAGATAAGTTCGAATCGTGTTTGCAAAAAAAATAAATAACAATTTTTTCGCTTTAAAAAAAAAAAGATAAAGAAAAATTATAGATTTTTTCGAAAAATTTCGAAATCGATGAATGAAAAATTAACTTTTTGTACGAAAAAAGCCGCAGCATAATCAATATTGCCGAAAAAATGGTTCAAAATATCATTAAAAAAATTGCAAAAATATGTATCGGAAAGATCACTCAAAAACCAATATTTCGACTTCCCAAATATTTTTTCCCAAAGTTCACCAATCTTTTTAAAAAAATTCCCAAAGCTAATCGCAAGATTCATATTAGCGAATACAGGGCAAACGTTACCCCAAAGTCATTGACCGTCAAACCCTGAAGAATCACCGATGTTAATATCATCGTCTTGTATAAAACGCTCGTTTCGCCGAAAGGGGTTGAATAGTCGAGTCTCCGCGAGAGTCACAAGAAAACACCTGTGTTACTGCCGCGCGAACGGTAAATGCCGGTAACACAAGCGAAACAATGGGGTAGAGGCGTAGAATTAGTTACTGAAACTTACGTGAAGGTAGAGGGAGCGCGAGAGATCCTAATTACAGTAATTATCAAGCGATCTGGTAAACTAGCCGAGAGAAGATCGGATCACGATTCCGAGAGATAAGCCTCAGGTATGTAGCGGTTAATCGCGAATCGAAATATATCGAAAGAAGAATTCACCAAAATAATATTATATATTGATAATTTATCATTTTGCGATTTTTACATTTTTATTTATATATTTTGATGAATATTATATATTATATATTATATATTATATATTATATATTATATATTATATATTATATATTATATATTATATATTATATATTATATATTATATATTATATATTATATATTATATATTATATATTATATATTATATATTATATATTATATATTATATATTATATATTATATATTATATATTATATATTATATATTATATATTATATATTATATATTATATATTATCAGCCGTTTATATATATTAGAGAGAAGTTGCATTGGCGTTTGCCGGACATTGAATTATATTGAAACGATGAGACTAATTGGCGCTGCGTGTAATACGATTAACCGTTCGTTTCGGTTATAAGGTGGACGTAGGGAGACGTTACACCACTACCAACTATCCGTCCTTATGTGTGTTCCTCTTATTTTACCTATCGTGTATATACGTTAAAGAACCCTCGTGAGAGGTTCGAGAGTATCTTGCAAAGTTTACCGTTAGACGAACCGTGCCCAGTGCTCGGGTAGAGAGATGAGGAGAGAAAGAGATTGGTCCAACCTTAGAGAGATCGATCCAACGATACAACTAACCCGCCACTGGCTTATCCAACTTTTTTTTTTTTTTTTTTTTTTTTTTTTTCTCGTATATATATAAATATATATGTCGGCTGTTGAGAAACAAAAGGGCTTATGTCGCGTTGTTTTACATGCTAAATGACGCGGCATACGCCCGTATGATTTTTAGCGGTGTATACGTATGTATATATATATAGGCAGAGAAAAGACGAGACCCGGGGGCATCTCATGACTTTAGGTCTACCGACAGGAAGCATCGACGATGAGAGATTGAAGACAGTAAACGATTATAAGAACCCTTTAAAATACTTTTCCGATATCGCGCGGTATAGAAGTTTTAAAAGCCGAAGAGATTGTGAAGTCAATTGGATATTTCTAATGGCGAGGCTACCGTTATAATGGTTTAACGTTTTTAACTACGAATAGATTAGAGACTTTTTTTTAAAGGAAGCTTTATAATGGAAGATTTATTGTTACTGGTGTGTATTGTAGGGTTTGTTTTTCTTTTTTTTTTGTGTAAAAAAAAAAGAGACGAAGAGACGAGTTCCTCGGATAAATAAATGATTTTCTCAGACCAAATTCCCAGGAAAAAAATCCAAAATTTTTGTGACATTTCTCGAAGGTTCGCGCGATTTTTTGAAATTTTTTTTGGATTTTTTAAAAGTTTTTTTATTATGTTTAGAAAATATTGAAGTTTTATCGATTTTTTTGCAAAAACAGAAAACATCGTAACTCCGTTCTTACTGCCGCCTTTAATCGTATTTTTTTTTTCTCATATCTAAGCGCGGATTCATTAAGATGGTGGGAGCGTGCGAATGTTGTAATGGCCCTTTCACGCCCGTGTCGCGGTTCTTCTCAGCTCCGCAAAATTACGGTATTACATGTTTCCCATGAGCTTCTTCTCCACGTCCTGTTGCCATTACCGCACAATTGTGCTCGACGATAAATCGTTTTTCTATGCTGATTAAAAACCCCGTTGAATGCAGGATATCACTGATATTCAACTAAAGTACCGTTCTCGTTTAAACGACTCGATCAATCGTTAACAAATTCATGTGGTCGAAGCTTAAAGTGGGTTAAGAACGTTCTTTCGTGGATTTTTTCTCCGAACCGTTTCGATCGAAACGTTTCGATCTTCGCATTACTCGTTTATCATTACATCGTCACGTAGCTAATTCCCCAATTGTCATTCGTTTAAATTCATTTATTTATTTGTTTTGATGCACTTGGAATGACATTGAGAAAATTTATTTTACGACAGACCCTTTTTTACGCTTTAAGGATCGTCTATCGTTGCGTAGTACCAAACAGTGTGATTCACGTGAAATTCAGAGATAATTACGACAACTGTCTAATGGAATAAAAATTTGAAAAAAATCAACCATACAGAAGCTATAAGAAGGCTAAGAAGATTAATTTTCCATAATAATAATTAAAAAAAGTTATTAAAAAATTTGTAAAAAAAAATAATTGTTTAACAAATTACCCGGTAACCTAACTTTTGCTTCAGCCGAAATTTATTTGATCATTTTTTAGAATAATTGTGATTTTTTTGATTTTTTTTTTTAATTTTCGAAAATTTGGGATTTTTTATCCATAAAAAAAAAAATTCGAAAAAAATTATCGAAAAAATGTCTGCTAAATAAAAAGTTAGATTACCAGATAATTCGTTAAACAATAATTTTTTTAACTACTTAGTTAATAACTTTTTGGAATTATTATTATGTAAAATTAATCTTCTTAGCACCTTCTGTACGGTTGATTTTTTTCCGATTTTTATTCCATTAGACAGTTGTCGTAATTCCCGCTGAATTTCCCGTGAATCGCACTAATTGGTAATACGAAACGATACACGTTTCTAAAAGCGTAAAAGAAAGTCTATCGTAAAATAAATTTACTCAATGTCACGTCAAGTGCATAAAAACAGATAAATAAACGAATATAAACGAATCACAATTGGGGAATTAACTACGAAACGATGCAACGATAAATGAGTAATACGAAGTGTAGACCGTTAGACGGCGGAGCCTACCGCAAAAAAAAAAAGAAAAAAAAATATTCCGAACTGTAACATATAGCGCGGTGACGAGTTTCGTCGATTTAAGTAGGCCACGCAGGTCGAGTCGCAGGTTCACCAAACCAACCGCGGGCGCGTTTAACAATGCGCAACACGCTGGATCTCCTTGCTACGCTTTGATATCTCAAACACGAACCAGAAACGTTCGTCGCTTAAAAAAAAAAAAAAAAAAAAAAAAAATGAGGACGCATAAGGCAGGCGATGACCGTGTTAAAAAAAAGAATCATTGCCTCAACCCTCTGGAGGCTCGCAGTGTGTGCGCACGAATCTTGATAGAAAATCATTTAAATTCGACGACAGAGACGCGTTCATTGAGAATTCTTCCGTCACCTCTCTCCCGTTGCTGCGTTCACGAGTTCGATCCCCACTCATTGACATTTCTTTTTTTTTTTTTTTTTTTTATCCTCCAACAAAACGTGGTGGAACCTCGAAGCGCGCGCGAGCGCATTAAACGGATCGAGTCTGGGAAGCGAGAGGCCCCAGAATCGAGAAACGTTTTCTCGTCTTCGGAAACACCGCGAGGAATATCAATTACCGCGGAAACGAATCTCCCCTCGTGGCTCCGGGACACGTCAGTCCGACGTTCCATTTTTATTCGTTAATTTTGTTGAAAAGCCCAAACGAGAGATAGATCTGCCGATCTATCTCTCCCTCAACTGCCGTTGAGGGTTGCGGTGGACGGGGGGGATGAGTACCGGAATAACTATTTTTAGTATTACGCGCGACAGATTCTCGATAATTACGAGTTCTCGTTCGCGACGTAGGGGTTGATTATTTAACCGGTGATTTGCCATTTCGTGATAAACGACGTTTTCAAAGCGGAACCCGGAGACGGGGAGAGAACGAAAGATAGTCGACAGGTTCGGTGACCGCTTCCCGCGGACAGTCGAAACGGAGAAATGTCAGTTATTTTTTTTTTTTTTTTGGGAGACGAAACTCATTTCGTATTCTAACGAGTAAACGCTCACCGAGAAACCGTTCAAATTCCGCGATAATCGCTTCCACAGGGGAATTTACGAGAGAAGAGCTTTTTTTTTTAACTCTGTTACAGTGGAAAAAAATGATGAGTCAGGGAAACTTTTTTTTTTTTTTACAGAAAAAATTAGTTTTTCGAATTGTTAGTTCATTGAATTAATCGTCATTTTCAACGCACATTAATACATTTTTTAATTAATTTATTACACAATGCGCCGTTATTTCTCGTATTTTTTTCAGCGACTCTTCGGGACCTATTTGTTCGATTGTTTTTTGAAGATTAATAAAAAGCTAACGTAACCTAATATAGGGGATTTTTTAAAAGAATTTAGTGATTTTTAGAATCATTTTTATTAGTGAAAAGATTTTCAATCCTTCAGTCACGTTAACGATGTCTGAGAATCGAGAGAATCAGTAACCGGTGAAAAATAATAATTATCCGTCGACTTAATAACGAACGGGTAATGCTGCAAAGATTTACACGGCTTGGATATCGGTAATATCGTGCAAAATGAAAAAAAAAAAAAAAAAAAAAAAAATATCTCGAAATATTGAAACGAATGCGTATTTATCATTAATAATACTGTCGAACGTTTCTACCGCATGAAGAATAACTTAAAGGATTAACCCTTTCGTGAATTACATGCATACAAGTCATTAATAAATTTTTTTTTTAACGAATTAGAATTTTTCTCTAATATCAATGAAAAACTACCGATAATAACGAAAACTGTCGATTTCTATCGATAATCGAGAAATAATAAACACGTTAATAAAATTGTAAAAAAGTGAAAAAAAATGTTTTTTTTTCCTCACGAATTTGTTAAATGTTCATGAATTTTGACGTTTTAACGTCTAAAGTTACTTTTAATCGTATTAGTGCCTAAAAAAAAAAAAAAAAAAAAAACCCCATGAGTGACCGTAGAAGAGGTACTGCTGCTCTCGAGAGTAGCGAACACAAAAGAGATGTCCGATGGGTTACCGAGGGCCCGCAACATCCTTTAGATATTGGACCAATTTACATTTTCCGTTCTATGCAACGCGAGGCAAAACGTTTTTCTCCCCATTATTATTATTATTTCCTCAACACCGCGGAGCCACGAAATTCCGTACTTCCCTCTATCTCTGTCTCTACGATGGAGCACAATGGAAGAGAACCGAGAAACGGGATCTTGGAAACTTGAAATTCTTCAACTCTTCCCGAAATTCTTTCTTTACGAATAAATTTTTTTTTTTTTTTTTTTTTAATAAAAATTGAGAAGAATTCTCTTGCGAGAATTTTTTTTTACGTAATTCGTATCGGCGAATCGCTCGTCGTGAATCTTTTTCGCAATTATGAATTATTATTTTTATATATATATATATAGATATAGAGATATTTATGTTTTTTCGTAAGCCATTTTTTTTTTTTTTTTTTTTTAACGACCTTGCAAATCTTTCACGGTTAGTGATCGCGCTAATTAATCCAACTTCGTTAAGAAAGTGCCGAAAACAAAAAAATTGCGTGTCAGCCACCGAAGGCTCTCTCGTTGCGTCTGCATCGCCCCGACGAGATCTCCTTTGTTAATTAATACGATTGTAACGATAGCATATCCTCCGCGAATTTATATTCATTTTTTAAACTCGCATTTTCGTTATTAAATCCTCTTAAACACTATTCCATCATTTCGTATCTTGACGCGTTATTATTACAAAATTTCTACGACACAGTTTCGATACGGTAATATACATTTCTCCGAGAAATCGTTTTTTACTGTTTCCGTTTTAAAATTTTTTTATTCTACTCGGAAAAAAATATCGCGACATTTTGAGATCGAAAAATGTTTCTCAATTTTTTTTATTTTTCGAATTTTAACGATCGATCGAATTTTTTAATTTCGCGCCAAGAAACGTTTCACTTCGCACATTTTAAATAAAAATCCTCTCGAAAACATTTTTCTAAATTTTTACTCCAAAAAAAAAAAAAATATTTTATTATAATTTTTCACGCATTTTATAAAAAATAACGAAAGTCCACGAATTCATGCAGTCGAAATATCGTACGGTCGACTCGTCCTTAATAATAACAACGATAATCGTCCTTCAACGCGTAATAAAAAAAATCCCTCATATCGCACAATATCACAAATTTCACAATTTCCTTGAAAAAAAAAAAAAAAAAAAACTTTCACTCTTTCTCACCACTTTGCGAAAAAAAAAAAAAAAATAATAATTTTTTTAAATCTTATAAATTAACTGAAAAGTACGACTTACCCTCGCCGGTTAGTCGTTAAAATCTGCTCGCCGAATCCGCGCGTCTCGCGATGTTTTCTCGACGTATTAATTAAAAAAAATTAACGTTCGAAATATTAATTCTTCTCTCGTTCCTCTCGTAAGGTGTTTAAGAAGGGCTTCTCCCGGATCTTCTTCTTCCTTCACCAACTCGTTCCGAATCCTTGATATACAGGAATTTATCGCGGTATTAAAAAATCCTCCACTGTTTATATATTTTTTTTTTTCGTCGTTCTAATAAATTCTAAGCACGTAAGTCGCAAAGATTCGTCAAACAAAAAAAAAAAAAAAACGGAAACTCCAAAAAAAAAAAAAATCCAAACGAAATTTTGATATTTTTCAAATTTCTCTCGTAACTCGCGCGGGAGTCACTACCAAAAAAAAAAAAATTATTTTTTCATTCAAAATTTTAATAAACCTCCACACATGAATTTTCGTCAGTTAACGTCTCGGGGTCCTCGTCGTCGTTCGTCGGCGTCCGTTTAGATCGGCGTATTAAAAACGCGCGTTTCCCGGCTTCGTAAATATTTCGCGGGTGTACATGAACCTCGGGGGTAGTTTTCGTGTTTTTTTAATTTGTCGCTCACCCTCGGTATTTTGTCTCGTAGAAATCGTCGAAAATACGATAAATATATGTAACATATATTTATCAATATTAAATATAAATCTCCGAAGTTTTTAATTATATTTTCGTGTGAGTGCGTGTATATTTTTCCGTGCGGTAGAACAGAGTCGTTGAATAAAAAAAAAAAATTCGAGTCAGTTCTCGAAACGTCACTTGCACCCTCTCCGTGGCGCGTGCGGGTTCTCCTTTCACGCCACCGCACCAAACAGAAGTGAACTACTCGTGCGCCGCCGGTTCACGGTACCTTAAATACCTTGGCGGAGAGCCGGCATCGGAGCCCTCTTCCCCCCCCTCCCCGCGCGTCCCGTCTCCCTTCCTTGCCAACCCGCCGTGGCACTCCACACGCTTCGCTCATTGGCGTCGCGGGGGGGAGGCGGAGGGGGGGGAGGGAGAGAAAGAGAAGAAGGACTTCGGCTTTGCTACTGATGCCTGCGGCTACAACACACCACCCGGCCCCAGCAGCAGCACCGGCAGCCTCTCCTCTCCTTCTCATCTTCTTCTCGACTTCTTTTTCTCCCTCCTCTGCCCCCGGCCCCCGTCCCCCCTTCTGCGTTTTCGTCCTTTCCCACCTATGTGGCGCCTCCTTCTTATTCCTCGGCTGCGTCTTCGACGGTGAGGAACGACGAGAGACTCGAGAACGTGTATCATTGAGACCCCAAAGAGTTCGGAAATCCGCATGGATCGCGTGAATTACTATACGGAGGAAAACGAAGGAGGAACGATCGAACGAGGAAATGTGAGGTTAACGAGTTGCGAGAGTATTCTGTTGTTCGATTGAAGGCATTTTTATTTTATCTTTATATTTGTTAATAAAGAAAAGTTTCGAATGATTTTTTTTTTACGAAATTCTTCGATTCGATTAATCGAAATATTGGTGGAATTAAGAGATCGATGTTTTATTTATTTACGTGTTTACGAGGAATGGAAACATTGTTTCACGCATTCAATTATTTGGTTGAACTCGAAGCTTCGAAGGTTAGGTGAGGTTAGGTGTCAATAAGTTAACATAATCCAAAATATTTAAAAAAAAACATGAATTTTCCACAAATATCGAAGAGAATCTTCGAATTGATGAATTTCAGCAATTTTCGTCGATTCGATGTTATTTCGATCGATGTAATTTATCTTTTCGATTAATCGAAATATCGTTGGAATTAAAGAATACATGACATTTTTATTTACGTGTATACGACGAACCATCGTTTCAGTATATTACAAAACATTGTTGTAACCCTTCAACCGTTTGGTTAGCATTAACCTTCAAAGGTTGGTATCGGCGTAATGAGAAGACGTATAAGCGTGCAATTTTATCGAGCGATATATTTAGAAAGGTTACGTGTTCTCGAAACTTAATAAATCAAATTGATCGAAAATATTTTTTAAAAATTTACGAAAATTACACGAAATTACGTATATCGATTTGTATCGAATCGATTCGTATCGTAAATAAAATTGATCGAAAATATTTTTAAAAAATCCCGAAATTTACCACGAAATTACGTATATCGTGCATCAGCGTTTTCTTTAGTAGAAAAGTCGAAAAATCGTTTCGATATCTTTCGAATTATTGGAATTTACAATTCTTTTTTTTTTTTTTTTTTTTTTTTTATCGGTTAAATTGTATTGTTAAAATTCGAAGAGACGAAAATTTTCGCGATGAAAGTGAATTCGCGAAATGAAATAGTGACAAAGGTAGGTGTGGTATAGTTATGAAAACGCGAGGAGTAGCGCCCCGAGACATAAATCCAATGGGAAAAGGAACTAAAAGTGGAAGACGGTATACCGGCGAGTGGAGGTTATAATACCACGGAGCCTGTGGGATTATTAGTCGAGAGTATGGGAACTGACAACGCCAGCGCCCTTTGCCAGGACGACGGCGGGCGCAGTGAGAGGGCCTCTTGTGTATAGAGAAGAGAAGAGGGCTTTCGAGAAGAGACTGCGACGCACCGCCCTCACGCACCGCTATACTCTTCACGTCAGGGACACGCGCAGCTCTCGAGTCTTCGTCGTCGTCGTCTCGCTTCGTCTTCTACGTTTTTTACGTACGCCTTTTACGCCGAACGAACATTCGCAATTTTTTAACCGCAGCATTCGCAAAAAATAATTTTATCGAAAAAAAAAAAAATAAAATAAAAAAAACCATAAAATAACCATAAAAATGTTACATAAATGTATAAATATAAGTTCGATGTAAATTGGATTTTTTGGAGATTTTTTTTTTTATTATTTTTTATAATGAAAAATTTGCGGTAAGTATAAATTTTCTTAAATTTTTTTTTTTATTTTCAATATAAATTACATGTAAGTAAAATCTGTCGTAAGTATCGATTTTTTAATTTTTCAAAATAAATATATGTAATGTCGCTATAAATTGTCTTGAATACTATTGTACAACGAATAATATGATTTTTTTCCAAGATTTTGTTTGCAGTTTTTTTTTATGATAAGTTTGAATGATTTTTAAGTGTTCCGAGACGTTTACTAACTTAAAATAACTAAACATTTTTTATATGCTATTTTTATCGACTTCTGATATTTTTATTAATTTTTTTTTGTAAAGTGGGGTCACTGAGACCCCACTGTGGTAAAATAGGGTTAAAAGTTTAATTGAGGGGTTAAAAAAAAAAAATTATTCTCAGGTTTTTAATTTCGAATTGATATCTCAAATCACTTTTAATCGATCGAAGTTGTGAAATTGTAGTTAAGAATGAAGACGACGTTTGAGGAAATTAATTACGCGACGAAGATGACGTTCGGTGATATTTCCCGTGACTTATCAATCGAATAAGTCACTCGATCTACGAAAGCGCGCGCATTCGAACGCATTACACTACTGTTACTAATATCCCACTGTGATGACGTTTCGTCTTATGCTAAATAGACGTAACGGAGGCAGAAGCAGTCTTTTTCTTTCCTTATTCTCATTTTTACTCGCATAAAAAAAAAAAATTACGTTTAACAAAAGTTTCCTCTCTTTTAAATATGACGCGTAACGGTAATTATGTCCATTAAAAAAAAAAAGGACAGACAATGCCAGTTTTCGGCGTTTCATACGAATTGCTTAAAGAATATGAAGTTTACGCCGTTATTTTTATTGCTATTCTAATTAACTGCTTCTTAATTCGCTGTCGAAATTCGATCGATTCTCGAAATGATTTTTTTTTAATAAAATTTCGAAGCGTTTTTTTTCCGGAATATTTTATCCTTATTTTCTTAAAAATCGCAATAGAAATTTTAGAGTAAAAATTTACCAGGAAAATGGCGAACATTCCAAAAGACGTAAAAAAAAAAAAAAAAAAAAAAAAAATTGGGAATATTTTTTACTTTATTCCGATTTATCGTTCTACAATCTCTGACTATCGAGTCTCGAAAGAGTTTTTTTTTTTTTTTTTTTTCTTGCAGCCCACTGCCCTTATTTCCGCAAGAAATACGCAACCATTTGCCAAATTTTCCCTACAAACATCAAAAGAAGCAACGGCTACTCGAGTCAAACGCTCAGTCCACTCATTCCTCAAAGCCGTTTCAACTTTTCTGCCAACTGGTTTTTATTCTGTGTCAACGAGAGGGAATTCCATCATTCTCTCTTTATTTTCCTCCTACTCATTCGTTATTTCTTTCCTTCCTTCTTGGTTTCCTTCCTTCTCGGTTTCCTTCCTTCCTACATTCCGAACCTTCCGCTTCGTCAATTTAAACCGTAATGAACGAATACGGGGATTTATTCTTGCGAAAGAATTGTCGTAGAATGCAGGAAAATTTTTATACCAAAAAATTTAAGTGGCAAACCTCCGAATACAGGTATTTATTCTTCCGCAAAAAAGTGGCGCAAGATGCAAGAAAATTAGTGTTGAAAAAAAATTTAACTGGTAATCCTTGAATACCGGTATTTATTTTCCGCAAAAAGTTGCCGCGTATCGCGTAGATAAAAATCTTGCGAACGAAAAATTTAGGTCGTAATACGAGAATATCGAGATTTACATTTACCCCGAAAAAAATTCTGGCGACAATACTTGAATACCGGAATTTCTTTACGCGCAGAAAAAAATTTCCTTTAAAAAAAAATTTACTTGAATACCGGAATTTCTTTACGCGCAGAAAAAAATTTCCTTTAAAAAAAAATTTACTTGAAATACTTGAATACCCGGGATTTATTCTTGTGGACAAAATTGTCGCAAATCGTGCAGAAAAAATGTCGCAAAAAAAATTTTCTTCGTAATGTTAAAATACCGAAATATTCAATTTGAAGTATAATAAAATATATATATATTTATATATATTAATATAATAAAATAAAAAGTCTTAAATACCAAAAAAAAATTTTGTGCAAAAAAAAAACCAAAAATCTTGGCGTTAAACACCGGAAAAAATGTTTACTCCGAAAAATTCCTGTGTACCAATAGGAATACCCGGATTTATTAAAGTACCGAAAAATCCCAACAAAAAGTAAAAAAAAAAAAAAAAAATCAGGTCATTTCACCATTAGCCTTCGTTATTGCGTTCGGGGGATTTACCATTGAATTTCCTCGAAGACTCCAAAGATTCTTCAAACACCTCAGCATCCCGCAACGACCTTCAATCACCTGATCTCCGAGAATCCCTCTTTGCGTCATCGTTCCCCAAATCTCTCAACGATCGAAATCGATGACTCGCCAAAAAAAAAAAGAAAAAAAAAAAAGTTTCACGCGGAAAGTTCGAAGCTCTCTAGAGTGAGGTATATCCCTCTCGTGTGCCATTGACATTGAGATAATCGTCATATAATCTTGCGGTACCGACACGACGACGTGTTCGGTGTATACGCAACAGTGAAACGTCTGGTCGGTATATTATAGGGGTCCCCTCCACCCCCCGTCTCCCCTCTCCCCCCCGGAATTGCATAAGTCCACTCTTCGACTCGCTCGGGTTTGGAGTTGTGTATGAGTCGAGTAGAAAATGAGGTGAGAAGCCGAAGAACGAAGAGCGATCGAGAGACAAGTTGATGCTGCTGGTGCTACTTGATTGTAACGTAGAACCTCCGCTCTTTCTTTCTCTCCGCATCGCGGGAGAAGGCGAGAATAAATCGCGGAATAATGAGAGAACGAAAGACGGATATACACTGTGTAGAGTTAGGTGCTCACCTCTGTCTTCTTGGATAGCGCGAGCCCACGAGGAAAGAGCGAGAGTGAAAGAGAGCCCCGCAACCGGAGAGCCACCAGTAGACAGACAGAGCGTGAACTTGACCTGAATCGTCGAGCACCAGGGAGAAAGAATGGAAGAGTGCTCTCGTGGAAAGGAGAAAGGATGCTCAACCACGGGGCCACGACGCGGCAAATCCTCCACGAGAGAGAGTGTGAGAGAAAATTTTACTCTCGCTTTCGGTACTAACTCCTCCTACGGTTTTACCACTTTCGCCCGGTTCATCGGCCTTATTCTTCGACACTTTTTTTCTTTTTTTTTTTTTTCGATTTATTCATTCACTTCGGGTCATTCATTCGATCATTCAGTCGAAACTAATGGCCGCTATCGATATTTTTTTTTTTTTTTCGAAATAAAAAAGAAAATCGAAGTGTCGAAGTTATCGAAGTTCCATTTATTTGTCGCCCATTAATCGTTGTAGAAAATTATAGATGCAAGGATTTCAAATTTTCGCGGGGGTATTTAAACGCGAAAAAATCGATTTTTTTTTTTTTTTTCGATGGATGGGTTATCTAATCGAATTTTTTTTGGGGATGCTTCGAGTTTATTGAAAAAAAAAAAAAAAAAAAAATTCAATGAGCATTTGTTGTTGTTTTTTTTTTTTTTTTTCGGAATTTTCATTAATTTAAATTTTTTTTTTTTTTTTTTACTTAAGTAACACTATTTTCCTTTAAAGGCTTAAATACTTTTTTTTCGCAATTTTCATAGTTCTGTTTGCACGTAAAGAGCTGAATATCTAATTTTCCGACTTTGTTACCACTTCGATAATAAAAAAAAAAAAAAGAGAATCACTACCGTTAATGATTCAAAACTTCGTTAACGTGTGAATACCGTAATTGAATAAATTCCCGAATGGTCGACTCGTACAGAGGTGGAAGAAACTTCCGTCCCGTGCATAAATAGCTCAGGAAAATCGCTGTATTATGCGAGAAGATCGAAGCGAAGAAAAGCCACACAGTGGTAGGCGCCGTATGTACACAGACACATCGGAGAGGAAAGAAAGAGGAGCCGAGTTAAAGCGGTAAAGACGCCGAGTTATGGGCGCTTGTTACGGAATCGAATTGTGTATGGGACGCCGGTAGTACTTTACAAAGCTCCGCGTATGTGCATCCAAGTCCAAGGCTACGGTAAAGAGCGACTGCTCTCTTACGAACGGAGAGAAATTTTCGCTGCTTCTGCATAATATATCGCAATACCAGTATGGGAACCAACAAACGCGAGTGTTTCCGCGAGATTAGCTCGTAAAGAAAATTGATTCGCGTGGGCGTTAGGCGTTAATTATATTCATTAAACACGAGGCGAATTTTATCGCAAAAAAAAAAAAAATTCATTTATTTTTCATTTTCACGGGAATAAAAAAATATTCAAATTAAATTTGAAACTCTGAATAAAATATTAGTATAAAAAATTTTCATCAATTTTCGAAATTTTTATTTTTCAAATTAATTAATGAAAATTTTACAAATTATTTAACTACTCGAAATTTCAAGTAAAAATCATTTTTCCAATTAAACTTTTCGCTTTTAAATTAGATTTGAGATTAAATTAATTGAATTTGAGACTAAATGAATTTTATGATAACATTTTTTTTATTATTATTTTATTCGAAATAATTTTTTTTTTACTTTTTTTTATCGGAAGACGTCAGCGGCTAGTCAAGTTTTTTCAATAATTCTATTTTTTTGAAAATTTGATATTTTTTTTTTTTCAAGAAATTTGATAACCTTAAAAAAAATTGCTATAGTTATTCTCACCGACTGCGTAGAGATAGTTAAAAGGAAAGGACATTTTAGATCGCCTTAAGAAACGCTGAGGAGTCTGCATGGCACTTGTATGGAGAAGGAGAGGAAACGCGTGAGTAAATTCCGTTGAGATATACTTGTGGCAAAAGCCGAGTGGGAAGGAAGGAAATCAATAGCGTTGCTAGGCTAGCCTTGCCTTGCGGACCGAGAGAGCATCCGATGAAGCTGTTAAAATCCTTCCGAGGATAGAGGGAGAGGAAGCGTTACGTCTACAACGCAATACTAAACTGGTTGGGGTCCGTGAATTTGGTTTGTGGGGACCACCGTCGCAATTTCGTAGTGAGAGACCGCGAAACAAGTTTTTTTTTCTTCTTGTTATAGTTAAAAGATCCTTTTGAAGCTCATGGGAAAGTTTTTCAAGAAATTTGAAAACGTATGCATTAAGTCGTTATGAGTCAAGTTGAATGAATAATTTTTTTTTTCTATGAAGTAAGTTACTCCTTATTCCTTATTTAAAATAAACAAATTTAATAAAAATCTGCGTAATCCGACATTTTTTTCTATATTGAATAATTTGGGTCTCAAAATTTTCTCGTATCTAAAAAAATTCCATAAATCGAAATTTTTTTTCGATGTATTAAAAAAATTACGGACGAGATATATCGAAAAAAAAAAAATGAAAAAAAAATGATCGAAATTACTTTATTTAAAATTATTAGTAATTATTAGCAACATTAGCAATTTTATTCTAAATACGCAATATTTCAATTTCCGCGTTTCCCGAAAAATCTATAAAATCCCAATTTCATCAATTTCCCATTAATAATAAGCTTATAAACGCCGCCGCACGTTTCAGCTATATTTAACTCTCCGCCACGACACCTGTTCACTTCATTCTTCTTCATAATCTCTCTCCCCGAAATCGTCATACAAATCACGTATTTTCCCCGACTCCGAAAAAAAAAAAAAACAAAAAAAAAAAATCATTCTTATTTTTCCCTTCCATGCGCCTTCTGCCTCCAGTGTGTCTGCCTCCGATCGTTTGAATTGCCATTTTCTCGATTAACGCACGTGGCCCAGTCGTCGTCACGGTCGTCACCCTCGCGCAATCGGCGAAGGAGGGGCGGGTGGGGGGGGGGAAGACTCACGAGGAGTGGCCAACGCACGTGCGTTTCCAACGTCGGCTTTCATCAATTGTCGCGCGCGACGCGTTGTACAACAAGCGGCTCCCCAAAATGCAAGCAAACGCGTATCATCCCGACTCTATGGTATTCCTGCACCCTCGCGCGGGTATGCTGCCAGCGTGCGATTCTTTGGGGGGAAAAAGGGAGGGAGAGACACAGAGCAGACCCTATCAATCGACAAATTGACCAGTCGTTGGGCCAACTGTCGCTCGAAACGTCGAGAAATTTTCTTCTCGTTCGATTCTTCACCACCGGTGAAATCATATCCCCCACCATCCACCCCCAACCCCCCAATTAATCCTATGTACATCAATTTGAACCGAGCTACTCACACGCGCAGGACGAAAATTCTCTCCCTCGCTACGCCACGGATGAATCCACTGCCTCGATGTATCTACTATACTATACGCACGGATTCGCTGCTCCGCTGTAACACAAGGGAAATCGAGTTTGTCGAACGAACCCCACCTCCCCCGCGCGTGAAAGAGAAAGAGACGAGAGAGGAAGCTGGGGATGTATGTGATGTGTGTGTGTGTGCGTGTGGGAGAAAAGCCACCAAAATCAATACTATAGCCCCCGTCGGGACCTCGGGCGTTGCGGTAGGTCCCGATTTTTTTTTTTATTTTTCGTTTTTTTGGGTAAAGGCACTTTTTTTTTTTTTCGTGATTTTTTTTTTATTGTAGATAGTGACGTATCGTGTTTTTTTTTTTCGTTTTTCATTTTTTTTATTACGAAAACGGAATTTTCATTTCAATTTTTTTTATTAAGAAAATGACTATTAAAGATCATTTACAATATACAATTATCGCTGGAAAAAAGCGAATATTGTATAAAACACTTTTATCTAATAATGTTCGCTTTATGCGTAACATATATTACTGTAATTGGAGATTTCAAAGCTTCGGAAATAATGAGTATTTTCTTTCATTAATTAAATTCAATTCGGTGAAAAAATTGTAAATGTTATTTTTTTTCGGAATTAAAACTTCGAAGAGTTTAAAAAAAAAAAAAATTGGCATATTTTTATACATATTGTTTTTTTTTTATTATTTCACACGTATTCCGAATCGCAGATATTGGATTTACAGAAATAATTATTTATTTTGATAAATGAGATTTCTTTCGGTAAAAAAATTGAACATTTATTATTTTATTAATTTTTTATTTAATTACAAACACTCATTTTTTGGTGACAAAAGCTTTTGTTTTTTTTTTTTACTTTATTATTTCGCAATACGGAGACGATGAGAGATCGACGAGGATGGGAGATATAAAATGAGAGATTGAGGCGAACGGCCGGATTCCTTCCGGTCGGCAGAGTTGCGTGGCCGTGAGATATGTGCGATCATATATGTTTGCCGGGTCGGTGGGAGTATTATCTCGTGAAAAGACGCGGGTGCGCGAAGTATAAAGAGCGATGGGCGCGCGAGAAACACGCGCGCACGAGCACCGGCCATTCAGCTCGACTGAGTTTAATTACGTCTCCCAGCATCCGTCCAGGAATATGAGGCCTCCTCCCCCGCCCCCTGTACTGGCTTCTCCATACTTTCACGGCTTGGCGACCACGTCCTTCGTTCCGTTCCAGTACGTTTCTCTTCCTTCCTTCGCGGGGCACACTAGGCTACGAGCCTCTAGTAGCAACGATGAAGAAGCGCACGCGTCTATACGATTTTCATTGCCGGAGCTCTCCTGACTACATTTAGACTCGGATTGGAGTCGACCAATAACAGTTTTTTTTCTTCTCGGTACTGAAAATTTCAACTATAATTACGTTAAAAGGGTTTAACGACCCTGGATCTACGGTCAGTTATTCTTTAGCGATGTAAACTACCGATAAAGATTTTTTTGAAGCATTTTTTTCTTCAATAACGAAATTCTCCTATTCTTATTGGTTAAATTTGAGATTAAATAGCATGTTTGACAAGTGGTTGAAATAAGCTTCAAAATGACCTCCTTTCGACTTTATTTATCTCCATTTTTCTAGGAGTTATTTGACTTTGAATCGTCGATTACGCGGCAATCGGATTTACTGACTTATTCAATAATTTTATACGGCTGATCCACGCAAAATAGAGAAATGACCGTAATGAACTTTTTGTCGCGAAATGTTGTCAAGATTCCTGAAAAAAATTGCGAGTCACGTAGACACAGTAGTTTATGACTTATGTGAGATACAATGAAAAAGCAGAGCATTTTTTGAAGCTTTAAGCCTAAAGTAGAGCCTTTAAATACAATTGTCTTCTGCATCGATCGGTAAAACTAAATTGTGCTTATCGCGCTTCAAAAGCATCAGAAATAAGCTTAAAAAAGACCTCCTAAAACGTTCATTATCTTAATTCCTTCAGCCGCAATTTAAATCTGAAACACCCCACGGCGCCTAATCGCCTAAACATATGACTTCAACAATTTTTCATGTCAAAGTTACGCACGCTAGAGAAATGACCCTAATGACCTTTTTGTCTCAGAATGTTCCGTAGTGTCCCAAAAAAATTTTTTCCGAACTCCCGCTATCCGGGAAATTCCTTAAAAGCCATTTATTACAAATTTTCCACGTGACCATCATCACTGATGGACCTCGAAGTCTAAGTAGACTAAGGCCATACCGGATCGTTCGCGTTCTGCATCCCGTCGGCATCGATCACCAATTACGCATCGGCAATTCGCCATCGGGCACTACAAAGCAGCACCCTGAAAGGGAGGGAGGAGGGGGGAGGGGGGTTTTGTGTTGTTCGACGTCCTGTTTCTCCTCCGGTTCTCTTCGTTTTCCCCGCAGGACATTGCTCTGGTAATCACGAACCTCGGTTGGTATTCATTACCGGGATCGGTTGCCTCGTTCACCGATCATCGGAGGCAAGGGCGGTGGGGGATTCATCTAATTTCTCTCTCGCTCGCTCGTGCGCTCTGGCGAATTCACTTCGATGGCGAGAGAGCGAAAGAGAGTCCCGCGACCAGCGGTGAGTTAACGTAATCGGTAACAACAATAACGGCCTTGTTGAGAGAGTCCGATCGGTTCGACGCCGCCGCCTCTCGTTACATCGCTCTTGCTCCCGCCTTTTATTTTTCATTTCTCTTCGATAATACGAAGGCGAGAGAAAGAGATCGGAGATGAAGTCAACTCGCCCCCGCGCAGCCCCCCGCGGGTTACAAAGTGTAATGGCCTATCTTTGCTCGATATTGTATGGGGCGTTGAAAGATTCTTCCTCTCCTTGCCGCGAGAGAAAGAGAGACCTTGACCGTCGTCGTTGGCCACATAGCCGTCGTTGGTAGCCTCTTGTGTGTCTCGTGTGAACGCCGCGCACGGTGTGCTCGCTGCTCGTGATCAACTCGAGACCGTCTCGCGCGGGTACAAAAGTACCGTTCGGTAGACTTTGTGTCCTCGAAGGCCAAGAGAGCAATAGGAGCACCAGGACGACCGGTAAGATAGGCAGTTTTAAACTCGATCCGTTTTTCGGTGGCTCGCGCGTGGTTACCGGGCTTTTTGGTAACCTTAACGTACCGCATTTCGTATATGTACAGTGAGAGTTTGCAAAACCCACTTTAATCCGGAGCATGAACCCTCGAGAGAGAGAGAAAGAGAGAGAGAGATGGACCTCCCACACGCTAAAAACCGTAATACAAGGAATCCGGTTTTGAGCCGCGAACTTCTTGAACGCCTGATTAGGTTCTTAATCCTTTCCTATTAATTTTAAAAATGAATTTATAGGTTATGAGCGATAATTCAAACGATAAATCAATTTGATTCAATCGAAGTTCATTTTCTTGAAGCACCATTTTATTTTATTGAATTAAAATTTTATTTGCGCAAATTTAAATTATATTTGGATTAATTAAAACGTTATTTGCTTGGGATGAAACTTTATTTGCATATCGCAAACTTAATTTGCTTGAGTTGAAACTTTATTTGCATCCCCGTAAACTTAATTTGCTCAAATCGAAACTTAATTTGATCACATTGAATATCGATTCCCGACGTTTTCGAACATTCGAAAAAAATAAAAAATACAAATCCTTTAAGGTCTTTCGATTGACAATATTTTTTTCGAACTTTTTCGTTTTTTGAAATGAATTTATTATTCTGGTGAAAAAAAAAATTATTGCATCACATCGTACCGAAATATATACGAAATAGTAGGGCCGAAAGAGTCTACGAGAGAGCGAACGAGGGAGAGACTGGGGAGAAAAAGAAAAGAAAAAAAAAAAAAAAAGAACACAAAACGAAAGAACGCAAACGAACGGATGGTCTACGTGAGGCAATCCGATCCCCGTTTTTGTGGCACTCCGCGGAGAGCGTTCCGTCTAATAAGTGAAGTTTTTCAGGCGATTTACCGTTAGCCGAACGCGCCCGACGTCGAGAGTTAACCGAGCCGCGGCTCTCTGCCGTTACCGAGTCAGAGCTTTGCAGCCTGTAGTCGAGTGCGAGAAAGAGGAACTATGAAATCCTTGAATACGGGTCTACATCACAGTGTATTGTAAAATACACACTTCTCCATTATGACTTCTCTCCGTAGATTGATATACGTCGATTGCCTGTAACTCGTATTGGCATCGGTACTCGCTGCGGCATCACAGTAACGATAAGCAACAAAAATGAGATGGAAAGTTCTTTAGTTTATCACAACGTTAATAAAATTTCGAAAAAATAAATAAAAAATTGATATTTTCGCCATGAAATGTAAAGCATCAAAAATTCACGTCAAAAAAAAAAAAAAAAAAAAAAATTAAAATCTTCGCAAGCGATAAATCTGAAACGGAAAGTTCCTAACCTTATCCTAGCGTTACAACAATCACGTAAAAAAAGTGTCCTACTTTGACCTTCAAACTCGCGGCAATTTTGGTCTCTCTCTCTCTCTCTCTCTCTCTAAAAAAAAAAAAAAAAAAATCTCAAAGATCAAAGCGAGTCTTGCATAACGACTCGTATCTTCATGTCCCGCATACACACAGTAACCCCCGTGGCTCCGAAGTCTCTCGCGGAAATCCGCGTCGAAGTTATACATCGCGCAATCGGTCGGTTGTGCCTTGCGAATAACTCCCGAGGGCTTCGATATTCACCCGCGCCAGAAGCGTCATTACGAGAAACACGATCTTGGCAAAGAAAATTACGGTGATTTTTTTTTTTTTTTTTTTTTTTTTTTACGAGTGAAGAAGCTCGACGTATCAGCATGAGACCTAAGCAGAGAGATGGCCAGGAATATCGGGAGGCATTGAGGATTACGTGCTTCTAGATATATATATATGTATATACAGATATATACACATATATATAGTATATATACGCGGTTGCGCGAGCGAGTATTGCCGGTATTGCCTGTACTCTGTACGTGCGTACTTATTACGTTTGGAATTCTCGCGGGGCGCGAGCTGCGCGAGTAGAAGCGCGCGCCCCGCTGTATAGCACGCCATGCGCTGGCGAGGTATTGCCCCGACGATCTTGATACCGATCTCTCTTTCTCTCTCTCTCTCTCTGTGTGGAAACGCTGAGGATATACACAGAGGGAAAGAAGAAAAACGACGAAAGTGACGAGCCACCGACGAGCGATCAGCCACCAACAACGGACGCGGCGGGGAGGTTCGATGTCCGATCGAAAATAACGATGAAATCATACATATAGCGAATTGCTCTTTTACGGCATAGTATAAAAGAATTGAAGAGACTTTATTACCATCGATTCTTTCGTTCGCCTCCGCGATAACGGAAAGAACTATACAATTCTCTTACGAATAAATTTATTTCGTAAAAAAAAAAAAAAAAAAACGTCGGTGAATCTCTGAACGCACAAAAATGTCTCGTCTCGTAGCTCGTTCCTCGTTTGTCCGTTGAAATTTTACCGGTTCAAGTGAAGAAGCTGTGAATGAAGAAGGCCGGGTTTTTCCTCGAAGCGCGCGCGTACGAGTAAAAGGCTCGCTGGGGGCGGCGGCGGCGGCAGCGTCGGTTGTGCGTTTAAGTCTCGCAATTCTCGCATATAAGGTACGTTCTGTGGTACTATACTGCTGGGGAACGGTAGAGAGAAAAAGAGGCAAAGAGTCAGAACACTTGCCTCTTGGAATTTTGATACGTTTGTTCTATGACTCGACACTATGTGCGGAGCTCGAGGGGAGCTCATTGCCATTATTCGATCGATTGATCTCTCGCACGGTTCGCAATGGAGAACGAGGTACCGTAAACCCCCGCGTGTAACCTCTGTCTATTCACGCGGCTGAGAATCAAATGGTCGTAACTTACCGCGTCGATCTAAACGCCTCGCGTCTTTTTTATTTTCGCCTTACGATTTCTATCTCTCTTCGCGAATAAATCGTTTTCATCGTACCTTCGATTTTAATTACGCGAAAGTAATTATTATATCGTTCGATTCGATATTAAAAAAAAAAAAAAAAAAAATAACTTCAATTCCCGCCGCGTGAAAATAACGTATCTGTATCGATCGGAGTACAAAAAAAAGAAAAAAAAAAAATAGGAAAGGAAAAAGGTAATAGTAGGCATTTGAAAAAAATTACAATCGAATTTGCACTTAAAAAATTTAATTTGCTCTTTAAAATTTTAATTTGCATTTTTTTTTTTTTTTGTAAAATTTCTTTAAAATTTTTGTCAAAGTTGCACTCGTTGTGTCACGTGCACATTTTTGAAACCCTCCCTTCGGGTTGAGAAGAAATCGTTTTATTGTATTTGCCGTTCGTCTCTGGTTACGAACAAAACTAAAACACCGATGCGTATATCCCACTTTGCTTACGTTCCGAAGCGTCTCCCATCGGATTAGCCAAGCGCAATGTGTCTCGCATATTTCCGTCACGCTCTGACGATCGCCCTCGGCGCGCGCTGAGGAGAGCACCAGCAGCACACCGCACTGGCGCCGCAATTCCTAGGCTTCTACGACGAGCTCCTTGGAGCCCATCTTTCTCCGCTACTATCTGGATCTCGTACGACAAGTGCAGATACAACGAGATATATACATATATATCTATATCCTCACCGAATTCATCGAGTTCAACGGCTTTTATTGGGAGACAAGCCGACAGTCATAAAACCAAATGCGATTAAAAAATTACGAAAATTATCGTGAATAAAAAAAAATAAAAAAATTTATTCGTTACTAATGAATAACAATAATTATAAAAACAATAGACTTCGATAAGTTCATTGAAACGTAATTTTTTAAATTATGATATTTCGCAATCAAGTTTTTTTTTAATATCCATTTTTTTAAATGTTTTCATAAATTTCGATACGGTTGGCAATTAATTTTTTTTTCTGCTAATAATTCGCTCGAGTGAAAAAAAAAAAATGAAAAAAGATCCTCGTAGCATCGCGTGGCTTCATCGTAGCATCCAAAGTGCTCGAGACTTAACGTGAATCCGCGTCATCCCAATTTCCGAATGAAAGGAATCGAAAAAAAAAAAAAAGAAAAAAGGAAGATGAAGAAACGCGCGCTGATGCGAAGCATCGGTACTTACGGGGGCCTATCTCCGCAGCCACACAAGAAGAACCTTCGGTAGTCACACTTTTTCCTCGTTCCTCTCACGAGGAGGAAGAAGTTCCCTTCATTGACAAAAAAATGCATCGTTGCTTAATTCACCGTTGAGGAAGATTTCATCAGCGCATTGGTACGGTTAGCGCGGGGCATTCTTAGAACCTCTACGACGACGAGGACGCGGAGAAAGAGAGAGCGATAATTATATTTGAAAGAAATGGAGAATGGAAGAAATTCCGTGGATATTTCGTGATAAGATCGCTTCTTCACGTGCAGGTTGACGGCCAAACGAAAAATCTCTTATGGCCGATCGTGATCACGCGGAAGTGAGGCTTCGCGGCGATCAAGAGGCCATCAAGAAGCCAAGGACCTCGCTGGTGCTACGGTCGAAGAATCGTGAATCGGGCAACCGATACGTAAAAATCGTTTGCTATTATATTTGCCGTGTGAGCAAACTTTCTGCGGTAAAATTTTTTTTTTCATGATTTTTCGAAAGACGTGATAATCCATTTTGTTTTATATTGTTTTCCATTTTGTTTAATACTTTTACGAAGTGATTGAAAAAGCGTAACATTTGATAAACCTTTTAATACGAAGAAGATTAAGTATAATCTTTGATTGAACCCCTTTTATAAAAAGGGTTACGCTAAAGTTTCGATTAATCCTGTATGAAGTGGGTTAAGCTTACCCTTTCATTGATCCTTCCATAATCCAGGTATGAAGAGGGTTATCTTCGGGAAACCCTTCGTAAAGTGGGTTAAGCGTAAGTTTTGATTAGCGCTTTATGAAGTCGGTTAAACTTATTATTTCATTAACTCTTCATAAAGTGTGTTAAACCTACTCTTTGTTTAACTCTATACGAATCGGGTTATTCGACAACTGTAATTAGTTTTTAAAGCAAAGAAGTTCTAACTTTTGATTTTTAATATCCTTAAAATGACTCACTGAAGATTGACGACTTAATTGCGTACTGTAGGCCTAATAAACAACCTTACCGAAGATGATATTAAAATTTCTGTCTACCGATATCAAAGGCTGCCTTTTGCTCCTCTTCTGTACACCGAGAACGAGTCTGTGCCAAAGAAAACCCGTCCTCGCATTTACTTCCGCGAAGCCACGAAGTGACGCGGACAAATTGGACGATCCGCCAACGGGCGGTGGAAGGCCTAGGAGAAAGGGGTTAAAATCGGTTGGTTCTTTCGGTTAATCTTCATACTCGAGACCCTTCTTTGCGTATCGAGTCGCAAGGTCTTTTTGATGGCACGACTCCTTCTGGGCTCTGTTATAAATAGAAGTGGATGTTCCCGGTCGAGAGCGGTAGCACGTCGACAGGACGACGATCGTGAGCCCTTTCTTCGTCTCGTCTCTTCTCCATCTTCCTTTCAACTCTTGCCATCTCCCTCGTCGTCTTCACGGTTCAGGCTCTGGCTACCGCCTCGTTCCTTCTTCGACTCTACGGCTTGTAGCTTCTTCTTCTTTCTTGTTAAGGGGAGGGAGAGCCCTGACCGCTCGTCCGCGCGCCTCTCTCATGCAACCTGTTATTTCAGGATTGCGAATCGGCCGGTGTTTTTGCGGACTCTCCCCCGGGGGCCCCGTGCGCACACGGCACGCACTATAAATACAGTGTATATACTATAAAGCCCGGTGGATGATGTGCTCTTCGAGTAGAGTAACTTCCCCGAGACCGCTTCAACAGTCCGCGGTTACAAAGACGAAGACATCCCTCTTCCTTTCCTCCCTGCCCCTTCCGCTTCATCGGATAAGCCTTCTGGACCTAATTCTTCCGAGAATTAGTCGAATTTCTTCGTAAATTCACTCGTATCTCTTGGCCGTTCGTTGCGGTGAGCCGCGCGAGTGGTATAATTGCCGGTAACTATACACTCAGCCACAAGGACATGAACCGCGATCCCGCGATCCTTGTAATCCCGAGGGATCGGAGACGAATTTTCCTTCCATTTGCAATGAAAGAATCGGACAGAAAAAGCCTTCGCAAAATGGCCGACTTGTTTGTACGTGACATTTGCCGCTTGGCGGAGATTCGTTATTTTTAAGGTTATGTTTGAAATACACTCGATCGGTAAAACAGAATATTAATTATTTGATAGTGGAGTTGCAATTTGTAATTTACTGATGAAAATACTGATGAAGATGAGCAAAATTCGTTCGCAAGATCCAAAGTTACAGTATGATACGGACGTCCGAGGAAATAAATCTTATGAAAAATCTATTTCTAGTGTACCGTACGGTAAAAAAAATACTTCCAGCCATCGCAGTCACTTTAAATTGACTATGCATGATGTTGGAGGTACACTAAACTTAATCCTAAAAAATCAAAATTTTTGGAGCAGCCGCTGGGGAGTAACCCCATCATAAGCAGTGAAAACGGGCCTCGAAGGTCATTGTCATAGACACTCTCTGCCTATTCTTATAGTGAGTGCCTAAAAAGCGTCAATAATGAATTACAGTAATCGGTTGCCAAACCGTTTGCGATGAAAAAAGAAACTTCAATCATGTAATCTTTAGATAATTTCATATTTGTTCCATAGTCAAGATATCTCTCATGTCTCATATCTGTTGTAATATGTTGTCGATGACGTTGGTTTCGACTTTATACACATCGAACTGTAGTGATGTCGCTATCGCAGGACACAGTACTATTATATTGAATCGATATTTAATTTACGGTGTTTCATAACATGCTATCCACGTGCTATAAACTTTATCATAGACATCACTTCCTGCATGTGCGCGAATGCTACGATTGCAATAATGCACTGTTATACCTGTTATGCAATGTCACGAAATCGTAAGCTCGACACACATTTCTGCGGTATTTCGAATGATCTTATCAAATTATATCGAATTCCTGGCTATAGCTTTCGAAGGGAAGAGAGTTTAACACATTTGTTTTTATCGGTAACGCTGTAATTGATCCATTCATTATTACCGGTTAATATTCTCTCAATTATCTCAATTATCGTAATTCTTATTGCCGTTGTAAGGGAGCCGGCGGTTAGTCGAGACACTGGGTACGTTGAAACAAACGCCGTCAACAATAAAAGAATTTAAATAGCGTGTGTATAATGTTAAGAAATTAATTGCCACAGCATGCACTTTGATTTTATAAAGTGCCATATTCGCTAGAAGGATCATTGATTTTTTTTGTTACTACGTGTATTTCGACTCGAATTGTGGCTCAACGCGTCTCGGCCTTTCCTACACTATACAGAGTATTAATAACTCACACTATACGCATATCGGCATAATCTCGTATCGCATCATAATCGGGATCGACACGATATCAATACACCGCAATGAGCGATAGATGGTTTCATGGACGTCGGCCATCAATATAATTTTATAAACTTTTCAAGAGTAGTCAGTCATCAAGGTTAGCACTATCAACATCGTAGTACAAGATAGTTGACTCTGACATCTTAAACTTTATAAAATCAAAACGATAAAATGCAACTTTTAAAGTGCTCTGTCGTGCTTTTGGCTCTAACAGGACTAATGTGTTCTGCTAAAATGGTTATCAAGATAAATGAACCAGACGGATTCGGTGCACTCGAAGAACCAGCTGTGAGTGAATGCCTATTGTGTACTCTCCGCCTAGAAATAGAATTGTAATTTGTTAATGATTCAATGGATTGCAGATAAACATATTGACGAATTGCTATGCGAATCGAGACAAAACCATCCTTCTCTCGGGCAGTTTTCCTACTTCTTTCGTGCGAAAACTCACGTCACGTCGGGAATTTTCTCTTGTTTTGTTGGACGATAGGAAGAGACTTATGAAGAATACCGATTACTCGACGGGTTTCCATCGTAATACGCAGCATAAAGTTCACATCGCAGTAATACTAACCACGAATTTCATGCGGTACAGGAAAATAATTGTATCGTTAATGGCTTCTCGATATTACAATACCATGGCATCCTTTCTCATAATCGGCTGGTCTTCGGAAAAAAAATACGCGGTATGCGACGGATCTCTTAACACCGTTAATATGTTGTACAGTCTCTATAAGTACCAGATACTGAATATCAACTTGCTCTGCAATCATCATGAGGCGGGAATAGTGTTGTACGGGTTCCATCCTTTTGGAAATTGGGCTCCGAAACCCTGGCAATTCCATTCATATTCAACAGCCCCTAACATACCTAATATATACTGGTTCGTTCGCAAATACAATGAAAACGAAGATGTTTGTCAAAATCTTGATTACGATAAAACTCAAGACTTGGGTGGCGCGATGATCAGAACGGTCCGTATGTGTCTGAAACCCTATTGTTCGCGCGAAACTGACAAAAATCGAACGCGGGGCCGGCGTCAAATGATTCACGAGAAAAAACGCTCGTTCTTCATTGCCAATTTCATTGCTTATGTTAACGCAACCGCTGTGGATGTGTTCGAAGAATTTGTTGTAGGGAGGGCCCTTGATGTTGACGGCACTTTCTTGCTATCACGACCATCGATGTTGAGGTTGGCAGGCATGCATTCGTATGCATATCCACATGGAAGAGAATGTATGTTTTTGATGACCAAGTTCCGCGGCAATAAGTCGCAAATAATTAAGATTCTTTCGGTGATAGATAGCTATTCGTGGATCGGTATGCCTATCGTTTATTTCGTTACCCTGATGTTCTTCAAATATTTTCTTCGTCAGCCTCTGATGGAAGCGATATTGAATATAGTTCGTCTAACTTGCAACATGGGAATCACAACAGTACCTCGGAACATAGCACCGCAGATATATATGGCTTGTCTACTGTCTTTCGTGGTAACGATGCAAGGAATTTTCGTCGGTAACTTGGCCGCTCTCTTGACACATGATACTCCTGTTCGACAAGTTGATTCGGTACAAGATCTCGCCGAATTCGGTTACACGATTTACGCACCGAAATCATGTTTTATGCTTTTCAACGATGTTCTCCCCGAAGATCGAGTTGTTACCTTATCAGCCGACGTTCCATGCATGCAATTCTATATCCAAAACGACTCCTTGAACGCTTGTCTGGAATCGAACATACAATACAGGGACATAGCTCCGGACTATGATTTACATTTGAGCGAATGCGTTCGAACGGAGTATATTACTAACATTCTTCCATGGAACTGGGCTTTTGAAGAGATACTCAACAAGTTTTTGGGAGTCCTTATTGGCGGTGATATTTTGATGCCCCTGTATTATATTGTCGATGAAAAACGTCTTCTCGAAGCCGAATTAGAGGACGTTGAGCCGGAACCTCGAATCATGGTTTTGAACGATTTGGGCTTCGCGTTTGTTATTTTTGGCATAGGTTTGGCATGTTCTCTTGTAACTTTTGTCATTGAAATAATGATTTATCGATATAACCACAGAGTCAGGAGAACGCGGGTGCTCTTCCTAAATTGAATTGGATATATCTTCGCCAATGATAGGCTTCCGACGTATCTAGAAATGTAAAAATTTCGGTATTTTTATTTCTTGTAACATTATCGTATTTTGACGTAATTTTTTAAGTAACTATTCCTGTGAGTTAATTATTTTATTATAAATGTTCCTGACAATCCTGAAAATGTTCTGGAAGACCTGGAAATATTTTCGAATTTTTTGTGAATCTTTTGCTGGTCACCGCGCAATTGCAATGCGTGCAAATGGATGATGGAAGTCTATCGTGATAAATATATAATGATACTTTATACTTGAAAAAATAAAGTAAATATTTTTTTTCGGCTGTACACATTAAATAACACGTATAATAAATTTTAACAATGTTAAAAACAACAACAACAATGTTCAAATTAACTACGCATGATGTTGGAAGTACACCAAAGTAAATCCTGAAAATCTACATTTTTTGGAGTCACACAGCTTTCGATGGGGATTCTCCGCAGTACACTGCGGAGAATCCCCATCGAAAGCTGTGTGACGAGGCCTCGCTGGTCATTTTAATAGGCACTCTTTGCCTATTGTTATAGTGAGTGCCTAAAAATCAACGCGTAATGTGGAATTTTTGAATTTTCGATCGGCCATATTGGATTCGCCATTGTTATATTTTCAGAATTCCGAGCGTTCCGTTTTAGCGTAACAACAAGGGAACAATCTCGATGCCATTTAGACGGTTATCAATCAACGAATGCGAAAACAAATGGGATATTGAATAGTAGTACAAGTGAAGATGATACCATTGGTTCATTCAATTACCTTTAACTAACAGTCAATGGCATCCAGTAGGATTTATTACTGGTAATGCACGGTACATTTGGCTACGATAAGTAGGACCAATTGTTCCATTTTTCGTCACTGATTCTAGTATGTTTCACGGTCCTATCGTCTCAATACTCGTTCATAGAAACCCAATGAAAGGCTTAATTGGACGATCATTATTGCCATTTAGTAAATTAATAAATATGTAGTTTATATTAAAAAGGGGTATTATTATATTGTAGCCATAAGTATGGAAGCGAGTTTTGCTAGTCGAGCGTGCCGGATGACCTCGGCATAGCCGCGATTCACTCAACCTCCTCCTCGCAAGGATCAGTTAACCGTTAACTACGTCGCCGCGTGCACAGGTTGCCTATGGAGAGACATGCCGCACACACAGATATAGGAATAGCATACACCTACATACATTTATGTACATGCATAGGGAGAGATTGAGGCAGAGCTGGAGCAGGACTCTCAGGATCATGACTTGAAGAGAGGCCGAAAGGCCTCATTTAATCGCGCTTTGTCTCAGCCACATTAAACAGTGCTCTCTTTGGTCTTTGGTATTGCTCCGGGAGGACGTCACATAAGATACGATCGGTCTATACACTCGCAAAGTCTCTTCTCGATGGATAAACGATACTCGAGATAAAAAAAGGAATACTTAAGGCCTCCTTTTAAGCCTTTAATTCGCTTCGGCATTGCAGTAACTCTTCAACTCACTTCACCCGTACTTTAACCCTGTAAATCAATTCATCCCTGGCTTAAACTCAATTAATCAACTTAACCCTACTTTAAACCTATTAAATCACTATATTCATGCTGTAAACCCTCTAAATCGCCGTATCCTTCAATAAACTTGAACTCTGCTTAAACCTCGTTACATCACTTCAGATCGGTGTTAAACCCTTTAAAAGGCTTCAATTCTACTTTAAACTCATTAAATTACTTCATTCCTTGGTTGGAACCCTTTTAATCCCATTGGCCCCACTTTCTCTCCGTTGAAACAGCTTCGTGCTGCTTTAAACCCATTAAATCACTTCAAACTTGCTTTACATCCAATAAATCACCTTAACCTTACTTCAACATTAAAAGTACTTTTTCTCTGTTTTTAACCTTTCAAATCACTTTAATTCTCCTTTTAACCCTTTGAATCGCGTTAACCCTGTTTTAAACTCTTCAAATCGCGTCATACCTACTTTAAACCCATTAAATCGATTTAACTCTGCTTTAAACCCATTAAATCAATTCAATCCACTGATTCATCGTATTTCATGCTGTAACTTACATTAAATCATTTTTTTTCTATTCGAAACCGACGAATCAATTTTTCCTTTGGCAGACATCGAGATACCATCTTTATGTATCCACAAAAAAAAACCCGAAATCTCTTGCCAATTGAATTTAGTTGCCAAGAGCCTGAGATCGTTGCCATCTCCAATGCTTCCACCAGTTAAAAATGTTCTTGGTTTCATCAGTTTCAAGCATTCCATTAAAAAAGAGAAAAAAAAAATAGGGCACTACGAAAATTTCTGGATCATCGAATAATCGATGGATCAACGAAATTTCTAGGCCAACTTGACAACCGCTTACCATCTCGAGTTCCTAGTCTAGCGTACAAGTGAAGTGGCCGCGAGGGCGGAGAGGTGGGGGGGTTCGGGAATGCAATCTTCCGTGGAATCTGGCGAACGGTCTGTTGTCTCCGTAGGACGGGCTCGATGTACCGGTTACACATAGTCCACCGCGGGCCAAGAGCGTCGTGGCCTAGCGGTGTTTTTTTTTTTTTTTTTTTTCGTCGAGCATTTGTCGGACAACCTCGCATTTGACGATGTATATATACATACATATCTATGCGAACGAGTTAAACGTCGTTGATGTGTCACAGCGAGCGCGTCCAATGTTTTCCGAGTAAACTAGGTAAATGGATCTGGATCAATGGAGCGAGCTGTTGCGAGTTACCGCGCGCGCCGGGGCAGCCAACTCGCTAGAGCTCGCGACCACCCCATTATTATATTACATCCGCGTTTGTCATCGCTCATCGCTACACGATTTGTATGCGTTTTATTTTATGTATACGATGCTCGATTATCGAACCGCTTGACATCTGTTCTGTTCGTCGAACGCATCTTCACGCTTCGTTGTTATTCGCTTTATTGACGAATTTATTTCGCAGACGATTTTTTTTTTTTTTTTTTTTTTTTTTAAGAAGCAATGACAATGCTGAGATCAAAATTGTTGGAGTCAATGATAAACATTGTCAAACTAAATATTTAAAAAATAACTATTTCAACCGTCGATAATAATAATAATAATAATGGTTTTTTTTTACTACGAATTTAATTAAATCAGTATGTGGATTAAAAATTGGAAATATTTAATAGGCATCAGAAAATAATTTACGAGCAAAAAAAAATAAATTTTCGATAGGGTGAATACGACATTAAAATATTCGATGAACGATTATTAGCCCAAAATGGAACATATATTTATTCGTCGATTAATTCCCGAACGTTATTTCTTTTATTTTTTAATACCGTTAATGAATGATTTATTCAACCGAACTGAAATATACATTTATCCGTTCATTAACGCCGAAACGATTTTCAAAATTCTTTACCGTTATAATTATCAAAAAAATTCGATAAAAAAAAAAATCGTCAAATTTTTTTTGGTATTTTTCGCAAGTCGGCAAGCATGCGAAAGCGTCGATTTCGCTTTTTTTCGGAAAGATAATCGTACCACCTTTGCGGTCAGACATTCCCGATGCTTCCCCCGGCGCATCTTCTCTCCTCAAGGTCAACCGAGGACTCCCTCATATACGTTCAAATCCCCAGTCGACCAAAAAACCAAAAAAAAGAAAAAAGAAAAATAACCTAAAAAAAATCGGCGTGAGAAATCCAAGCCCCGCATTCGCACACTGAAAACTCTGTTTCATATAGTCTTCGCCGAAATAGAATTCACGGGGAACTTAACAAATAGGGGTCTGAGTTATTATACCGTAAACCCCCTCCGCGCGCGCGCATGTGGTAGCGATTAATCGTCGGTACTAAAGGCTTTTCGTCTGCATCCTTCATACGACCCCATGAATTTCCTAGAACGTAGCGTAGAGTATATTTATTCAAAGAGTCGATTGTTCGATGTTTGATCTCTGAAGGATATTAGCCGAGTACGATATTTCGTAAAGAGGGTGGGGATGGGGGGCAATATGGCAGAGTTCGTATAATACGTTTTTTTTCAGCCTTTTACTTCGAGAGAATTCGATAAATAATGTACGAGAGCAACAGGATTTTCAACCCTGCAAAAGGGGATGGGGTGGGGGTAGGGGGGTGGAAGGATACGGAGAGTTCTTTCGATCTGATTATTGGATTATAGTTTATTGCATTTTTTATAAGAGTTCACTCGGGTCTCTCGGGGCTTCTCTCATTCCGCTCCGCGCGCCCTCATCAATATTCAAAGGGACGCCACGACGAGTTATCGAAGGGGAAAGAAGCGCGAGAGAGTTAGCGAGACTGCGCAGTAGTCGAATTTTGGATACCCGAAGAAAAACGTGTCGGTGAGGAGACGATGAGATCCTGTTTCGATATCGCGATTCGAGCGAAGCGCAAGCGTACGATCGAGTGGTCAGAAACAGTTGGTCATATCCTGCATCGTTTGATGTGCAAAATTATGTGGGATAAGCCTTTCTGATTCTCAACGATCGATGTATAAATCCGAGGCGAATTTTTGAAGCCAGAAAATCGCGAAACGTCCTGTCGGCTCGATTGCCGTTTCGTTATTAATGAAATAAATTTTTAATTAACCTCATCGAAAGATTCGGCGAAGCGATAAATACGTTCCGAGTAGAGGTCGTGATTGACTTTCGAAAATCATGCGTCGATAAATCAGGAACGAGACGAATTTTGAGAGAATCTTGCGAAGACTTGTCTTTGGTCGTTGCGATATGCGTGAAAATTGATGGGGTTGAAAATTTTACGAGATTTTATGAGTTCGTTGGACAAATTAATGCAAAACAGGTGCAGATAAAGTTTGCATATTGCTTCAATATCTAAGTTCGTAGTCTTAATAGTCCGGTTTCGATGATTCTGGGGGAAACGAGAACCTGGAGTAAGCAGTTGTTCCAATCATTCGAAAGACATCGGCGATTTCTCAGAGGTGGTCTTCCGAAATCGATGGTTGGGTGATACTTGAGACGAAAACCGGTATAGCGAAATCTTCGATTTACATCAGTGAAATCTTGAATGATGATAGGATTGTTGTCGATACCGAAGTCGACGTTTCAGAACCGCTGTAGCAGACTGTGATGATGGCTTGGCAAAAACAACGTAGCGTGTAGTTGTGGATGACGAAAAAATATTTTGTTGATGGAGAAACAGTTGGTTGATTGAAGAAATAATTCGTTGATTACAGGAACAGTTTTTTTTATTGCATAAACAGTTCGTTAATGAAAGGGTTGGTTGGTTGAGGGAAAGGAACACTTTGTTGATTAGGTAAGGGTAGGGTAAGGGTATCGGTTACTGATTGAAGGAACAGTTTATTGATTACAGGAATAATTCGTTGATTAAAGGAACAGTTTATTGATCAAAGGAACAGTTTGTTTATTAAAGGAATAGTTTGTTGATCGAAGGAACAGTTTCTTAATGAAGGGAACGGGCTGTTGATGGATGGAACATTGTATTGATTAAAGGAACATCTTGTTAACTAAACGGTTGCTGATTGATGGGACAGTTTATTAATGTATGGATCATTTTGTTGATTGATGCAACAATTTGTGGAACAAAGGAACAGTTTATTGATCACACGAGCATTTTGTTAACTGAGAGAACGGTTTATTAATAGACAACAGTTTATTGATTCCTATCGGTCCTTCAATCAATCAAATATTTCGTTCGCCACCCACAAATAGACAGTCCATTAATTTATCAAGGCTATTCCTGACCTTAGGCGCATGTGTACTCATCAATATGGATCTTCATCATGACACCTACCGATTTAGAAATTCCTTCGTAAATATATTATCAACATTTCAAATCCGTATTCGACAAAAAAAAATCTCCAAACAACTGCAAACCAGTATCAAAAGTTGAAAAAGAAAGACTTGGATCAGCAAAAAGCGTAGAGAAGGAATCCAGGAAAAAATCAATTTTCTATGACGGAATCATTAGTCCGACGGGAACCACTCGAAGCGCGCATTTATCAAACGCTTATTGAGGAAAACAACGTTCACAGAATTTTAAACGATTTCGCATATCAAGCCGTCTGATCGTGTGATCAATTTCTCAATGAATAAGGCTCTCGATTGTTGCATCTTTGTTTCCTCGTATTAAAAAAAAAAAAAAAAAAAAAAAAAAAAAAAAAAAAAAAAAAAAACAATACAACACGCAGCGTTGGCTGACTGGCGAGTTCTCCTTCATCGAACCCACCAAGATGTTCATCTTCCCTCGAGGATCCTCTTCGCGCGTTTAGTCATACCGCCTAGGGCGATTATCATCTCTCGGACGAGCGAATAAAGAATATCGCCAAGTCGACGGCGAAAGAGGTGGAACAAGTCTAAAAAAAAAGATCGCGCGATGCCGCGGATCGCTATCATTCGAAAGAGAGAAAAGCCAGATAACGAATCCTTCGCCTTGGCGGAACTTGTTCCGGAGCTCCGTGACCATACGGCTTTGCGATCGTCTACGACGACTACTCGCTTTACACGTCTAATATTACATATGAGACTTTTGCCACCCTCGGCCGGGTTAGGGAATGCCGCGCCAAGCGTTTTACCCGACCGGTTCGTGACATCACGAAATATTTCCGATTGGAAAAATAGTATAATTCCCGGGTCCTTTGTGCGCGTTCCGTACTGGTAGCCTCGGGGCCGGTGTTTACGAGACGAGTCGATCCGATGATGCCGACGATAACGATGACCCGCTTGATCATTACGTCACTCCTAACAATAACATGTGTTTTTTTTTTTTTTTTTTTTCATCGCAGTTGTACCATGAGAATTTTTTTTTTTTTTTAAATTTTACGCGCGATGTGCGTACGGATGGGTTTCGGGAACGACGCAAAAGTGGCAAAGAGGTTTAAGTTGGGTTTTGTAGGGGAATCACGACGATGCCTCAACAGGAGGTCCGTAAAGATCCGTCGGTATGCCAAGATGATAACGGTGTCCCTGATGCGCTCGACAAATCATCGCGGCAAATCGAATCGGTCGTCACGTCGAGATAGATTCTCTCTCAACGACGCCGAGGGACCGAGAAAATGTAAAAAAAAAAAAGAAAATAATGAATAAATAAAAATAAAAATACAGAGAGAAATAGATATTGGTGTTTCGATCGTGAGATGTGGATGGAAAAGCGATTTTCCAGATTGTAATGGGAACACGTCGTTGTGCTGCGACCGCGTTGCAGACCGCAGGACGATCGGAGATTTTTTTTTTTTTTTTCGATTTGGTTGTGAAATAAATTGAGTCTTCTGCTGTGTAAAAAAAAAAAAAAAAAAAAAAAACTTAACCGAAATGCATGGAAATAATGAAAAGTTATATTTGACCGATTTATTCGTAAAAAAAAAAAATTTTTTTAGGGAATAAAATCGATAGCACTCGGTGCTATATGGAGACTTTTCAGTGGATTAATTTATCTAATAAAATTATTCTAAAGATTCTTGAATTTCTTTCGACTTAATTCATCTGCCCTTACAGCGTCACGTGTATAAAATTTTTTATTTATTCTCTCAATTATCGTTTAAAAAAATCGATTTTTCTATAACTGGAAAAAAATTACAAAAATCAACGATAAATTCACATTTATTTAAATTAAAAAATCATTATTTATTTATTTTATATATTTTAAAATTATTATTATATTTTTTCATTTATTTATTAAAAAATTTTATAATGAATTTAATAATAATAATAATTTCGAAAATAATGAAACGTTTTTATAAGCTCCGTATAAGTAAATTTTAATAAACTCGTCCAATCGTCAATATTTATAATAGGGTATGTAAAATAATATGTACCGCTTTCTATAATCAATCAATTCCAAATTAATCATACGATACTCTCGATCCTATGAATCAAAATTCTGTATATGTATCTAAATATAAGTTGCTCTTGAAAGTATAATTACGAAAAAAAAAAAAAAAAAAAGGTATAGATTATCATTCGTGAGTTAAGGCGGTACGGAGTTCTCAGCGATATATTAATAGACGTACCGAGTTACAAATTATAGGAATATCTACATTGTAATGGGTTTTAAACCTGTATTCAAATGAAGTTATTATTATTATTATATACGTTCGCTGATAGCCGGACGCGTAAGGCTGAAGCTGTAAGCTATTCATAGAGAAACTTTAGTCTCATCGAGAAAAAAAAAAAAAATAATATATATATATATTTTTTCTCATGTTAATGTCCGACTTGACTGAAGGTTAAAGCTGATTCCGGTTTACCGCGAAAATATATATCGAATTGTGTCGTTCGTAATATTTTTCACAAAAATTCGAAATTTTTTAAACCATTACACTGTAATGTCTTAAAAAAGTTAATCGCAAAAAAAAAAATTTATTTTTTCCAAAATTAAACATAAAAAAAAAATTCGCGAAAATGAAAAAGATATATCGTTCTTAGTATTAAAAATTTCCAATTTTCGAGATATTTTCACTTTCACGCGTAAAAAATTCCGCCTCCAGTCACCCCAACCGAAAATCATCTTTTCCCTTCGCGAAAGGTATTCCTTCGTCTCCTGAAAGTCATATATGTAACTTTCCCAACATTTGCACGACTCGGGAGCAGAATAATCCCGAGACATAGACTTGTCAAGCCGCTCATTGATGACACACACAGATCTTGTGTCGATGATAAAAACGAAAGGAAACAGACGATGGAGATGTCGTTGGAAAAGGGGAGCAGGAGGTTCCTCGTTCCCGAACGCCGCTCACGTTAATAGAGCAATTCGCAGACCTTGACTCTAGGTACGCGACGATGGAGGCTTCATGCTAGGAGAACCTTGCAGACCGTAGAGACAGATTTTCTCATCGCAGTATCGGAAAGCCGTAAATCCACAGCCCTCAGCGCTGATCTTAGGTCCTTTTCATTCTTATCTCCCTATATATGTCTCCCCATCGGTCTATTATATCCTCTGCCTTACGCTCGAGTTCTGTAACTCCACGTAAGAAGGAGACGATGCTTCTTTCGCGGTAGTAGAAGAAGGAGAAGAAGAAGAAGTAGAAGAAGAAGTAGAAGTCAGCCGAGAGATAGGAGAGTGATGCACCACGAGAGGTGGGTGCATCCGGTGTGAGAATGTCATTCAACTCTCTCCTCTCTCCCTGTCCCGTGAGGGAAAAAGAGGGAAGGTAAGGGAAAAGGAGAAGAAGGCTTCTTCATCCATAGGAAAACCCAACGGGGCCTCCATCTCTTCGCAAGGAGTTTCGTTATTAACCGGGATGCGCTAATTGGTCCTGCTACCAGGCGACTGTTACTGGTACCTTCTTTTTTTTTTTTTCTTTTTTTTTTCCTGTATCCTTGCGCGGTTTCCCGGGCAAAGACCGTAGAAGAGTGTGTCTTCTGTGTTCTTCGTAAACTTCGTGCCGGTGAGTCAGGGTCTGTCGTTGCCACGCAACAAAACACAGCAGGAACATAGAGAGGAATATCCTGGATACATACCTGGTGGGGTGGAGTCCGGATGGCCGGACGATGATGAATAAAACCGGAGGGGACCCTACGTACGTCAGTCGTGCGTAGATGATTCACGGGGAAAATGAAACAAGTGGAGGAAGAAGAAGAAAAATAAGAAGAAGACGAAGGCAGAGTCGCGTGGAAGGAGAAACAAGAAGCGAAGAGTCTACTAGGGTATCATCGCCTATAAATACTTGGTTCCTTGCCTCCGGCAAGGACGCCGCTGCTTTGACGCAGTGGTGAAGATTGTATTCTAGAGACGATTGTACATAAGAGCTCTATGACCTCAATCTGCGGAGTGGATTTTTATTTGTTGTTGTTTGGGTTTTTTTTTTTTTTTTTTTTTTTTTTTTTTATCCGAATGGTAGAGACGAAATTTTGAGGATTTTTTTAACTTATTTTTGATACATTTAATGGCGATAGGGTAAAAGATATATTGATTAAAATTTTTTTTTAAAAAGATGATACATTTATTGAATTTATTTTGATATGAGAAAAAAATGATTTGATTTAGCGATCTTTTTTTGTAGATTATAAAAATAAAATCATATGTTTTCTGTAATTTTTTATTTCAAATTTGAATTCCTCGTGATCGTTGATACAGGAAGTATATTTATCAATACGAAATTTCGAAAAACTTAAATTTAATGTTTTAACGTTTGTTTTTCACGATGTATATTTTTTTTATAAACGCGTAAAAAAAAAAAAAAATTCATCATTTTATTTAATTATTTTGAGAATAAAATTTTTTTTTTTTTTGTTATTTTAAGAATTAAATAAATTTTTTTCCTTATTCGGGGAACAAAAATAATTATTACCGACAAACATCGATTCTCCTTCGAAGGAATTTCTGTATTCATCAGCTTCCTCTTTGGACGATAGTCTGCTTAGTGTATTTCCGAGAAAGCAAAGTGGGTGTTATCTCCTTGAAGGGTTGTTGCTGGCTGCGCGATCGGCGCTGCCGTAACTAAAAGGAGGATTAGACTGACATTCACAGAAGGATAGAAATCATAACGCAAAACAGACCCGTCCGCGTGAGTCTTGTGAAGTCTCTCGCCGTCTGCCCTTTTTCGGTGAAGTATAACAACCCGTTGGAACGTTTCGCGGCTTAGTTTTTAACGACTTTCGCTCGATGCCCGCGTATATTCTCGTTTCTATTCCCTCCTTCCGCTAGTCGGGTCGGCTACTTCAAGGATCGACGCGAAAGATCCTTAAGCTCCCCGACCGGCTAAGAACCGCTTGCTGCTCGCCCTTCGGTCCAAGAATTGCGATTCTCGAAATTCTCCTTCTCCGTACTTAGCATCCGTGCGCCCGGAGCTGACGATACATTCATGGAAATCGTATATCTCGAGATATCGCGCGATCGTCTACGCAGACTCATTATCGAACACTGTTACTTCTATTCAAAATATAAAATCGAAAAAAAAAAAAAAAAATTATACACTCATTGCAGACGGCACCGGATACGCAGACATCGCACTCATACGATGCAACGGACGGTACGAGTCTCTTGACTATTAAAATACGAAATTTCATAAAAAAAAAGTAATTTAAATAAAAATTTTAATCTTTCGTCACATTTACGCGTCAGTTATTTCCAAAAAGTTTTTTCGAGGAAAAAAAAATAAATTTCGTCAAATATTAAAAAATTCTGTTTATTAAAATTATTAAAAAAAAATACATTTCTTTATGATTGGTGTATAATTTTCCCTCCGTTTGTCACCGTAATATAGTGCGCCACTTCAGTATTCGAGAAAAACGAATATCCGACGAATATTACCAATTATATAAAAATCGCCGAAATTCATATATATCCGATATATATATATATTTTTTTTATTTCATGTAGAAACTTATGGAAGTTAATGATAGGGGACTGGAAATTAAATTTTTCCAAGAAAAAAATAATAAAAAAAAAATATATATAATTTTCTGTAATGTTAATTATTTGAGAAAATTTTGAGTTTTGATTCTGCAGCGAGACTCGCGGGAGAAGTTGCCGTGGCGCAGGTAGTCGCTGGAAGGAATCGACACGGTGCCGTCGAGAAAGATAAAAATAAACGAGCGAATGAAAAAGGGGTGGGAGAAGAAAAAAAAACACGTAAGAATCATCAAAGGGGTAAAGAAGCGTCAGGTAGTGCGCGGTCATCGTGGGCACCGCGGGGACGATGACCAATGGCCTGTACCTCGGCTCGGCATATTCGCGCGGGCATTGAGGCTGTCTTAGCGCGACAACGGTGATTCGATATCGAGGAGGGAAGAGCCCTGTCACCGCACCTGCCTCATTCGTATCTTTTTATCTCTCTCTCTCTCTCTCTCTCTCTCTCCCCCTTTGTCTCCCTCTCTATTTATCTCCTTTACCTTCGATCGTCTCGTGAGAAATAACGAGACGGAGAAAGAGGCTCCGGTGAAAATTACAAAGTTATCGTCTATTCGTAGAGTTGCGCCGTAAACAAGAAAATCTTTAACAATGACACTCGTAGGCCCTCCGCTCGTTCTCTCCGCGAACGTCGCAAATAATATGCCGGAAGGGTCGTTCGAGCGAACGAGGCGAAAAAGAGTTATCCCGCAGCTTCGTATCTTCTACAAGACACACGCCGGAAGCATCTCAGAAACCGAATTTTTTGTCTTTCTTATATACTATTTATGATTAAAATTTTATTTAACTATTTTTCACGCTCCGCGCATATTCGTGATTTTTTTTTTTTTTTTTTCGATTTATAAAAATATATAATAATTATAATAATGTTTCTTTATTATTATTATTATTTTCTTTATTAATATTTTTTTTACATTTTTTCATTTTAGACACATATTCGTGTGATAATAATAATAAAATTATAATTATCTTTACGACGAAAAAAAAAGTCAATTTTTTTTTTTTTTTTTTTTTTTTTTCAGCAATTTCATTACAAAAGTAAAGAAGATTATGTGTATGAGTTTAGTCACCTCTCAGCGCTCTACCAACAGTGAAGTCCACCTGGGCGAGAATATTTGCAAATGGGAGCTCTCCGTGTACCATCGACCAAGTAACTTTGCCGCGTCCTGCCGGAGCGAGAGTCTCGACACACGGCCGAGGTCAACGACGTCTCGCTTCGTTCTCCTACACGCAGACAGCCTCAGCTCACGCTTCGACGATAGTACATCCTTCGAGAGAAGGAAAACGAGAGATAAAAAGCGAATCGTTCAGATAAGTTCTTCTCTTGATTAATTCATCGAATTATCTATTTATTAAAAAAATTTCATAATTCATTTTTTTTTCTGCATCCTTTCATGAGAACTTTGTGAAGAAGGTTGATAAAAATATTGAAACAATTTATAAAACGATTTTTATAAAAAAAAAAAAATCTTTACGAAGATCGATAAAATTTTCGGCTGAATTACGAAACTTTTGATGAATTTTTTTTTTTTAAACCTTTTGCTTAATTTTTTCTAAATTATCGAGTCATTGAGAAAATTTTATTTTTACACGCATTAACTGGATGATAAGAATTTTTCCGTATTAAATTTACAAAAATAAAAAAAAAAATAGTAAATGTCTCGAAAAGAAAAAAAAACGAAAAAAAAAAAATGTTTGCTCCGAATTTCGTAAGACGCGCGAGATATCGAGGAAAAAAATTCTACGCAAATTTCTATCCGAATTAAAAAAAAAAAAAAAAAAATCCACAAAATAAAGTACTAAAATATTTTTATGTTATTTCTTCACAACAACATCATCGAATTCAAGGAAAAAAAAAAATGATAATTACGATAAAAACAATATTTTCGAGGTGTTCATCTTTAATTGAATGACTACCCCAGCCAATCGCGAGAAGCGCGCCGTCTTGTTATTTTTGCGCTATTATAAGAATCGATAGAATTTATGGAGATAGATATCGAATAATGAAGTAAGCGCGTCCTCTCCTATATCTACGCGTTCGATGGGTTTAGCACGCTGGTTAGAGGAGACGACCTTTCTGATATCGCCAACAGACGACGCACGATCCGGTCGTTTCTTAATCGTTTGTGGGATCGGGAATTCATTAGAGGTGCGAGCAACAAGCGCGTGCGGAGCTTGCGGCGAAAAGAAAACCGGATACGGAATCTGCGAACTGCGCTCGAGAGAAGCTATAGCATCGGCCGCATAAGCAGCCAGAAGCAGCAGCAGCAGCAGCAGCAGCGGTCCAGAGAAGATGCCGATGCTTGGTGCCTCGACGGCTTGCGCGAGAATATATCCACTACCTAACCATGAATCAATCGATACGATAGGAGAGACTCATAGATGATCGGAAAGCCGCGCGTGCAGAGATAAACGATACGTCGATACGTTGATCCGGCATATAATCTCTTATTCACCTGCTTTGTATATATATAAGCGATCGACCGTTTATAATGGTTTCTTCGTAGATGAATACGAAGATTTTCTACGCTCTTTTTTTTTTTTTTTTTCATCAACTATTTAATTTTGTTCTTTATTTATGAGTAATCATTTAATGGCTTCCTTCGCAGATGAATATTAATAGATTTTTTTCCGCTTTATTGCTTTTATTTTTTTTATTTTTTTCTACTGACTTAAGGTTTTCGGCGATTAATTGAATGCGGCATTTTTACGGTGGTATTTTTTTTTAGTATCAATTTTATTGTGTTTTTCATTTATATCAGTAAACATTTCGTGTTTTCTTCACTTAGTGTTTATTTATTTATTTTTATTTTTTCATTTTTTTAGATATCAGATATTAGTATATTATCTACACGCGTTTATCAATACGCGTTCGTCATATAGGTATAGCGCAATGGTTATAAATAATACGGCTATAATAAGTAAACGTCGACAGACCGGTCAATCGCGTCTTACATGAATCACGAACGCGAGAGTGGAATTATAATTGCGAAGGCGAAGTAAAATGTTACGATAGCGCTTTCTCGATGTGTTGTTGTTTACGTAATTTTTTCGGAGGCATTTTTTTTTTTTTCAAATATACAAATAGAAGTGATGTTTTGAAATCTATCAAATGATTTGAGAAAAAAAGATCGAAGGAAACATATACCTTTAGCAGTTTTTATTTAACCCTCCGATCGAATGATCCATTCGATCATTCGATCAAATTGATTCCAATGGTATTTATTGTGAAATCAGGTAATACCCCCTTAAAATTACCTCACAATAAATTCAATTATCTTCAATGACTTCTCAACAAATTCCGTTAAAATCCCTTAAAGTTTAATTTCTCGACTTTGCGCAGTTCTCGTATAAAATATGATTCTCCAATGCGCGGTCATTTAAAAGAATCGTCGATCGCACTGCTGCAATTTTTTTTTTTTTCACTAATTGTTGCTCGACTAGTTGCAATTGCAAATTATAACAAGATAAATGAGGATAATTGAAGATGCGGCAAAGTCATTTTAAAGCTCGTCTTCTGTACACCAATAAGCTGTAAGTTATGGGTATATTTTTTTTCAAACGACTCTCGCGTTCAGCAGCGCCCCATGGTGTGACTTTACATTGTTAATAACGTGGCTAATAACGCTAATCGATGTAACGAGTTTTTTGTATCGAAGTACACAAGTTAATAAAGCTGCCCGGCGAGATAATAACGTTACAGAATTAGCCTACGATCTATTTTCGGCTTGAGAAAGATTTTATCTCAGACTGGTTATACTGGAGTCTGTGGAACAAGATAATTATTATTAGAGCGATGTGAAAGAAACGAAAAAAAAGGGAAGAAAATGGTGTAAAAAAAAGAAAAAAAAAAAAGAAGTTGTTGTGGTCGAGTCGATCCGGATTCTATGTGCGCCCGATACGATAACCCGTTGGCCGATGTGGAAGTTGCACCTATTTTAACGGGAATCCTTCATCTACGCCCTTACTTCGTGACGCTCCAATTCCACATGGGTATTTATAGCAAACTTGTCAAAATATGCATCAGATAGATAAAGACGGAGAGATCGGAATTCAAGGAAGTTTCAAGTTCGGCGTATTTCGTTGATTAAAAAAAAATGTCGATAAAGCGACCTCCCAATGTGTTCGGTTATCGTCATTTGTCTTGTTGCAATTTGCACTTTAATCTTTTCCGTCTTTTCCAACGATGCTTTCCTTTTGGTTCTGCATAAGTGGATCGCATTTTAATACGATACTTGGAAAGTAGCGGAAACGTGATTTAAAATGACTCCAAACGAGTTCAATTACCTTCATTTGCCACTTAAAGTGCACTTGAACCATATCAGGTCCAACAAGACTTTTCGTCTGATTCTGCATAAGTCGATCGCATTTTTAATACGATACTTGGAAAGTAGCAAAAACGTGATTTAAAATGACTCCAAACGAGTTCAATTAGCTTCATTTGTCACTTAAAGTGCACTTAAAAAACATCAGGTCCAAGAAGACTTTTCGACTGATTCTGCATAAGTCGATCGCATTTTTAATACGATACTTGCAAAGTAGCGAAAACGTGATTTAAAATGACCCCAAACAAGTTCAGTTACCTTCATTTGCCACTTAAAGTGCTGTTAGCAAAAAAAGTATCGCAGTGTTAAAGTTTGTGAGGCATCGTTGAAAATCAGAGGAAGCGTACACTATAAAATGACATCCCAACAATCTTAATTATCCTCATTTGACATTTAAAGTGCATTCGATGCAAATCAATGAGCTCTAATCTGAAGACAGCATCGCTAACATCGTATTCTTTTTTCACAAAACATCGTGAATCAGAAGACTGTATAGCATTTTTGTTCACATAATAGAAAACAGGTTGGAAAATGAACCGCCAACAAACTTCATTATCTTCATTTGCAACTTAATTTGCCCATAAAACCAATCAGGAGGCGATAAATGTAAAAAAAAAAAATGGCATCATCGTAAACATCGAATACGCATCGTATTTGCAGAATATCTGCTGGTATCGAAGTCTGCTTAGTATCTCCGCAAAGCCGAGTAAACAAACTCGTAGCAGTGGTAAGTATGCGCGTAGCTTCTAATTACAAACTCACTGAAAACGGATCCGGAGTAGTTGAACGGAGGTAGAGAAGCAGACGAGAGTTAGGTAGGCTGTCGGCGTTGTTGCGCCAGAGTGGTGGCGAGGGATAGGATAATACAGTGTGAGGATCACCATGCCGCGCAGCAGCAGCTCATTAACCAGACGGCGTAAGGGAGACGCAGTTCAGATCCCCGGGGATAAGCCGAGGCAAGGTTCACCATCACGGGGGAAAAACAAAGACGAGTTCACACGTGTGACAATGAACCTGGAAGGAGGCCCTCACTCTTCAGCGCCAACGCGGCTTCTCTCCTCTCTATCACAAACGACGGGACAAGCCAACTCTTCTCTGTACAGCTAATTCTACGCGGAATACTGTACATTCAGGAATACTTGTTGTTCTACGCAATTTGTTCGGATACGTGATTTCTTACTCATTCAGATCAGAGCTTCCAGTCCCGGCAAATAAGACCTTTCTTATCTTTAACTTCATTGTTGCGTAGGCTGAGACTAGACCACCCAAGAACTTTTCTATTTTTAGCGGCGCAATCAAAGGCTATACCGGATAATTATATATTTTTTTTTTACCGTAAAAAAACAGCATTTTTCTCAAACATGCGTACCAATTCTCCGAAAATGTTCTACCAGTTTGGTAACGATCCGTCGATTCGTTAAGTAGATACAGCGCTTTATGTTATCAGTGGAAAAAGCCTGTAGTCCTTCAAAGATCAGACTGAATATCATTTTTTTTTTTTTTTAAATAATAATCGATTTCTTTTTTCATTCGTATTTTTGTAACACGATGAGTAATCGATGAAATGGACTTTGTATTTGAGGGTACAACCCTCCGGGTTTCCTGACCAATAGATTCTCCTTTAGACGCCATTGTATTGGTTGAGGCATATCGTGATAGGGATTATCATTCATCGGGGCCGGGTTAACAGTACCTACTGGTATTCAATGTATAGGATAGGATAGGAAGAACGTGAGCATTCGCTTGCGCTCTTCTACGCCAGAACTCCGGTACTCCTGCAGTTAGAATATGCCGAACGGGGGCGCGGAGCCATAGCTCCTATAACGCTACCTGCCGTGATTCGATCTCCACTATAGTGAGTAGTACCTGCTGATATTTTACTGTCAACCGCGATGCTTCCGAAGCGTTGTCCTACGATCAGATTGCGTTCGCTTATATTCACATACCCGCTTACTCTTGCGCTCCCATACATCGGACCTCTTTCCACCTTTATAGACATTTTTTTTTCTTCTTCTTACTAAACTTCTCTCGCACTTCCTTCTTCCAGCAATCGAACTCACATTCGATATAAGTTCAAAGACAGTGTTTTACGTATAAATCGCACACATCGCGCATTCGAAGTATTTTTTTTTGCTTCAAAGAGTAATTGAAAAATTATTTAATAAATTAATCTTTTTGAAAAATAATTAATACAATAATAATTTTGAAAAATAGTTGACAAAATAATTATTATAATAATAATTTTTACACAATTGTTGAGATAAGAGGGGCGAAGAATCGAAGGGTTGTATCCTCGAAACGACTCGATGAAAAAATCTCGAATTTGAATAATATACTCGAAGGATCAATTTCTTCGTTCTTAAATTTATTTTTTAATTTTGCTCATCTCTATTTCTATGTCCTTTTTGATTTAAGAAATATGTCTCTTCGTTGAAAAATTGTGTTTTTGGATGGTTATTAATTTAATTAATAGACCATTTATGCATTTTTGCGCCTAATAAGGATAATCTCTACTCTCAGTCCACAGCGATACTTTCACGATTGCGTCGCGCGTAGCAGACGCTTAACTCGCTGCATCCGAATGCGTGACAATTCTTCTCAACATACGCGAAAAAAAAAATAACAACTCCAATCACCTTGCGGATCAGCTGAATCGAACGTGTCAAGCATAATATTCTCCACGGTATATAGTCCGCGAACCTTCATTGAAAAAAAAAAAAAAAAAAAAAAAAGTTTCTCTATTCTTCACGATTCCCCGATTTCGCCAAAGTAGCTATAAACACGAACAATCACGTCTCTGTCGTATATCGCCTATTTATCCGCGAATACCACGAAAGATCTTTCGCCTTTACGACCTTGTCGATCCGTTAGATCGACCTCTTTCCTTCGTATTGTTCTTTTTTTTACAATCTTTTTTTTCCGTAAAAAAAATTCCTTTAATTTGCTTCGATGCAGTTGAAAGGAAAATCGTCGTTTAAAAAAAAAAAAATTCTTTTGCCGTCGAAAAAAAAATCGTAATTTTTTTAGCTCCGATAACAAATGATTTTGTTTACTTAACAAAAAAAAAAAAAAATAACCCAATTCTGTAAAAAAAAAAAAAATTTGTCTTTTTTTTTCAATTTCAACGAAAAATAAATGCGTGATATAGGAAAAAAAAATGATGTAATCCACCGATGGGAATTAAATTTCTTCAACGTCAGAGTTGAATGCACTCTCCGTCGTGGAGCCGCGGAACACGATCGAGACTGAGAGAGAGAGGAGAGCAGCTCCGCGCGCTCTATGTATCTCGCGATCAATCCCAACGGCGCTTCCGCTTTCCTCATCCGACCTTGAAAAACCGTTATAGACTTACACACAAAAGAAGATAAATAATCGGTGAAGTAACAGTCGTCCTGAGTCGATGGACTTGGCGCACCGGCATTGCTGCTTTTGAGATAAAAATTTCATTATCACGAAATGTTGTGTTTTTTTTTTTTTTTTTTTTCGACAAATTATAGGATTGGAGATGTCTTTTTTCGTGTACGAAGAGGACGGAAGCGTGAAAAATGACTTTTTAATGCAGGCAACATTTTTAATGCTTTTTAATGCGACTGATGAGAATTAAAAGGGCGTACCGAACATCAATTAACGAGAGAAAGCGGGAAGGAGGGGGGGGGGGGGGGGGGAAGGGGTCGACTTCATAGGCATCAGGAAAAAATGATTTTTTTTTTCATCGTGAAACAAAATTAAGTATATAAAACAAAGCCGCGAGACGGATTATTCTTCGTGGTGTTTTGATTATGTGAAAAAATCCCCACATCTCAATATAATAAATTGCGGGACATTTTTTTTTTTTTTTTCAATATAATTTAAGACTCTTGAAGAGCCTTAAAACGCTTTTAAATTTTGAAAATACAAAGATTTAACAATTTCCAAGATGGCTAAAAATATTGTATACCCTTAATTTGTATGTGACGTGATAATCGCACGTTCCTTACGTGTTGAATATGCGCCCTTCTCGATCTCGAAGGTCGATATATATATATGTATAGTCTGTAGTATAAAATGTATTTTTTTTTTTTAAATATAATTTAAGACTCTTGAAGAGCCTTAAAACGCTTTTAAATTTTGAAAATACAAAGATCGAACAATTTTCAAGATGGCTACAAATATTGTATACCCTTAATTTGTATGTGACGAGATAATCGCACGTTTCTTACGTGTTGAATATGCGCCCTTCTGGATCCCGAAGGTCGATATATATATGTATAGTCTATAGTATAAAATGTATATATATCGTAGTAGTTTTTGATTGATAATATGGTTGGGTGTCAATGACCCATTTCGTGACTTTAACTTTGACGCGGTGAGGAGAAGAGTCGTAAAACGACGTGACCGGATGTGCACGCGATGGAAAAGTGGCCGAAACCACGAAGCTCCTTCCCCCCCTCCCTCCCTCCCTCCCTCCCTCCTCCCCCTGTCCGCCCTTCGCAACTCTCCAAAACTCTGAATCTTTCTTGCGGTGATTGGCCTCGTGGGATCGTTGGACATCATTAAAAAAAAAAAAAAAGAAAAAATGAAAAAGCAGACTCCTCGGTAATTCTCAACTCAACTCCTCTCGCGTGCGTATCCATCTCAATTAACCGCACAAGCATTGGTTCGGTGGTCCGAAATCCGCTGAATGTAATTCGGATACATTAGTCGATTCGTTTTGGAGAATTTGTTGAGATTGGTGAAAATAAAAAAAAAAAATAAAAAATTTAGGATGAGAAACGGGATTGAAATTGGTGTGTCATTAGAATTTGAGGAAAGTAAGGATGAAATTATAGGTGTTGGTGGTATTTTGATTGGAATTTGAACGTCTGGTTGTTACGAGAGGCACACGTCACCTGGAACGAGAATCAATTTGACGATTAGGAGAGATTTTTACTGTTTCGGTAACTGTCGAGAATTTTTTTTTTCTCTCTTTTTTTACGTACTAAGAAAAACATAATTGAAGACGAGAGTTTGGGTGTCGAGTTTGTAGGCGATAGTAACTGTAGTAACTGTACGACTGATAATAGCAAAAAATTTAATAATATTGAAAGAAACCGATTAACTCTTATTATAGAATAATAAGAATAATTATCATCAGCATTTTTAATTGATATTTTTATGAAAAAAAAAAAAAAAAAAAAAAAATTGTCACTTAATTAATTTTTTATAATTATTATTTTAAAAATTAATAAAAATAAAAATTTATTTATATAGTTACGTTGTTTCAAAAAAACTAAACCTGTCGTTAAATTTTTATATATAAAAATGTGTATCAAAATTACGAAGTTTTAAACCGGAAGTGAAAAAAAAAAAAAAAAATAAGATAAATGTACGTAGTTACGTTATTGAAAAAAAAAAAAAAAAACCTTTCAATCGACTTCTTCCATGTTCGACGTTCGACAGTTCGAAGAGGCAAAAAAGAAGTAAGCAGACTATATATACATATATATACCGCGTATAAACTCGATATATACTATTTCTATATCGATCTCTTACGAAATGACTACTCCGGCAATAATCCCCCATCGTGCGTTAGATACGTCGCGTACGAAACATGTTAAGTGCTCTTTACGAGCTGACAAGGCGAATCCCCTATCCTCAATCAGTCCGGTTACTGGCAATTACCGATCGCGTCGATCGTCTTTACAAACCGATTACTCGACCGACGAGTTTTCACTGGAAAAACGTTGGCGACTAGAGCCACGAGCTATATTTACCCAAGCAGCAGGGGAGCCCTCCCCACCCCCTCCGATATACATTAAAAACCAATCGCAGACGATTTACTTTGATTATTCATTTTGTCAGAATATCAGTTGGGCGACGAAGAGTTAACTTCCGACGCGTGGAAAACGAGTGTTAAAATGCAAACGATTGTGGGGCGCGCCGAAGGGGTGGGGGGAAGTGGACTCCAAATGTTTGAGCAAAACGTTTGAGGAGATAAAGCCGACGCTGTCGAAGGACCGTGGCCCACATGGACATCGCAAATATTGTGCACTCGACGTCTTGAGAAACTCGAGTATTATGTATTATTTCTCTCCGTTGGTAAGTCTCGGATTACCATTTTTAAAAATTTTTTTTCGTCTTTTCTCGTAACTCGAAAAATTTGCTTATCACGAACGAGTGATAAGCAATTTTTTGATAAAATAATTAATTACGGAACGTTTAAAAAAAAAAAAAAAATGATTACGCATTAATTTTATTTCACTGATATTAATAATTTTTTTTCGTAGTATCGATGCTCTTGTTGAACTGATAATAAAACAAAAATTCTTACAATTGGAGATATGGATTGATAACAAAAATAAGGCATTAATACGCATAACTATACGATCGCGGGAATCGTTTAAACGATCGTATTCTATTATCCTTAAGCGATTGCCATTGGAATTAACGGTTCACTTAGCTAACGCATGAAATACCGCAAATTCCTTCTTTTCAACCCTTTCGTAACATTTAATTAAATTCCGTCACGACGTTCGTTCGATTGAACTTCCGCGTTACGAAATGTCCCGTTGCACTCCGAACATCGGCAAAAAATGTCATCGATTAATCACCGATATAAAAATAATGGGGACTCATTGATTTTGGCTGTCGTACGAATTCTTAACTCTCCCTCTCTATAGATCTCTACAGCTTCCGGCAAATTTGCTGCTAATAGTATACGAAAATTATTCCAACGATTCTCATTGTTCTTCGGCACGAAACCACGACAAGGGGATGAAGAGGAAGGAGGGAATAAGCCAGACGAACAATTCGGAAGCGTAGTGCTTCTCGATCGGCAGAAGCTACGCATACGTCGCATTCCGGAATCTCGTATGAATGCTTCTCCTCTATTAGCAAGTCAGCCGCGAGGGAACTCCATTACCGAGGCTGCGAATGGATCGCTGGAATTTACCATGTGTGCGTTCATATTTCGCGTGGTGTATCGTCGATACTCGGAACAAACTTCGACACCGATAGACAGGAGAACAAACGATATATATATATATGCGATCAATGTACGATTCGCCATAACGGAGATCAAGATGAAGAAAAAAAAAACGATCAGTGAAAAAAAATCTAAAGAATTCGCGATCGTCCTTGAACTTGAGACTTCCGGCCGCTGAGCTGAAATCGTAAACTCATTCGACCGCTACATTAAATTATTATCAAAAAAAAAATAAAGAATTTCGATCTGTTGATTAAAAAAAAAAAAAAAAAAAAAAAAATCGGCAAGGAACATTTTGAAGAAAATCGGTATTGCAAAATTACGTCTAAACTTCTTATCGCGGAGTTAAATCATCGATTTTTTTACAATTTTTCCTTTTATCTTCATCCCTCTCGAGCATCTATCACTCATCGGTATGCATTTTTTCATCCCCAGTTAATTTCATTCTCTCTTCGTATCAGAATCGGTAGAGATTTTTTTTTTTTTTTTCCAAAGGCGCACGCATTGCCGTGTTTGCTGTTTGGCGCATGTTGTAGATTGCCCTTATCTACGATCTGGACCCATCCGCCCGTTGAGCTTCGGCTCAACGCTTGGACAGCCTCTGGAATAGGAAGACGAAGAAGAAGAAGAAGAAGAAGAAGAAGACGATGAAGAAGAAGAAGAAGAAGAAGTAGCTGAGGCGGAGAAGGCGAAGAAGAAGAGACATCGTAGAAGGGAAAAGACGAGGCCACGAGTGCCGGACGTCAGTGGCCAGGAATTTACAAGCGAGTCGGGTTCATCCTTTATTGGTTGCCATTGGCGTGTGTTCGAGTAACGAAAAACCTTCGGGGCCTCACCGATCGTTTCACTGTGTAAACGCGTGGACGTGACTCCTATCAAACTCCTGCTACTAGCCTTAGGTCTATTCGCCCGTAGCGATATGCCAAGCCTACTAGCCAACCCGACGCATAAGCGTTCTTCCGTCTGCTAAACCCAGCAACGACGAGATTTACGACGATTTATACGAAAATCGCGACGAACGAACTGTAAGAAAAGCCCACGGAGAGTTTATAGAGCTAAACCGACTAGTTGACGATTTGTAAAATTGAGGATGCTGTTGGAAGGGGGCGTGACCTCGCAACCAACGCTAACCCTATCCTCCTGAGGGTTTATCTGACGAATTATCTGTGTACGCAACAAAACACCAGAACGTCGACGACTGCTCTTGTTGAAACACGCAACGTTATTCAACGATTCGCGACTTTCGCAACACCCTCGACCCCTCGGGACAGAGATCCCCGATGCACGCGTGGGCGCGACTCCGACGGACGCTGACCTGAATCATCCGTATGCATCTCTCGACTAGCGGACACGAAAGCTTAAGAAGGCGTTTTCGTTTCTTTTTTGTTTAAAAGGTTGAATTTAGTAATATATATTGATACTAAACATTTTCAAAGTTTGCAGATACTATGTACGAGCGATGATAGTTATGCTAAAAGCACAGAATTAATTATAAATAATTTAAATAATGTATATATAGCGATCGATGACGAAATTAATCATGAAACGTGGACAGTGCTCTTCGGCATTAAAAAATGAACAAAGTTCTTCTTTGAAGTTTTTTTTTTCGACGCCAACTTTTCGAGTTATGGACCGACAAAGGACCAGCCAATGGGAAAGCTTCATGACGTGCCGCGCCATCTGTCGAGAACGTCTCATTGGCTTACACTTTGACCGCCCGTAACTCGAAAGCGATGAACTTTTAAGAAATTTTGCAAAGGAAACATTTGTTCAATTTCGGATTGTGAATAACTGTACGCGGGAACTTTCGGTTATTGAGAGAGGAATCGAACAAATAATCAGATTACACTTCTTTTTCAAGCTTTTGACAGGGCAGTCGTATTTTTTATGCTTTGGGTTGAAGAACATTGAAAAAGGGATGTCAATTTCGCATTGCTGTTTTAACTCCTCGTATCTCCTTTCAACCCTAACGCTCGTTTCATTTAATCCGTATAAAAATAGGCGATACGAAAGTAAAACTCTTGGAGAGTCTCGATAGGACACCCAGAAACTCCCAGTGGATAAAACCCATGGAATGCCGTAAAAAATATACGTGAACCCGCGGAACGATCTTAAGTGGATAAAAATTGGAGTGATTTTCGAAGGATCGAATTATGATAATGACGGGAAGAGTGCTATCAAAGTAGAGAGTAATTTTCGACAGCGTCATTTCGGCAACGGGTTATGAATCACGATGAGTATATGAAGAACCTGAGAAGGGAGGACGAGGGGTGGGGGAAAGAGAGGCATCGCAGGTTGATCGGCGCGAATCCCAATTAACTAAGGATTCCTCAACGGAATTTCCGAACGGGCGAGAACAAGAGGACGAACGTTGACTGGCTCGATCGCGTGCAGCCAGCCTGCGTTCGAGCGTTATATAGGCTGAAGCTGCTGGTGCTGCTTCTTCTTCATCTCCCGGCCCTCTGCAATTTGCTGGAGCACCAGCAGTGCGTCCTTGAAGCACCCTCGAGTCATCCCTGCCTTCGTCAAATTACGCTTCTTCCTTACACCTCTCGAGAGCTCCCCGCGTACCGACTCGCACACTCTCTCCACCGATCCTCGATTACTTCTTTTTATATTCATCTCACGAATAAAATCCTCGCGCACTTTGCGCGCTCACGTAAATTTTGTTTTTTTTTTTTTTTTTCGATCCGTCAAACGTGGTAATGACGATAAAAAAAATCCACCAAGACCTTCCCTTGACGGCCGACAAATTTATCTATTAAAGACAAACTTAGCCTAATTTCACGAGCAAGAAACTCGCGTCAGTTGAAGAACTTTTCAATGTATATCACGAACGCGCGCCGCGGTCCCGCGCGGGCGCGCATTTTCTCGATGATTATTATTATGTAGTTTAACGGGCAGCCCGAAGCTACAGCGATCACCGGAGTGCGCGGAGGAAGCTTATATGCGAAACGAGAGGATATAGGGGATAGAGGAAGAAAAAAAAAACGAAGAAATAGTAATGAAAAAGAGATTCAATTTGCTGGTTGCCTCGACGGCTAATCTCCTTCAAGGGGCCAAGGGGTTGACTAGTTGATAGGGGGGTGTAACCGCCACTGATGTCGATAGATCCCCATCGAACGTGTACTACGATGCGGGTTTTTGCTCGAGGCGCGAAGATCTATAAGTAGCGACGAAGGATTCCACATGCTTCTGGTCGTCAACAACTCGGATGGCAGATAAATATTTACCTTCACCTATTGACTAACTATGGACTAAAAGTTGAGCGCATTTTTATTTTTCGAAATTTCAGACTATTTTTTCTAACCCTTTAAAATTGACAAGAATCTTTTCAACTACCACTTCTGTACGCAGTATCGGAAAAAATGCATTAAAGCCAACATTTCGTTAAGAAAACATGAACGTTCGATTGATTTTTTAAAAAATAAAAAGAAAATCATAGGGTTGCATTCGTGGTTCAAAACTTAACAAACTTTTCCTTTGAAATATTTTTGAAAAGTCGATAGTTCTCGAGTTACGAGAGATTACAGTTTTGCCTGACGAGGGACGCGCTCGATAGATGGCGCACGCGTGTGGACCGATCGGGACTTTGTTCTCCGAGTAGATAATATCATGTAACTCGACAACTAAGCGCTAAACTAAAAAATTTTATAGACAAAGTTAGTCCACTGTTTAACCGTGAATATGACTGTACGCTTTTTAATCGAAAATTTTTGAAACTGCCTGTATGCGCAACGAAGGATTGTAGGCCGAGTCGAAGCTCATTAGAGTTGACACCGCCCTCAAGGAGTGATCGAGTACCGATGTGATACTCCGCAGTGTGAATTCCTTGTCACGAGCAGTGTGCATTCCCTCTTCCTTCGAGTATTTAAAAATCGAAATAGATGCAACAGTCCGAGAGCAGCAGCATCGGCAAGAGTACGAACGAGAGCATTCGTGCGCCGAGGTCCAAGGGAGCTTTGGTTTAGCAGTACTATGTTGGCCGCAGTTTGAACAGAGGCGTCGGGGGGTGCCGACGACTCAATCGAGTCTAACTTCTCCGCACCGACGAGCCAACCAAGATGATGAAGCCGAACGATAACATTCATGAGGTCCGAAGGGGCCGAGAAGCGCGCGCGCGCGCGCTCTCCAACACGCGAGCGATTAGCATAAAGCGCTGCCGTTGGAGTCTCATTAGCACCAGCCAAAATGTCACACAGACTAAATCCGTAAGAGCTAACCGAGACACAGCCTATTATCTCCTCCTTCCGTTATCCTTTTTTTCTCACACCCGGAACTAAACGTATTCACGATGGTGAGTCAACCATCGCGCTTGGAAAAAGATGGTATAGCTCCAGATACAATAATTCGTACTTATGTATAGCAAGTCACTTTAAGGTTTTTATAAAGTTGAATTTGTTCCGAAACGGCTGGTTTTATACATTTTAACGTAGAGATCTTTTCTGCAGAGAATTCTTCGCTCTACAAATTCAGTCCCGTGCATATAAACCGTCTGAGCACGCGTTGTTCATAATAATCGCGTGAAAGATGATAAGAAAAGATAGTTTACCAAGATTCGAGAAACACCGTTGATTTTCTGATAATTGGTTAGGTTTAGGAAATAAAAGTTAAAGAGCTTTGTCATAGAGAATTATGTGTTCTACAAAAAAGGTCATATGCATTTCTATCGTTAAATGAAGATTTATCTATTTTTTTTTGCTATAACGCATCAAGTAATATTTCCTCCAGAGCTATCCAATCGCTCAAAGTTTATCTGCAAATTCCCTCAACAATACTCACTTCCACGAAAAAAATGTATAAAACCTTTTTTGTACAGAATTTTATCCCCTATAAAAAAGATCTCTTGTAAAAATACGCTTTGACTCCAATTTCATGAGTTAGAAGCGTCCAAACCTTAAACTAGCTACTTGCGGAATTTTTTTCATTTACAGCATCGAAAATGTCTGCTTATCATATATCATATCGATTAATCTAACCACTATACATTCGACAGAAAAAAAAGAAGCAAATGGATAATTTTTTTTTCTTTTTTTCAAAGTATTTTCTCAATTGAATTGATTTAAAAAAAAAAAACGAGGATATTATTTCACCAGAAGAGATTAAATTTGCTCCTAGGCATAGGTAGTACACCTGGTGACCGGTCGAAGTCTTTGGTCGCGAGGTAGTAACTACAATGAGCGTGACAAATCGGGTATCCTTTATTCACGCTGTCGCAATAATAAAGTGGTGGATGAGCGGCGCAATCGTCTTTGCGGTCGATTAGTAACGATTATGCGCGATTAAACGGATGCAATTACCTTAGCTACCGCATCGGTGTATGGGTACGTCCTTGCAAGGATGCCTATGCGGATCGTTTTCTTCTTCTCTATCGGCCTCACGGTGGCGTGGCGAGGTGAGGCGGTGGAGGTGTTGAGGCAACACAAACGCGGCGAAGGATTCACCTCACCGCACGCTCAATCATCATGCCCATCATGGCTTTTACGCCGCAAGCGGCCAACAGGCAAACTCGTATTAAATCACGAGAACAAGAAATGATGGTAAATAACATTTCGCGCGATCGAGCGTTCGAGAGATAGAGAAAAATAAACAATAAAAAAAAATCATTATGATTCCTTTACCCCTACCGGAGGCTAAGTAATTTTCAACGTTTGGACATTATCCGTGTGTCGCGGGTTAAAAGGATTGAGTGCCACATCCATAGAGGGTAGTCGGTGTACCTTGGTGTTGGAACATCTGTTCGCTCCTCACCAACCGATGACACGATCCCGACAGCAAATCCCGTATACATGCGGCAATTAATAACGAAATCCGATCTATCGATCTTATGGTTTTATAATGAAAAAGGAAGACGCCAGACGGCGTCAATAAATCTATCGGTGAAACGTTTTTTTTTTTTCTTCTTCACGGACGGATTAGGCGAATCTCGAAGACGCGGGAAACAGGAGATGGGGGATTATGTTTATGGATCGTTTGTATAAAATCTATGTATCGTTCGCTTGGAAAATTATTCACTCGCGTAGAACTTCAAGGTTAATTTTTTTTCTTCGGAGTATCGTAAAAATTTGGAAATAAAAAAAAATGGATATTTGATATTGATGTATTTTTAAGTGTTTCGAAGACACGATTTTGAGAGATTTTTCGTACTTAAAAGAGACATTTCGTAAAATACGTGTGGATAAACGGGCAACGCGTGTTTTGAACCGGAAATATATCAGTTGAAAACAACTGCGAAGTTTTAAATTACGAGAAAAGAGAAACTCTAATTCCCATTTCCAGCGTTTCACGATACCTTCGAAAAAAAAAAAAAAAAAAACGAATTAATGGCATAGCGAGACTTCCGAGCAAATTAATCGTACATCGCTGAATACAGAATCGTCATAGTTCCTTGAAGACTATTAAAAAAAAAAAAAAAAAAAATATGGTTTTTCTAACCACCGAACAATCGAATTCCCTGAAAAAAAAAAATAAAAATAAATACAAGACAGACGTCTGCGAGACCGGAACTGCGAGTAAGTCAAAAATCCAATCAGCATCCCAACAATACAAGAGTCCAAGATACAACAATGATAAATTTCATAATTCCGCGAGGACCTAGATGACGAGTCCTGATGTCATCCTTCCAAAATCTATTATTCGTCTCTCACAGAGACCCGGTGCATGACGCACAAAAATCGAAAAAAAAAAAAAGAAAAAAAAAGAAAAATGATTCCACAACAGCGAAAGAGGTGCAACACGAGAGACTCTCGTCTCAATAGCTCGCCTCCTCTCGTTTGATCGTAGAAATGAAATCGCTATCGTACGCGCGGTCTTACTGCTTAGCCTCTTCGTGTCGAGTCAAAGGTCGAGGAGAGGATGACGTCGTCGTCGTCATCGCGGTTGTATTAAACGAGTGTCTTCGGTGGCGTTCGCCAATCGCAGCCAAAGATTCGTCCTTGAAACGTCACCGTCAGCTAACGTCGAGATCTCCGAGTTCGATCATCGATCGACGATTTCGTACGGTTATCGATCGCTTTGGCAAAAAACCGAAACGCAAAATATCATCTTCACTTCAAACAACCGCGTAACTTGTCGAAACTTTGAAGACGAGCGGGAAGAAGTTCAATCAACGAGATCTAAAATCTAAAAAAAAAAAAAAAAAAAAAAAAAAAAAGAGAAAAAATGATTTCTACGATCCATCAACGATGACACGACGAGTCTTCAAACTTATAAACACAATCTTTCCCTACAGTACTTTTATAAATACCGAGAAGTCTCTCGAATTTTGCGCAACGCGAATCTTTGCCAATATTCGTAATGCACGCTTAATAACAATAATAACAACAATAATGATAGTAATCGAAGTATTACTCATTGACCCTTAACCGTGTCCCGGCTCTTCAATTTCTCTGTCCCGATCCCAACGCTATTTATAGTCGAAGATCTCTTTAATGAAAGATATTCTATTAAAACGCGAATTTACCTACGCGAAGTGTGTTTTTGTAAGCTAACGAAACGAGCCGCGCAATTTGTACAGTAGTTTCGCAATCGTGTCGTACGAGGCACCGACTAATCTCGTCCCAACGAGCGATAAACGGTGGGTATTAATTTACGGTTTTATTATTATTTTTCTTTTTTTTTTTTTTTTTTATCGCGAAGATTCGTTATTAGTAGCCAAAGTCATCGAGATATGTGCCCATCAACTGGCGCGTGCGCGGGAGAGCTTAGGGCATTGGAAAGTGCTGTTAACGCGGCTGTTGTGTGTTATAAGGAGAAAAGTACGACGATCCACAGGTGGGACGACACACAGGTGAAGAAGGATGATGTAGCCGTTAATTGCGTTGATGCGTTAACCGCGAACGATGCCGAGTGATCTCAACAATAAGTTGTCCGTTCGTCCGTCCGTCTGTCTGTAGTACTACACGTACCGTTACATCCTCGCGAGAGGCATCGACAGCTATATCATCGCTGTTGGTGACTATTACCAACCTGCTACTTCTTTTATATACGACATTTCTATGACTGTCGGGTTGGCCGTCGTCGCACGCCGGCTTAATTCATTACTATTATAACGGTTGGAAAATTGTCATTACAATGTGAAAGGGAGAATACGAGATAATGGAAGAGTTGAAGCGGTGCTACGCGTTCACGCAAAGAACGCGAGGCGCGTATGACTCGTAAGTTAATGTCAATGTATGCATTTTTTTGTTCTGCTTACAGTGTGCGTGTGTGTGTGCAACATGATTTTTTTTTAATGATCAAAAGATTAAATCTATTAGATAAAAGATTTTTTAACGGTGAAGGGGTATCTTATTTGTGTTTCAACGTATTATAACGATTTTTTTTTTAAGACTCTCAATACATGTATTTTTTTTTTTTAGTTAAAAAAAAAATAATAATTCCGTCCATAATTTCTGAGGAAAAAAAAAACCCCAATTTTGACGGTTTTTCGAACTATCAGTTAGATGTATCCCCTTAAGAAATATAATTTCTTAGTGTTAAAATCCCTTAATAATACGCCGTGGTATAGATTTTTAAGAGTTAAATTAAGCTGCGATGTCCGGAAAAGGCGCCGATAAGACCGTTTCGGAACTTTGTTAGGCGCCGATGTAACATTCCAAAACGTCTTCTAGAAAGTATGTGAAGATATCTCGAACATCATTCATCGACTGCATCGATCATATTACTCAATGTCTTCAGACTGAACCGTAACACTTTTTGACATAATTTTTGGTAGAGGAGATTTGGTTGGATTTTTGGTCGTCAAGTATCTTTTCGTACGAAAAGACCCTTAAAAAAAATCATCCCTTTTAAAGACTTTTTTTACGCGCTTCCTACGAATTTGGGTTATCAACATCCCCCAAAACATCGAAAAAAAAAAAATCCTAAACTGCTTCCTTTTTCCCGTCGAAACTTCTCCACTACCAACCCAAAAAAAAAAAAAAAAAAAAAATAGATTACAATTTATCAATCCGACTGCAAACTTCTCATTCCTCACTCCTCGTCGCGATTGCCGTGTCTCCGCGAAGTATCTGTCGGGGGGCAGCTGAGGTCACTCTCATCTCTCATCCTCCCTTCCTTTCCCCCATTCTCTTCGAGCTCTCAGAGATTTATCGTACTTAAGTCGTCTCGAATAGCCGCTCTCTTCGATATCCTGAACGGAAATTCATTCCGAATAATTGATCAAGGCTCCGTTACATCGTCGTCGTCGTCTCGTTGTCGACGTCCAAACCAAATACCATGCCTCTCTCTTCCCAGCTCCGTTATTAGTATACCATCATCAGTCCGATAAAAAAAAAAAAAAAAAAAAAAAATTCCAAAGGGATGAGACTCCGTGTCTCATAGAAGCCCCGGGGTACTTCTTCGCAGCCTCCGGCTCTTAAAAGCTTCGATTAGTAAGCTAGTCACGGCGAGGCACTATCTCATTGTTCTACGAGAAGTACCCTCCTCCCCCCCTTTCTTCAGCAATACGAATTTCTCGGAAATGAAACGCATCCGCGAGTTGAACTATCCATGGAATTCCGTGGAAGTAAACTGCATGGATCGGGGTATAACTTCGCTGAAGACGAAGAGTACCAAACAGCATCCAGCATCCAGTTGCTATGAAGCTAAAGCTGAAGAAGCGAGCGTAGCTCGATTCTCGCGAGTGCGACGGACATACAAACGGACTTACATAGAGGACTTAAATACAGGAGTGAGGCGAAGCTTTAAGCTATCGGGAATGGTCAGGTATACGAGGCATCGGGATAATAGGCACTCGGCCGCCACGGTCATGTGGCAGGATCTATCTCTTCGAGGATATGTCGTGCCCCGGAAGAGAAGTAAGTCCCCACAAGCGTTTGCTCGGGTAACTCCAACTCCGCGGTGAAGAAAATGGCCAAAGGAGAAGGAGACTAAGAGAGCAGGAGCATCATGCGGCAAGGCGGCATCAGAGTATCAGCGAACAAAACTGGGCTCTCGGAAGGCAAGAAGGTAAGGAATCGCGCGATTCAGAATACCCCAGCTGCCTTGGCGAACACGGCGTGGGCGACCTGTCCTTTCCTTATATGTCCAACCGTACCAGCTAATTCATTGCGTATAAATGGGCGCCCTTAACTAACTCGCTGACGCTCTTACGTCCGTGGTGAAGCGGGGGGAGAGTTGAGGGGGTATGAGCAATAAAATCCGCATTACGAACTCCTTCGGTATTACTTATACTCTCGTTTGATCTCTTCGACTGCGGTCCTCTACTCGCTGGTCACGGTTCCGCGGCTACAACCACCACTTATGTAATTACTTAGTTGCGAACCTGCGCCGATTCTCTCGAGGTGGATGTTCGAATCTTGGAGTGGAACGAAGTTTCTTAGAGGGATGGGAAAGGTTTTTAGGGGTGGGGGATTTTTTTTTGTTTTTTTTTTTTTTTTCGTTTTTGAGAGATGAAATTAACGAGGGGAGAGGATGAGCGGAGGTTTTGATTCCGGAGGCTGCGGTTTGTATACTTTTTGCTGGATCCACACGAGAGATTGATCGATTTTGGTATGAAGATGTTAAAAAAATCTTTACTCGGGACTAAGTTGATGCCTTGAAGAAGATAAGGGGTCAGAAAGTCTTGAACATTTGACTTCTACGGCGTGTAATTTTTATGAATGTCTTTTTATCTGCATAGCATGCTGTTAGACATGTTGGTTGGATTCTGATGCATCGATTTCACTGTGAAAAAGTTAAAGAGTAGTTACTTAAGGCGAAGCAATGTCATGAACAATAGAAAGTGACCATTTCTGGATCATGTCGATTCTGAGAGCCTGCGATTCATTGTATTTGCATGTCACCTTCACAGACATTTTACTTAAAACATTATCATTCGGAGCGAAAAGACAATCTTCGTTGTGACAGCCATTTTTTTTTGCACTGATACTAAATGTTTTTCAGCAATTGAACGACGCATAAATTCTTGTTGGTCTGAACCGATATGGTAGATATTATAGAAGTTACATACATTACATCATACGCATTACATTACATGAATTACATGTCCTGCAGTGCATTAATTATATCATATGCATTACATGCCCGCATTCCATTAATGACATCATACGCATTACATCACATGCATTACATGCCCGCATTCCATTAATGACATCATACGCATTACATCACATGCATTACATGCCCTGCATTACATTAATTACATCATACGCATTACATCATATGCATTACATGCCCGCATTCCATTAATTACATCATATGCATTACAGCCCGCATTCCATTAATTACATCATACGCATTACTTCACATGCATTACATCATATGAATTACACGTATTTCATCATATATATTTCAATGATAACTCAAACTGATGAAAAAAAAAACATTTTTTTTCTTGAAAGGTCTCGCGCTTACCAGGTGCATACACGACGGTTCTAGGATCGGCTACTTACTACAATATCGTTCGAAATATAAACTATCTAAAAATAACTACGAGCCATCTTACGATAGTCATAATACGCCGCGGTTGTCAGTTTTATTGACTCATACTTCAAGGATAAATGCGCAGGTTACAGATTATCTACTCTCTTCTCGTATACTATAACTACTACGGTATACAAGTATAAGAGAGTACAGTACAGGTACGTCGCCTTTTCCATTCGGTTTTTCCTCAGCGTTAATTCGCCTCATCCCGATGAGCCCTAAACATCCCGAGGATCAAAGAGTGATTTGTCACCGTCGTTAAGAATTCCACCGCGAAGCGGAGAGAGGTCAACAACAACGCGGGAAGATGCCGACGTCGAAGCGGCACTCGAATAAGAAGAAGACGAATAAAGAAAAAGAAGCGGACGATGATGAAGAAGAAGAGGAGGAATGAGAAAAAAAAAAAGTGATATCGATGCAAGCGCAAACGACGAGAATTAAAGGGAGAAAATATTATTTACGAGGCGGCTAATTAGACGCTAATTATTAACAAGGAGAAATGCTACCTCTCTTCGTAATTAATCCAACCGACGGACTACGATTAATGTCCAATCAATTTACTTTTTTTTTGCTCAAGTTTTCCCCACCCACTCCTCCCCCCTCCCCAGAGGGAGATGACAACGAGTCTGTGAAAATATATTTCTTATCTTTCGACATGTTGATAAGAGATAGTGATGAATTGTCATGTAAAACGACTGACAATTTGAAAAAAAAAAAATTGAATGTTCGACAATTCATTGAATGATCAATTTTAATTGATTTCGGAATTTTTTTTTTTTTTTTTTTTTTCAGCGAAATTGTCACTCATGTCAGCGAATGTGAATTATAAATATATTTTTCTACGAAAAAAAAAAAATTGTGTCAATGTTTTTTTAACATATTTTTTCCTTGTTTTCCTCGACACAAATCTCCTCGAGTCATAAAATACACGAAAAAAACTGTCCATGCAGCTACAATAATCTCTCACACTCGATTGAACTTTGTCACTTGATAGCACCATTTTTTTCTCAGTTTAGCCGCGATAAAGACCGGGGAAAGATTACGAATGAATGGGGTTGGATTGCTTGTGCAGTCGTTAAATTTGATAAATATGAGAGACTTATGATCCGACTAGTCAGTCGATAAAAATTTCTTGCCGGATACACCGGCTCGGGCAGTGCTTAGAAAAAAAAAAAAAAAAAATCTCAAAAAGATTTTTTTTTTTTTTGCAATTTTTTCGAAGATGAAGTTAATCGCGGGGTTGATTTTGGTCCTCGTGGCATCGATCCAAGCCGACGAAATTGCACCGAGAGTTCGAACTCCTCTCGGTTCTATCAGAGGCTTCTGGCAATTGTCAAGAAATGGACGACAGTTTCAAAGTTATGAGGGGATTCCCTTTGCCGTACCACCGGTCGGCAAACTTCGTTTCAAGGTAATTAGAAAACAGAATAAATAGATATTTCAAAAAATGTTCGCTTCTATCTTTGACCAAAGTTCGTCGTCGAGGTCGGCGCCGAAATTGTATTATGTAACATGTAAATTACACGAGTAATAATATTTTTATTATTATGAGTTATTAATTGTACCAACATCAAAATAAAAATTAAATTTTTTTTTCATTGTAAAAAAAATTCAATTTCATTAAAAAAAAACAGTTTTCATCACTTGGCGTTTTTTTAATAATTTTATTAATATTTTAATAATTATAGCCGATTAAAAAAAAGTAATAATAATAATGGAAATAAATAAATATATCATTATTATTATTATATTGATTACAGTCCGGTAAAATTTTGGGCCAATAAAAATAGAAAAATTGCAAAAAAAATATTTTTTTTAGCCTCCTGAGCCTATAGGCGCATGGGTCGGTGAACTACCGGCGACCAAACCGAGTTCCAAGTGTCTGCAATATTTGCACATATACGACGATCCAAAGGAACGAGTTATCGGTGCTGAAGATTGTTTGTATCTTAACGTTTACACGCCATTGGAAGAGGTATCGTTAAAAAATCAGGGAAAATTGTTGCCTGTCATTTTTTACATTCACGGCGGCGCGTTTCAATTCGGCGCTTCGACCGATCAGCAGCCCCACTATATGATGGATCAGGATGTTGTTCTTGTCACCCTGAATTATCGCCTCGGAATATTCGGTGAGTGAATTAATCCTTCGAAAAAAATCGACACGCAAAATTTAATGGAGAGAAAGAGGTATTCGAAAAAAAATTACAAAAAAAAAGCTCTCTGAACAGATTTAATCAACGAGCCGAAACTTTCATGCAAATTACGTCAATGTGCCGTAATTTTTTTTTTTTTCAACCGCATATTGATTCATCGAAAATTCTCACATAAATTCACCGAATGATCGACTCGAAATTTTTTTAAAATTCCATTATATTTTGTTTTATTGCTTCGAATGTGATGATCGCAATCAGATCTAAAATGGCCAAAAACGGTACCTCTACCCTATACATTTTATTTCGAAGGTTTTCTGAGTACCGAAGATGCGGTGGTACCGGGAAACATGGGTCTGAAGGATCAGAATCTCGCCTTGAAATGGGTTTCGGAAAATATCGAATGGTTTGGCGGTGATGCGAAACAGGTGACTCTCGCCGGCCTTAGCGCAGGTGGTGCGAGCGTTCACTACCATTACCTCTCACCGTTGAGTCGAGGATTGTTTCACCGTGAGTCTCCCATTCTTTCTCCTCTCTTCTCTTTGCTTTTTATTTTTTTCTTCTTCTTCTTCTGTTCTTTGACTTCTTACTTAGTAAAAAGTACCTAATATTGACCGACTGTTGGCTTTATTGGCGATACCTCTTGTACACGCAGGTGGAATATCCCTCAGTGGAACGGCCCTGAACTGTTGGCCACAGACGGAAGCGTCGCTCGAGAAGGCCAAGAAACTCGGTGCCATAATGGGATGTCCGACGAGTAGCAACAAAGAATTGATTCGTTGTCTCAAGTCTCGTCCCGCCAAAAGCATCTCCGAGGCCGAAGTTGAATTCATGGTAAATACATTTTTTTTTTTTTTCGTCAACAATTATATTTTTTTATTTTTCATTCAATTTTATTATTTTACTTTCAAATTGATCATTAATTTTTTAAATTACACCAATTTTCTGCACGATAATAAAACCTACAAATTGAATATCTACATCTCGGACTCTATTACGTTTTATTTTCATTTTTATTTATTGATTTTTTTAAACAAATTAATTTTTCAACTAAAAACAATTTTCATATATTATTGTTTCATTTTGTATTAAATTTTATTATTATTATTATTATCGACTAATCATTTTTTCAATTACGCAACATTTTCTCCATTTTATTTAAAAATATAAATTCAATTTCTGTATCGTGTTTTTGATTTTTGAAATTTCGTCCGACTGCGAAATAAATTAATTTTGAAAAAAAAAATTTTTAAATCGAAGTTAATTTCACTAGGGATGGTTGTATAATCCATACACGCCGTTCGGACCGGTAGTTGAGACAGATTCAGTCACGCCTTTCATCAATAAATCACCGATCGAGATAATAACTAGCGGCGAAGTGGCGGACGTGCCATGGATCACTAGCGTCGTTACCGAGGAAGGTCTCTATCCCGCCGCTGAATTTATCTCCAACAAGCGACTTATGAAGGAACTCGACGAGAACTGGGAACTCATTGCTCCTCATCTGTTGGATTTCAATTATACGATACCGAAATCCGAACATATCAAAGTCGCGAGAACTATACGAAAGCATTATTTGGACAACAAGCCGATCGAGAGATTGACGGCTACGCCATTGATACACATGGTCGGCGATCGATTGTTTGTCGTTGATGCCGAAAAAGCCGCTAGATATCAGGCCCGCGTCAACAAGAGTCCCGTGAGATTCTATCTGTTCAGCTACCGAGGAGAACACAGCCTCAGCGACGAGTTCACACATACCAAAGAAAACTTCGGTAAGTTCGGACTCGAAGAAGTTGATTTTCAAAATAATTCGATGTACAGAATTTTTGGTAAAAAAATATTAGTTGCATCGTATGCGGGGTTGAAAACTGAAGAAATTTTGTCTTTGCAAAAAACCTGTAACTCGCCGGGTTCTCGAGATAAAAATGGTTGAAGTTATGATGACAATTCGAATGACAATGGAGCGCTCTGATTGGCTGACAACTTCATCTGCTTATAACTATAAGGCAATGGTTAGATCGTGTTAAGGACTGAAAACTGAACAAATTTTGTCTTTGGAAAAAATCTCTAACTCGCCATGTTCTCGAAATACTGAAAGTTGATGTTGTAATGACAATTCGGTTGACAATGGAGCGTTTTGATTGGTCGATAACTTCATCTTCAGAAAATGCTCAGTTTTTGATGGAGAATAAGTTTCAACATTTGTTCGCACCAATTTATGATTTCCGTTCATAAGGAATTCAAATTTGTACGCAGAGAGAGTAACAATGATACAAAAAGTGAGGTTAAAAAAATAAAACGTTAAAAAAATTCGCAGGTGTTTCACATGCCGATGATCTCGCTTATATCTTCACCGCTTGGATCTCGCCATTATCAAACAAGCAGGATTTGCAGATGAGCGAAGAATTGGCCCACATGTGGTCATCATACGCCACAACGGGGTGAGTCAATATACTTTTTTGTCTATCGCAAAAAACTTAATTCGAGTGAATTTTACGAAACTAAATTGTCTTAAAGAGTTCCTGACGTTGGAATTGATTGGCCAGTGGTTGATTCCTCGAAGAAGGAACTTGAATACGTCCACATATCCGGTCCGGGAAGGTACAGCGTGGAGAGCAACTTGAATCTCGGAGAGAAGGAGTTCTGGAAGACGATCAACTTCAACGAGAATAAGCTTCCGGAAAATTCTGGTAAATCGAGAGATGAATTCTGAAACGGTATCGTTGTAAATCCGAATGTGTAATCAGGTATGCTGAAAAGTCGCGAAAAGAGAGGTCAGCGATCGAACTACAACGAGGCGAAGCAGGAAGTCCACGACTATGAGCCCAATTGTCGGTATTGAATGTCCCAACGGAGACACGACGGTATCAATACGACTTTAATGGCCAATCACCGAAATGTCTTCTATCTCGAATACAATATTCTGCGGTTATTAAAAAAATAATAATAAACGGCAACATGTATTCGAATGATGCGAACATTATTACGAAAAAAAACTTTAGCCCGGAGTCCTCTTCTCATATCAGGCCGCTAGATGGCGGCGCCAAGAAAAGTTTCTCGCGAACGAAATGGCGTTCCCGCGCCTATAAGACCCTTGTTCGGCTCTCCCTCCGAATTCCTATCTTTTCGAAATCCAAAGGGCTAGAAATACAAAACTGACAATCGTGTTTTTTTTTCTAAGCATAGACCAGACTTGCACTGCTTTTGATGATAATTGTTATTGAATTCATTTTAAAACATACAAAATCGTACAACATGAAGCTGATCCAGAGCATGAAATCTGTTCTTTTCGTTATCATAGAAAATGTTCTCCAAAATCCGGAGATCGATATTTAAACAAATTAAGACGATCAATGTATCGAGACGTTTCGAAGCATATTATTGAACTCGAGAATTTTCATAACAACGCAACGGCCATACAATGAGAAGTCGTGGGCGAGAAGGAAAAGATTCGAGGAATAAAAAGGTGATGTATCCCGTTAGGGCGTTATGGGCCGGAAACGCGCACGGTCCCGAGAGCGAAGAGAATTAAATAAATAAAAGTGTATCTCGTTGCCCGGTTCTGTGGCGCTGCTACCTCCGGCATGAACAAGGCGATGAGAGAGGAAGGAGGAACGAGAGATGGAGCGAGTTGAGGATCCGTGCCTGGGAAGCGCCGAGGGCAATACCGGTTACACGCAACTGTTTCACTTGCAGCCCCTCTTCGTGTGTATTTATAACATAATATGGTTATGCGTCGTGTAAAGCAAAGTTTCTGCGGAACAAAATAAAGAAAAAAAAAAACAAGGTGAAGAGGGTGCTGTGGTAAAAAAAATCACCGATTACTCGATGACGCAGTCAGGCGAGTGTCATTCGCGTGAGTCACACCGGATTCTTCTTCTTATCCTTTTTTTTTTTCTTTTATCGTAAATATTATTATCCCCGTCTATGAATTTAACGACGTTTCGTTTTTATCCTCATAGGATAAGCGATACTTGCTGTTTTATGCAGACAATAACGATTATGTTTTGAGGTCTGTTGTATATATGTTACGATGTATAGCGAGAAATATCCATGGCTTGGGCATGAAGTAGGCTTCGATCAATTTAGCTTGGCGCGTTCCCGCAACGGCGACGGCGACGATGGCGCGTTCCTCACGAGCCATCGTAATTACCGTCGTTGGTTCTCTTGAACGTCGGGGCATTAATTGGACGTAACAAAATAATTAATCTCACGAGCCGCTTAGATCATCGCGCGTCGCGGGTGCAGAATTTCAACGGACGCCGCGAGTCTCTCGGTGGCTGTATCGGTGACGGACACGCGCATCTTCGACCATTTTCATCTATTCTCTTAGTTAACTCCTGGTGGTAAATCAATGGCATTTCTCATCTTCTATTTTTGTAATCAATGAATATTTCGCAATGAACACGGATTTATCATTGAGTTACCTGGAAAAAACGTCGGTCGAATCGATAATCGAGTGTTCCGACTCGTTATTTCTGGCTATGAGGTATTAGGGATTCTTCGTAGCGGATGGCCCTGCATCGACCCCTAAAATTTGTATTATAAACTTTTGGATCGTGTTCCGTGTTCCAAGATGAAGAAATTTTACTTTTGAAATTTTTCGATTCGACCAATAGGTTTCGAGATACAAACGGTTATATGTTCAGCCAATGAGAGCGTTCGGGTAACCGTGGCGCCATCTATCGCCTACCTTCTTATTGGCTAAAACTCTAATCGCTTATAACTCGAGAACGTTGTACTCTACACATTTTTGCCAAAGGGAAAGTTTTGTTTAATTTTTAATCGTTGATACGATCGCGTGGTTTATTTGCCTATATTATGCAGTCTACGTATATTCTTGTAGACAATTAAGCCTTTATATGAGAGAACGATCACTTTGATCCCAAATGAACGCTAATTATTAGGTAGCACGGCATCAATTAAAAATCATCACGTCAACGATTATAATTAATCTATCAGACGCCGTTGAGCTCCGATCATAAAAAAAAAATTAAGAATGGCCTGACGAAAAAAAAAATTTCTACATTATCGCGATACGGCAGTTTTGTTTTTCGTGTACAAACTTAGAAAATAAAAAAAAAAGTAGGAAGCCGCGTAGTACGATCGGAGAGTACTTTGCGTGTCCATGAGCCAAGATAATCCGTGTTGGCGTTCGGCCTCATCATCCGACAGTACATAACACGGCAGCCGCGCTGCTTCTCACTAAACACGCGTAAAATAAACACGAGAGTCATTGTGAACGGACGATGAATCAGCCGTTCGATAGTCCACACATGAAATATTCTACGGAACTTATCTAACAGATTTGCCTTTACGTGTATCCTTGCTTTTTTTTTTATCCCCGAGACGGAAAAAATGTATACATATAAAAAGAGGACACCGAATGTGTAGTGAAAAATGTGCCCATCGCACGATCTCATCGCGACCTTGTGGTCCACGGGATTCGCTCCCTTCGGAATTCACGTGTCTGCACGCAAGTACTATTTTGATTTTTCATGAAAAAAAAAAAAAAAAAAAAAAAAAAAAAAACGATGCTAGTTTAGTCTGTGGCGTTCGGCATGTAAAACAGCCTAATTGGGCGGATATGTTTAGATGCGCCAGCATATACCGCGATTAGAAATCACTCGGCGGGACGTTTTCTTGCGAAAGATCTCATCTCGTGGGATCCTAACGCCCTCGCTGACAAATACCTTACAATGAAGAGGTTTTTACAACTATAGGGTATGACTAACCACGCCATTTCACGTCATAATGGACCACCCAATTTTCGTCGCTGACGAAAAAAAAAAAAAAAAAAAATGTCTACATATTACTTTGTATTAGAAATTTATAGAAGTAATAATAAAATTATTAAAAAAATGTTTAAGGTACACATTTAATCTGAAATATTTCGATCTTTTTCATCCTGAAATGATCGATTGCGAAAAAAAATTGAAATTTCGGACAAAATCTAAAATAAAATTATAATAAAAAATAAAATAAATTAAATTTGTCGAAAAAAAAAAAAAAAATCGATTTTTTTTTGTTCGTTTATCTGTGCCAATGGCGCGTTATTTCGAATTTTTACGAAACATGTGAATCGATACTTTTGAAATTCGATAGAAAAAGGGAACATTAATCGAACTCTAATCTAAAAAATTTCACCCATCAACGTCGTTATATTTTTTTTTTTCGCGTATCACCGAATCTTCCGAACGATCTATAACTGTAACAAACACGTTGGAATTCGACGATTGGAAACCCGTTACGAACTCTGACGCATGTATGTGGTGATCTGTGGTTCCTATCATCCGAACTAACGTTATACATTTAATATGGCTATTCTCAGAGAATGTCTCGTCCGGGGTACATCCATCGATTCTTATCTCTCGACCAATTTATATCTATTCCTTTTCGACTAATGGATTTTGTACATTTTTTTTTTTTTTTTTTTTTTTTTTCAAAAAATCCGCTATTTCCTTCGAAATTATCAACGATTCCACAATCTCGCGGTGTGATTAATCGACGATCGTTCTCTTTCTCGCGTCAGTTCGAAAAACTAAACTAGCGAGTTAACGGATCATTGGCTCCTCTCAGGCAGCATGCGGCTTCCCTTTCGTCGGTTGCTCTCGTGTGTATATGCGCTCGCGTTGTGAAACCACACATCGAGAGGAAAACGAGACGGGTTTTTCATGAGAATTTATAATCGTCAAGTCCCCCAGAGGCCCATACGAGACGTGCACCGTTAGGGAATGAAAAATTTCGTTCTCCTGGCACCTCACCAGCATCGGTTAGCCTATGCAGCAGCCAAAGGCTCTGACGTTACAATTTTATTTGTTTCCGGTGTTATAGGGCTTACGGGGTGTCGAGAGCTTCGGTTATCGCAGCTCGAGATCTGACTTAATTAGTACTCCTTTAATAAATGATTTAACGGGTTTACTTCCTCGAGGGCTCTGTCCACGCGGGACTTTGTCTTCTTTTTTTTTATATCTTTCTTTTCTACCGTACCGCGGCGAGCAACGGCCCGGGTTCTCGCGAGATCCCACGGGCATTTGCATCTCTTCGTTGGAGGCAAAATAATCTCGTGTTAAGCAACACGAAATATATTTTAATTCAACTCAACCACGATGTGGGAGAGTATCTTTAAAACAACTTTGTGTAGGCGTTTCGGAACTCGAAGAATCTATGGTTTGCCTTTGCGAATTGATTTTTTTCCACGTTTATTTGATGTTGTTATTGTTGCGGTATTTAAACGATCCCGAGGATAGTTTCTTTTTTAGATGATAGACGAAGGTTTGAGGTTTGAGGTTTAAGGTTTAAGGTTTAAGGTTTAAGGTTTAAGGTTTAAGGTTTAAGGTTTAAGGTTTAAGGTTTAAGGTTTAAGGTTTAAGGTTTAAGGTTTAAGGTTTAAGATTTAAGGTTTAAGGGTTAAGGGTTAAGGGTTAAGGTTTACGGTTTACGGTTTAAGGTTTAAGGTTTAAGGTTTAAGGTTTACGGTTTACGGTTTGAGGTTTGAGGTTTGCGTAAAATTTTATGAAATTTTTCATAAGAAAGTATTGACGAATTTTACATAACCCGAGTTAAAGTTATTTAAAAAAATTGGCTTCAGGCCAATTGCAGTTGTGTTCCGTTTTTCAAGAGTCAATTACCATAAAATTCGCACTAAAATTTGATTAAAAAAATTAATTACTTTTCGAATATCAAAACGTTCGGATATTTTACGAACGAAGCAAAAAAAAAATCGATTTTAATCTCGTGAAGGTCGATCGTGAGTTCAACCACGAAATACGATCTTAAACTTGAAAAATTCATTCGGACCTTCGAATTCGATATTAAACGCGCGTAAAAAAAAAAAAATAATAAATAAGCGGAAGAGTCTGATTCACAATTATTATCAAATAGCTCGGAGGTATTCGGCAATCGATCCTCTTTCACCTTTACGCATTTCGCGAGAGTCTCTTGTATATGGGATCCTCACGATGATGCTTACGAAATTACGAAAATTGCTGACCGATCGGAGGGCCCAGTGCTTGACCTCGAGGTCGAGTACCCCTACGGAGGGGGCAGAGGAAACGTTTATGCATACTGGTTACCTTACCTTTCTCGCCAAAATATAATCCTCGATCTTTCTCTCGGTATCTCGGATAAAACATTTTTTTCAAGGACCCTCGAGTAAAACTCGCGCAATATGTAAAAATGAATGTGTTTACCTCTCGTGTCCATTATATAAATCTAATAGTTCATGGAACCAAATAGAAAAAATTAAATAATAACAATTAATAATAACAATTTTTAAATATTGTAATAATCTTTTTAATTTTTGTTTACTTCAATAATTGTAATAATCGCATAAAAAAAGTAAACAAAGTCACTATGTTTCGAAAAGTAAATCAACCAATTCTGGAAAAAAAAAAAAAAAAAAAAATTCCAAAATTTTATGTTAAAAATTTGCCAATTATTGTTCGAAGTTTTCGCCGAAGGGTTAACCCGGAAGAGGATCGGTAAGTTTCGAGCCAACAGGTGTTAAAGGCGCGATGACGAGATTAAAAGATCTTCTCGTTCCATGGAATGAGGATGTTACGTAATCGCGATGACGAGAGAGACGAACTCGACGATAGCAAAGAAGAACACACACGCGGGAGGTTGTGAACTGGCGTCATCGACTCTGTAGGAATTTTTATACTCTTCGATTATAATCCTATATATTATAATATCGAAAGAGATGAAGTTTCGCCAATGTTGCTGCTGCGCCGAATTCTGTGATATCGTACATTGATGAACGAGTTACACTCGACGTGATCGATAAACCAATCAGCACCCATTTATTATTATATCTGTAATATAATCTTGAGAGGGTCAAAGAAATAAATAAAAATAAATACAAAAAATCGAAAGAATTTCGCACGTCTAAAGTTATTGACCATATCGAGTCGAATGATAATATGCATACGTGCATAAATTTGTGTGCATAAATTATCTATAAAAATATATAACTATTATATAATTATAATTACGAACACATTATTATTATTATCGGCATTCTATACAATAATAATTTTTATAAATATATTTTTATAGATAATTTATGCACACAAGAGAAATAAAAAAAAATGATTGTAATTAATAACAACAGTTGTAATAGTATTATTATAATTATTAGTATTAATTAAAATTTAAAAAATATATAAATAATATAATAATAGTAGTACAACTATTATTATTATTATTATTTTATTATTACACATTTTTTAAAATAATTTTAATTTTTTTTTAATTTTTGTATTTATATCGATACACTCGATATTCATATGTATATATATGTATATAAAATAATAATTCGATGAGTAAGAAGCACATCTCTCCGTCTCTCTTTCTCTCGTTTGGTACAGTGTCGGGGAACGCGAGAATGCCGTAGGAACGATCGTGACCTCGGGACGGACCTTGACCGCCCGCCACGACGAGTTTTGCTCTTCCTCTCTTCGTTGCTGGACCCGCGTTAGTCGCGTCTCGTTCTTTCGCTGCTCCCACCCCGTCTATATCGCGAACGTTCTTTCTCTCGCTCACGGTAAAGCATAGAGGAACCCCGTGCCGCGGCAGGTTTCGTTCCTCTTGCCTGCACAAAATTAATTCCCGAGACTCGAATCGCGCGCTCTGCGGTTTTCAGGTAGTACGCGAGGAGTCTATATAACCAACCCTCACAGACCATTCAAACAGGTAGACGAGAAAGAACATTCGAGATATCGTGACTCTTGCATCGATGACTAGCGACCAGATGTAGCTTTTTGCACCCATGAGAGAGAGAGAAAGAGAGAGAGAGAGAGAGAAAAAAGAGAGAGAGAGAGAGGGGGAGAGAGAGAGAGAGAGAGAGAGGATAATAACAACATTGATAATGCCGCGAGAGATGACGATATGTTGTTACACGAGAATTTCGGAGTTTTTTTTTGTAGGTGAAAAAAATGTATAAGACGAAATAATCGAAAGTATTGGCGCCAATTTATTCAGTCGGCGGAAGCTAATCGCGAGGAACTTTAGTCGCGCTAAAAAACGTGAAATTTTTTTTTTTTTTTTTTTTCGTAGTTTTTGTCTTAACTTGAGGTTAATACTGATAAAGTTAACAAACATATGAAATTATGTGCTTCGGAATTATTTTTGATACACTTCGATCTGATAATAATCGCAGAACATAAATACCCTTTGATGTATTTATCTTTTTCATTATTATCATTAAATGAAATTTAAAAAAAACGAAGAAAGGTAAATGTATAATAAAAATAAAACATTGAATGCGAAAAAAAAAAATTAAATAATAAAAAAAGAAAATTAACATTTTCAATTTTTTTTAAATCTTCGGCAGATAATTGATTAATTAAAATAGTTGACAATCATTTCTGGAGACTCGTAAAAAACGAGAAAAAATTGTAATTAGAATGGGAATCTCAATGGATTTCACTGCATTGCATCAATTCTGATTGAAGTCTATGACTTTTTTTTCTGTTACAAAACCATCGGTTAACAGTCATCTATGCTTACATATTACTCATCACCGATAGTCAGTTGTCTAATGTCCGCGACGGTCGAAGAGCCGAGAGAAATCATCTTCTCGATCTCGACATAGAATCGCGATCGCGCAGTGCGCTCGGCCTCCGCGAAACAGGAACACGATAATTGCGGAGGGGTAAGTTATTGCCGGCGGAAATGACGACGCTAAAAAGGCGCATGGGCTTCTCGCGGGCTGATAAAACGTTTTAAACGAGGCGGCACTCTATGTGGCTCTTCGCTATTGCGTTCCCTTCTTTGATATACAACTCTAACTAACGATATACAACATTGTTGCTTAACAAAAAGGACAATAATCGCCCATTCAGAGAAATATGAATCGGCGATCTACTATGATTAATCGTGAATCTCTCTTTTGTTCTAATAGATTTTTCTGTAACGAAAAAAAAAAAAAAAAAAAATCGGCAAAACTGAAGAAAAAAAAAATTGCCGCCGATTTCGATCAATTTCTTCTTAACCGACGGAAAATTTAAACTGATCGATCAATTGTTTTTTTTTTTTCGATAAAATAAAAAATTAATAAAAATAATGAAAATGTTTGGTTTATAAAAATATATATATATGGATAATTGTTGAAAAAAAAAAAACCGATTTCAATGAATTTTTGGTTTCGGTAAAAAGCAATTTAAGATAATACTATAAAAACAAGCGTCGGAAGAAATTGTTTTTTTTTCGATTTTTTTTTTTTTTTTTTTTTTTTGGTTACCGAAAAAATAAAGTTCCATCAGCTTGGCACTAATTGTTACGGTAAATATTTTGAGAGATAGAGAGGATGTTCAGGGATCGGAAACGATGCTGTAATACATGTTTTCGGTGGTACAACAGGATATCCGTTAAACTGTAAGTTTAACTCATTAAAATATACGTTGTGATCGCTGGTTGATGTTAGGGAGAGGAAGAAAAAGGCGACGAGGCTTATCGAAGCAGATCGTTGGGCTCGAGAAAGATTTTTCGGCTGACAGACAAACGGACAGAGCCGACAGAGAGCACACAGGTGAACATTTCAGTAAGTTTCGCCGTGCGATACCGTAACGAGACGTTGACCTATCGCAATCTTTCCAAATGTATCTCTTTTTAACTCCGTTAATTCTTCAGTCTATTTAGCATAACGAATGAGCAGCTCGTCTCGTTTTTCGTCTTCTTTTCTTTTTTTTTTTCCTCTTTTATGTCTCGTTATTCAACGACCGCGTGAAATGTTATTTCACGATGGATAATCTCGGTGAATAATAAGTCTAGACGAAGTGTATATAATACGAAAGAAAATAAAATACTTCGCGGAATTCCAGAAGATCAGGTTAAGCAATATAGAAACGCGATCGGTTTCTCGGGTTAAACGATAAATTTGCATTGCAAATTTGCATCGAAATTAATTTGCGATCAATTTCAAAATCAAATTCAAACTCGCGGCCACAAAATTAACATTTTCTTTTTTTTCTTCGACAATTTCTTTATACTTCCGATAAGCGAAAAAAAAAAAAAAAATTCTTAAACTAAAAATCCACTTCCGGTCTCCAAATATCGCAAAAAAAAAAAAAAAAAAAAAAAAAACGAAAAACTTTTTTTTCCTGCAATTCCTAATATGCCGACACCTTCAAATCTTTAATCTCGTCTGCCATCGGAAATCACGAAGTTTCCGTATTCTACGGAGGTCAAGACTAATTCCACGCACGGAAACCGTTGATAAATCATTCACGCGCGCGCCCTCTCGCGTGTGTGAAAACGAGAATCTTCTTTTCTTTAATATATCACCGATAAAGATGATTTACCGATCTTCCCTCATACTGAAATCGTAGAAAATGATGAACAAGTCTTCTTAATCTAACCCTCTCTCCCCCCCCCCCCCTCCCTTCACCTTTCCGCCGAACCCATCACTATTACCACTATAACTGCGAAGATGATGGGATATGTTTTGCCAATACGAAATTTTGCGAGTGGATTACCGCCGCTCAGCGGTCTCCAGCATGGGAAGTAAATCCTGTTTAGCTTCACTTGCGTATTAGGTAAGTCTTATGGACATAGTATACTATATACCTATATATAAATAGAGATATATATAAAGTATAAGGTATGTGTTTATATATAGTTGTGTAACTAGACAACTAAGTAGAGAAGTTTGTTCGTTGATGAAGGATCGCATAGATGCGGCCCTGTTGTGGTGTCGCGTGCTTCTTCGTCCTCTTGTCCCTGAGAGGCCCCCTTCCCCTCCGATGGAATCCACTTTGCGGTCGGTCCGTGTCGCCGGGGCAAGGTCAACGCCCAACAACTTTGAACATCTACAACCATCCCGTGGGCTCCTCTTCTCTTCGCAACTTCTAAGTTGCTTCCCTCCCCTTCCCCTTGCGCTTTTACCCAACTAGAATAAACCATTTCGATGTAAGCGCGGTATTACGCGCGGACTCACGTAATGCGAATTATTCAACCGGATTCGTGAAACGAAGTTGTACATTCCGCGTGGTGCGAAATTCTCGCATTGTCGCCAACATCATGAAATTCGTCGCGATCAATTGAGAGATCGGAACATTATTGGTAGTGCAGTTAACTTTGTAGGTAATTTAAGTTAACGTAAGTTAAAGGATCATTCTCATGTAACGAGCCGAAAAATAGCTGTTTTTCACGATTTTTTTTTCGATGGATAAAATACGTTAATCAGTCTGATTTTTTTATGTTGAATCAAAGCACTCATGAAGAATAGGACATTTTTTTTAAAACGTTTTTTCTTTTTTTTTTACATTTTTTTTGGGCGGTTGAAAATTGCTTGTAAAAAAATTGTCTCCTGACGGTGTACACTCCTCTAATCGTAAATATTGTCTAAAACAAAATTTGAAAAAAGATTATTAATCAGTATGAAAGCCGCTATCGCGGTGTGTGGGATTTTTTCATTTCGATCAAAATCGACAAAATGGCGGCGATTTGAAAAAAAGTATCGAATTTACCTTTTTTTTTCGACAGTTTTTCTTAAAAAAAAATATGAATGATTTGAAAAAAATTTAAAAAAGCTTTCATACATTGAATTATATGAAAACAAAGTTAAGTGTATAGTTAACTTTGTTTTTTGTAGGTTCACTATGCTTAACTGATTATCCACATCCTTATAATACGCGTGATGTATGTCTACAGTGGAACTCCGCTAAACGGTATTCTACAGTAAAATCGTCACCGTCCTGAGGACGTAGAATGTGATTATTGGATTTTAGCTTCAATATACAAAGTTAAACCCCTCGATAGTTCAGTCCACTCGATATTCCGACTCTTCCAATGTCAATTTAGCTCCCAATAAAGATTTACTCCGATACTTCGTTAATCCTTAGAAATGCATTATTGATGATTCGCTTCGTCTGTTTTCTAAGATTACGAAGATATATCTCGCTATGAAAGTTCTCCATTTTCTCTTATAGTTATGCGGAATTCTCGTATCGTATGTATTTCATCATTTTTATCCTCCTAATTCTATGATTGGAGAAGAAATTTTGATTGCCCTTTTCTCGGTCACGTCGGTTAATGAATGAATGCATGAAACATATGATTGTCCAAATCGTAGGATGCTGCAAAGGAATTCATGTAGCAACTAAGTATCACACGATGGTTAAGAATCTTGAAGAGTTATTCCACTGGGGTGTGTAAGAAAAGAACGGCACGGAGAAACGATCACGAAGAGAATGGGGTTTATCCGCGCGTGTATAACGCGAGAGTGCGGCTGGGACCTGACGCGATTCGCCAAATAATTGATGCACGCTGAGAAGAGAGATCGCTGCTTCGGTATATCGTCTCCTTTTTCTCTCTTCCTGCACGTCTCTTCTGTAATGACCGGGTCTCTTTCCCGCTCGTTCGCTTTTCTCTATCGCCCTTCGGAATCCTTTACTCCGTACGATCCTCAAGCACTTTTGGCTTCTCTTTGGCTTCTTTTAGCTTCACTTCGACGGAGTCGCACAGCAACCGCTCGCCAAAGCTACACGGAGATGCTCTGCGCTTTGGTTAAATTGGATACATCGCAAAAAATGCTGGACGACCCCCTTGAAACGATGAAGAGGCGAAGTCGGGAATAAAAGAGCCCGAGATAGTGTAACCCGCGTTTAGGATATCTCATCTTCTTCATCTTCTTCTTCTTCTTCTTCTTCATCATCATCTCCGTGTATGTATACTCGAGAGAAACGACTCATGTGGATGAGATGTACAGATATCGTGTTTGAAGCAAACGAGAGATGCATACGCGAAGGAACGATCGTGTAATCGTGATCGGGAGCACGCAATTCCGATACAAACGTCTCGAGAGCAACCGACATCAACAACGATGAAGAACTCCGAGAGTATATGGTTTTCGTTCAATCTTTGCGATGTATTGTTGAATATTAAAAGCGGATGTTGTAATGAGAAATCTTTAAAAAATAAAAAACTTAATTTAAATAATGTTGAAAATATAAAGCATTTAAAAAAATTATAGAACTCCGAAAATTTTAGAAAATTTTAAAGATGCGATGTTAAGATGAAATTTGGGACAATTAAATAATTATTATCAATATGCTTTTCGTGTTTAAATAATTTTTCAGAAATTCCGCGTAATTCACTTCATTTCTTCGATCTATTTTTCTAATAGGGTTAATCCTAAAAAAAACTATTCAATATAGTGTAATGTTCAATCTAAACGTAAAAAAAAAATGAGCGGAAGTCTGACATTCATGAGATCTCGAATAGTCGCGCGTATCGATTGTCCAGAAATAACTCTGATATTCCGGTATCAATCCCGCGCGGCCACTGAGATCTCCGAGTCTCCTTACTCGAGGAATCGATACTCGGCAGCATAAAATTGGCACTGTTCCAACTCTCCCGACACTTCTTATCCCGTCTATCCTTGGAAGAAGTTGGATTAAGTCTCCATCCACCCCCCCCCCTCCCCCCCCCATCTCGAGACTATATTAAATCTCTTTCAACCTCTTCAACGCAGGGTGTCGCATCCCAAAGAGATTCGAGGCTCTTCGCAGTATTACATCCCATATAGCGTATATCCCGACGAAGGGGATTCCCCTCTTTCAACCCGGTGCAATTCTGCCAATCTGTCTGCAAAAAAAAAAAAAAAAAAAAAAATCCCTACAACATTAGCCTCTCATCCGCGCTCGCGGAACATTGAGAATTTTATTGAAACTCATTCATATACGATGCACATTGTAGCGTGAGTCGAGGTGGTCGCGCAGCATCCATCGAGAGGAATCGAGAAGAAAGATAACAGAGATGGGGGCGCATAGGGGAAGGGGTCGGGAAGGGGGCAATAACGTGTCTGTAAATTCTGCTGCCGAGCTGAGCTTTGAGGTCGTAGCGCGCGCGCGCGCGCGTCCATCAGGAAGAGGTCCATCCAAGATACACACAGGGAGGCCTCTCCTACTCGCATCGAGCGAGATTGATGGTCATCACGATGGACCCTCTACGTCCATCATGCAAATACTCGCGCGGGAGGATTCAGGGGGGTTGGAGGGCAAAGAGAGAGTTGCGCGGAGGACGAGAGAGAGAGAGAGACAGAGAAGTGCCTCCGAACCCACCGGTTATACGGACAACGAATAGAACGACGCCTCGGCGGCCGTTATTGGAAAATCTGAGGCCACGGCGTTGCTTCCCATGTACCACATAAGATAATGACGTATCATCCAGGCCGTTACAAACCAATAACCCTCATGAGATACGTGCGTCTTATTCAACGGGGGCCCCGGGTACATAAAGAACCCTTTTCATCCGCATCACCGGTAGCCCCCCCCCCCCCCCCCTCCTCCGTCACTGCCTCTTTTGCAGCATTGGGCGCAAAGGAATACATAGATGTATCATTCGATCGCGCGTATATGACTGTTTCCTACTTCACGTCACGGTAAGATGCCTAAACGAATCTCTAGAGGCTCTTGATATGCGTGGAGAAGTAAGTATAAGGAAAAATTGATGGGTTCGTAACGTTATTGACCCTCTTTCCTCGTTGCCGGGAGATTTTTATAACATTTTTATATGGCGGAAGATTCAATTTCATAAACTCTCAGTGACTGTGTCTCATGCCTTCGTGATTTTATTTATCGTACTTATTAATATATTCCTTCTTAACGAAAATCGACGCTGAAATCGAAATTTATCATTTTCCACGAATTGACGATCGATCGTATAGGAATTTTTTTTTTTTTTTTTTTTTTTCTCGTCTAAAGTTACTTCGAATAAAAAATATCCCGGTGTATCGTCTCATGAGTAAGAATTGCCGTAAATTTTTGCGAAGATTGCTTTACATTCAGTGTTCGATGGTGCAATCGATGAGTGTATCATGAACTCGGGAGCGCGCGCACGCGGTGTGTCGTCGAAGAGCGAGCGACCCCGGCAATCTAAATGAGTGCAGAGGCAACTCGCATGGGTGTGTAAGGTGTGTGTCGCGATCGTGGAAAGGAGAATCCCGCGCGGTCCGACTTGTCATGCGGAGCCCGTGAGCTCGTAGCTTCACGCGTGACTTGCCCGCAGGGGTCTCCGGTCATTCACGGGTGTATGCGTGTGTTTGTGTGTGTGTGTGTGTGTCCCGATCATCGTGGCGCGCACGGAATCCCCGGCGTCACCGTGCTGCCTTGTTTGCCTCGCTCGCGACTCGCTCGCACGCACGCTCCCTCGTGAGAACCGCGCTCGTGCCTCCCTGCGTTCACTACTATAATACTTGCATTACATATAAACTATATATGCACACATATATATATGTTTTTACAAAGTTACACATCGCAAGGTACAACGAAAAAAAAGAAAAAAATTGAAAAAAAAAGAGACACGATTTGCACTCCTTCTGGAGCGTATTGGCGCCACCACGGGCGCCTACAACTTGGCTCGATGCACAAAAATGCCTCCCACTCGTACATTATTCTCTTCGTTTACTGACGCTGGACGAGATTCCACCCTCCGGCTACAAGCTGTACGATAACAAGCTGCGTGTCGCAAATATTGCTTCAAGGAGTTTCGGATGATATGACTTTTTTTTTTTTAGGTAAATCGACGATTAAAACATCATTTTTTTTTGTTTTCAGTTCTTTGGCAATTTATTATTTGAAGCTGAAATAGTTGCAATGGTATCTTATTTTTCAATTGGGACTCGAAAATTATTTTTATTTCTCATCGATCATTTGATGAAATTGAAATTGAAATATGAAAAAAGAAAAAAAATACGGAGCTCCGATTTTGAGAATTCATTTAAAAAATTAAATTAATTAAATTGACTACCAATTGATTTTTTTTTTTTTTTCGTGAATATTCGACGAAATTTATTACTTCGTAATAATATTAATTTCATGGTGTCAAAATTTGGTAAAATTAGTAACTTTTATTTTTTTAAACAATTGACTGAACAATAATTAATTTTATTAGATTAACACTTTTGTAGATATATTTTTTTTTTTTTATTAATTTTTTTTTCAACGTTAGCATAGAGATTCGTAAAATTATTGGATACTGCGAAGATGCAGAAGAGATTTTCTTCTCGTTCCTCGAGGGCCGACACCCCCGCGCGGTCGTGGGAGGCTTTTGATTCACTGGGGTATTGTCTCCGTGGCGTAACGATACGCATACAATGCCAGAAACGAACCGATCCGAATCTAATCAATGACTTATGGCTCTACCAATAAGCCTCTTCCCCGGCGCTCGGTGTCTTCGCACTTAATAATTTGTCGTTTATTTCATATTTTTCTTTAATAATTCTCGTAGAAATAATTATTTTTAAAAAATTATCTTTTTAACTTCTAAATACTTCATCATCATTATGTGACTCGATAAAAAATGCCGTATTAACTCAGAATTTAGGAAAAAATTTATTGACCCGAGAAAAAAAAATTTTGTGATATTTTTTTTTTTCTTTTAATGCATCAAATTTCCGATTTTTTACTTTTATGAATTGTAATTTCTGAATTTACAATTGAAAATGTTTTTTTTCTACAATTCATATTTTCGTAAAAAATAATTTACGGTTAAAACAAAAAAAAATTAGTGTTTTGATTAGTTTTTTTTTTCGTCGGTTTTAAATGAATTTTACGTTTTTTGCTTTTGCCGAATTGAAATTCTTTTTCGTTTATAATTCGTTAAAAAAAAAAGTTTTTTTTTTTGCCTTCTTGCAAAACTGAGAGGGTGAAGGGAGTGAATAAATAAACTCAATTATATTGAGCTGTGAATGTCGAAATAATGCGTTCAGCGTACGAGCGACCGAGTGATAATGGATCCTCCGAGTTACGACCACTCGCCTGTGTGGTCCCGAATTATTCGCTCTCGGTATCCGTCGGCTAGTCGGCTCTTTCGTACTTGCAAGCTAATGTGCATAGTAATAAAAAAAGAGAATTGCTCGTAGGCCTGTATTCGTGTACGCGTGAGAGACAGAGGGCTCTCGAAGCACATTTGCCAGACGAAAATCGTGTTAACACGAGGCCACCCTTCGATTTATTACTATACGAAACTCCCCACGTCGCGTCGAGAGGACTCAGAGGTAGGAAAAAAAATTCAATTTTTTTCTGTTCGTATAACTCTCCGAGTCAGTAAGCACCGAGGGCCCTTCAAAAACAGCATCCAAATCCTCTTCGATGTGAAAAAAAAAAAAAATCTGCAATGTAAAATTCAGAAAGAAAAGTGTAATGCGTACAAAAAATTAAAATTATTATTAATACAAATCAAATTAAGTGAATAATAAAAATTAAAATAGATCATAATATATTAACAAATACATCATTTCATTATCGACAATAAATAAAAAATGGATAAAAAATAAATGTATAGTTATTGAAAAAATACTATATTATTACATTTTTTTTATTTTAATACTATTACAATTACGATTATTACTATTACTAGTTTTTTTTTTAAGTTATGATTTCTTTTTCTTTTTTTCGTTTTTTTTTTTTTTTTTTTTTTTTTTTAAGTATTTTTTGTAACACATGCACAAAAAGTTCCTCTTTTCGAGGCTGTAAAGTGCGGCAAAAGTGGCGCATTTCGGTATGGTATGCCAAAAAAAAACAACGCGCATAAGCAAATCGGACACTTTTGTATTTATAACACGCTAGTTACTTTTTTTTCACGTATTTATACCACGCTAGTGATTTTTCATATGCTACGTTAACACGTCGGTTATTTTTCGCGCACTTTCATCACACTTTACAGGCACGAAAAGAGGGAGTTTTTGTGCATTTTTTACAGAAAATATTATGTGATACACGCGCAAAAAGTACTAAATCGATCGTATCGTATAGATCGTATTAATTGCAATTAGAACTTGTTGAACAAATGCACTTGCCTACCCTCACGGCGATGGCCTTTTAATATTCTCGTATAATCTTCAAACCTTGTGCAATAAACAGTTTTTTAAAGGTTTTTACAACCCGACCTACGCTCTCTCTCACTCTCGGTCTTTCTTAATGAAGGTATGTTATAATACTCGCGATAATGAGATAATGAGTAATAAAAACTAAATTGCTGGGAGACTTCCTCAGTGCTCTGGCCCGGCGCCAATTTCCCTCGCGATCAACGAACTCTCTCGCTGTTGCTGAACTTCAACACGGTCTTCGTATATTCATCTTCTTCCGCGAAACCAAATTCTTCTCGTTCAATGACAAAACGTGACGTCGAAACGTGACTGAAACTTCACTCTTCAATAATGCAGAGTACTTCTTTGAAAAAAAAAAAAAAAAAAAAAAAAACCAATGGAAGAAATTTATTACAGAAACGAATGAGACCCATAGAATTTTCGAGAGATGTTCCATTTAGACCACTCGATTCATCTTTTATTCCCAATTTTTTTTTTATTATGAAACTTTTCTTTTTCCTTTTTTAAATAAACCCATTTTAAGTACTTGGCGTAAGTTTTTTTTTTTTTATAAGAAAAAGTTTTAATACGAATATTGTTTACCGTAAAATCTTCATAGATGCATAGCAATGGAAAACAAAAAGACTAAAAAAAAAAAGCACATCGGGTGACGTCACTTGATGGAATATGATATCGGACCGTAACCTGGAAAATATGGTGTCACACGTTAAAAAAAAAAAATGAAATGAAAAATATGAAAAATGAATGAAATAAAATGGTACATCGCATTTTGACTTTCGCCACAATTTTATTTTTATTAAATGCAACCACGAGGCACACTTTTGTACAATAAAAAGTTTACAATGTTGACATTGATATACTAAAGTCAACTTAGAACGATTACTCGCGGTGTCCTTACTCTGTGATGATATCGATAAATCATCATTTCAGCAATAAAAGTTATAATAGCACATCCAAAACCGATTCCATAAATGACGAAAGCGAAGCTGAAATCGCCTAAAGTCATGATCTCGGGATCTACAGGGATTTCCTCAGCTTCGGATTCGCGGTATCTCACTTCATATACAAACGCCTCAAAGTCCAACAAAATGTTACCGCCAATTAAGATTCCTAAAAATGTTCTAAATTTCTCTTCCAAGTGCCAATGCCATGGAAGCATGGTAACAACATATCCGCTAATAATGCAATTGCTACTTGCGTATAAATTAGATTTCATAGCTCCAAATTTATAGCAAGCAGTCCAGACTAGACAAGCAGCTAAGCGGTCGCTTTCAACGTTGTTTATGCACTGTCCCTGCTGTAAAGGTACAATGGTCCGATCTTTAAATGCAGGATCCTTAAAGTGGTTGAGAAAGGCCCACGGGGTATAAACGGTGTAACCGAGATCCGCCAGGTCCTTTATTGTATCGACTTGTCGAACAGGAATATCGTGTGTTAATAAAGCAGCTAAATTGCCAGTAAAAATTCCCTGCATGGTTATAACAAAAAATAGTAGACAACCCAGATAGATACGCGCTGGTACATCCGATGGTTCTGCTGTAATACCAGAGTTACAAATTAGACGACAAACATTAATCAATCCTATTATCAGCTGCTGACGCAGAAGATATTTAAAGATTATCAGGGTAATGAAACCAACAATACAATTTCCAACCCACGAATAGATATCTATCACAGAAAATATCTTATGCAGTTGCGACTTGTTACCGCGAAACTGGGATACCAAGGATACGCATACTCTTCCATGTACCTGGGTATGTGTCATATGACCACTCAATCCTATCAAAGGCCACCCTACGATGACAAACCCATTAGTAGTAAGCGGCGGGCGCAGACCTCTTTCAGTCTTGAACCACACATATTTTCTAGTTGCATTTACGTAACTAATGAAAGTAAAAATAAAATCTGATATTTTTTTCTCTTCAAGCCACATCGGATTTTTAATCCGGCTTACGTCCAATTTTTCCGAACAATTCAATCCGGGATAAGACAACATCGTCGTTTCTATCGTCGAGCCACCCAAATCGTGAGTTTTTTCGAAATAAAGATTGTTACACATTTCGTCATTTTCGAAATATTTTCGCGCGAAATATGACAACAGCACATTCTCCTGATTACGTAGTTTTCTAGACATCACTAATCGCCACGGTTCGGGTGCCCGATTTATAAACTGATTCAAACTATATAGCACTATTCCGTTCGTACGATCGCGACACATCAAGTTGACATTCAGAAATTGAAAACGGTTAGCAGCGAACAATAATATCACAATGTCAGATCGACTGCAGCCTGCGTCGTTATTTTTGGAAGACCTGCCGAGTATAAGAAAGTAAACTTCACGATTGTAGTACGGAGATTTTATGAATGTCATTAGCATTTCCGTGATCTGTTCATGTCCCGTGGCCATTATTACGACTATATGCACTTTAAGCTTTCCATTTATATTTCTTTCCTTCCACTCGTCTTTAAGATAATCCAACCAGAAACGACCATTATTCTCCGCCCTTCTCCAACTGTCCAACAGCGCTAATGAATATTCGTATGAAGATAGTTTTTTAATAAAATTCCCACTGAAATCTCCAAGGATTACGATCGTCTTGTCGTAGTTTGTGTAGCAAGTTGTTATAAGTTGTATCTACGACCAATTGAATTGTCAAAAAATCTTCATTTTGTTTGCAAAGAAAGTATTTGTATGGAAATAATTAACTTACAGCTGAATTCTCGAGTTGTGCTAATCCGTCGGTGTCGGTTGGGATGATCATCATTTTAAAACAATACATTTCTCCAACCAAAGCCACGAACACAAGGACGAGTTTGGTGAGATGCATGGCTAATTTTTTTGCACACAACCGAAGGTATTACGGTCAATTGTCAGCTACCATGATGCAGCGAAGGCAAACTTCGGCGACTAAATGCTTGTCGATAACGTATAAAAGCGCTCTTATAAAATTCCCACACGTAATACTACTGTAAAGCGTACTTGAGTCAAGATAAGCTATCGGTACTGTTCGATGCATAATTCGCCACGTATTCATATATTGAATAATTGATTTACACTTTCGAAACCTTCGACATATTTTTGTATCACACGTAAATGGCAACGCAATATCGATATGCTGCTATAGTTTTTGTTTCGTAAGCATAGAAGTGACGGCAAATCTGTTTCCGAAAGAGTACAGATGATCATGTACCCACGAATTGCGCTACCGCAAAAAGATTTTTTCGAAATAAAAATGTTGCATAAAAATGATTAGTACATCACAAGTAGAAAAAAGAAATTGCATCCCTGATCATTTTTGCACTATAGTAATAGTAGTACATAATATTTATTAATATTGAATGAATACATTAGAAAAAAGGTACATTTACGCACTAGTGCGAAAAAAGATACATTTGCGCACTAGTGCGAAAAACGGTACTCTTTCACACGAGTGTCATAAAAAGTATAATACAATAACATAAACGCATCGGCAAATGTTGTTGTAACCACGGCCGACAATATGCTATATAGTATACGATACTTATCACTAAAAATAATTCTAAGTTTAAAGTAATTCACGTACGCTGGAGTGCGATTTTATCATTGATATTGACAAATTCAAATCAATTTATGACAATTACTCGCGTTAACCGGACTCTGCCATGAAATCGATGAATTATTGTTTCGGCAATAAACATTATAAAAGCACATCCTAAACCATTTCCAAGAAAAGCGAACGCGAAGCCCAAATCGCGTAAATTCATTATCACTGGATCTGAACTGATTTGCTTAGATTCGTTCTCTAGTAATCTTTTTTCGTATACTAGCGCCTCCAAGTCCATCATAATACCACCGCCAATCACGATTCCCAGAAACTTGTTAAGTCTTTCTTCCAGGAACCATTCCTTCTCGATTACGTTAGTAATATACACGACAGCAATGCAATCAGCGCTTAGATACAAATCGGAATTTACAGCTGCAACTCTATCAGAAGACCCCCAGGTAAGGCAAGCAATCGAGGGATCGCGTTTGACGTAATCTATGCAATTTTCGTTAGGAACTTTTTCAATTATATGATTTTTAAAAACGGAGTCGTCAAAGTATGAAAAAAAAGTTTTCGCAACATAAACAGTGTAATTAAGATCCGCCAGGTCCGTTATTGAGTTTACTTGTCGCGCCGGAAAATCATGCGTCAATAAAGCAGCTAAATTACCACTGAAAATTCCGTGCATAGTTACGACAAAAAATAGTAGACAACCCAGATAAATGCGGGACGCTATATTCGAGGGTCTTGTCGTAAGACTAGAGTTACTAATTAGACGAAAAAGATTTACAATTTCCGCTATTAGTGGCTGGTGCAGAAAAAATTTAAAGAACATCAGGGTAATGAAAAAAACTATGCAAACACCAATCCACGAATAGCTATCTATTATAGAAATTATCTTATCTAATTGGGACTTGTTACCGCGGAACTGCGATACCAAAAAGATACAATCTCTCCCATGTACGTAGGAAGATGACATGCGACCTATCCATCCCATCAAATGATATGGTTGAGATATAATGCCACTCTGCGCATTAAGTATATAACCATCTACACCGTTCTGCCATATATATCTCCTAGTTGCGTTTACGTAAATAATAAAGTTAGCAATGAAATCAAAGCGTTTTTTCTCTTCAAGCCATACGATATCTCTAATTACATTGCCCACCGGTTTTCCTGAACAAACTTTTCCAATGCTGCATCCTTCCACCGTTGTTATCGACATGCCATCCAAATCGTGCGTTTTGTCGAAATCAAGATTGTCACACATTCTCTCATTTTTGCGATATTCTCGTATGAAATATGACAAATTGTGTGCCCACTTCTGTATTTTAGCAGATTTAACTAATCGCCAAGGTTCGGGCGCCCGATTTTTAAAAGGATTGTAACCGTATATCACTATTCCCTTTGTACGATCGCGACACATCAAGTTTACATTCAAAAAATTATTCAGATTGGCCTTATGAAAGAATAGAAAAGTTTGAATTTGTCCGTCGCAACCGGCGAACTTGTTTTTGGAAGACAAGCCGAGTATAAGTAGAGAAGCCGCAGTATTGAAATACGGAGATCTCATGAATGTTGTTAACATCTCAGTGAACCGCGAGAACATTGCTACTGTTGTTACGACTATATGCACTTTATGCCTTCTATTAATATTTCTCTTATCCCAATCAAGCTGATTAATCTCATCCCAATAATTAACATTATTCTCAGCCCTCTTCATGTCGTCCAACAAAAGTAAGGAAAAGTTTTGTTGTAACGATAGTTTTTTCATCAAATTCTTATGATAATCTCCCAGGATTACGATCGTCTTATCTTTTTTTGCATAGCAAGTTGTTATCATTTGTATCTGTAATCAATTTAATCGTTGTATAGTAAATGGTGCAAAAAGGGCTGAAAGCTGGCGATTGTGACGAGTTTGAGGGTTGGCAATCGCGCGAGGCGCAATCGCGAACTGCGCATGCGCGAGAATACTTTTCAGTACTGTCAAGAAATCAGCCACTTTCGACCCGTTCCCATGCACGAGTTACAAATATCTTCATTTCCTTTGCAAATAGAAAGCATGTGGGAAGGATTAACTTACAGCTGATTCCTCGAGTTCCCCTAATCCGTCTGCGTTGTTTCGGACGATCATTCTTTTGGAACGACACATTCCTCCAAGCAGAGTCACAAAAACAAGGAAAAGTTTAGTGAATTGCATGGCTAACTTCTTTGCACACAACCGAAGATATTCAGATTATCTGTTAGGCACCGCGATGCGGCAAATGCAAACGTCGACGATCGAATGCACGTGCAAAACATATGAAAGCGCTATTGTGGAAACCTCACACGTGATTACTAAATTACTCTTAATTACTCGTATTACTCTAAATCGTTTCTACATCGCGACGCAGTGCTTTGTTTCAAATCGATATATAATTCTCCACGAGTTTAGATTTTGCATAATTTATATACCTTTTCGAGACCTTCGACATACTGTAATGCAGCACGCTATCGGGAACACGATATCAATACACTTCTGCGTAATTGTTTATTATAATGCATGACGTGCCGAACCACGTCAACGCGATGGAAGTAATAGAAATATCGTTTCCAAGAAAGTACTGATCATGTGTTACAATTTGTATAAAAAAATTACGAAGAAAAACATTTTTAAATAAAAATTTCATAACATTAACGAATGTTAAAATGTAAAAAAATTTTGTTTGCATAAACTTTACTGCTATATTATAAATAAATAAAAAATATTGGATATCAGACTATTTTTTTGCTAAACTTCTATAGTACATCATGTTTATTAATCTTAAAATCATTCAATTAAGTGCTTCAGCCCCTATTTTTCGAAAATTCATGGATGCATAGTAATGGAAAACAAAAAGACAAAAAAAAAGCACATCGGGTGGCGTCACTTGACGGACTATGATATCGGATCGTAACCTGGAAAATATGTTGTCGCACGTTCAAAATAAATAATGATGAATGAAATAAAATGGTACATCGCATTTTGACTTTCGCCACAATTTTATTTTTATTAAATGCAACCACGAGGCACACTTTTGTACAATAAAAAGTTTACAATGTTGACATTGATATATACAAGTCAATTTATAACGATCACTCGCGTTGTCCTTACTCTGTGATGATATCGATAAATCATTATTTCAGCAATAAAAGTTATAATAGCACATCCCAAACCGATTCCATAAATAACGAAAGCGAAGCCTAAATTGCCGAAGGTCATGATCACGGGTTCTAAAGGGATTTCCTCAGAGCTGCGTTCGCTGAATATCGCGTCATCTACAATCTTCTCAAAATCCAACAAAATGTAACTGCCAATTACAATTCCTAAAAATTTTTTAAGTTTCTCTTCCAAGTGCCATTGCCATGGGATCACGGTAACATCATGTCGGGTAATAATGCAATTGCTACTAACGTATAAACCGGAATTCAAAGCTTGATCTCTATAAATATTGCTCCAGAGTACACAAGCAGCTAAGGGATCGCCTGTAACGTTGTTTACGCAATTTTCGTTGTAATAAGGCGCAATGAGACGATCTTTAAAGACAGGATCATCATAGTAACTGAAATAGTCCGCTGGGGTATAAACGGTGTAACCGAGATCCGCGAGGTCCTTTATTGTATCGACTTGTCTAACAGGAACATCGTGTGTCAATAAAGCAGCTAAATTGCCAGTAAAAATTCCCTGCATGGTTATTACAAAAAATAGTAGACAACCCAGATAAATACGCGCTGGTACATCCGATGGTTCTGCTGTAATACCGGAGTTACACATAAGACGACAAATATTCATCAATCCTATTATCAGCTGCTGACGCAGAAGATATTTAAAGATTATCAGGGTAACGAAACAAACAATACAATTTCCAATCCACGTATAGCTATCTACCACAGAAAATATCTTATGCAGTTGTGACTTGTAGCCGCGGAACTGGGATATCAAACTTATGCATGTTTCTCCATGTACCGGGGTATAAGTCCTAAAAGCCATCGTTCCGTCCAATAGATACGGATCGTTGACAATGCCGTTAATATGAAACACTAGCGTCTGCCTTGTCCCACTCTTGAACCACACATATTTTCTAGATGCATTTACGTAAGTAATAAAACGTTCAATAAAATAAGATCCTTTTTTCGCTTTAAGCCATGTCAATTTTTGCGACTGGCTTCCTTCTATGTCTTCCAAACAATCCAATCCCGGGTGACACTGTGCTACCGTTTCTATCGTCGATCCACCCAAATCGTGCGTTTTGTCGTAATAAAGATTTTTACACAATTCGGAATATTCTCGTTCGAAATATGTCAGGTCATTCTCCTTATTATGTCGTTTTATAATCGTCGTAAACGCCCACGGTTTGGGTGCCCAATTTATAAAATTATTCAAACTAAATAGGTATATTTTCTTCGTACGATCGCGACACATCAAGTTCGCATTCAAAAATCCGGCATGATTAGCATTGTACAACAATTGCCAAAAATGAAATCTCTCGCATGCTGCGTCGTTAATTTTGGGAGACACGCCGAGTATAAGAAAGTAAACTTCACGATTGCTGTACGGAGATTTACCGAATGCCCATAGCAGTTCCGTGAACACTAGATAATCCGTGACCATTGTTACGACTATATGCACTTTATGCTTTCTATTTATAATTCTTTCTTTCCACTCGTTTTTAAATTCATCAGTCGAATATTGAACATTATTCGTCACCGTTTTCTTAATGTCCAACAGCACTAATGAAAATTGGTGTGAAGATAGTTTTTCAATAAAAGTCCCACTGACATCTCCAAGGATTACGATCGTCTTGTCGTAGTTTTTGTAGCAATTTGTTAGCATTTGTATCTACGACCAATTTAATTGACAAAAAATCTTCGTTTTCATTGCAAAGAAAGTATTTGTATGGAAAGAATTAACTTACAGCTGAATCCTCGAATTCTGATATCCCTTCGGGGTGGGTTGGGATGATCATCATTTTAGAACAACACATTTCTCCAACCAGAGCCACGAAGACAAAGACGAGTTTGGTGAGCTGCATGGCTAATTTTTTTGCACACGACGGAAGGTATTATGATCAATTGACAGCTATCACGATGCAGCGACTGCAAACTTCGGTGACTAAATGCTTGTCGATAACGTATGAAAGCGCTCTTATGAAATCGCCACACGCTATACTACTGTAAAGCGTACTTGAGTGAAGATAAGCTATCGGTACTGTTCGATGCATAATTCGCCACATATCCATATATTGAACAATTGATTTATCCTTTCGAAACCTTCGAAATATTTTTATATCACACGTAAATGGTAACGCAATATTGATATGCTTCTATAGTATTTGTTTCGTGAGCACAGAACTGATGGCAAATCTGTTTCCGAAAGAGTACAGATGTTCATGTCGCACTAATTGCGCCATCACAAAAAGTTTGATTTCCAGATAAAAATGTTGCATAAAAATGACTGGAACATCATAAATAGAAAGAAAATAAATTGCATCCCTGACTATTTTTGCACTATAGTAATAGTAGTACATGATGTTTATTGATATTGAATGAATACATTGGAAAAAGGTACATTTGCGCACTAGTGCGAAAAAGGTACATTTGCGCGCTAGTGCGAAAAAGGTACATTTGCGCGCTAGTGCGAAAAAGGTACATTTGCGCGCTAGTGCGAAAAAGGTACATTTGCGCACTAGTGCGAAAAAAAGTACTTTTTCCCACGATTACTAAATTACTCTTAATTACTCGTATTACTCTAAATCGTGTCTACATCGCGACACAGTGCTTTGTTTCGAATCGATATATAATTCTCTACGTGTTTGGATTATGCATAATTTATATACCCTTTCGAGACCTTCGACATACTGTAATGCAGCACGCAATCGGGAACACGATATCAATACACTTCTGCGTAGTTGTTTATTATCATACATAACGTGCCGAACCACGTCAATGCGATAGAAGTAATAGAAATATCGTTTCCAAGAAAGTACTGATAATCATGTGTTACATTTTGTATAAAAAAATCACGAAAAAAAAAAAAAAATTTAAATGAAAATTTCAAAACATTAAAGAATGTTAAAATGTAAAAAAAATTAGTTTGCATAAATTTTACTGCTATATTATAAATAAATAAAAAACATTGGATAGCAGATCATTTTTTTGCCAAACTACTCATAGTGCATGTTTATTGATCTTAAAATGATTGAATTAATACCCTCAGCCCCTATTTTTCGAAAAATTATAATTTCTCTCCACTTAAATTTACAGAAACAAAATAAATTAGAATATAACTGAATAAACAGGTGAAACATTTATAACATACAATATAAACAATTTGTTACAAAACGGTATTCATATTAGTACTCATTAATTAAGAAGGTAATTATTTCGGAAATATTGTGGATATGACATTTCTGTTTAGGAACGTTTAGGAAGCTTTGCGGGTATAAAAAGTTAATGAAAAATCAGTATGAAAGTTTTTAATTCTCAGGATTTATCTCGTCAATCCGAAAATCGTAGGGATAAAAAATTCGAACAAAGTTATCACAAAGCAGCAGTAAAAAAAGAAAAAAAAAAAAAAAAAAAGAAAGGAAAACGTAGTCGAAAAAGTTCGAAGAGTGAAAAGAGTTTGAATACCGCGAGGCATGCTGCGCGACAAGAAATGCGTTATCAAGTGGTCGAACGCGCGCCGTAGGCGCGCGGTAACGGTTCGCTACCTTTTGACTATAAAAAGTTGCAAAGCCTCTCTTCTCAAAGCATAGGCTCTCTTTCTCTCCCTCATCGGCATTTCTCTCTTTCGTTCTCTTTCCTCTCTTTCTCTCACTCTACTCGTGTTCGTCGTGAATTTGCCGTTCACTGTCGGCTATCTTCCGCGGGCTGCAATCGCCTCCCGACTTACAGCACCGGCGACGGCAGCCGCACATCCAGCAGCCAATACGCGAAGACTGTATCGATGCGAATAGGTACCGACCTGTACGCGCGAGTGTTAGAACTCTCCGAGGACGCGGAGACGTATATACGTATATGTATACTATACCTTTTGCACGCCTGTTGCACCCAACCAACTTGCGGCAAGTCGATGTAACGGACTAACGTCAGTGTCAACGAGTTTGCGCCAACCGAACCCGACGATACACCGAAATTTACTCGTATTCTTCATTCGATCACAAAAGGTCAATCGATTTAATGCAAAAAAATGATTTTTTTTTTTTTGCCAATTTTTTTTCAAATGTTGTAAGACGCGAATTCGTAAGACAAGTATCCGAAGATTTTTATTCGGTGCGTTCTATTGTTTCTGCTTTCAATGAAAAAAGTTGATTATTCAATTTTTTACAATCAATAAAAGGCACCGACTGTATGCTAAATAAAATTCGATAAAATTTCGACAAAATAAAAAAAAAAATCGAAATATTTCGAATTTTTTTGCATTTCGTTTAATTTTTTTATCATTCAAATTTATCAAAACAAAAGTCAATCTTTTTTTTTTTTTTTTTTTTTGCGTCAACACTTAACACAACAATCAATTGTACATCAATTGTCTGTTATGCAAAAGCCGATAAAATTTTGTGGCAAAGTAATGTGTATTTTTATATTTTATTATTCAAATGCGTGCGTAAAAAAATGTAAATGGAGAAATATTTAATTTTGATAATTTATTTACAGTTTCAATTTAAAATAGAAAGATGCCGCGGTAAACGTTCACTCAAAATAATTTATCGTTGCAGGTTAATGAAGCGATTAGATAGGCATCTTCAACATCTCTTCTTTTTATTGTATTAATAATTAAAGTGGTAACACTATAATAATAATGATAATAATAATAATAATTAATATGTATAGTATAGCGACAAACATCGCGGGCATTTGTTTAACATTTGATTGCAATCATTAATTCTTAATTCAGGCTATCGGCGCCGTATTCGTCATGAAGTATTGTATATTTTAATTTTTTATTTTTTAGTTTTTGTTTTATTTTCCTTTAATATAAAAAAAAGAGAAAAAAAAAACGTAAAGAAATCTCTCCGGGGGACTCTCGGAAATCTCTCGAATGGAAATATTAGAATTGAATATAAATGTATCGGTGGATAAATATTGAGAAGTGTTGAAATTTTAGTTTTGGTTGAGTAAAATTTTTTTTTTAAGGTGTTTTTCGTTTTTTTTTTTTTTTTTTTTTTTTTTTTTTTCGTAATTAAGGTAAAAACGTCGTTTTTCTTATATCCAACAATTATTCTCAGTCGTCGCGAGATCAGAGTTGGCGATTATTTAGTTTTCCTTTTTTTTTTTTTTAACTTTACTTTTAGATATTTATGGATAATATCTTAGAAGGTACTGAAAACAACGATGGTTTTTTATTTTTTTTTTTTCTTCTTTTTTTAACGACGTTGGCGCGAGTGTCGAATATAATTCAGATAGTAAAATTGAGCTAACGGGGTAAAAATAGCTTAAATTATTTAAAACTCTTGTACTCGCGAACTATTTCTCGCATTCACACTTTCACGACAATAATCTAAAAGATGGGTCTTCGTTATTTAAGTAACTAATTTCATTTGTTTTTTTTCTCTACTATCGCCTTTTTGTTTGTATCATTATTTTTATTTTATTATTATTATTATGTTTTTTTTTTTTTTTTTTTTTTGAGAAAAATAGGAATACGTTTCGTTTCTCAGGCGGCAAACAGATTGTTTGGTGTTTTTTTTTTTTTTTTTTTTTTTTTTTTCGAGAAGCGCACGTCGAACGACCACTGGAATATTTAGAGATGTGACACTATTTCTTTATTCTGTCTTATTGCAACTATTTCGCGACCCGGAATCTTCGAATTTTTATCGAAATTTTTTGTTTCGTTTTTTATAACTTTTTTTTATTGTGATTACCGCGAACATCGGTAACTCGGTGTTTGAGAATAAATCGAAAAATTCTTTTCGCAAATTGAATTTTTTTTGTAATTTTTTTTATTGAAATAATAAAAAAAAGTGTTGAATGAAAAAAAAATGTATTCGTATATTGATAGAAATACCGTATAAAATATTTTCTATTCGAATATACAAATGATATTTTTTTTTTTTGCAGTTGTAAGTTCAAAATTTTACAAAAAAAATTGAATTATCGAAAAATATGAAATGAAAATCGAAAGGAATTTTTTTTTCACTACGAAAATCATCGATTTGTTGCTCGAGCCTCGCGACGTTTCGATCATTAAACGGAAATACAAAATACAAAGATTTGGCTTCTCGGTTGCCGTCGTTCGATCATCGATTTAATTAATATCGTTTTATCGCACAATTTCCTCAATCCTGCGCTCGCGCGTTACTTTCGTCGCGGTATTTGGCGAACAATTGCGACTGTCATCGTGGAATTAAAAAAAAAATCCGTACGCTATTTCTCTCGCGTTGTATTGTAAAGAGAAAAATTGCGATTTTTTTTTTTTTTAACTTTTTTTATGTATAAAAAGAATGAGGAAAAAGTTATTTATTCCTTTTTGTCGTATATTTCTTTTTTTTTTTCAATGCCCTTCGTTCATCGTATATATATTTTTTCATAATCACCACTGTGAAAAAATTGTTCTCTCTTCATTCTGAGAGGAAAGAGTTGTACCGAATCGGCGAAATCTCAATCCTCACGAGTTTCCAAATGAAAAATTCAGATTGCAAAAAAGAAAAAAAAATTGTGATCAATTAAAATAAAAAAAAAACGGTTCGATATCGATAAAAAAAAAATCGAAAATCAATTGTCAAAAGATTGCAGACGGGTCTTTTCAACATCTTTTTTTTTTTTTTCAATTTTCATCCTCTTGTCCCGTCGACTTAACACTTTCGAAGCCAAAACCATAGAAACTATTTACGATTTACGATTTTCGAGATGCGACACAAAGATTTCCGAGACGCTTTCTTCCCATAAATGAAAAAAAAAAAAAGCAAAAATACGGCCGATAATCCCTCATAGAAATATCCAATAAGATATTCGAACGCGTAGAACTCGGAGAATCAACTAATTTCTTTAACCGATAATAAAAATTTCGACGAAGAATAAAATTTCAAAAATCACGATATATACTTAAAAAAAAAAAACGAGAAAATTACGAAAAAAAAAAAAAAAGAAAGAATTATCATTATATACAGAAATGTGTACAATTTTACCACAATAAATGGCAATGTCGAAGATAAAAGAATAGAAGAAAAAAATACAAAAAAAGTATTAACGTTTAAACGTCAGTGGAATAAATTGTTGAATTTTTTTTTTTATGTTTTCGTTTTTTTTTTTTTTTTTTTTTTTTTTTTTACGCAACTCCTCTTCCGTGACTCCGACTCAACAGAATTCGTTCTCTTTTTTCTTCATTTCGTAACTGCAACGCGTCGTTGTTCGAGCGTTTAGCGCGCGGAGCCCTCGCGGAAGGCTGCGGCACGGATCCGCGCGATCTTTTTCGACTTCGGCCGGCGATCATTGACTACTCGCGCTTTTGATCGGCAATTTTTTTTCGGATTTTTTCATTTTCCTCGACTTGGTCTTTGCCGTTAATTGATTTTCTATTTTATTTTTATGTTTTTTTTTTTTTTTTTTGTTGGCTGTTGTTATTTTTCGTATTTTTTCTTTTAATTTATCTATCAATTCTCTTTTATCTTCTCTTTCGATCGATGTATTCCAGACAATGACGATACAGACGAGACGCTCACCCGAGACCTGCCCATCGCGTAAAGTCCGGAACTTCTCTCACGGGAACGTCGCGCGCGAGAGCTTTGACTCGAAGATTACGATCCTCAGTGAGAAGTACCACGTCGCGCTTCAGACGACGAGGTTCGGATTCTTCTGTAGAAAACGAAAAAAAAAAAAAAAAAAAAAATCGATATTTTTGATAACTTTTTTTTTCATAGTCGACAAAATTTTTAGTTTTTTGCATAAAATTTTTCGTAAAATTCATTATATCAGTAAAAAAAAAAAAAAAAAAAAATAATCCTTGTTTCGGAAAAAAATATATTTTAATTCTAATGTATCGTTGACTAATTAAGAAAAAATTTACCTTTAAAAAAAAAAAAAAATGTAATAAATCGTAAATTAATTAAGAGAAAATTGTTATTCCAGAAAAAATGTTTTACTTTCAATAAATCATTAATTAACTCCGAGAAAATAATGACGTGAGGAAAAAAACGATTTATTTCTAACGAAACATTGAAGACTTCAAAGTCTTCGAAATTAATGAGGAATATTTTACTTACCGCTGCTTTGCTGTTCTTTGTTTCCGGATCTGCATAGATTGAGACAAGTGGCCAAAATTCTATCGTCGTTTCTCGTAAGTTCGTCCTGTTAAAAAAAAAAAAACAAAAAAAATCCGCGAACACATCGACGATCGGTCAGTTAATGATATTCCTTTTTTTTTTTTTTTTTTTTTTTTTTAAGTCGATTCGGAAGATAAAAAGAACGCGTGTTCCACAGAGATATGTATCGTCTCAATTACCTGAGTGACGTCTTCCTCCACTGTAAAGTTACTCGACGTGAGAACGGTTCCTAGTGTAGTCGAGCATTTTATAGCCGGATTACGACTTCTGGCAAAGGAAAGAGCGGCTTTAGCGGATTCACCGACCCTCGCTATGTGCTCGGGATTTAACGACGCCCTCGATGCCGGCGGACATCCTCTCGAATCGCCGCCTCTGGCGAGTCCCTCCAATTCGTTTAGAACTGCAAACACAGACGGCAATCGATTCCCAAATTGTTCACGAAACGTTCGCCGAATAAATACATCGAAAAAGTTACAAAATTAAATTGGATTCGAATTAAATTTACACTAAAAATCATCTAATCGCAAGTTGCTTCCTCGCAATTTACGATTTGATTCAGGAAAAAAAAAAAAAAAAAAAAAAAATAGTAAATTTCGATTTCTCGTAAATTTTTCCGATTTTCGAATGACAATATTTTCATTGATAAAAAAATCGCTTAACATTTTTTATTATCGAAAATAATTTACGAAAAATAAATTTTTTTCGTGAATTCGCAAACAGATTCGCAAAATTGACTTTTTCGCGAAATAAAAAAGAAAATTTTTGGATTTCGACCGATTTGCGAAAGAATTAGATATCGATAATTTTTTTTTTTTTTTTTTTTTTTTTTTTTCCAAGTCGAAGAAAATTATTCAATATTTGTCGAATATTTTTCTGATGATGCGACGATATTGAGGAATATGCGATGTCGAAGAAAAGAAATATTGCCGACGGGGTCGTTAACGGGATTGCGAAGGGATTTGACTCTATTCTCGAGTTCGCGAGTCCTGTGGGCCGTGAAACTTGCGCACAGACCTGTCCTATTAATACTAAGAGGATTCGCGGATCCCCAGTATACAGTCCTAATATCAGAGGGGACGCATCACCAGGCGCGGCGCGCAACCCTTCGCTCCGTTCAATCTCTGTGCCTTGAAACTTCGTCGAGGTCTCTATGACTTGGAAATAATACATTATCTCGTCTGAGTCGCGTTCCCTTGCAGCCCCTTGAATACCAATTTCTTCCCCATTGTTCGATACTCGCGAACCGATTTTCGCAAACAACGAGAAACGAAAAACAAATTAATTTTCGGTCAATTTTCGTAAACGATAACACGGAATCGTTTCGAAAAACTGTAAATTTTTTTTCCTCCGTATTAATCGAATTTACATCGATATATCGAATCAACTAAAAAAAAAAAATTGATTCATCAATGATATACGATTTTTCGTGCGAATAAATAAGAAATATCAGATAATTTCAAAAATTACAAAATCATCTGGAATTTCGAAAAGACATCGAAAAAAATGGGTTCCGCGGGACGAAAAATTGGAGTATTTTTTTTTTCCTACTGTTTTGCGTAAATCCCGTTTTTTTCCGCGAAATATCGTAATTTCCTTAAATCATCGATCTTTTTTTTATTATTAAAAAAATTTTTTTTTTCTTTATCGTATCTGATGAAAAAAAAAAAAAATGTCCTGTTACATCGCATCCTTGAGTTCGTCGCGCAAGAGTTTCCGTTGTACGATAAGATATTGTGTAGGAAAAGTAAAGTGACAAATTCCTGAATTCCTAAAGTTCCACGAGACTCGACAGAATTTCCAGGACACACCGCAAGAGAGGGCACCGTATCGCCCACACGACCGTTCGGACAAACGGACACTCGCCATTTCTTCTCTCACTCTCGCCGCTCTTTTTCATTCTCGCGCCGAGAGTCTCAGTGGCCCACACCTACTCTCCGCACAACACACGCATTCAATGTTACGAGCCGTGAGAACCTAACTGTGAACTCTACGGTTGTTGAGAGTCCACTGCCAGGGCTGCTGCAGACACACACACCGTCCGGCCGGCGGTCTTATGTTGCCCCCGCGGGGTCAAAGGGCGTAACCGGCCATTCTTCATTTTTTTATTTTTTTACATTTATTTTTTTTCTTTTTTTCATTGAAAAGCATCAAACTTTCGTTTTTCAACCTCCGGCGATGAGAATAAGAATCTTAAGCTTCGAAGTTCCTAACGAAGAAATTATATAGGATAAAAATCCCGTCTCTTCCCTTCTCATTCCTTTTTTTTTTCCGACGAATAACAAATTTAGATTGGCGGGTCAATTATTATCTTCTCGAAAAAAAAAGAAAAAAAAAAAAAAAAAAAATGGGAAAGAAGGTAAAAACAAAACCGATGAAAAATAAATGTGTCCGTTCGTATAAAATGTCTGGAGCACCCAAAGAATTACGATCGCCAGACGTACGTATTTTCTTTTTTTTTTGTTTTCACCCCATCGCTATGCTGGATTTTTATTTTTTGTTTCTTTTGCCTTTTTTTTTTTTTTTTTTTTTCTATCAATATCTATTACTCGTTCTCTTTCTACTCTGAAATCCGATAATCGATTCCTCGCGGCTGAACTCGCGCCGAAGAGGCCGCATCTCACGCTGACCCGACATCGAGATGCTTAGCTTACACACAGCTCGCCGCTTCCTCTCTCGTTGCCGCGGAGAGAGAGCGAGAGTTTTAGGATCGTCGTTTTCTTCCTTCGTTCCGGACTCATACAGTTACCGTGGAACTTCTAGTCGGGGCTCGAGGAGCGCAAATGGGATTCCAATCCCATTTGGAAATGTTTTCAATTGGATGAGCTCTCGCAGTGCAAAGCTCAACGACATTTGGTATGCATTAGACCCGACGCGCGTTGGCTTGACTACTCGAATTTCTCAGCGCTTTATTCACTTTCCGAGACTCGGATACCGCGAAGTTTCGGGAACGCCGACGTTTTGCGGAGGAAATGCGTCGACTATCAATTGATTTTGTTTTTTTTTTTTTTTTCAGCCTTTTTTTCACATTTTTTTATTATCAGAACGATGCGAATAGGCTATAGATCAGCGTTTCGCCCTCAATTTCATTCCAAATCGCGATTACCGCTGTGCGAAAGCGGCGAACATAATATACACAGAGGCGCGGAGGTGCAACGCAAGTGAAGAAAATTATTAGCCTCGCTTCGCGCCACCCTCGTTCGTTGATGATGTTGAAAAAAAAAAAAAAAAAAAAAAAATTGGCTTCGCTGGCAATAAGGGGGCCTTTCTCTCCGTACTGCTTGTGTTCGCCAAAACGTTCGGGATTTTTCATCGCGAGAGATGAACTATTGCGAGGGGTTCGAGTTGTTTGAGGGGAATAGAGTCAATGAGATTATTGGATTTTTTATCGTGATTCTTGGG